>OX411765.1:23451098-24051098 GCA_948252205.1 Orthosia incerta
CTATTCGGTACAAACAAACAAAAAAATCTTTCCTCTTTTTAATATTATAGAATAGAAACATGGGTATAGCTACAGATAGTATGTTGTTATAATATGTGCACTATGTTTTGCCAATATCTGGCGTACAAAATTTACATAAGCAAGCAACAATAAATAATAAATAAAATCATAAGTGTTTAATTGGCAAGTCGGAATCGTCATAGGGGGTTTATCAGTAGTAAACTTAAATGATCCTAGACACTCTTTATTTCTAATAGCTGCTGGTATACTGTTATATATTTTTGGGACCATACTCGTATCTAGCACACTTTTGCCGAAAAATGCGGTGTTACGAGAGGTAACATGAATGAGGTATTCTGATAACGCTCTCACAGCGTAGTTTATCAAATAAATGCAGGTCACAGCGAACAAACACTCCCATTTCATATATGCTCATAGACGATAGAGTGAGCAAACTAAGTTCCTTAAACAATGGTTTACAACTATCAATCTATTGTAAACCATTGTTTAAGGAACTTAAGCATTTCTTTTGAGCTTTAAAAGTAATGTCTCTGTCCACTGTCCAAGTTGCCCCAGAAAATGATTCCGTACCTAATGCCAGAAGGCACAGAATCATTATAAGCTATTTGTACTGTAATGCGGTTCACCGTTTTTGATAGTTTGTATAGAGCTTACGCAAATTAGCTAAGCTTCTTTGACAAGGCGTCGATATGATGTTTCCAAGTCAGATGACTAACTATGTAAAAAAAAAACAATATGTTATTTACAAAATCTGTAGACATAGAAGACTCATTGCTGGGATAATTTTCATTTCAGAGATCGAACCAACATCAACCACAAAATACATAAGATACGTTGTTTTTCAACGAACTTAACGGGCAGAGAAAATGGATGGTCACCATTTTCCCCGATGAAAATTTTAGATTTCAAAATGGCGATTCGCGCCCACCTGTTTGTCAGCGCTGTGATTGGTCGGTTGGTCCCGCGGTCGGATACACCCACCGTTGAGGTGTGTCGAAGGAAAATGCTTATACAGCCAAATGGATGTTATTGTAAGAAGTTTTGGCAGTGGGAAAATAAAAAAGGGGTGGAAATAAAAATTTTTAGGTTGTTATTTTAAATGTGATACTTACTTTGCCAATGTGGCGACGCTTGGGGGAGCCCTAAGTTAAGCAGCAAATGTTTATCGGCTGAAATGATGATGATGACTTTTCCAATTGGCGTTAATTAACACGTCAAACTTGTTTGCCAATTTAAACTATGTAAACGAGGGCGGCGATTCCTATTTGACTTCTCTGAGAAGAAACACAAACAAACTAGAAAACTTATGCCATGCTGCCAGACAATAAACAATAAAGTTACCCCTAACATTAAAATACCAAAGTCATTAAAAAGATCATTTCGTACCGCAATTTGTGACAACCAATTAAAAGAAGTCCAACGATGCACATCAAATGTGGGGGAGAAATTGTTTAAAACAAATTGTTATGACGTGAGGAATGTCTACTGATAACCTAACAGTACTAAAAAATACGCTTTTATAGGCTTGGTATGTATGTATCTATATAACGGAATCTTTGAACGTGATTTGACGTGAACGCACTAAACGTTTTGGAAATACTTTCATAATGCGTACAGCTAAGGAGTGGAATTCCTTGCCAGAGTCTGTTTTTCTCGATAGCTACAATCTAGGGGTATTTAAGTCAAGAGTGAATAAGTTACTTCAAGGCAAGCGTGCTACACCTTCGACCACATCATCGCTTACCATCGCTTACCTTGGTCAAGCGCAAGCCTATCTAAGAAAAAAAAAAAATATTAATTTGAAACTTTGCACACTTATCAAGGACCGATGACAATGCAATAATTTGAATAATTTCTCCTTACCGGAATCTTCAGGATTAGCGATTGAACTAAAAAGCAATGAATTAAATAATAGTTTAATAGAAAATTAAACTAAGAAGTAAAAAATAAATTTAAATTAAGAATAGTATGATTAACAAAACAAAATATTTTATTGTAAATAGCTGTTGCCCGCGGCTTCGCTCCCGTGGACCACCCCACAGGACCCATTTTCGGGATTAAAAAATAGCCTATGTCACTCAGGAATCAATATCGTTATGTAATAAATTTAGCGTTTTTAGAGAAAGTACATCGGATACATCAATCTGTTTTAGATTATTAAATGACAAATCCAATTCACTCAAAAACTTGAAATATTTCAAATTTATGTTACACGTTGTGAAGTTACTGCAACACAAATTCAAGTAATTCAAGTATTTCAGGTTCCATGGGAATTGGCCTCCCAACATCGATAGTTTGTTTCCTTGTAAATACAACCTTCTCAAGTAGTGCATATTTAAGAACACGTCTTCATATAAATATGTTAACATATTGTATGACAAATCTAATAATGACAGTGTGTTTTTCATCGGAATATGTTTTACTATTAAAACTTCAAGGTTATTCCGAGATAAGTTTAAGGATGTCAATTGCTGTAAGCCAATGAACGGCTTGTCCATTTTCTTAATCTGATTTGCAGAAAGATCCATGTATAGAACGTTTTTGAAGTTGCTGAAAGCATTATTTTGTACGTTATCCCAGCTGTTTCCAATAGCAGTTAGAAGCCGAACATATGCATCAAATTTTGTGTTGAAGAAATTAGCAGTAACATTGTGAACTGGAGATTCATTGATGACAAGTGTGATATACGGATCTGTGTCGTCACAATAGGGAACTTTGTTGATTCTGGCAGGAATATCACATTTCACGGTGTAGAAACAGTTACCGTTGTCATCAATTGTGCATATTGCTGACGCTTTTATGATGAAAGTGATGATCAGATCTGAAAAAATAAAATAAATTTCAAAGACACTGTTTTATACGTGGCGCTCAATGTTATTGAATAATATAATAATAATAACGTTTATACGTAAATATATTTGTTATACGATATACGTTATACATATATACGCATATATACGTTATAAGAAAGAAAGAAAGAAAGAAAAAATATTTATTTGTGACCCGCACAGGAGACACGAGATAAGCAAAACACAAACAATAATAAAATATAAAAAACCCCGTGCGAGACCAAAAAGGCTCCTATCTCAGCATGTGCAACGATATTAAAAAAAAATATCACTGCGCTGATATTCTGATAAGGCCCACTGTTGATGCCACGGACACACTCACGGAAACAAAATATACAATATATTAGGAATAAAATAGAATAAAACAAATAACAAAATAGTACAAACACGTGAGAGTGACCAGTAGTTTCGGAGCCTATTCGGTACAAACAAACAAAAAAATATTTCCACTTTATAATATTAGTATAGAAGTATAGAAAAGCGTGGAGTGCTTGATGTCAATTGTTTTAATATTTTATTGATAGATATTGGTAAAAGTAGTCATTTTGAAAATATCTTAAAAAACACCCCACGCTTTTTTACAATATCTTAAGAAAAGATATTGTAAAAAAGCGTGGGGTGTTTTTTAATCATGTGGTGGTAATCACTTTTAAAGCGTATTTTTTTTACTATTATTTATTACTTATGTGTATATGTTTTATCAAGCGACCCGCTCTGGCTTCGCACGGGACAAATAATTGTAAGTATAACTTACAATTATTAATTATTTACATGGAGTTTCTTGCCGGTTCTTCTCCATAGGAAACGACTAACCCGTACCGTGCACCTTTTGTCGACGTTTTATAAGTGCCCATGTAGGCCTATGTAAAATAAAAATAAATGTTTTTGATTTTGATTTTAACTTCACAAACCCTCCTCGTTTACCACTAAGTTTACGCTCGCTTCCGCGTTTACGCTATTTTTATAAAAGAAAACCGTATCAAAATCTGTTGCGTGGTTTAGAAGATAAAGTGGATCTACAGACAGAGGCAGAAAGCGACTTTGTTTTATACTATTTATAGACGGAGACGATAAATATTCAATATTATGGTTGTCTGCGATCCCTTCTGCTCCTCGCATGACTACACAAGGAGTACCGCACTCCCCAATACATGTTATAAATCACTGCAATACTACAATTTTATTGTTATTTGTTACTTATCGCACGCGCCAATCGCCATCTTTGTTACGTTCGGATACGCGTCCAATTTGCAGTGTCGTCTTCAAATAATATAATTTGGTTTATTTTTTATTTTTATTACAAAGTCATGATTTTTATTGCAACCCATGCTTTTTCTTGATTAAAGTTTTCCCAGTCACTTTATAGGAACTCTAGAGTTCCTTTAGCTTGGATTTGGTTGTAAAACAAGTACATTTAATTCATAATTATTGGATACGAGGAACCCAAGCTAACTAAATTTGTCACAAATTGGCATACTCGGAGATGCCACTCGAAAACCGATCACAAATATACTAGCTTGAATTTGTGTATGGGCACAAGTTATACAATTACAGAGGCCAACACCAAACACCAAGAAAACCAATGGAAAATATGAATGAAATGGATTTCTACCAAAAAGCAAGAAAACTATCATAGTTTGACTGTTATAAAGTGACAGATGTATACAAGTCATATACATCAGTCCCTTACGCACACTCAAAATAACCTTGCTCTAAGAGCTTATGGTCACCCCCCTGATATCTTATCGCAGAAACACGCTATAATAAAAACCTTTTGCAGGGCACACATTTATGGTTCTTACATCATCTGAAAAAAGTGTCGCATCCAGCGGAGTCCCTCAGCCTTGACCAGGCCATCGCTCCACCTAGATGGAGGCCTAAATATCCAAGCTGCGTCTTCCTGTACGCGGTCCACTCCAGAACTTTTCAGCCACACCGACCATCCGTACTGCTAGCAATTATTCGACAGTACAATTAAACAATAAATCAGTCGAGTCACTTGGTGGTTATTATGCAAGTAATAATCTTCACCTGAACCCATCCAAAAGGAACCGTACGCAAATCCATTCCATCGACATCCCTACATTCTCTACACCTGAATTAATCAAACCGAGTGCTTCTACTAAGGTTATGACTGTTACAATAAAAATAAAATACGCCTTTATTGCTGTTATATTAATACAACTTATATTAATCAATGACTATCGGTGTTACTTTCCACAGCTTGTCCTTCGACAAAGGCCTCCTCTAAGAGCCTACACTTCTCTCTATCTTTAGCTATTCTCATCCATTCTGGACCGGCCACACGCTTAAGTTCATCTTCCCTACGCTTTGTTTGTCGGCCTTTGTTTCTCTTTCCGTCCCGAGGGTACCATTCAGTTATTCTTTTTGACTATGTATCTGATTTTCCTCTTAACATGTGTCCTGTCCATCTCCATTTTAAAGTCCTGCATACTTGTTTACCATTTTTTTAATTTTGTTGTGTTTTTTATTTCGTTATTCTTACTTTATCTCTTCTTTTCCTCCACTACACCAATTACACTCCTTTCAATTTCGTTTTGACACACCTTTACTTTGTTTATTAGTTTGTCTGTCACAATTAATACTGCTTAAATCGAGAGTTACATCATCGAAATAAACTCCTAAGTGGTATGTGGAGGAACCACACGGAATAGGCAACGGAAACGAAGATGTTGGACAACCAAGTCCAACATCTTCGTTTCCGTTGACTATAAAACCGAGCTTCTTGCCGCCACCCATAATTGATATTTTTATTCGCTTTCTAAAAAAATATAGTGATAAAAAGAAACATTCCAGGGTGCCGAATTATGTTAGACCAGAAAGAGTGACCATAAGCTCTCAGAGCGGTATCAATTTGAGATCGAATAAGGGACAGATGTATATGACTTGTATAAATCTGTCACTTACTCGATAACAAATTGATACCGCTCTAAGAGCTTATGGTCACCCCCCAGAATTCGCAGAATTCGGAGAGTTAGACCAAACAATTTACAATTATGAATTTCATCCGTAAAACATTTTTTTTTTTTTTTAAACATTGCCCCACACTAGGAATTTCTCCTGTATCGTGGGTGCGTTTACAAACATATAATCTCACATACACAAACACCCAGAGCCAGAGAAAATTTAAGAAAATGACGTTTACTCAGCTCTAAGCCGTGGCTTACCGAGGGTAGTTCAGGGTAGATGGTGATAAATAACTCTCGAACCGTATTAGTTATAACTGTCATAATTCGAGTGGAGGCACTCCGCTTGATTAAATCAGGAGTAGAGAATGTTTAGGGACGTCGATGAAATGGATTTACGTCCGGTTTCCATAAAGTGCGCGTGGTCATAATACTTACCAATGATTGCAAGGATATAGAAGTGGGTATTTTATGGTGAACACGATATGTCATGCAAATGACAATTACAATTATACATTCCTGAAAAAAAATATCATTTTCTCAAACATGCATAGAATTATTGTCATTATTTTAGAAAAAAGAACACGCGAAGTACCGAGTTTACGGACAATGAAAATCAAATCCATTGCTGGAGCGTTTTTTGAATTTGGAACATTTCAACGCTCCAGCAATGTTGTATGAAACGGCGTGCTGGGGTTATTAGATACTCTTTGATTGGATCTCTTTTATCATTCTTGGCATACCAAAGTAAGTCTCTTTGCTTAATACAAATTGCATTCACGTGGCTGTATAGCCATAAATACGTTTGCCTTTCGGCACAGATGATAAATAGAAAATCGGCGGCAAAGCTGATAATTCGTCTTGATTTCTTATTTAATAATTAATAAAATGAGTTCCAACGGTTCACGGTCCACCAGATTTAAGATCAGAAGCCAAATTGGCAATGGAAAATCTGCTTCCAGCGAAGTCAAAAGGAAATACATGAAAGTATATGAACTTTTTATGATTTGGAAAAACGATAAAAAAAATAACATTTTCTCCGAAACAGTATTTTTGGCGTATTTTAGTGAGATTTCTAAAACTAAAAAGCCATCTACATTATGGGCAATTTATTCCATGCTGAAATGTACAGTACATGTTAAAAATGGCATTAACTTAAAAAATTAAGGAAAAACTACTTTTTTATTTCCCTGCATTCTTTTGAGAAAAGCATTTTATATGCCTCGGCGGAAATGGCAATTGCCTGTCTCGTATCAAACTCATACTCGACCTGCAATTGTCTATTTCCCGGCCTTTGCAATAATGTACTATTAATTTACATCTAGTTTTCCGTCAGTGAAATAATTTTTGTAATCGGATTACTTTCAGAGATTAGCTTATACATGCCTACAAACATGTACCGATAAAAGATACAATTGTTCCTCTATAAAATACTTCAACTTCTAAACTAAACATTAGAAAAACAAACCAAAATATGTATTTGAAAACGCACCTGGATTCTAAAATTCGTCGATTTCTTGCTACTTAATATCTACAAAAGCAAATGGAACTTAAACGTTTGGAAATGCGTAGCTCTATAAAAGAGGATCTTTCGTTTTTTTGCAAGACTATAAAAAATATTTTTTAGTCTACATGTCATAAACAAATTATTTCTAATTACAATGACTCAAGCACACAAAAGACAGAAAAGGCATAAAAATAGTTTTGCACCCAAACCGTTAATAAACTCGCCCCCTCGTTCACCCTCATTCGCCCCGGTCCACCCCTAGAGACGCATAACATTTGTTACCACAACCATTAACAACTTTTTAATTGTTTATGCTTTCCAGAGACAATAGGATTGTCAATGACAACATGACTGGCGTTAGGGGATCACTTTAAGTTATGAAGATGGTGTTTTTTATGATAGTCTTTTATTTTATGGCCTGATTAATGATTATCTTGGGATCTGGGATAATTAGTTGTTTGTCTTTTATGGTTTTAAAGTTTTAGATAGTCATTGTTACTTATACTTCATAAAAGATAGCTTGCTCTCTGCGACATATGTCAATCTGACGTATACGTTATTGTTACGTTATTGTTAGCCTGTCAAGCGCTATTGTTTCTGTATTGATACTGGCAGCTGTCGCAGAGATCAAGCTATCTTCTACGAAGTATAGTTGAAAAGTTTTGGGGCTCAGAAAACGGCGAAGGAAAATATTGTGAGGAATCCGGCATGATTCGGCTTCTCTTGACTTTGTATTTGTTGCTGTTTTATTGTATGTGTGTCGAATATTTTATAACCGACTTCAAAAAGGAGGTTATCAATTCGACAATCTTTTTTTGTCTTTGGTTACCTCGGAACGTTTTACTGGGTCAACCTATTTTGATGATTCCTTTTTTTGAAAGCGGGTGCATCTCATGTGGTCCCATTAAAATTTGTCAAGATCTGACGATATTGTTGAGTTATCCATAATAATGCGTATTATCATAGTAATATAAAGTAGGTACCAAAACAAAGATGAGAAAAATAAAACTGTTTTAACAAAAATATTCAACCGACTTCCAAAACAAAACACTACCAAGAAAAAATAACTTTGTTTTCGGAAGTCGGAGTCAAAAAAGAAAAAAATTGGTACCAAAGACACCAATTTCCGAAAAGAAATTTATTTTTCGCTTTGTAGTGTTTTGTTTTGGAAGTCGGTTTAATTTTTTGTTAAAAGTATTTTTTTATTGTTCTCGCGTGGTTGAATACGGCCCATTCAGTCTCATAGAGAGAAGGCCTGGCAGTGATTGCAATAAATAGAAGTGGTCTGGTTTTACTACCTGGGTCAGCCGCAAAAAAAAAAACATTATCCGACTAAACTAACTAGCTAACTACGAATATATTAGTGTTGGCTTCCAGTGTAATCGGTGAAGCTGTATACCAGTATGTTACATGGAACGACTCAATATAAGTCTGTGGAGCGACTGCTTTGTGACCTACACAGCACACTTGGAAGGAAACACACGATATCCTTTATTAAGACTGGTGTCACATTGCCTGGCTTCTGATCCCTGTAACGGTCACCCCCCTGAGATCTATTAATCCACGGACCAACCTCGGTTGCTAGCATTTTATAAGACCTTCTTGCAGCCTATTTGCGAGAGTGAATTTATTCTTTCGAAAAAATACATTTTACAAAAAAATACTACCGACTTCCAAATAAGAAAACTACAAAGTGAAAAATTACTTTATTTTTGGAAGTCGGTGTCTTTCGTAGGTACCATTTTTTTGCGATAAGGACACCGACTTCCAAAAATAAAGTTATTTTTCACTTTGTAGTTTTCTTATTTGGAAGTCGGTAGTATTTTTTTGTGAAAAAGTTTTTTTAGTTTTCACTTTTTAGTTGTACCTACCTAATAGGCAAGTTGTTTAGTAAGTTTCCTATAACGCCAGAATAGATTACCCGAATATCATGAAACTTGAACAGAACCGATCAAATGAGAGATCTGCTTACCCCTTAAGAGCATACTGGCGAGATGTTATGTTATGAAATGGTATAAACAAGCAATTGCAGCTGTCCCTAAAGATTTGCCGTTATTTATTGAAGAGGTCTGTTGAATATCTTCGAAGTTCTTCATCAGATCTTCACCAAATTAAAATGAGACCAATTTCGGAACATATTCTTTCAAACAAAAAAAACATTTTCAAAATCGGTCCACAATTGACGGAGATATCGGTGAACATACATAAAAAAAAATCATACAAGAAGCCGAACATAGAACCTCCTCCTTTTTTGAAAGTCGGTTAAAAAGAGTATCTTCACCAATAAAAGCGTCCAATAATTTTTGGCAATACCACAGATAATATAATACTAGCATAGCAATACTTATTATTTTCAGAGAATTTGTCATACTCTTTCATGGGATCAAACCCTTAGCCGAATTTATTTATTAAAACTTTATGCACAAGTACAAAGGCGGACTTAATGCCTTAGGCATTTTCTGCCAGTCGACCTTAGGATGATGCAGAGATAAAAAAAGGCAGGTGCAACTAAATTAAAGGATAAATAGAGATAAAATATATATAAAAAGAATATATATAAATATATACTTAGATACATACATACATAAACAATGTTATAGAGAAACCAAAACCAACAAATCAATTCTGTGATGATTCTGCAAACTTCTTGCGAATGTGCTCACGTGCCTTAAATTTGAAAGAGAACCGACTGGTTGCCATCCTGATATTCTGAGGGAGCGCATTCCAAAGGGAGATAGCCTGGACAAAGAAGGATGAGTGGATAAACCCAGAGCGGTGAGAGGGACATTGAAGAAGACGATTATTGGTGGAACGAAGATTTTTACTGTGAGCAGAGCAAAGGAATTGAACATGAGAAGTCAGATAAGAAGGAGAAGTGGGTTTATCAAATCAAAACCGAATTCACTTACATACTTAGGCTGCAGGTCGCGCGACGCGATTCTATTTATATCAAACCGATAAGCGATTTTTACTAAGCTAAATTAGATAGATAATGTTCAAATGGAATCAATGTGTTGGAATTCGATCGATTTGCACTTGAAACTTATTTATACAAATCAAAACACTACAAAGTCAAAAATAACTTTCTTTTCCGAAGTCGGTGACTTTGGTACCTATTGTTTACCCTTTTCGACACCGACTTCGGCAAAGATAGTTATTTTTGGCTTAGTGGTGTTTTGATTTGGAAATCGGTTTGCTTTTTTTGTGAAGGAGTTTTTATTTATCTCATTTAAGTTTTTGTAGGTACCTCCTTCAATCATTTTCATCAGTACCATTTATTTATAAGTATTTGCTTCATCATAGTCGGTTAACTATTCGATATATCTTATACCCGTGAAATACTTAGCATTAACGAGTTCCAGTGGCCATCGGTGGTCTTCTTCATCAGTTCCACTTCACCAAATGATACTTTTTGATTGTAAATGATTGCACTGTTGATGAAAATACAAAATTCGCTATCTATATATACCTATAATATTTGAGGAGTTCCCTCGATTTCTCCAGGATCCCATCATCAGATCCTTACCTGACGAACATAGGACCATCTGGAAAGTAAACCCTTTCAAACAAAAGAAGAATTTTCCAAATCGGTCCAGGCGTCTTTTAGTAATCGGGGAACATAAATAAAAAAAAGGTTCCGACAAATTGAGAACTACCTCCTATTTATGTAGTCGTTTAAAAATATAGTCCTCGCCAAACTTCTTGGCCGCCCTGAAGTTGGTGTACCGGATGCGCGAGGCACGAAACGGTGCTGATTTTCTATTGCGCAGCCATTGTAGCCAATTTCATGGCGGCCAAGAAGTTTGGCGAGAACTATACGTGCGTGATATCGCACTTCGCGTCATCATGATGGTCCCTTACACTGGTACAAAATCTTACACAACAAACAAGTAAGATTAAGTCAATGATCCGTTTCGCCCAGCATCAAATCCAATCAATCAATACTACAAAGAACCATGACTTGCATCCCCCGACGATCTGTATAATACTGTATATAGATATTAATATTGTACATACTACATAGCTGACTATAAAACTTTATGAGCGTGACTTACGGTTACAAATTGTTCTAAGTGGGGTGGCCATAGGTTCCATTAGATACAGACGATTATTATGTCTACGGGTAGCCAAAATACGGGGTTATTTTTATTAATTCATAAGCTGTTTTGACGGCAAAGAGATTTAAAAATAAATTCTATATGATGTCATATCTGATTTGCCAATTAGTATAAATTCAATGGTTTTTTTTCGTCGTAGAATTTTTCTACGGGATTTTTCGAAAATTCTTGAGATCCTGGCGCGTCAAAAGAGACCATAGAAGCGATGAATTTATCACCAGAAGTTTATATTGTTATTAGAGGTTTGCCTTGCCGTCTTAGGTAGAATATAATAGAATATACTTACCTACTGATAGTGATTAATTGATTGATTTAATTTAAAACATCAGTCACGACAAGAAATAAGGTTCTTTCCGTGGGAACTTTCTCATAAAATTCTAAATCACTTATGTTTGAGCCTTAATTACAACACTATGCTCTGCGCATGCAACATTAAAAAAATAAGGGCAGCTTTCAGTTTAGTTTACCAAATTCAAAATCACAGTATAGTATACTTACAAAAAATCTAAATGTAAAAGAAATCAATAGTTACTACATGTTATATTATTATTTATTTAACGATAGGCTCGCGTTTGACCACTATCTCGCCTGATGGTAAGCGATGATGTGGTCGACGGTGAAACACGCTTGCCTAGAAGCAACCTATTTATTATTTATTTAGACTTCATGCACAAAAGGTACAAAGGCGGACTTAATGCCTTAGGCATTCTCTACCAGTCAACCAAGGGTGGTGAAGAGATAACATGGCAGGTGCATTGTTTAAACAATTTACGCGATATTAGTAGTTATGAGACATTAAGAAGTGCACGACATAAAAATATGTTGAGTGTTATTAGATGCAGAACAGATAAATTCAAGATGAGTATATTTGGGATAGGGATAAAAATTTACAACAGATTACCAAATTGCATAAAAAACATCGAAAGACTGAATGTTTTCAAAAATAAACTCAAAGTATTCTTAATAAGTAAAGCATACTACTCAATCAATGAATTTTTAAATGATGAAATATTTACCTAAAAACAATGATAAAAAGTGTATGTGACTCTTGAATTTAAATCTGACTAATGTATATCGACGATATTTAATCATTTACAATGTATTTTTGACAAGAGTGTAAGATGAATGAATTATAATGTAATTTTGACATGAGTTTATATTATATTAAATAAGGTATGAATGAGTTTTTGATAAAAAAAAATATTGTTTTCTTGACATGACGTTTTGACATAATAAATCATGCTATTATATTTTTTTGACATATGTAATAATTTTAATTAATGGTATTTCATTTTCTCTGAAATGTATAATAAAATTAACTGATAATAATGTACTTTAACATGAATAATGATAGAATAGATCTTATAAGACTATACAATATTGTACGCCCTGTGGGTATGTTGCAGCGATCTTTATATATATTATGATAACAACTGTTTTTCCACCTGTGACAAACAATAAAGGAATTTGAATTTAAAAAAAAAGTTGTTATTAACAGACTAAGATAGGTAAAATAAACGTGCTGTTTACCTATTCACTCTTGACTTAAAAACACCAAACATTTTGAAATTTGAAATACTATTCCTGGAAAAACATATAGAAAATAGATTGGTGGTCACCGTACCCCATCTCCGTCCCCCGGCAGTGACGCAAGACCGGAAGTGGCGGAAGCTGTGCGATCTGTTCTGCTGAGCTTGCACATTTTACTAGCTTGATGTTTGAGCACAATGGCGCCAGTGACGACTTCGTTCCTTCTTTTATTTTGTTCCTCTAAGTTTGACATGCTTTGTTATTGGTTGCGTTTTGTTTTGCAGGCTATCCTTACAGTTATCTGTCTGTTACTCTTTTTTTAGAGTTCCGTTCCTCAAAAGGTAAAAAGAAACCCTTAAAGGATCGGGAACGGTTGTTTGTTTGTCCGTGTGTCAAGACCTTTTTTTCAGGAACGCCTGGAGGTATTAAGTTGAAATCAAAAATAGTTCAAAAACATAAACTCGACTACTGAAAAATAACGTCCTAAAATGTATGAAACTAGAAAATATTCTCATCTGAAATTGTTATGTACAAGCTATTCGATATATATCGGGTGTTAAATAAACAACTTACACCATTAAATATTTTATTGTTTTTCATACGTATTCATAGTGGTGTTCAGAGGACAAACGTGGTCGTACGTATGTCACCTACCATAACAAAACAATACATTCTGCAATTTAGCAGTTAACCGTGGTCGTCCACGGTTATCCTCACCCTCGCTTTTGCTTCGCAGTAGTCTGGTAAATAATATCATCTACTCATATCTGCAATATCTTGGAGCTGTGGAAAATTCTAACTTCTAAACAAACGCAATCAAAAGATATGGACGTTTATGTCGCTATTCACGAATCACAAGGGCACTTTCCGTCGATCTAGAATCATGAAATTTAGCAAGAAGCAATGTCATCGACTCACACTTGACCGGTTATTGTCTAGAACTTCGCCAGTGGCTATGTCCGCCGTGTACTGTGTGTGTGGACATTCAACAAATTCATCTTAGATATAGGTACTTTAGTGTACCTACTTACATCATAAGAAGTTTCAATTATGTATTACAATTGGCGATCTTATCGCTAAAAGCGATCTTATTCTTTATCTACATCATAAAGGAACCCTTGAACCTAGAAAGCGGAAAGGTTTTGGGTGTTTTGATAAGTTAGTTAGTGAGTGACTGAAAATTTCGGTAAAACGAGTTTATTCATCAATTGTTAGCAACATGGTCAAAGAAATTGAGGTGTTAATTCTTTGATCATTTTTAGGGTTCCGTATTCAAAGGGTATAAACGGGACCATATTACTAAGATTCCACTATCCGTCTGTCTATCTATCACCAGGCTGTATCTCATGAACCGTGATAGCTAGACAGTTGAATCTTTTTATCACTAATGATGTATTTCTGTTGCCGCTATAACAACAAATAAAAACAGAATAAAATAAATATTTAAGTGGGGCTCCCATATAACGAACGTGTTTTTTGCCGTTTTTTTGCGATAATGGTACGGAACCATTCGTGCGCGAGTCCGACTCGCACTTGGGCGGTTTTCAGTCTAACATTTGAATCGCGTTTTCCGATATTTTAAACCATTGGTTGGCATATTTAGCCAATTGGTTAAGGCTAATAAGGCCCAGTTTTTTGATCAGTGGTTAACTCAAATAATGGTTAAAACTAGTAACCAATGGTTTCTAGTATTATTGAAGGGCGTTTTTTTTCTTTTAACCCCTGAGTTGGATATAATAAACTGTATTACCTACATTCCAGAGCAGTGGTGGCCGCGACTTACAAGTTGTAGGTAGAGGGTTCGAACCCGAGCAGGCGCTTTACTTTGTGTAAATTATTTCAACACCGCTGCTCTCAAAACGGTGAAGGAAAACATCGTGAGGAAACCGGCATGTCCTAGAACCAAAAATTCGAAGACGTGACATCCACCAACCCGCAAAGGCCCGCGTGGTGGATTTCGGCCCATTCCCTTGCACAGAGAGAAGGCCAGCACACACAACGGACCAAATGGGACTATAAGTGCGGAAAAGGGGTCCATCTATCCTTTCCTTTCCTACATTCAAAAAAAAAAAAAAAAAAAAAAAAAAAAACAGTTGATCACAGCAACCCGGATACTGGATTTGTAACGGGTTGATGGTAATAAGCTCGCCCCTATTACGACACAACTGGTGAAAAGTTTTTTTTTGCCTAAAAGAAACCTACCTAAGTGTTTGTACTACCTACACACTACAGCATACACTATCGCAATGTTATCTCGAACATCTTCAGCATAGCAATAAGACAGGGGAGCATCTTCGGGAGTCAGACTGCAATAAATCAGGCCCGCCCCCTCGATACAGGAGACGCCTCATTGATCAAGCATTTACATACAGCTTCATAATGTACGATGAGTTTGAGATAAATAACTCCTGAATAAAAAAAGGGGTTCGCATCTTTGAGAAAAGATTTCGTATGGTCTTTGGTCGCGTTATCAATTTTGTGAGCACTACGTTTCTAAGTTTATCTTGGACATTGCCGACGTCAGTAAAGGAAACATCGCGAGGAAACCTGTAGTTAATTTATGTTTGGAATCACCATCACGCCTTGAGCAAGCGTGTTGATTAGATAATAATCGTGCCATCATCTCAGTATGAGAAGAGGCCATTGAACTGCCGTTAGACAATATCAAGCTGGTATAACTAACTTTCATACTCTTGTGCACTCTCATAGACAGTAATTGTTGTAGCTTTTTATCAATAAAACTTTTGTTGTTATCGTAGGTACCTTTACTTAACAAATGGATGAAACAATAATTTAACTTCTTTATATGTCTAGGGGCACGGTAGTGTCCTCGCCACGACTAGCCAAGCGAAGCGCAAGTGCAATACCAACCTTTTTTCGAAGCGCTTCGTCATTTTTTTTAACCCTCATAACTTTGGTTTGGATTATACCAAATAAACAAAATTCTCGTGATAGGATGTCAATAGTAGATTTATTAAACACATTAAGTTTCAAATGCATAGCTCTTATACTTTAGAATATAATGATAATTATATAAAAAATCTCCGATTTCGTCACCGACTCACTCACTGATGATCATCAAAATTCTTAGGATACTTCCTGAATTCCTAGAAAGCTGAAATTTGATATGTTGTTTCTGTACTTATACTCGCTGACAAAAAAATACTAAATCTTGGCACTTTTACCCCCCAACCTCTTAAACTAGGGGATGGAAATTTGCATGAGACTTCCACAAATTTTGATGCTAGAGGTCTGAAAATTTATATAGCGACTCCTGCGATCCTCGCGATAAATAATAGAACATATATTTCAGGATTTTTTGTAAATCACCAAGCTTCTAACTCTACACGCTCTAACTCTAAAAGCCCTAACTTCACAAACTCTACACCTTAGTCAAAATATGTGGCGTAGCCGTTTGACAAGGTGTAGAGTTTGTGAAGTTAGGGCATGTAGAGTTAGAAGCTTGGCTCTACATGAGATCTGTACGAGCCATAGGGTCTCGTCTTGGCAATATTTAACATGAAAATGTTTTTGGTGGGTTTTTATTGACATAATTGTTGCCAACTAGCAGAGGAGCCATCTGATTGCCAGTGGTCAAAGTTGCTTATGTAAATCTGCAACCCCAGAAACATCACACTTGCGTTGACATCCCAGAGCCAAAGCTGGCCTCATCACAGCAATGCCCACAACAAAACCACAGAAACAACTTACCCTCGCAAGATCCGCTTAGCCGGAAACGTCTACATTGAGAGCTCTATAAAGATTCTTAAGGGATAAATATTCCAACGACATAATATCTTCTATCCCTGGAATAACAACGTCTGACAATTTATCTCTGAGATAATTGGCAACAATTTATCAATCTCATGACTCATCTCTGCAACAACGCTATTTTTAACACGTTTTTATTAGCTTGGTATGTATCTATGTATCAATGTAACGGAATCTTTGAACGTGATTTTCACCCCCTTCAAAACGTAGGATTGATTTGAAACTTTGCACACTTATCAAGGGCCGATGATAATGCAATAATTTAGTCAAAGTCAAATATATTTATTCTTCGAGGCCAATAAGCGGCAATTTTAAACGTCAAACAAAAATTAAAATTTAAAAGTAATAAAAGTTGATTTTACCGTGCACGTTTAAATAGTTTGTCCCATTAGCCTTTGCTTGTGCTTCAGTATTAGCGACTTTTTAGTTCAATTAACCATTAAAGCGTGTTTTTTAGTTTTTAGAACTACAATTCATATTTATTAGGGAAAACAAACAATTACACACTAAATATGGTTAGCAAATAATTGTACGAGACTACATTAGTGTGCAACTAACAACGTTATCCACATCTTATATAATTTAAATTGGAAGATACATGCACGAGTGCGATACTAATAAACCTTTTATTAACTTACCTTTGTTTCTTTGATTAATTTGTCAAAATTTAGGGAAGTTATAGACTTTTTAGAAGTTTGGGCCAAATTAGAATGCGAACCACAGTCGTTGGAAAAATCAGCCTTAATATAAGTAAAACATTCACAATAGACAACTTACTTTACAAGTAAAACTCATGACAGCTGGGAATCGTTGCTAACCTCCCCATTCTACGCATGGCTGCGTTTGCGAGTCGTCGCTACATCGTTCGTCTGTCTGTCCGTCCGAGGGGTCGAGGACCACGCTAATTGTGATATACGGCTGTTTGAATATAGTAAAAGGCATTTTTTCAAAATCAACCTAAACGCTTCACCGTTTAGGTTGATTTTGAAAGTCGATTTAATTATCTTAAAGATAAGGCAAATTGATTGCGTAAGTTTTAGTTAGTTTAGCGCCGGTTTCTTACCTAAAACAATTGAATTTAGTTTAGGCACCTACCAAATACACTCACCCATGTCTCATCTGTTAATGTTTGTATGTCGTTTTGCGCCGAATATTTTTTATAAAATACTTTTTCTTTCTTTACCGGTGCCAATTAGTTAATTTAGCTAGTTAAACTTGATGAAAGTTAAAAAAAAAACATTCATTTCTAGCGAACTATTACATAAATTGAGCAGTGGTGGCCCAGTGGTATCGGCCGCGACTTACAAGTTGTATGTTGTGGGTTCGAGCCCAGGCAGGCGCTTTACTTTGTGTAAATTATTTCATCACCACTGCTCTCAAAACGGTGAAGGAAAACATCGTGAGAAAACCGGCATGTCCTAGAACCAAAAATTCCAAAAATATGTGACATTCACCAACCCGCACTGGGCCCGCGTGGTGGATAATGGCCCATTCCCTTTCACAGAGAGGAAGCCTGTGTCCCAGCAGTGGGAACATTAATAGGCTGATGATGTGATTTGATGTGATTACATAAATTCATATACAGGTCAATTTAACCTAACCTAGTGTGAAAGTAAGTATTCTCATAAAACCACTTAAGGAATGTACTTGGCATCGATTCTCTTAATAATACTTCTTATAATGGAGCTTCTTATTAGGTGTCGTTTATTCACAAATTCGCGTTTGAGCTTTGGGTTACATTTTCTGTTGTAGGCGCAATGGAACTGCCTTGAAGTAAACTAACTATTAGGAACTCCCTGCAGTATTACATTTTTTTAATTGAGATGGTTTTGCTTTTGACTCTAATCTAGGTCAGAGGTGACAGAGACAAAGTCTATGTTGTTATTTACCAAGCTTTTAAGAAAACATTAAGTTAGGTTTTAGGAAGAGACATGAGTTACAGAGTCAACTCTCTACAACACTGAAATTATCTAAATGATGTACTCTGGTATTACGACTGTGTTTGTACTGCTCAAAACATCGTGCATCTGGGTAACCATGGCAAAAACATTTGAATTTAATTAAACTAAATTCATTTTAGTTCCGTATCGATCACAATAGCCCTTCGACATAAATCGTTAAATCGCAGTTAACCGCTGTGAGTTAGAGCTCGTCAGTTAACAGATATTTATGTTCAGATAGATTTGATTACAGGCGCAAAGTGGGGTTCATGGCGAAAGTGATTTGATTACTTTAAAATGTTTCGTCACTTAGAAATTTAATGGATGAAATCAATCTGCCTAGCGTTTTCCCAAATAAGTTTGTTAAATTTATTTATTTAACTAATTGTGCCTACCCTACCCTACTTACCTTCCTGCCTACCCAACCTACCTACCATTTTTTTCTAGTCATTCTTTCGTGGAGAATCTTACTTAACACCGCCATTCAGAAAATTACTTCAAATACACAACGCTATAGCTATACATAGCATTCAACTGTCCGAGTATCTGAATTGCGTGTGTTGTGATAGTTTTACTTCTTGAACACTTTAAATTCATCTAACTTTTGATAGAGTGAACCGATTGCGATGAAACAAAAACTAAGTAATACTTCAAATTACGCCCAATTTGTATGTATAAAACTTATCTCCATTGGTTTCGTACAGTTTACGTGATGCGTGCACAAATAAATAGATTAACAGGCAAAAATTCCAGAAATGCTGGAAATGCGGGTTCTGTTGGTTATTTTCACCCTGGCTATTTTTATTGGAAACATGTTCGATGTGCACCTGAATTATAGGATAAATAGAAAAATATATACCAATATAAAATAAGAATATCCTATTATCATCATCATCATTTGTTAACTTTCCTTATTTTGTAACTCTCTCTTTAGCACTGCGGTTTGCTGTCAGAGAACCCAATTATGGGTTAAGCTCGCCTTTGTACATAAGTTTTCCTTTTGTATTTGTAATGTTTATTTTGTGTACAATAAAGAATATATATATATCATCATCATATATATAATATAAACGTGAAAGTTTGTGAGGATGGATGGATGAATGTTTGTTACTCATTCACGCAAAAACTATTGAACGGATTTTGTTGAAACTTTACAGAAATATAGCTTATACAATACATCAGAATAACACATAGGCTATCTATACCAATATTATAAAGACTAAAGATTGTTTTGTTTGTATGTTTGTTTGTACCGAATAGGCTCCGAAACTACTGGACCGATTTAAAAAAATATTTCACCAATAGAAAGCTACATTATTCCTGAGTGACATAGGCTATTTTTTAAGCCCGAAAACGGTTCCTGTGGGGCGGTCCACGGGAGCGAAGCCACGGGCAACAGCTAGTTATAAATAAAACTGTTCGCTCCATCACTTGCCCCAAAGGTTTCATTGGTTTGGAGTCACCCAGTCGACACCGGCTATTGCTGAAAACCTGCGCTGTGGCTCTGTCTCGCACGAGAGTCCCAGCATTATGCTGAGCGATAACCGTTTTGCGTGGTTGTGACGCATACTTAGTAATTCTTGTATTTAAGTATTTTTTGTTATTTTTATGGTATGTGTCGTGCGTCGTGCCTGGCGCAAACAAACAATTTTTCTTTCTTTTCTTTCTATATATACAGGGTAGCGTAGATCAAACCAAACAGTGCGTTATTTGGGGCTATTTGCAGCTTTTTTTTAATGAACACAAAATTCTAAATTAGACAATTACATAGCTATATCATTATATGGTATACAGATATATCAAAATAATAATATTCAACTCAATTGACATAACAATTGTCAATATTGAAAATATAAAATGTCTAAAACAGTGTATAAAAATATGCCAAAAAAGTGTATATAAAATGTAAAAAAGAATATAAAATTTAATTGTCAGATAGCAAATGTCGACCATTTTGCTTATAAATAAAATACTGCCTAATGGCGCTACCTGCTACGTGCTACGAGCTACGGGTTACGCGCCAAGTGCGGGCTATTCTGCAGTATCCGTGCATTTTCCTTGATAAAATGTCGCGATATTGTAGATTTCTAACAGTGAAAGAGTTTTGCAATCAACACTTACTTTCTGAGATTACATCTTACAAACAAATAAACCATTTTCCTATTTAGTTTAGGTTCACCACGATAACATGGTTACCACAAAATACAGCCAAAAATCTTTGTGTAACTGTCTGTTCTCAAAGTGGGCTGTAAGTAACCAGACACGCTGACAGTCGACAAACACACAAACAAGGGGTTTAACTTGATACTTAGTTGTACAACCGACTAGCTTTAGACAAGGGTTTTCGTAGGTATTGTTTATTTTATACATAGCAATTGTCTGCGGTTTTAGTCATATCCTAGGCAACCTTTTATTATTAAATGGAAATTATATCATCTTCCCAATGGAACATACTCTCGGCATAAAAAGTGTCCTATGTCGTGGTGGCCCAGTGGATAAGACCTCGCCTCTAGGGTTCAAATCCAGGCAAGTACCGATGTTGATTATTTTAAATTCATAATTACTTTCTAAGTTTATCTTGGACAATCACACAACTTCTAGTTGCAACCTTTAAGTCAAGAGTGAATAGGTTACTTCTAGACAAGCGTGCTTCACCGTCGACCACATCATCGCTTACCATCAGGCGAGACAGTGGTCAAACACGAGCCCAATGTTAAATAAAAAACGTCACAGACAACGGCGAAGGAAAACATCGTGAGGAAACCTGGAATTATAGTTAATGTGCGATGGAATTGCATAATCTAATTCCGCCCAGCCCGTTTCATCATCGGACTACCAGACGAACGGCGATGCGCCATCGGTACATGGTGGACATCCCACCCATACGCACTAAACGTTTTGAGAATACTTTTTTTATGCGTACAGCTAAGGAGTGGAACTCCCTGCCGGAGTCTGTGTTTCCCGATAGCTACAACCTAGGGGTCTTTAAGTCAAGAGTGAATAGGTTACTTCTAGGCAAGCGTGCTCCATCATCGACCACATCATCGCTTACCATCAGGTGAGATAGTGGTCAAGCGCGAGCCAATATTTAAAAAAAAATGTAAGTCTGAAATCGCCAACCCGCATTCAGCAAGCGTGGTGATCAATGCTCGTGCCTTCTATATATGAGAAGAGGCACGAGCCCTACAGTGGATCAGTTAGAGGCTGGTATTATATGTCCTTATCTGTGACATAGGTCTCATCATCTAAATCCAATCAGCCGCTAAGACTGGAATTAAGGTAACTGACAGAAATTGTTACTTCGCATTCATAATATTAAGTGTGCTTATCCGACTTTCTTCACTAGGTGGATAAATGACCTGGTTAAGGTTGAGGTAATCCGCTGGATGTGAGACGCACAGGACTGGTCGATGTGGAGACAAATGGGGGAGGGCTTTGTTCAGTAGTGAACGCCATCCCACTGAAATTATGAACCTATTACTTACCTTCTTTCAAGGCAAGCGTGCTTCACCGTCGACCACATCATCGCTTACTATATGTGAGATAGTGGTCAAGCGTGAGCTTATCAATAATAAAAAAAAACTTAAATTAAAAAAATTAAAAACATTTTTTTTGTACAAGCTTGCGCTTGTCTATTATCTCACCTGATGGTAAGCGATGATGTGGTCTACGGAGTAACACGCTTGCCTAGAATTAACCTAATCACTCTTGACTTAAAGACCCCGAGGTTGTAGCTATCTGAAAAAACAAACTCCGGCAGGGAATGCCACTCCTTAGCTGTGCGCATAATGAAAGTATTTCCAAAACGTTTAGTGCGTATGGGTAGGATGTCCACCATGTACCGATGGCGCATCGCCGTACGTCTTGTAGTCTGATGATGGAACGGGCTAGGGGGAATTAGTTCATGCAATTCCAACGCACACTCCCCGAAATACAACCGATAAAAAACCGACAAGAACATTGCATTATTATCATTCGAAAGTTGAAAAAAATAGTAGCAGACGATCAGGCCATATTCTTACTCTTCTGTAATCTGAATCGTACCAAAACAAACAAACCCAAACTTCTTAATGTGATGACCACTGACCATAAAGTCTCGGATTCGATCCCAGATATCGCGTGTCTCCCTCTGTATCTAAATGAGAAAGCTCGCCAATACTCCGCCATGTGGTGACGCAGTAATGAGCAATAAAACTGGACACTGCAGTTAACTGATAATTTGATAAGACAGTGGTCAGTTGGGTCAGCGACCTTGCAGATAATTAGTGGGGTTTCTAAATGCTTTTGCTGATTTAGAAGCAAAAGCATCGCTAATATGCTAAGATCGTCCTAAATGTAACATTGGCAAGGAGAAAATTCAATAGTGAAGTTACGACAGCTAGTTTTAGGTAGTACCCATTTTATGCACTATATATATTTTTGTCTATGTAAATGTACTTACACGAATATTTAACGGACCTAATTAAATTAACTTTAAAGCATTTATAGATCTTTATTTTAGAGTTAGATGTTGTAAGTTAGATATTTATTTTAAGCCTTGACAGCATAAACATGAGGAGGGAAAGTCACCGTTTCGATGACAATGCATGGTAAGCACATTGACGTCATTCTAAATCCAATATAACGGACGGCCCAAGATGACGGACTAGATATTTTTTGTGCACTGCCATGATATGGCTATCAAATGAAAGGGTTTACTGAGAAGAATACAAAAAAGTTTGTTTTAAAAAAATTATTTTATAATATATTTTTTTTTTTTTTATCTAAGACAAAAAAAGCACGAGTACCTTAATCGCGACGCACGCTCAAGGCGTGATGGCGATTGAATCTGGTTAGACTGAAAATAGACCCAACATAGTTTTTGATTGAACACGTAATTATGACACGATATCTGGCGAAAACACCGATTTTCATCACACGTAGCTAAGAACACTTCAATTAAGTCACTTTTCAAACAAAATTAAAATCGGTTCATCTGTTTAGGAGCTATGATGCCACAGACAGATACACAAACACACAGGTACACGTCAAACTTATAACACTACTCTAATTCCGTTGGAGTTAAAAACTCTACGACAGCACAAAGTACACGACAGTAAAGGGAAAGCCAAATCTCTTCAAAGTTAGAGTGAACAGGCTTCTTCTGGGTAAGCTCACTCTCTGTCACCTATGACCTAGACTAGAGTCAAGAGCAAACCCAACACAAATAAAAAAAAAAAAATTGACTTTAGAGATGGGAGTTTTCAGTTTTTTGCGCAAACGGATATGTAACCGATATACAGTTTTCATATCGATATCGAAAACAGTTTTTAGAAATCGATATCAGTGGTACAGCGATATGGTTCCTATCGGTTGTGAATTTTGCGTTTTGTTCGTACGTTTTTGGATTGTTACGCTTTTAAGTTTTGAGTTATTCGTTCGTTCGTCACAAGTAGTTTTGATTCGATACCTACAGTTTTTGTGATATCGGTTATTTTGATATAGATATCGATATGATATGATATCGAAACCCATATCCGATATAAGTTACGTTTTGATATATCGGAGCCATCCCTACTAGACGTCAAAACAGCTTGTCAAAATTGTAAACACATTTATAGAAAACCGCTATATAACCCCAAACAATTTCATTGGCAAAATTATGACTAAGTGATTACACAAACCCCAGTAATTATGTGTTTTTTTTTATCTCGCTCTTATATTGATTTCACAACAAAACCCAGTAATTGTGTTACACACATACATGACCTCACGCATTTTTACAGAACGCCACCTGCTACGATCCTTACATATGTCTTTTGCTTTTGTAATTGTTTTTTTCTTTTTAGTCTCGCTTTTATAATAAAAAGTGTGTGTGTGTGTGTGTGATGAGAATCAAACGTGTGTGCTCAATCGGACACTGGGAAATCAATCAAATTTTACTAGCAAAATTTGATTTCAGACACCGGGGCTTGCAACTAAATACGAGCTTGTTAAAATCATAAGCAAAAAAAAATCTAAATCTATGGTTAAAATGGACAAGGGAAAGCAAAGAGCGCTCATAGTTATGTTGGTATTATTGTCTATGGTGTCCATCTCATATTTAGTGAACTATATCGTGTGTATGGCTAAAAACGGACCCGGCTATGAGTATTCTCCTGACCGTAAATGCAGAGAGGCCATATGGCAAGAGGATTTTGCATCTTCAAATAAAAGTTACGGGAATCACACGCACTTGGCTGAAAGGTTTTTTTTGTTGATTTTCTATTATCATCACCATCATCATCATTTCAGTCTGTTGACGTCCACTACTGGACACCGCCAAGCATCCAGCGAATGCCCGCAAACTTAACCAGGTAATCGATCCACCTAGTGGGAGACCTTGGTGATGATGATGAAGTTTATTGCGTCAATGTACCTGTGGGTGGACCTGAATGCCAAAATACAGTATTTCACCTAGTTCGGATGCAGATGTCCGATCTGACAATTGGATGTTGGAACGTACTTAGTTTTAAATCTATTTTCTAAGTTTTGTGTAACTATGAATCCAAATTGTGAACCTTTGCCTAAGGATAAGGTCACACAGAACATTCGTATTTTTATTTTTCATTTACAGGATCGTTTTTAACGGATCTGACGCTACTGGAGGTGATGTTCACACCGCATTTACAGTACCGTTTTAATGGATCCGTCGCTACTAGAGTGTGATGTAGTACGTATGCAACCTCTATTTCAATGTGTGTAACCAATATATAAGTCATAGTATCAACATAATAAAGGCAGTCTTACACCACATTTTGGGATGTTTTATTATATCTGACACCCGACCATACATGGCGACCCTGCCACTAAACAGGGCTTGAATCATGTACGCGATTAGTATCGGTTTTGCTCAGTGTGGCAACTGTCTAAGTGGAAAATATATTAAAAGTGACTTTGAAAAATGTGCAACTCAAAAGTAACTAATGAGGAGGTTTTCCTCAATCAAAATAGCGCCGCTAAAAACACAGCGACGGTAGAGGAATTTAAATTTCATTTATCGGCCATAAGTATCGTGCTAACAATAATTTGCACGACTCATCATCATCATTCATCGGTGCACTATACTCCATCTTTAAAATTTACAAAAGATGTCATGAGTCCTGGGCGCGAGAGCAGATAACAAGACACATCTTAAGGCGTTCTGTGGATCGATCCAGAAGGTGTCGCGACGGTGCTTGTAACGTGTCTGCAGGCGAGGAACGTCGGGTCCACGCTTCCAACAAGAATCCCTGACAACACAGAGGCGTGTAACAAATCATACAATTCGGCTAGTGTTCTTGTGAGTTCTGTGTTCTAATGAATGTGAAAGTGTGGTAATTCTAACATGGGCAGTGTATGCGTGCAGCAGTGGAATCATAGTCGCGATATGAACTTGCATTTGGTATATGAACTATAAAATTATGGACAGTTATGTATGACGAATTGTTACAGATATACAATGACCTTGGTAAGATAAGAATATATTTAATAAAAATAGGACCAAGTAGACGAAAGGGTGAAATTGTTTTGAAAAAACTAAAAGAGGCCGATAAATTGCTGAGTAATTTCAATGAGAGCTTAGACCATTTAAGGCTACTTAAAACCGGATTAAAAGACGAGGAATTATGTAAATTTAATAAATTAAACAAAGATTTTGTAAACCTGTATGACAATATTTTAGATTTGTGTAATAATTCATCGACTGAAGAGTCAATTATTGAACAAAATATGGCGAAATTCGATTTAAAAATCGCCTTGAGCTTATTACCAGTTCTAAATGACGACGGCAGAAATACGAAACAGCTCATTGATGGCGTAGAATACTATGAAACGGAACTTGACGTAGACGGACAAATTAAATTGATAAATTTTGTTTTAAAAAGTCGACTTTCGCAGTCTGCTAAACTTAAACTTAATGCAAAGTATGACAGTGTTAATGAGTTAGTAAAGGCTATGAAAACATGTCTGTTACCAAAAAAAATCAGCAACAGCTCTACAACACAAATTGTACAATTTGAAACAAAATGATCTTACTATAGATGACTACGGTAAGAAAATAACTGATTTGTTTGTTGACTTGACGATTTCCCAATCAGAAGGCAATGAGTCTAGCTACGAAATATTGAAGCCTATTAACGAAAAATCAGCCATTAAAAGTTTTGCCGACGGATTAAGAAATCGTCGACTAAGCACAATAATAGCAGCACGACAGTTTACATCTTTAAGTGATGCCATACAAGCAGCCATCGATGAGGAAGTTTCAACACCGTCCACGTCAGGTGACATTTTATTTATGCGTCGTAATAACAATTACTACCAATATAGGAATTCCAGAGGCCAGGGGATGTCACGAGGACGAGGACAATCAACGCCACCGGCGGAAC
The DNA here is from genome assembly GCA_948252205.1 of Orthosia incerta. Classification (NCBI taxonomy): domain Eukaryota; kingdom Metazoa; phylum Arthropoda; class Insecta; order Lepidoptera; family Noctuidae; genus Orthosia; species Orthosia incerta. The sequence continues at coordinate 23,478,146 of OX411765.1, forward strand.
GGAGGGATGATCGAATATCGCAAACAGGTCGCGGTGGATGGAGATCTCGTGGCCGCGGCGCATTTAACCGTGGAGCTAAAGGTAGGATTTTTTTTAACCAAGCTACTATTCACCAGGAACAGCAACAAAATACGCATATTTTGACAGATTCAAATCCGCGAGAAAATCAATCTGAAAATAACAATGATAATAATAATTCAGAAGAGTTTTTTCGTGAATAAAAGCGTTATGATGTCATGTAGTAGCATATATCATATTTCATTACACTCTAAACATAACAATCTTACATATACGTGGCTAATCGACACCGGTGCATCCATATCGGCCATAAAATATAAACACATTGCTGAGTTGAATGAACCCATCCAAAAAGGAAAACTTGTTGTAAATGGTATTGGTGGAAAAATTGAAGCGATCGGTTTTGTTTATCTTGAATTAAGAGCAGGTGAACAAATTCTAAGCCATAAATTCTACGTATTTGAATCCTTACCCTGTAAGGCAAGTGGCATTTTAGGCCAAGACTTTTTGAGCAAATATCATTCGATTATTAACTTCAAAAATTACTCCTTAGTTATGTATAATAACAATAAAGAAATTTGTGTGCCTATTACCAAACATAACGAGACGCTAACTATACCCGCTAGGTCCGAAAGCACACATTACATTACGACCGATATAACAGAAGATTGTGTAGTTTGCGCAGAGCAGATAGGAAACGGAATATTTTTAGCAAGTACAATAGCAAGCCCCGCGGACGGAAAGCTACCAATAAGAATTTTGAACACAACAGAAAACGATTTTTATGTACATAGCATTAATCCTAAAATACATAAAGCAAGAGATTATAATATCTGTATATTTGACAAGCCAAAGAAACATGCAGAACGAGTCAAAAAACTGCTTCCCTTAATAAAATTAGATCATCTAAATAAGGAGGAAAAAATCAGCATTAGGAACATATGCGCAAAGTATAACGATATCTTTTATCTCGAAGGAGACCAACTCACTACGACAACTATATATAAACATTCAATAACAATACAACCCGGTACTAGACCAAGTTACAGCAAACCTTACAGGCTCCCACATTCACAAAAAGGGGAAATACAGAATAAAATTAACCGCATGCTCGAACAAGGTATAATAGAACCCTGTAATAGCGAATGGTCTAGTCCCGTTCTATTAGTACCAAAGAAATCAAATGGAGAGAAGAAATGGCGTCTAGTCATTGATTACCGAAAGTTAAATAACTGTGTTCAAAATGATAAATTCCCACTGCCAAATATTCATGAGATATTAGACTCGCTTTCTGGTTGCATTTATTTTACGCACTTAGACTTAAGCCAAGGGTTTTATAACGTGGAACTTGAACCAGATAGTAGGAAATTTACAGCTTTTCATTCAGGTCAATATCAAATGACTAGAATGCCAATGGGTCTTAAGACAAGCCCGAACTCATTTGCCCGAATGATGACAATGGCAATGGCGGGCCTTAATTATGAAAAATGTTTATGTTATCAGGACGATTTAATTATAATGGGACGGGACTTATCAAATCATAACAAAAATTTAATCGAAGTACTAGAAAGATTACGCAGTGTCAATTTAAAATTAAATCCGATGAAATGCGACTTTCTTAAAAAGGAAATGCTCTATTTAGGCCACGTCGTAACAGATAACGGTGTACTACCCGATCCAGAAAAGATTAGTGCTATACAAAACTATCCAATTCCCCAAAACACAAATGAAGTAAAGCGTTTTGTAGCCTTAGCGAATTATTATCGCAAATTTATTCCAAATTTTGCTGAAATTGCAAACAGTTTAAATATTTTGTGTAGAAAAAATGTAGAATTCATTTGGAATAGCGATGCACAAAAGGCATTTCAGACACTTAAAGAATGTATGTCTACACCACCAGTTCTCCAATATCCGGATTTATCAGATAAAAATCAGTTTATTGTACAAACTGATGCGTCAGGGTACGCGATAGGAGCGGTTTTATCCAACGGCAATGGTCGGCCAGTCGCTTACGCCAGTAGGAGTTTAAACAAAGCTGAACGTAATTACCCGACTATTGAAAAAGAACTCCTGGCTATAGTATGGGCCGTAAAACATTATAGACCCTATTTGTATGGTCGTCCATTCAAAATAGTAACTGACCACAAACCACTGGTATATTTATTTAGCTTAAAGGAGCCATCAAGTAGACTACTCAAATTTAGATTATGTTTAGAAGAATATGACTATTTAATAGAATATGTCAAAGGTCAACAAAATGCGGCCGCCGATGCTTTATCTCGAATTCCAATATCATCGAAAGATTTAAAGAACATGCACGAAAGTTTATTTGTAATGACACGAGCACAGATAAAACGATTAGAACAAACTTCTCATATTCCGGAAGATACCGCAGACAACTGTGTCCCGGATCAAGAAGATCAAGCAAGGATTGTGGGAACAATCAACAAGCCTAGTAATGCAGTAGAGCTGCAATTCATTGATAAAACAAGTCTAAACAGGCTACAAAAAACGAATAGAATATATAAGGGAAATAATATATTTTCATATGATCAAGCAAAAATGATGTTGTATATAAATCCATCTGCTCGATCACAACTGACGCCAGCCGCATTTGTGAGAGCGATGTGCGATTTCTGTAAAGTTAATGATATACATGAAATATGTTTCGTGAAAAATAAATCCCATAACTTATTCTTAGGAAAAATAACTAATGAGGTTAAAAGATATACTAAATGGGAAGGACCGCGATGTGTATTTTAAATAATATAGAAAAAGTAGATAATTTAGAAGATCGGAGAGTCATTTTAAATGACTTTCACTTATTACCCACAAGTGGCCACGCAGGCACAAAAAGAATGATTAACAACATTAAAAAATATTATTTCTGGCCGGGTCTCGAAAAGGATATAAATAACTATGTTAAAAAATGCCCTATTTGTCAAAAACAAAAGTATACGGTTATGGTAAAAGAACCCATGGTAATAACCACAACGGCACAATCATCATTTGAGAAGATATTTTTAGACATAGTAGGGCCTCTTGATAGAGATTACTATAACTACACGTATATTTTAACACTTCAATGTGAACTATCAAAATATGTATGCGCTTTTCCACTAGTGAATAGAACAGCAGCTGAAGTCGCTCGTGTGTTCGTCAACAACTTCATCCTCGTGCACGGTGTGCCTCGGGAAATCGCTACTGACAGAGGAACGGAGTTTATGTCAGAGACATTCAAAGCGGTATGTACAATTCTTAATATTTCCAAACTGAACTCAACAGCCTATCATCACCAGAGCATTGGTGCACTGGAGAATTCTCACAAAACCCTAGGGGCCTTTTTAAGAATGCACATCAATCAAAGACCAGACTCATGGAGTTCATGGTTACCTTTTTGGGCCTTTGCATACAACACCACAGTACATTCATCGACAAAATTTACTCCCTTCGAACTTGTGTATGGAAAGAAATGTAACTTACCAAGTAACCTTTTAAGAACAGTAGAACCACTATACAATTATGACAGTTATCCCCTTGAGCTTAAATATAGATTACAGATTTCACAAACAGAAGCACGGGAAAACTTGATTAACTCGAAATTAGAAAGGAAAAACAGATATGATAAATATGTAAGACCTGTAGAATATAAACCAAATGATAAAATATTGATTAAAAATGAAACTGGTAATAAGCTCTCAAACCTTTATACTGGTCCCTACACTGTTATTAGAGATTTGTCGCCAAATGTAGAGGTAAACATTAATGGAAAAATTGATGTTATTCATAAAAACAGAACGAAGTTGTATTACTCATAAAGTCATAATATATTGTATACTTAGCAACAATACCTAGGTTACTGACCTTCGTTGCGATCGTGGCTGTAAAATGATATGCACTCGTGATGCCCTGAATGAATGGTGCCAACAAAAAGTACTTAGGTACATGTTTTATTTGTAAACACAGAACTAAACTGTAATCTTAGGTATAAGTTTGGAAAAAAAAAAAAAAAAGCAATTCGCTTGTATATAAACACAAGCGATACAACAACTGTAATCTTAGTTATAAGTTGTTTATTAATATACTTATATATAAAAAAAAAAAAAAACCTGCGAGTAACTCAAACGCATAACCATTACTCGTAGATAATAAACAGTAATTTTACATTAAATTTGTAACCACATTACGTAGTTTTATATATAAAAAAAAAAAAAAAAAAGTATCCATGCAAAGGAATACTTTTTTTTTTTATTGCCTTGGGAGGTGTGATGTAGTACGTATGCAACCTCTATTTCAATGTGTGTAACCAATATATAAGTCATAGTATCAACATAATAAAGGCAGTCTTACACCACATTTTGGGATGTTTTATTATATCTGACACCCGACCATACAAGAGATGATGTTCACACCGCATTTACAGTACCATTTTAACGGATCCGTCGCTACTGGGAGTCATGTTCACACCAGATTTACTCAGTGTTCTACCAACTTTCAAACAAAATGGACCAGTATTTTAATATTGTCATATGTGAACTCGTCATACAACTACATACGTCAGCGCCGAATAAAAACGTACACGATAAAGTGGACCTGTAAGACGGACCTCTTTGTGTACGAGCACTTAGTTAATTAAAACCTTTTTCTTTTAGGTATTCCTATGTAGTTGCTGTGCACAGGAACGCTTCTAGCATGTAGACATTTTCGTGTTTTGGTAGTGTTATACTTATGGAGTGGATCGTTACTGCGGCACATATAGCTGGTGAGTCTTTGTTTAAATAAGTAGGTGATGGGCAAAGTATTTTGCATACCTCTACTACATAACAACTATGTTGGAGTTAGCTTCCAGTCTAACCAGATCCAGCTAAATAGATACTGCATGGAATCCTATCTAACCTGCACAACTTTTTACTGCATATCTATACTTATGATATAAGGTGTGTTTGATATAATAAAAACCTTTTTTGCAAAAAAATACTACCGACTTCCAAACAAAAAACTACAAAGTGAAAAATAACTTTATTTTTAGAAGTTGGTGTCTTTCGTAGGTACCATTTTTTGCGATATAGACACCGACTTCCAAAAATAAAGTAATTTTTCACTTTGTAGTTTTTTATTTGGAAGTCGGTAGTATTTTTTTGCAAAACAGTTTTTTATTTTACTCTTTTTAGTTGTACCTACCTATTATGCAATTTGTTTAGTAAGTACCTATAACGCCAGAATAGATTACCCGAATAACATGAAACTTGAACAAAATCGGTGAAATGAGAGATCTGTGTACCCCTTTCGAGCGTACTGGCGTGATGTTATGTTATGAAATGGTATAAACAATAAACAGACAAGCAATTGTAGCAGTCCCTAAAGATTTGCCGTTATTTATTGAAGAGTTCTGTTGTATATCTTCGAAGTTCTTCATAATATCTTCACCAAATTAAAATGGGACCAAATTCGGAACATTCTCTTTCAAACAAAAAAAGAATTTTCAAAATGGGTCGGTAGATATCGGTGAACATTCAAAAAAAAAAAAACATTCAAGAAGTCGAACATAGAACCTCCTCCTTTTTCGAAAGTCGGTTAAAAAGTCGCCATCGTCCCCTGTCTAAGGGGGGTATTACACTATCATATATCTAAGGCCAGCCGATTTGCTGCCAAAGCATTAAAATTGGTAAAAATATTTTAAATTAGACATTCGTGTATAATAAAATAAAAACTTTTTAACATGCTGAACAAGAAAAATAACGCACCCAAAACTCTACTATAACCTGTCAAAATCATAAAAGTCAGATCAGATTCAGGAAGTTGCGGTCAAATTCTAGTAAACGCAAACAATTTTCTTCAAAAATGGCGAACAAACAAAAAGGAATGATCATAGCAGCGATTGCCCTGATCTTTTTGGCAATAGTCATGATAATGATGATAGGGACGAAGCTGAATTCGGTTGTGGAAGAGACGATAATGCAGGATCATAGATGTCCTCCCAGCTTGCGCCATGTGGTGACTCTAGGCGAGACTGACCGCAATATCAGCTGGCATCTGGCCGAGAGGTTCCCTTATGTAGTCGCTGTGACCAGAAACTCTACTGGTGTATGGGCTTTTGCATGTTTTGCCAGTATTATTCTAGCTAAATGGATCGTTGCTTCGGCTCATTGTCGGTAAGTTATTGCTATATAGCCATTTTACAGTACACAACATAACCAGGTCACCGGTCCACCTATTGGGAGGCCTTCCAATGCAGCGTCTTCCGTTTTGCGGTCGCCACTCCAGAACTTTTCTGCCCCATCGGCCATACGTTCTGCGAGCAATGTGCCCTGCTCACTGCGAACTAAGTTTGGAAATTCTTCGGTCTATTTTGGTAACCCTGGTTCTCTTGCGGATCTTTTCTGATTCGATCACGCAAGGAAACTTTATTTTTATTTGTGATGGGTTTGCTCTTGACTCTAGTCTAGGTCAGAGGTGACAGAGACAGAGTCGACGATGGAGTGAGCTTACCCAGAAGAAGCCTGTTCACTCTAACTTTGAAGAGATTCGGGTTGAATGCGTTCGGAAACACAGACGCAGGTAGTGAGTTCCATTCATTCGCTGTGCGCATTATGAAGGATGTTTGGAAGCGCTTGGTGCGAATTGGTGGAATGGCAACAAGGTAAGGATGGTAACTTGCAGTGCATCTAGATGTCCGATGGTAGAAGGGGGCTGGTGGGATGAGGTCGTGGCGTTCTTGAGCACACTCTCTATCTACAGACTGTAGACCGACAAGCAGGCAACCTTGCGGCGATGAGCCAAGTTGTGAAGCTTGGCATCCGCCAGTTCTACGTCACCAATGAGCCTCTTGGCTCTGCGTTCCACCGAGTCAAGCGCGGCAAGCTCGGCGATACTACTTACTGAGCCATCCCAAAGGTGGCTGCAATACTCCATGCAGGATCGGACTTGCGCTTTGTATAGGGTTAAAAGGTGTCCAGGCGTAAAGTATCGCTTCACTCTATTTAAGATGCCCAGTTTTTTGGCCGCAATTTGTGCTTTGTACTCAATGGAGGCCCCGAAGTTGAGACTGGATGTCAACTCCATGCCTAGGAGCTCGAGCCGATCAGTCACAGGAACAGACGTACCCCGAAAAGTAGGAGTTTGATCAAAAAGACTCCTTTTAGGGGTAAAAAGACACGCCTGTGTTTTGGTGGCGTTAAAGGGGACCAGATTGTCATCACCCCACTGGGAGACAAGGCTTAAGGTCAAATCTGTCCGCTCCACCATACCCTCTCTCAAGGAACGAACTTCATCCTCGCTGGTTTTTGCGCTGCAAAAGTATCTCTCTGAAACAGTACTGTTACCTGCATACCCAACAATACCAAGCTGAAATAGGTCATTGATGTGCAGCAGGAAAACAGTTGCAGAGAGAACAGACCCCTGAGGAACTCCGGCATCAATAGCCATAAGGTCAGAGGAGCAGCCGTCAATGACTACTCGGATCGACCGTTCACTAAGGAAGTCTGATATCCAGCTACAAAAAAAACGAGGATGCCATAAGCAGGAAGCTTACTGAGTAGACTTGCGTGCCAGACCCTGTCAAAGGCCTTCGAGATATCAAGCGATACAGCAAGTGCTTCGCCGTGTCTCTCTATGGCTTCACCCTAGCAGTGCGTGACATACACAAGAAGATCGCCAGTTGACCGTCCCTGGCGAAATCCATATTGACGGTCACTTAGGAGATTATTGTCTTCAAGGTAGGTCAGCAACTTACTGTTCAGTACCCTTTCCATAACTTTGGACAAAATGGAGGTAATGGCGATCGGACGGTAATGGGCAGGGTCTGCACGGTTGCCTTTTTTGGGCACTGGTTGCACATTTGCAAGCTTCCAGGATTTTGGCACCGTTCTTTTTACAAGAGTGAGGCGGAACAAGCGTGTCAACACAGGAGACAGTTCAGGCGCACATTGCCTCAGCACTCTCGCTGGAATGCCGTCAGGCCCGCTGACCTTGTTCACGTCTAGACGATCTCCGGCATCGAAGAGTCACAATGAGGTATAGTAGGTGGTTGCTTGGAGCCGGCGTCCAGATGTGAATTGCTAGTAAAGAGAGATGCAAATAAATTTGCTTTCTCTCTCGCAGAGTGAGCCAGCGACCCATCTGGTTTCAGCATTGGATGCAAAGTGGGACGACAGAAATTCGTTTCAACCGCTTTAGACATAGACCAAAACTGTTTACTACTACCCGGAGGGTGCGATGCCAGCTTGGCCCCAATACGTCCAATATGGTCAAAACATGCCCGACGCAGAACCCTCTTGCAGAACTTGGCGGCAGAATTAAAGGCTCTTTTCCTCGCGCGAACCCTACTCGCTCTAACTTTGCGGTCGTGGGCCTCGACCCAGGCTTGGTAGGCAGACTCTTTTTGAGCCTCAGCGTGGGCGCATTCTGCATTATACCAAGCAGAGGCGGCTGTACTTTAAGTTCACTCGTGCACTGAACTGCCAGATTTAAAAAGGTTTAGAAATAAAATAAAAATGTTTAATAATATCTGATTAACGATCTATTCAATATTTACGAAATTACGACGAACAAATTTAAGCTCTTTGCTAAAGTAATAAGACGTATATTGCTGTAAAAAATACTCCCCGTGCGCTAGGCTAAAGCGCACGGCGAGAGTTCATACAATTCTATGAGAAACGAGCGAAAACGCCTGGCGCGTGAGACAGACATAGTTCAATTGAAAATGTACGGCGAAATATGACCATTCTCGTGCGCCGCACCAGCGAACCGAAGATTACCGAGAGCGGGCGAGGTTTGACGAACGAAATTTATCTTAGGGTCGAGTACCAACATTAAAAGTTGTACAACGACGTAACTAGATGGCGTTGGCGTCGAATTAGAAGTCGCTAGCGAGATGGTTTGCCGATTTACATAGGCTCCTGTGAAATTTAGCAAATCTAACACAATTACCCAGTGACAGTGAGACGGTGCACTACCACTACTATGATCCACCAGCCGTCACTGATACCAAGGTCGGGATTTGTGACCGAGTGGAATGTCGGAGAACGGAATGATATACTCCATTCCCTGCCGAACCACATCCGCAACCGCGTCCGCTCGAGGGGTCACCCGAGGAGAAGCACACATGCCGCCAAGGATATGACGCAAAAAAGTGCCGCATCTCGTCCGAGTCTGCTGACTTGTATCGTACTCGCCTCGTGCATCTAGGACTCTCATCTGGAGGAGAGCAAGTCGACACGGATTTCACCAGACAGTGGTCAGACCTTCCCAGCGGGGCTGAGACCGACACCGAATGACTGTCCGGATCAGTTGTCAGCAGAAGGTCTAAGCAATTGGGTGTATGGCCGTCAACATCCGGTACCCGCGTTGCCACATTCACCACCTTTGTTAGATCTAGCGATAGAGAAAACTTGCGTGCCTCTATTCCAGCATGGTCAGTTTTCCGGTACGGGTACAACCACTCCTTATGATGGGCGTTAAAGTCCCGCAGAAAATTAAGCTTCGACTCCACGAAGAAATTAAAGAGCGCTGTCGTCTCCTGGTCACCGGCGTGCGATCGATAGACGCCGATGTAGAGAGACTTCTCCACGCCAGTGTCCACAAGTAGCCATATGGCAGAAAATCCCAATTTACAAAGCAACGGAGACGACGACAACAAATGTCATCACGGACGTACGCACAGACCCCAGCTTGCTTCTTGAACATGTTTTCAAGAGAGTAACCCGCGTAGAAGATAACTATGAACGTTCAAATCGAACATTCCCTTGCGAGCTTGGAGCATTCGAATACGATCTCGTTAAAGGTTCAGCTAAGTATCAGCTTGCCGCGCTTGACTCAGTGGAACGCAGAGCCAAGAGGCTCATTGGCTACGTTGAACTGGTGGACGCCAAGCTTCACAGCTTGGCTCATCGCCGCAAAGTTGCCTGCTTGTCGGTCTTCTACAGACTGTACTTCGGTGAGTGTGCTCAAGAACTCAAATCAAATCAAATCAAAATATTTATTTGCTAGAAATACATTGCTCAGAAGGGAAGATCTTAAAGCCTAAAAGTAATTGTATTCTGCCTGCAAGCAAGCGTGCAAATTATTTATAATATAAATCATGATTCATTAAGTTAACTCCACGACCTCATCCCACCAGCCCCCTACTACCATCGGACATCTAGACGCACTGCAAGTTATCATCCTTACCTTGTTGCCATTCCACCAATTTGAACCAAGCGCTTCCAAACATCCTTTATAATGCGCACAGCGAATGAATGGAACTCACTACCTGCGTCTGTGTTTCCGAACGCATTCAACCCGAATCTCTTCAAAGTTAGAGTGAACAGGCTTCTTCTGGGTAAGCTCACTCCATCGTAGACTCTGTCTCTGTCACCTATGACCTAGACTAGAGCCATTACTATTATTCATTGACCAAAAAGGTCAAAAACACTTAAGATCAAGGAACTGTTCCTTGCTTTAAGGATCGTCCTCACTGAGAGCATTCATGTGTAATGAGCATTCGACGTCGAATATTCGAGTGGTGTTCTCGCTGAGAAGCATTTGTTGCTCGCCTACGATTGCTTGTTTACAAATGCTCGCGCGAGAATGCTCCCAGTGAGGATGCTCCTTTACAAGTGGCCGGTAATATTCCTACATACATACTTATTCATTTCATTATCTGAGTACTCGCTTTCGAGCGTTTTATTTGCGTGAACATTCGAATGCGAGCCGTTGCTTGCCGCAAAAATCGTTGCGACGTCCACACCCGCCGAAGTGACTTGTGATGCATACTCAAGGTGTCTGCGTACGAAGGAACAATAAAGGACTTTGATCGGTTTTAGTGATCGGAAACATGCTGAGGTTCTCATTATGAAACCAAGTGCCCTTGACGTCTTACTTACTATACTATCAATATGCTGATCGAAGCGAAGCTTACTGTCTTGTGTAATCAAAAGATCCCTAATACTGTCAACTTTATCCCGATATTGTAAAGTTTGTATGTGGAATCAATCAAAGATTTCTGACGAGTAAAAGTCATGTGGAAACACTTTGTAACATTCAATTCTAGCCTGTTACGTCCACAGTATTCTTCAGATCTATTCAAATTGGTTTGTAACAGGTGTGTATCCACAGAACAAAAAAAACGCCTACTACAATAGAAGTCGCAAGTGGGCGGGGCCCGCGTACCCCGAGTTTTGCTCAGTTCTGCATATGTTTCCTTCCGCGCACACACTACGCACATCAGTCTTGGTTCAACCGTAACGGTGACAAAAACTTGAAAAAAAATATAAAAATGCCTTATTGTGCTGTTTTAGAATGTAAACACGATAGCAGAACCAAAAATGTATCAAATGTAGGTATATCTTACCATCGGCAAGTCTTAATTTATTTTATTTCGATAAAAATGTAAAAACAATATTTTATTAAACAAGACAAGTAAAAGTTGATTTTATGATGTTAAATTTAAGGTCTACTTTCTTTAAAACTCAAACATTGTTCTCGAAGATTCCAACTATGCACATGTCACATTCAGCTACTCAATTAGAGATTACCAATATCGATAATGAGTTATCGATACTTTAAACTTACAATATTCGAAAAAATCTTCTTACGCGCGAAAAACATAACCATTTCCTTGCAGCCGTGTAAAAATAAAGATTACGACGAATTGATAACCTCCTCCTTTTTTTAAGTCAGTTAAAAACTGGCTTATGTGTTAGTCTGAAATTTAAGATCTACTGGTGTATAGACCTAAATTTCATCAGTTCATTAAGGAAGTTAGTCAAGCTAATCATAATAAGAGTGTAGCCGCAGGCGAAAGCGTAAGCTTCCCATATCAGTAGGACGTATTGCATTTGTAGTGTAGTCTATCGCATAATTAATAATAGTACACCAAAGACTACCTAAAGTACTGTATTTCCTTTCATTTTTTAAATCCATCCAAAGGTTGTCTTGAAAAGATCGCTTTTAGCGATAAGGCCGCCATTGTGTCACCCAGTGTAATGTTTTCTTGGTCTATACTTTCTGTAACTTATATGGTGTACATAATAAAGAGTATTCTATTCTATAATTCTATTGATAGAAAAAACACCACATACAATCATTTTCAAAATCGGATCAGTAGTTTACCATAAAATATCTTAATTATTCTTTCTATAAATCGTAAGTATTAGAATAAATTTATATAAAAACTTGATTACAAACATAATAATATTTATCGACTCTAGTTATTGACTGTATTTTGTTTGAATATAAAACGGGATGTCGATAAATAAGCCAACGACAGTGGTACATCCCTACAGGAGGACGGGTAGTAATGACCTCATTTCGCAAATATAAATCTTATCGTTAACGAAATACGGCTTTGAATTGAATGCATTTATTATAGTGACATCTAGCGGCGGGTAGCGTAACTTGCTCATTAAACTATTCCGTGTACGCTTTAAACGGAAAAAGTAATAAATACTCAAAACGTGTAGACAATAAACGACTCTATGGTCATTAAGCTGTGGTTTATTTTCAAATAAGCGACGACTGACATATTTTCTACTTTCATCTAAAAATTAAACTACCAATCACACTAACGATTTCTTAGTGTTATGAAATACAATTAATCTGTTTATGTGTGAGTTTGGGTACGCTGGTTCCGATACTAATAAAGCTATATGCGACTTCTACTGTCTTCTCTGTTCTGTGTGTGTATCTGATATGTTTCGGATAATTTTATGAATTTTCATATTGTCAGCATAAAGTAAAATTTAACAATTCTCAAAACAGTGTTTCACGTCAGCAATAAAGAGAGTAAATAAAAGGGATCCTAAAATCGAACCCTGAGGAACTCCAGAAGGGACAGAACTCCATCCAGATGTGTACCCCTGGGTCGCGGATAAATTTGAAACAGAGTTACCGCGGCCCTGGCACAAGCAACTGAAGGAACACGGGTGGGTTTTAGTCAGTAAAAGTCTGACACGCCCTCCCGCTTCACCCAGGGCGGGAGAAGTCATTGGATGATATCCCACCCAAAAAAAAAAAAAAAAAAAAAAAAAAAAAAAAAAAAAAAAAAAAAAGATGTGTACCCCTGCAGTACCACAGCCTGAGTTCTATTATCAATATAGGAGGAGAACCAACGATACAAGTCTCCGTGTATTCCGGCTTTTAATAGTTTCTCTAAGAGCAGCCTATGGTCAATACGATCAAAGCATTTACTGTAATCAGTATAGATTACGTCAACCTGTGCACGCTGTTCCATACCTTCGGATATAAATTCATGGGACAACATTAAGTTAGATGTAGTGGAACGCTTTCTAAGAAAACCATGCTGTTCATCGCCAAAGTTACATTTCATAGCAGCGTATACGTCAGTAAATACTATGCGTTCGAGGATTTTTGAGAACAAACATATCTTGGATATTGGCCGACTTATTATCCTTCTTGAAGACTGGGGTGACGAATGCTGATTGCCAAAGGAGACGGGGATTTCTGGGCCTGAATGTAATAAGTTGAGGTATGGCTTAAAAAAAGGGTTATATTTTTCTAATTCAAAATGTGAAAAATCAGCTTAATTCACAATCTGGAAAATGAGAAATCCAAAAATTAAGATGGTTACGAAGTAAATCGAATATCAATTAAACTATAATCGATTAACTTGAAGGAGTTCATACTATTTAAGAAAATGCTCTCACCAGATGATTAATTCAATTAAAATAATTAAATATATTAGAATTAACGTATTAAACAGTTTAAACCAATTAAATATCTACATAATTAAGATAAATCGATTCACGTTTACTAATCAATGATTGTATTTTTAATCTGTGCTAACTCTGACTTGACGTTGATATGCAGGACATGACACTCTGTCTGTCATTATAGTCTATGCCAGTGTTTTTCAACCTTTTTCATGACACGACCCCCATAATATAAAAAAAAATATTTCGCGAACTTCGACACTTGGTTTTTTTCAACAGACTTCAAAAATGATGTTCTTTGTGTGTGTTAATGTTTTTTCAATTACTCCGCCGATTGTGGAACGATTTTGAAAAATCTTTTTGGGTTTGAAAGGTTACACTCCCGAAGTTGTCCCATTGACACTAAGTCAAAATCTGATGGGATCTCATGAAAATCAAGGGAAATCCTCAAATGGCATACATATAGCATTGGTATTATATATATTTCATCAACAATACAATCATTTGCACTCAGAATTTATTATTTTGTGAAGTGGAACTGACGAAGAAGACCACAGATGGCCACTGGAACTTCTTAATGATAAACCCTTATCACGTCACGAGTATAAGATATCTCGAATAACCGACTATGATGAAGCATATTCCTACTCATAAATAAATGGTAATGATGATAATGGTACCATTGAACTGATCAGATGATGATGCGGGAAGGTAGGCACTGGAACTCCGAAACAAAACAATGTATCGTAGTCGTGTTTGGCCTTATTGGAATGTTCATGAGATGTTCTATATTTTTAAACCTTATTGTTTTTTACTGAGGTAGTTTTCGCGACCTCTTGCGACCCCCCAAGGGGTCGCGACACACAGGTTGAGAAACACTGGTCTATGCTGATACTTGTTTCGTACATTGAGGTATTAATGTACTAATGGTTTCGTATCGTCTAGTGCGTGTGCATTTTGAGTGTGTTTCCCCCCATAGTTTTATTGATATTTTCCTCGACCCCTGCTTTCATTCTACGGACTTCTGATCTACCTTCTTGTACGACCCTTGCCTTGCTACCATACCGGTCACTGAGAACTCCGCTTTAACGTTGAACTTGGATTTGTTATTTTGGATTCTACGAACGGCCTACCGATTGGATATTGACACCATGGATCGTTGTGTAAATTGTGGCATAGCGACTAGTTGCTGTAATAAAAAATCTTTTTACAAAAAAATACTACCGATTTCCAAATAAAAAACTACAAAGTGAAAAGTAACTTTATTTTTGGAAGTCGGTGTCTTTCGTAGATACCAATGCAAAAAAGTTTTTTATTTTCCCTTTTTAGTTGTACCTACATAATAGGCAAGTTGTTTAGTATGTACCTATAACGCCTTTGAACTTGAACATACCCGGTGAAATGAGAGATCTGCGTACACCTTTCGAGCGTACTGGCGTGATGTTATGATATGAAATGGTATAAACAATAAACAGACATGCGATTGCAGCAAGTTTGAGAGATTTGCCGTTATTTATTGAAGAGTTCTGTTGTATATCTCCGAAGTTCTTCATCAGATCTTCACCAAATTAAAATGGGACCAATTTCGAAACATACTCTTTCAAGCAAAAAAAGTAAAAAGTCGGTTAAAAAACAATTTCAGTTCAAAAATCGGCTGTTATGTATAGATTGTTACGTAACCTCACTTTTCATTAATCTCTTTTATCTCGGCTCTCAGATTGCCAAAATCTGCAAAATTTTCAGTGAATGTTTGATAATATAGTAGCTATCAATTGACACTAATTTCATCTTTTTACATCCAGGCCCAAAATTGTATGAAAGCGTATCCGTCTCCTTTTGGGTACTATGCCTTCTGAGAGTGACCGCCTGAATAAAATACACAGTGGTACAACAAGGCTTTCGGCACAGTTTACAATAAATACTGGAGGTATAAGATCAGGACCGCCAGATTTGGAGAGGTCCAAGGTCTTTAATAACTTTAGAAATTGAGAATGAGACACCCCAATCGAACCTATGCTTGTCACACTATATTCAACAGTAAACCCATCGGAGGTATCGACACAGGATCTGGTTCTTGAAAAGTTGAATTGAAATAAGTAGCGAATAAATTGCTGATTTCTCCACCTGTACTCGCGCTCCTATCACCATAATACATTACTTTTTGGAAAAGTACACGAGTTCCTTTTACTTTTCACATATGCCCAAAAGATTTAGGGTTCTCAATGATCGTCGATTCGATTTTATCCATATATGAATTAAAACATATATAGCCTATAACCTTCCTCGATAAAAGGACTATACAACACAAAGACTTTATCAATTACAACCAGTAGTTCCTGAGATTTTGCGCGTTCATACAAAAAAAAAACAAACTCTTCAGCGTTATAATATTAGTGTAGATTATTAG
The DNA here is from genome assembly GCA_948252205.1 of Orthosia incerta. Lineage (NCBI taxonomy): Eukaryota > Metazoa > Arthropoda > Insecta > Lepidoptera > Noctuidae > Orthosia > Orthosia incerta. The sequence continues at coordinate 23,494,220 of OX411765.1, forward strand.
TATAGATAAATGGTTGCTTTTATATATACGGAGCGACTGTCTGTTTGACCTCCAAAACCCAGTTACTGTTTAATACAATACCCCGCGGAAAAACTGCTTATTAATCTGACTAACGTCTGTCTAAAAGTGCTCTTTCACATAGAGCATTCGCCTGTAATGTAACGTTACAGATTCGAGCATTACATCAGTGAGGAAGGAGAACCGAGCATTACAGTGCGCAACCTGTAATTTTACAGATTCGAGCATTACTTTGGTGAGGGAAGAGAACCGAACATTACATTGCGCAACTTAATAATAGAATGTGTAATATTTTGATACAACTTGTAACATCAACGACCGCTTCGTCTGACATTGTAGGATCAACCAAATGCTCAAAATCGAATCTAATGTTATATTACAGGCGAATGCTCGTTAGTCAGGGAGGCTGTATTGTAATGTGTCGGCTTTTACATAAAAGACCAAAATCTTGTGTGGGTATTTTGGCGGGGATGGCGATGTAAATAAAAATGCTTAGAAAGGGTTTACTCACCCAGTGTATTCTCATATCAAATACACAGTCACACAGAACACAGTTTATGGAAAATAATTTATAGAACATGGTTTATAGAACATAGTTTATAGAACACGGTTTATAGAATACAGTTTATAAAGCACTTACCCTAATACTTATTAATGTAGCCTCGATCAAAAATAGACTGCCTTTGATGGCAAGAGCTACAATATTTATATTCTCGAAATGGGCGGGAAACGAAAAGTGCAAGCTTGTCGTTTACCAACCTGACAAAAAACAGTCCATCTTTGTTGCAAGCATAAAAATATCAGACAAATTATTGCCAACATAGAAAAATCACTTAGTGTGCTCAATTAAATATAAAGATCGCTAACAGTCGGCCATCCGTTTATTAAGTACGACCTCGTACGTGACAAACAACAACAAGAAAGAAAAACTAAATATAAGCATAATAGTTATAACATGTAAACAACATTATAATCTACACACATAGAACACATTTAACAAATCTTTATAGATTATACTTTAAAGGCCTGAAACCTCTTTTGGCCCGACTATTCATTTCATTTATTTATTTCCAAAAAATATTATATATTACAAAACAATCAACATATATTGATTAATCAACCAAATTACTATCTCAACTATTTATTACTTTTATAATATTCAATTAAAAATGTGAAGTAAGAGAAATACAAAATCAAATCAATTCAATTTGGATTCCATCAACACAAATGTCAAGAGTAAAAATATAATTCAATTCAATGCAGATTCTACCAATACAAATTCAATTTAGATTTCATTAATACAAATGTCAAGATTAAACAAAAAATATAATTCAATTCATATTCCACTAGGTAATACAAATGTCAAAGGTAAAAAATACAATGTCAATTCCAATTCAAATTCTACCAATACAAAATGTCAAGCGTAAATATCCAGTTTCGAAACTACCGATCAATATATTCACTAGAACTAGACTATGTCCTCTTTGTGAGGATGTTCAAGGTTTCATTTTGCATTTGCCACAACTGCGGAGAACGGTCTCCCATTCTAAAATTTACTTAAGAGCTTAGATCCCAGCTCAGCAGTGTCTCAAGACTACTTCTGTCACTTTTATTAAAATTTAATGTTTATAAAATGTAGCATCCAATTATAATCAGGTATATATACAATGCGACTTGCAAGACATCGTGGTCACCATCAGTCATAATCAAAACTGTCTACCAGATTCTTTAAAATTTCAGTCAAATTCATCAACTGCTGGTGATATCGGACACCAAATAAAATCTAGCTGCGCATGCTAATTTCATTGCGGTAAGATAACACTAATCACACACAGCAAGTTACAGAATAATCAATTTTATATAATTCGATAGGCATCTTTACACCTGCTAAGACAATTTATATAAATAAAGAAATACTAATATAAAGAATCTCTAAATGTTTTTTTTTTTTTTAATAAATGGCAATCTATTGCTCACTATTATTTCATTGCAATTCGAGCATGCAATGGCTCACTGTAGCAAATTTTTCCGACTTAAATCAGATCAACTGAGATAATGTATTAAAATTATCTATGGCAATAAACAAAATACCAACGATTCATTTTGACTTTCATTCAGAACTAAATTAAGTCTTTGTAAATTAGAATTCAGGATCACTAGAATTTCAAGTTGCATCGTTATCAACTATTGCATTGTAATGACAAGCCTCATTCAGAGTGCTGGAAATTTTTATCAAATTAACTTTTCTCTAATAAACTAAAATAATCTCAACCATATGACCAAAGGTAAAATCATTTCTTGTATACCATTCTGATAGTAACTGACATTAGGTATCCTCTGTCCTTCCGCCATCTAGCTTTTAAACACACAACAATACATAAACACCAAAGTGGTATTTATTAAACTGCTGTGTAAAAACAGTCTTGAGACTTAAACCAATATCTAGTAGCTGGTCATTAAAACCCTAACATCTGAACCTGGTCATAATTCTAACTGATTCTAACATACACACATTTATTTATTATATGCTTTATTTTACATTTTACATTCTCTTTATCCCTAAAATCTAACTCTGTATATCATAATCTGTATCAAACGGGTAGGTATAATAAACTCTCTACATATTATCTATATAAATAAATCAAACTCGCTATATTCATTCACCAAACGCTATCTATATAAATCAAACCCCCTATCTCTATGTATGAAACCATCCCTATGTATCAAACTATCCCTATGTATCAAACTATCCCTATGTATCAAACTATCCCTATGTATCAAACTATCTCTATGTATCAAACTATCCCTATGTATCAAACTATCCCTATGTATCAAACTATCTCTATGTATCAAACTATCCCTATGTATCAAACTATCTCTATGTATCAAACTATCTCTATGTATCAAACTATCTCTATGTATCAAACTATCTCTATGTATCAAACTATATCTATGTATCAAACTATATCCATTTATTTATTTATTTATATACACTTTATTGTACACCATAATAAACAAGAAAAAAAGAAACTTAATACTAAAAACATACAATGGGCGGCCTTATCGCTTTCCGCGATCTCTTCCAGGCAACCTGGAATGGACAGAGATCAATGTATCAAACTACCTCTATGTATCAATCTATCCCTATGTATCAAACTATCTCTATGTATCAAACTATCTCTATGTATCAAACTATCTCTATGTATCAAACTATCTCTATGTATCAAACTACCTCTATGTATCAAACTACCTCTATGTATCAAACTACCTCTATGTATCAAACTACCTCTATTTATCTCTCTATATCTATCTATCAATCTCTCTATCTCTATCTATCAATCTCTCTATCTCTATCTATCAATCTCTCTATCTCTATCTATCAATCTATCTCTATCTATCAATCTATCTCTATCTATCAATCTATCTCTATCTATCAATCTATCTCTATCTATCAATCTCTTAATCCCTATATATCTCAATCAATATCAAACTCAATCTAAGCTTATCAAACTCAATCTAAGCTTATCAAACTCAATCTAAGCTTATCAAACTCAATCTAAGCTTATCAAACTCAATCTAAGCTTATCAAACTCAATCTAAGCTTATCAAACTCAATCTAAGCTTATCAAGCTCAATCTAAGCTTATCAAGCTCAATCTAAGCTTATCAAACTCAATCTAAGCTTATCAAACTCAATCTAAGCTTATCAAACTCAATCTAAGCTTATCAAACTCAATCTAAGCTTATCAAACTCAATCTAAGCTTATCAAACTCAATCTAAGCTTATCAAACTCAATCCAAGCTTATCAAACTCAATCCAAGCTTATCAAACTCAATCCAAGCTTATCAAACTCAATCCAAGCTTATCAAACTCAATCCAAGCTTATCAAACTCAATCCAAGTTTATCAAACTCAATCCAAGTTTATCAAACTCAATATATATTCATCAATCTCAATCTATATTCATCAACCTCAATCTATATTCATCAACCTCAATCTATATTCATCAACCTCAATCTATATTCATCAACCTCAATCTATATTCATCAATCTCAATCTATATTCATCAATCTCAATCTATATTCATCAACCTCAATCTATATTCATCAACCTCAATCTATATTCATCAATCTCAATCTATATTCATCAATCTCAATCTATATTCATCAATCTCAATCTATATTCATCAATCTCAATCTATATTCATCAATCTCAATCTATATTCATCAATCTCAATCTATATTCATCAATCTCAATCTATATTCATCAATCTCAATCTATATTCATCAATCTCAATCTATATTCATCAATCTCAATCTATATTCATCAACCTCAATCTATATTCATCAACCTCAATCTATATTCATCAATCTCAATCTATATTCATCAACCTCAATCTATATTCATCAACCTCAATCTATATTCATCAACCTCAATCTATATTCATCAATCTCAATCTATATTCATCAATCTCAATCTATATTCATCAATCTCAATCTATATTCATCAATCTCAATCTATATTCATCAACCTCAATCTATATTCATCAACCTCAATCTATATTCATCAATCTCAATCTATATTCATCAATCTCAATCTATATTCATCAATCTCAATCTATATTCATCAATCTCAATCTATATTCATCAATCTCAATCTATATTCATCAATCTCAATCTATATTCATCAATCTCAATCTATATTCATCAATCTCAATCTATATTCATCAATCTCAATCTATATTCATCAATCTCAATCTATATTCATCAATCTCAATCTATATTCATCAATCTCAATCTATATTCATCAATCTCAATCTATATTCATCAATCTCAATCTATATTCATCAATCTCAATCTATATTCATCAATCTCAATCTATATTCATCAATCTCAATCTATATTCATCAATCTCAATCTATATTCATCAATCTCAATCTATATTCATCAATCTCAATCTATATTCATCAATCTCAATCTATATTCATCAATCTCAATCTATATTCATCAATCTCAATCTATATTCATCAATCTCAATCTATATTCATCAATCTCAATCTATATTCATCAATCTCAATCTATATTCATCAATCTCAATCTATATTCATCAATCTCAATCTATATTCATCAATCTCAATCTATATTTATCAAATTCACTATTTATATATATCAAACTCACTATCTATTTATACATCAATTATCAAACTCGCTAACTACATAATATCAAACTCACTATCTATATATCAAACAAATTTTTTTTTATTATACTCGTTCTATCTCTTCCAACTCTAACGCTGTTTCCAACTCTTCTAACTCAACATCAAAAATCAAACTCTTTCAAGTCTGTTTCCAACCAACTCGACATCAAGCATCAAACTCTTTCAAGTCTGTTTCCAACTCTTCTAACTCAACCTCAAATATCAAACTCTTTCAACTCTGTTTCGAACTTTTCTAACCCATCATCAAACCCATCATCAAACCCATCATCAAACCCATCATCAAACCCATCATCAAACTCTGCATAAGAATTCAAATACGAATCCGAATCCGAAACCAAATCCAAACGCAATAATCCATTCCAATCAGACCATCTAAAAGGTACCTACTTTTTGGCCTTATTTATATAAACACCCCGTAACTAAATATTGAAATAGTTCTAACAGTATCCAAGAAATGGCAAGGTTATAAAGTTTATGTTAATTGATATTTTAAACTAATAACCAAGATGAGAACCTTAGCAAATCGACATAATCTATACACATCCTCGAAAGTAGGGCTATAAACCTCTACGAACGAAATGTCAAGGATCGATAGGTACGGTTGGATTAATTTATGACCCACCATAAGCAAATTTTTCCAACAGATATTCCTTTAGCAAAAAATCGATTTAATAAATATCTTTGTTATTTTAATGTTTTCAATATCTAATTGCTTAATAATAAGCTTCTGTAACCGACATTAGGTTCTGTACTTCCTTCCATAACTATACAACGTTGAACGACAGTTAATTTGAAACTTCATTTCTTGTAAAATGAACTCGAATTTTTGATTTATGATATACATTAATATTTCTAAGGTGTTCTTACAATGTAGCATCACCCACATTCTTAAAATCGAATACCTAATCGAAGTGTGGGGATCAGCCGCTAAATCTAATCTAAACCCACTACAAAGAACACAAAACAAAATTATTAAAGTATTTTTTTTTTTTTTTATTATTATTGATAGGCTTGCGCTTGACCACTATCTCACCTGATGGTAAGTGATGATGTGGTCGACGATGTAGCGCGCTTACCTAGAAGAAACCCTACCCTACTCTTGACTTAAAGACTCCCAGGTTGTAGCTCTCAGGAAATACAGACCCCGGCAGGGAATTCCACTCCCTTGCTGTACGCATAATGAAAGTATTCCCAAAACGTTTGGTGCGTATGGGTGGAATGTCCACCATGTACCGATGACACATCGCCGTACGTCTTGTATTCCGATAATGGAAAGGGCTAGGAGGAATTAATTCATGCAATTCCAACGCACACTCCCCGAAATGTAACCGATAAAAAACCGACAGACTGGCAACTTGGCGCCGATGTTCAAGGCTCTGGAGCCTAGACTTGACCAATATCTCACTACCACTATCTATATCCAACAAAAAAACTATACGAAAAAACGAACCTGCTAAATCTCACACAACTTTACACGTATTACACCTGCATTCTCATTAAAAAAAATCAACAAGAAGTAAAAACAAATTCCAACTAGCTTTGTATCTCATTATACGCTAGTAGCATAGTAAGCTATGGCTGCTGGTGCAGCTTACAACTGCGAAGCGTAAAGCCCGGCCATAAAAAGGATTAATTCTCTATTTTTTTTTGTAAATTCAAATCGCTATTTCGTTTACGAAACTAACAGGGTAAAGCTCATTTTTATTTTTTTATTGTACACTAAACACAAAAACTAAAATACTTGGCTTGTTAAAATATAAACTTAAAAACAACGAATATCTTATTTCACACGAATATTTAGCAGTAGACGGTACTTACCAACAAGTTTTATTCTCTAATTTTATTGAGGTACCCTACTTCAATAAGTATTTTCTAACATGAGCCTAAGAGTAAAGATGAGTACATGTCATCACCATACCCGCACAGATTCTTACTTTTTAATTTACTAGATAGTCAAAGTTTTGCACCTTCAAATACCTTATAGAAGCTTATGAGTACGTAACCATACTTGTAGCAAAAATTTAGATATGATTTCAAAGATACAATACGACCAAGACATATCCCGCGCCATTAGAGGGCAGCCCCGATCAAGCACACGATAAATCCAGTCGTGGTGTACATCATTTCGCGCTATGGTATTGCCAAAGAGTAGCCTCAGCCAAGCACTCACACAAAACGCTATACACCTGTGTATTTTACTGCACATCTTCAGGGAGTTACCCTGACTTAATATGCGGCACCCACATCACTACCGAGAAATCATATTTATCGATTGAGCTTGGCCAGACTAAACATTCTGCGATATTGGAGGGTAGCCCCAATAAAGCACAGAATATATTCGCCTAGAATGTGCAATGATCTGAGTTATAGTACTACCGGAGAGTAGCTCCGGCCACGTACCCACACAGAATTACACACTATCTACACAAAACTACACACTATCAGGGAGTATCCTGAACCAATGTGCAATGTCATGCAACCAACATAACAATATCAAACAAATTATCTCTATTCGTACTCATATTCCTCATTATAAATCCTTGAAAGTGAGCGTTTAGCAAACGTGTTATGTACAAAACACAAAAAAAATAATTGGGCTCATCCAACTTCTGAAATGTCGGCTTTTACATAAAAGACCAAAATCTTGTGTGGGTATTTTGGCGGGGATGGCGATGTAAATAAAAATGCTTAGAAAGGGTTTACTCACCCAGTGTATTCTCATATCAAATACACAGTCACACAGAACACAGTTTATGGAAAATAATTTATAGAACATGGTTTATAGAACATAGTTTATAGAACACGGTTTATAGAATACAGTTTATAAAGCACTTACCCTAATACTTATTAATGTAGCCTCGATCAAAAATAGACTGCCTTTGATGGCAAGAGCTACAATATTTATATTCTCGAAATGGGCGGGAAACGAAAAGTGCAAGCTTGTCGTTTACCAACCTGACAAAAAACAGTCCATCTTTGTTGCAAGCATAAAAATATCAGACAAATTATTGCCAACATAGAAAAATCACTTAGTGTGCTCAATTAAATATAAAGATCGCTAACAAATGTAATGCTCAAAATTGAATCTGAAATGTTACATTAAAGGCGAACGCTCCATGTGAGGGAGCACCTTAAGATCTGGAGAATGATAGCCAGGATCGATGGCTAAAATCCTTCTCGACTTAGTATACATAACATAGTATCACGCCTGTACTCCGCGAAGGGTTAGGCAGAGGCATCTATAGCACCCACATTTCATCAGTTATGTAAGTCTTATGTAGTAGGGGGCAAACCGAATGCCATCAACCGGCCACAAGTCCAATTATTGGATAGATGTACCCTCTTTTCCGCACTCAGACTCCCATTTGGTCTGTTGTGCGTGCATGCCTCCTCTCTTTGAGATGGAAAGGCCGTAATCCACCACGCGGGCCCAGTGCGAGTGTGGGCACATGTCTTCGAATTTCGGTTCCAAGATATGCCGGTTTTCCTCACGATGTTTTCCTTCACCGTTTTGAGAGCAGTAATAAAGAAATAATTTACACAAAGTAAAGCATTTGTAAGTCGCGGCCGTTACCACTGCTCTCTCCAAACGACCTGACCCGACGGGACCCGGGAATCGAGCCCAATTCCCAGGACCTCAAATTCAAATTCAAATGTTTATTGCTCAACACAGTACATAATTATACAATTCCAGGTGTCAAGTGAATGCGCAGTCCACTGTGTTGTACCAATTCAGGCATGCAAAAATTATCATTAAATTATACAATTTCATGACTTCCAATTAATACCTTGTACAATGTCAATATTTCCAACAAATACCCTGTATAATGTCATAAACTCAAAAAAATAGTACCCTATACCTACAATATCATAAAATCAAATTAATACATTATACAATGTCATAAAACAAATGAATAAGTAAGTTATGTCACAGATTCAAATCAATAAGTACAATAAGTAATGTCAGAGTATACTATGTCATAATAATTAAGTGGATTATTATAATATTCAATAAAATTTAGTCAAAACATTTGTCATTTAGGAATTCATTCATTGTGTAATATACTTTCTGTATCAGTAATTCTTTGAGTTTGTATTTAAATGTAGTTAGTCTTTCAATATTTTTAATACAGTCTGATAATTTATTATAAATTTTAACACCCATACCAAATATACTGGATTGAAACTTAACTGTTCTGCATTTAACTGACCTAAGTTCATTTTTATGTCTTGTACTTCTCATTGTTTCGAAATTACTGATATCGCGTTTTGTGATTGATGCTGCTTCCAAGATATAAATTGACGTTAGGGTTAAGATTTTTAACCTTCTGAAGTGCTCTCTGCATGAATCGGTTTGTTTAAGCCCACAAATGCTTCTGATGCATTTTTTTTGGGCTTTGAATGCAAATTCTCTGTTAGTAGAGTTACCCCAGCACAAAATACCATATTTAAGTGCAGAACCTACATATGCATGATAAACATTTAGCAGTACGCCATCATTAACGACTTTCCGAAGTACGTAGAGAGCATAATATGAAGACTGGTTAAGTTTTTTACATACTTCATCCACATGCAATTTCCAATTTAGTTCCGAGTCAATATGGATCCCCAGAAACTTTGTGTTATTGACCTGTTTTATTGTTTTGCCTTTATAGTTTAGATTGATTTTATTTGACTTCGTATTTTTATTAGTGAAGGTCATATAATTTGTTTTGTCAATGCTTATTTTTAAATTATTCACTGTCAACCAGTTTATAATACTCTCTAGGGATTTATTCACCTGTATTTCAAAACCTTCTTGACCACTATCAGCAAAAATAGCCGTGCTATCATCGGCAAATAATATAATTTCCTGGTCTCAAACTCAGCAGGAGCACTTGCGAGCACTAGATTAACGAGGTCAGTCGTCCACTTAGCATATAAATGATGATTTCTTCTTTCAGGATGGCTGGCCACACCCATCGCGCGATTCTCTTCTACGATTTCGCTCACAATCAGACGCATTCCTTCCCGATACTCTTCTGGCGGCTTCACGAGAAGTACAACATGACATTGCTAAGTCCGAAGTACGACATAGCAGTCGCCAAGCTGAACGTGCAAAATTACCAGTTCAAGTTGAGACCAGCGGTCTTCGACGAGTCTTTTGCGAGAGAAATAGAAGCCAGTGTGTGGAAAACTGTGTCAACAATGGACAAGAAACTGTACCTGACGAATCAATTCGACAAATATGATGTCAAAATTGGAAACGCTGGAAGGTGCTACGAGAGTTTTGGTGTCGAAATAGATGACAGTATGATCTGTGTTGACGCTTCAGATTACGATGATTGTTTTTCTCACGACTTTGGACCTATTTTCTCAGGCGATAAAGTCGTAGGTCTGTTGTTAATTAAGGCTTTTGATTGTGATATGAAATTGTCGATTTTTACAAATATTTCCTATTATACGCCATGGATTTTGAAGACTACTGTCTGATTTCTGTGTTTTTATTACCGAATTCAATGCAGACTTCAAAAAAGGAGGTAATCAATTCGACACGTATGTATGTAATATTGTTGGAACTGCACAATTTTCACATATGTTATTCTATGTGGGCAACACGTGTGCCAAATTTGATAAGTGTATGTATGTATGTATCTATGTCTGTGGTATGTATGTATGTTCACGCATTTCTCCGTAGCTACCTATCGGATAGTGATCATTCTTTTTGTTTTGGATTGAGTATCTCGCAACTTAGGAAATACTGCAGATTTCATTACAATCGATCTAGCAGTTTTCAAGATAAAATCTATTTATAGTGAATTTAGGTGTACTAAAACTAAAAAGAAAGAAATAAAATCTTTGTCACAAAAAATAAACCGTGTTAAAAAGTATTTTTTTAAGTCTGATGAAATAGTCTATCATTATGCTTCCGGATTTAGAACTTGCGCCACTATGTGTCACCCCTTTTCATCACGTGGGTTCATAGGTGGCAACGATGGGAAATTTTGGGTCCAAAGCATTACCAAGGAGGGTTTTTGTAAGGCTGTTGGACGAATGTAAAAAAATTACCAAATATTTAGCAACATAAGTATAAAGTGTTATTTTTTTCTCCATCTCTGCATCAGTAAGAATTCCAACTTTGGATTAAGAGTCAATGAGTCTCTCAGCTTCCGCTAGGTCGACCGCTCGTTGACTACTCGACCGCGCACATCTTTTATCAGCGTTATATCAATGTTAGGGTAAGCACTATATTTATGTTTCAACACCGAGAATGACCTTCTAACCAGGAATAATACATAAAAACATAGAGCTTAAATTAAGTGAGGTAATAAGGAAAAAAAGAAACCTTTTAGGAAAAGTCAGCCCTAACCTAATTATCATCAACGTCGTCTCCTGCAGTTGAACAAATTATGTGCGTTTAGTGCTCGTCCGAAGAGTATAATCTGCCTCTCTGTTTAGCGTTTGTGGACTACGAGAAAGCCTTCGATTCGATCGAGACTTGGGCTGTACTGCAGTCTCTCCAACGGTGCCAGATCGACTAACGGTACATTGAGGTGTTGAAGTGTTTGTACAAAAACGCCACCATGTCAGTCCGTCTTCAGAATCAGACCTCGAAACCAATTCCTTTTCCGGCGCGGCGTGAGACAGGGAGACGTCTCCGAAACTGTTCACTGCTACACTGGAAGATGTCTTCGAGGTTTTGGACTGGAGGGGGCTCGGCATCCACGTTAATGGCGAGTACATCACTCACCTTCGGTTTGCCGATGACATAGTGGTCATGGCTGACACCATGGAGAGCCTCAGTACAATGCTCGATGACCACAGTAGAGCTTCCGAAAGATTAGGAAAATGAAAATATACAAAACCAAGGTCATGGTGAACACCCATTCCTATTAAGGTCGGAGACTCTACACTCGAAGTTGTAGACGAATATGTCTACCTGGGACAAACGATCCAGTTGGGTAGGTCTAACTTCGAAAAAGAGGTCAACCGTCGAATCCGACTCGGCTGGGCGGCGTTTGGGAAGTTGCGTGGTATCTTCTCATCCAATTTACCGCAGTGTCGCAAGACAAAAATCTATGACCAGTGTGTGTTGCCAGTGATCACATAAGGGACCGAGACGTGCTCGCTCACAATGGGCCTCATAAGAAAGCTTAAATTCACCTAAAGAGCAATGGAGAGGGCTATGCTCGGTGTTTCCTTGCGTGATCATGTCAGAAATGAGGATATCTGGAGGAGAACCAAAGTACAAAGCCCGAAGAATTGCCAAACTTAAGTGGCAGTGAGCAGGGCACATTGCTCGCAGAACGGATGGCCGATGAGGCCGAAAAGTTCTGGAATGGCGACCGCGAACCGGAAGGCGATACGTTGGAAGGCCACCCACTAGTTGGGTCGTCGACCTGGTTAAGGTTGTGGGCAGGGGCTGGATGCGAGACGCACGGGATCGGTCAATGTAGCAGCGCCTGGGGGAGGCCTATGTCCAGCAGTGGACGTCTTTTGGCTGAAATGATGAGTGCTCGTCCATATAAATGTCCATTTACAGATTCGCTTTATCGTATACGTTTTTATTCGGCAATGGCGCAGGTAATAGTAAAAAAAACCCTGTCCCTTCGTTAGAGCATTGTTCGGTGCTTTCAAGTTTATGAACGCTAGTAATGTTACCTATTTATTTTGGTGAATTTAGCTGTTTATACGGAACAGAGTCTAACTCGCACATGGCCGGTTTTTATAGCAGGATAAATAAACTACAAAATAAAACAATATATTTAAAACAATATCATCCATAATGAGTAGTATGTGTAGATTTCAAAATCCAGTTAGTATAGTACGAAACGTTGGTAAATATCGCGAGTTTCATGTCGCAATCCCTGGGTTTAACTGCCAGGATCCCGACGACCTTGTTACCGGAGTATAGCGGCCCAAACTCATGGATAAAACAGTCATCATAATCAGACACGTCAATGCATATCATACTATCATCCAGCTCCACTCCGTACCCTTCAAAACATTTTTCTGGATTTGTTATCTTCACTTGATATTTTGTGAGGTCGTTCGTTAAGAAGAGTCTCTTGTCCATAGTCGACAGTGTCTTCCAAATAGCAGCATCAAGATCCGTAGCCGGTCTCTCGTCAAATACAGAAGGTCTCATTGTGAAGGGGTAGAAATCCACGTTGAGTTTCGCGACGGCGATGTCAAAGCGCGGTGTTTGGTCGGTAATGTTAAATTTCTCGTGGAGGCGCCAGAAAAGGATGGGGTAGGTGTGTGTGTAGTTTCGGGCGAAATCGTGGAAGAGGAGTATTCGGTGGGTCGCGTTGGGACGCCTGGAATAAAGATCAATAATAAATAAAGGTTATTGGATAGAAAATAAGCTGATAGTTTATCGGACGGTAATTAATCACACAATATGGAAATCTAGGTCCACAGATTCATGGCAGAAGATAAGTTTTAAAACTATTTAGGTGCCCGAAACGTGTATCCAAGCAACACAATGGCCTTTCTATTGTTACAATAATGAGGGCTACCGCGTTTGAATTTGTCGCTAGGGGCGTAAGTGTAGAGTGAGGTCTTCAAAATATTAAATGTCACCGGTTTTTGGGTTTTTGCGCGAGTTTATTTACAATTTGTCTTTGTTGTGAATATTTTTCAATGTTTTATGATAGTTATAGATAGTTCAACTCATCTGTGCAGGCGGCGCTATGTGCAGCTAACCTTGTTTGCTCGGATAACGACTGCCGCTTCACTGCCACCCAAATGAAAGCTGTATTTAATTGTAAGCACTCGCATAGAGCAACCACATGGCACCGCGCGCAAAGAGATGAGTTGAACTATCTACACGGATTTTACAAACCACTGATTTAATAAGAGTTTTATATTTCTACCAATTTTAACCATCTAATTTCGAAAAAAGAGGCTGCGCGAAACTGCGGCCTACTCTATGTTGTATTTATTATATTAGAAATGATTTTAATTCAAACTTTTCTTCCGTGCATTACGAACATTACGGGCATTCAACCCGTTAAGTCTCACGTATCTAAAATTCTTTCACAGAGAGGATACTTGTCCCAGCAGTGAGCATTTTATGAGTAAGCTGATTATGCTATGCTTAATTGCTTGCTATCGACACTAAAGTAACATAACTAAAGAAACTTATTTAATAAAAAAATATGAAATATGTTTGTAAAAGGTAGGTAATATCTGAAAGCTCTGATCTGATACTGGAAATTCTTGAAGCGCCACATGCACAATATCGCCGAGTCCCACAAGCTACTTCATATCCCGGAAAACAGGCACGGTTCTTGAGGGATAGAAAAACGAAGCGATGCTACGGGAAATGGTAAAATTGTAAGGTTATGTTTGTAAAGAGTAATCTCAAGAACTGATCCAATTACAAAAAAACATTAATTGATAGCAAGCTACTGTATCGTTAAGTGTCATAGGCTACTTCTTATCCCTAAAAATGAATATTTCCTGAAGGATAAGCCACTGGAACGAAGCCGAAAGATACATATATATTATTTATAAAACCGCACAAGTGAAGCACCTCTTACCTGCAATGAGCCGAAGTAACCACCCACTTTATCAGCACAATACTGGCAAAGCAAGCGAAAGACCAGAGAGAAGTAGAGTTCCTGGTTACAGCAGCTACATAAGGAAACCTTTGTGCCACTGGCATAGACGAATTATTTGCCAGAGAAATGACTCCCATAGCTCGCGACTTCGTGTTGTGTTGGTAGACCGTGTCTCCCTGCAGAAAGTCTCTTTTCCGTTCTTCAACGGTGATGTCTGTGGCGAATTTTACCATCACGCAGACGGCCATGATGGCTAACAAAATTAAAACAGTTAACACGATACATGCTGCTTTCATTCTATTTGGTGCTTATTGGTTTCTGTTGTCCTTGAAAACAAGAACTGTATAAAATTGTACTTAGATCTTGGAAAGAATTTCGCACGTAGATTTTGAAGTTTCTGTGACACGTCTGTGCTGTGACAGATTGACGTATATAATAGTATTCTATGGATTGACGGATGTTTATTTTGTGATGTGATTTGAAAGAATGTCAATGGAGTCTCTTGCAAGTTCTTCTGGTAAAGGGGGTCTTACACTATCGTATATCTAGGATCATACTTAGGATCTTATCTCTTATCCTAAATATGTGACCTCTAGAATCATATCTGTGTATTCATTATCATAGTTCTTTGATCCTATTTTTCGTCATTTTTGGTTGCAATGAAGGCAAGTCGTTTGTGTGCAAGAAAGAAAGAAAGAAAGAAAAATTACTTATTTGTGACCCGCACAGGAGACACGAGAAATCAGCTTAAAATTAAACATTTTAATAAAAACCCCGTACAAGACCAAAAAGGCTCCTATCTCAGCATGTGCAGCGATATCCAAAAAAGGAAATAACGCTGCGCTGATATTCTGATAACACCAACTGTTGATGCCACGGACACGCTTACGGAAACGGAAAATACTTAAATAATACAATAAAATAGAATATATAAATAACAAACAAAATAAAATAAACACAGAAGGTGGGTCAGAGTATGTGTAAGTATTATACAAATATAAAACATATTAAAATGTAGGTAGACCTATGTAGACCGTCGTCCGCGATGCTCAATAATTATTGCACTGCTATTGCTTCGACAATGTGTACAGCAGTGTTCCCAACAATATTTTTAGAATTCCACATCCACTAAGTATATTGTAAACTACGCCAAAATTTCGTTGTACTTACTTTATTCCGTCAATAAAACCGTCATAATAATTAATTTCCTTCGTATTTAGAATATTGTAGTAGCAAAACTGAAAAGGAATAATCACATAATTTTATGGACGGATCAAATTAATTTTCATAATATTCTGATGCAAAATCATCAGAATATTATGAAAATTAATTTGATGATTAATTACAGCAAAATTTAATATGGCAAAACAAGGGGCCTTATACCATGACGTGTTAAAAAACCGGCCAAGTGCGAGTCAGACTCGCGCACGAAGGGTTCCGTACCATTATCGCAAAAAACGGCAAAAAAATCACGTTTGTTGTATGGGAGCCCCCCCACAATTTATTTTATTTTAATTTAATAATTATTATTTTTTGAAGTGAATATACAACTAAATATTCCGTGAATATTTCAAGCGTCTACCTGTTGCCGTTATAAATATCGAGCAAAAAACGTCAAAAAAACACGTTTGTTGTATGGGAGCCCCCCTCAATTTATTTTATTTTAATTTAATAATTATTATTTTTTGAAGTGAATATACAACTAAATATTCCGTGAATATTTCAAGCGTCTACCTGTTGCCGTTATTAATATCGAGCAAAAAACGGCAAAAAAATCACGTGTGTTGTATGGGAGCCCCCCTTATATATGTATTTTCTTCTATTTTTAGTATTTGTTGTTATAGCGGCAACAGAAATACATTATCTCTGAAAATTTCAACTGTCTAGCTATCACGGTTCACGAGATACAGCCTGGTGACAGACGGACAGACAGACAGACGGATCGCGGAGTAATAGGGTCCCGTTTTTACCCTTTGGGTACGGAACCCTAAAAAATCATAGTGCGACAGTGAAAAAGGTACAGAGCTATTTGTCTTGTATAGCTCCGTCCTGCTCCTGTTTCTGTGATCTTAACCAATAACAAATATCCAAAAATAGCATGAGTCATACTTTTATCAAAGACGATATAATTAATATGTCTATATTACATTATCATATAAATGTGACTCATAGATCTAGTGTAATATCCCCCTTAGAGATATTTGGAACGAGACGAGAAACAAAAAATCAAAATCACATAATTTTAAGAAGCGAACTAAAAAGGCGTAATCAATAAGAAAATCATGCTGTGCAGTCGGAGGATACATATTCGCGAGCTGGCTGACCAAAACCAGATTTAACCTCCGACTGCACAGTATGATTTTCTTCTTGTTTACGTCTTTTTAGTTCGCTTCATAAGCAGTCGGGTTTTAAACTTTTTATTTATAACTTTTAGTTAACATTTCCTTTTCGAATTCTCTTCTTCTTATTCGTTGACTTCATTACTGAAGGTCGTGCCCGTCTTGGAAAGCTTTCACGGAGTCATTGACGAGCTGCTTCCAAGCCACTCTGTCTTCGGCTCTTTTCAGGGCAGTGGTAACAGTGAGTCCCGTAATCGCCCTGATCTGGTCTGACCACCGAGTGGGTGAGCGTCCGCGTGGCCTTTTCCCATCCACTTTTCCTATAACAACCAGTTTTTCCAGGTTATCTGGCTGTCTCCGGGCGATGTGGCCAAAATAATTTAGGACTCTTTGGTAGCAAATCGTGGAGAGTCTGGTTTTGATGTTTAACTGGTTGAGAATAGACTTATTTGTGCGTTTTGCAGTCCATGATATGCGCAACATTCTCCTCCAGCACCACATCTTGAAAGCCTCAATCTTTCTTCGATCCACCGAGCGAATTGCCCAAGATTCGGAGCCGTAAAGGAAAATTGAGAATATCAGGGTTCTAACGAGTCTCTTCTTGGTGTTATTAGAGATGTTCCTATCTTGCCATACCTTCGACATCTTGCTCATAGCAGCTTTGGCCATCTGCGTACGTCTCCGAATTTCGCCACTGCAGCCCCCCTGATCGCTGATCATGGAGCCCAGGTACACAAACTCATTGACGAACTCTAGATCTACAAGTTCCCTCGTGCGTGCTATTAATCCAGCTCTGTCGATGATCATGACTTTGGTCTTGGACTTGTTGATCGACAGTCCGACTATCTCGCTTTCACGCTCTATCCTCACAAATAGCTCAGCAAGTTCGCGCTCCGAAGATGCAAACAATGTGGTGTCATCCGCATATCGGAGATTGCTGATTTTATTGCCACCTACCGCTATGCCTCCCTCCCACTCTTCTAAGCCTCTCCTCATGATGTATTCGCCATAGATGTTAAAAAGAAAGTTTTCGAATTAGGTATATTTAAACATTATAAGTGTTGTATATTTTTGAAATCACCTTTTAAAACCATTTATTTTGATACCCCACACGATGGGTTCGGAAGAAAAAATAAATTGGGCCCTCACTATATGGCGCCCAAAATACGCCATTTTGCTATTTTAATGTAGCCAGTGACACTCGCAAGGTTAAGACGAATCGATTGACATAAGAAACATCATAATCGGCTACTGCGTTTGGTCGCTAGAACGCCACATAGGAACAAACATACATACAAAGACTGCTCAACACATTACCCTCCTTCGGCAGTCGGGTAAATAGCTTCAACATTCTGAATAGGCAACTGACGAATTCTCGATCATTATACAGGTTGACTGGTAATTGGGTACATTCCTTGAAATCGGTTATACTTGAGCTGATTTGCAACTATTTTCAACCCATAAACTTGGGATGGAATCCAAATTGGGATGTTTTCGAGTGATCAATTTTTAAAGATTTTCTGCTTGAGAAATCAAATCCACTCAGTGTAATAAAGTGTTATTTTACTCATAGCCCAAACGAATAAATCCCTCGAATAACAAATTATCAAAAAATATCCATATTTTTGGAAATTAAAGAGCCTTAAAAGGCTTGGGATTGTGCTGCTCCAACTAATGTTTATTTTTTTTGCATCTTAAATGTTGCTTTTCTTTTTTTTGATTTTCTTGCAATAACAAGAATA
This sequence comes from Orthosia incerta, assembly GCA_948252205.1. NCBI lineage: Eukaryota > Metazoa > Arthropoda > Insecta > Lepidoptera > Noctuidae > Orthosia > Orthosia incerta. The sequence goes on from OX411765.1 coordinate 23,513,084, forward strand.
TTTACTTTTTAAAGTATTATATTATTTTATTTATTGTGAATGTAAAGACTATGTAGATATTTTTTTTTTCATTTAGTTTTTAATCATGGTCTGGCAGTTTGAGTAATTTATGCGGCCTACCCGAATGTCTTTTCTTTGGTATTGTTCGTCGAATCGTTGAGCTCCTTAAATTCTGAGTTGAGCTGCATGGTTATTAACAAATGCTTGCACTGACTGGACAGGTCCACTCTCAAAAGACCATTTCAGACATCAATCTATATGATCTTCACATTATCTAACCAAGATTTTGTCTGGACTTTAAAAGAGACTGTGACCTCTGAGTTTGTTTCGGCCTTTCTTCTCAGAGTAGTCAGATAGGAAACGCCGACCTCATCTAGTTTTAAAAATATGATCGACATGTAAAAGTGTTTGTACAAACCAACTTACAGAAATAAAATCATTTATCATTTATCAAAATGGTTTAGTTGAGTCTCTCTCAAGTAGTTATGTTTCAAATATTTGTGAAAAAGTAGGATTCACTTTCAGCGCCTTTAAGCTGTTCTCTTTACTTCTCTCAAATTCAAACAATAACTGTTCTGCCATTTGATAACAATTTCTGTTGTCTCAAATAGTGAGCTCAGAAAACAGGCAATACTAAAACACGAGCCACTTGACTCCTGCTAATCCTATTCCCGCCAGCGTGACGTGATGTTTGTCCCCGCGAGTGCAGCCGATGTGTCCGAGCTCGCAAATATTTACACGCGGAGTTTAGCGCGCATTAGCCTTATTGGTCGGCATAGAGGGGCTGGAAGTGGCTCGGTAGATTTTGGTAATCAGAAAGAAAGAAAATAAATAAATATGCTTATTTGTGACTGGCACAGGACACACTGAAACAGCAACGTAAAAATAAATGAGAGAGACGAGTTGCGAATGAAACGAAATGTGACTTGAAACAACTTGGGAAACTGACTAAATGTAGATACAAAGTGACGTATTAGTGAGTGTGACCTAAGTAGGTGTTAGGGATAGCGACGAAATAGCTAGTGTGAATTGCCATCACAACCTAATAAGAATAAGAATAATTTATTTCGCAAAAAATGAAGAGATACATAGTTTAATGTTACATTACTAGAATATTATGGCATATTTCTGCTCAATCTTGTGAATATTGGCCCCGATGCTTGGAAAATCCTGTGTTATAGGGGCCAACCATTCGTCCGTAATGGTTATATTAGAAACATTGTAAACAAAACTTGTAACATTATCAATAATATGTGGGTAAGGTTCGTGCGCAAAGTGTGTGCTTGTGATGTTGTGTAGTGGAGAGATGAGCGTTAGTGTGAGGTGTGTGTGGGTGTGTGTAGAGGTGTGTGTTTTCGCGCGTATCTTGTATGTTTGTATGAATGTTTTTGTGTTATGTGGGAGTGTGATTTGTGATGTCGTGTATTTGTAAGGAGTGTGAGGGTGATTTGCGGTGTCTGTAGTTGTGTAAGTGTACGTGATACTAGTGATTATTTATTGGCATGGCGGTTTAATCAGTGCTTCTGTTTCATCATAATCTAGGGTAAGGAGGTATTCTTTAGTTATTTGTTTACTTTTGTGTTTGTTTAGTGTATGTATATTAAATTTTTGATGTATTTTGTTATAAATAAGGGCACTTAGGTAGGGGTAGTGGGACCTACCAGTTTGGGTCTTCTTCTTACTGTCGGGCTGTTATTTTCACTGTAGGGAAGAGTTGCGTGTTCATGCATGATTGTGCGGAGAATATACAGTTGTCGAACCGTTAATGTACTGAAATATGTGTATAGTGGTCGCGTTGGAAATCTAAAAGGACTTTTTAAAATAACCTTAAAGACCGCTCTCTGAGCTCGTTCTACTTGAATCATATCGGTCTTGGCAGCACCTCCCCAAGCCGTGATGCAATAGCTCAAAATTGATTCGCCTAGTGCTGAGTAAACTATTTGGAGGATTTCGCTGTTTGCGGATACCCTTAGCTTCTTGAAAAGAAAAATAAGTTTACGAATTCGATTGGATACTGTTTGTATGTGTGTTTTCCAGGATAGGCAGGAATCTAGTTGAACACCGAGATATCGGACAACTGGTGCTCTTGTTACAGCGGGGCATGTGCAGTGGGCGAAAAGGTTGGAGCATTTATGAGCTTTGATATGTAATGAACCATCTTGAGGTAGGCTTGGAAACTATAGGCTTACCGAAATGCCTCTTTCTGTCTGTATATTATGTTGCTAACTAGCTGTGCCCGCGGCTTTGCTTCCGTCAACTGCCTGCCCTACACCAAGAGCGCAGTGCGGCACCCGCGCCGGTGCCACGCACGCACGGCATCGGGACGACTAAAGGACGTAGCCAACTTATACGACACAATATTATTCATTGTAATGTGAGCTTCAGGGCGTCCTCTGTAGACATACTTTACATTTACAAACGCTAATTAGCAGACGTCATCGTACACTCGATAGTTCACGTCTCGCATACCGCAAGCTTACCACGCAACAAGCGGGCGGCCCGCGCGCTGTACGCACGCAGACTGCTCGCTTGAAGCATGTTGCTAGCTTGTCGAAAAATGGAGGCGAAAGCGGTCGGCGTGTGGACAAACAGTTGACTGCTAGCTGTAAGCGCGTGGACAGCGAGCAGTCATCTCCGTTTGAGGCGGTGTTGGAACGTGGTCGTGTAAATGAGCTACCTTTAGTGTGTGCATAAATTGTATGGAAAAAATGAAACGGTCGTGCGCAGTCCGACAATCGCACCGCTGCGGCGCCGCAGCAGTAAATTGAAAGAGCCCTAACTATGTACTTCACAAGGAGCTCTAAGTATAGTTGTTCTATCTCACGATGACGGGTTACGTGACTTTTATGACGCCGAAATAAGATTAATTTTGCTACGATTCATCCGTCATCTTGAGATAGACTATACCTAGTATCGTATCGTTATCCCTCGTATAACTATCGTTATAACCTACAAAGTGAAATATTAGTCTCGTCTTTGACAGCTAACTATTGTCAATCGTTTTTGACACCGGCTTCCAAAACGCAAGTTATTTTTCACTTTGTTGTAGTGTTTTGCTCTGGAAGTCGGTTTGTTTTTAGTTAAAAGGTTTTTTTGCCTGAGCCTGACTTGCTGACAATGGCATCAACTTGAAATTATATCCTTTTAAACGTAAAAAGAATATACAAAATCAGTCCACCATCGGCTCGTACAAAATAATTTCTTCATTAAAAAATATTTTTTAAAACAAGCTTTTTTCGTATTCTTCTCAGCAAACGTTTCGTTTGATACCTATATCATGGCAGTGCACAAAAAATAACTAGTCCACCATCTTGGGAAGTCCGCCATATTTGATTTAGAATGACGTCACTTATCTTACCATGCATTGTCATCCAAACTAAACGTGTATGCAAAATTTCATCTTAATCGGTGGAGGGTAACTGCTTTAAAATTCAGTTACAAGATTTGACTCGAACACACTTACATACATACATACATACATACATACATACATACATACATACATACAAACATACATACATACATTGCAAGTTAATTAAAAGCTTGTAAAAATACATACAGTCGAACATAGTAAACACTTCTTTTTTTTTTATTCGGTTAAAATATTGTTCTTCGCCGTACCTCAGAACTATTCTCTACCCTACCTCATCTATTGCACATACATCTACGTCCCGGCTCCCCTCGTGGGAGCTTAGCGCATTTGTACAGATTTGCACCGCAACGGTTCACTAGCTAGCCTTAAGTGATATACTTTATACAATTGATTATATTTTCTGAAGCCCTTTTAGTTTTGCGAGGGTATATCTAACAATAAATATGAATTATGGGAGATGTGACCCGCGGGTCTTTGAAGCTTTATGTATTTATTAGCGAAGTGTTTCTGCTTAAGTTTTAGGGGTTCTTTTTTGTCTTAGTTACACTTTCATCAAGTGCCTACACTGCAATTTTTGGTCATAAGTACGCAGTATGTTAGACCCCTACTTGCATTCCAACCGGGTTTTCTGAATACTGTCCAGGAATTTATCATTATCAGCCTTTTAATGTTTCCACTGCTGGGACACAGGCCTCCACTCTGTGAGTGGGAATGGGCCTTAATCCACCACGCAAACCCAGTGCGGGTTGATGGATTTTTGCTTCAAGGACATGCCGGTTTCCTCACGATATTTTCCTTCACCGTTTTGAGATCAGTGGTGATCAAATATTTTATAGAAAGTACAGCGCCCGCCTGCGTTCGAACCTACTGCTTGTAAGTTCAAGAATTTGACTCTATATTGTACGTATTCTATTTTACTTATAATAATTCCGGCCTGTTACTCTCTCACTGCTGGGCAAAGCTCTATGGTCATACAGAGAAGGCACGAGCGTTAATCAGTCCTAGACCTAGTAAAAGTAAAACTTTTCAAGGCTTATTGCCAGAGTCTGTACACGTGCAATCTATGGGTCAATTATACTAAGAGATCGATGGATGGCCTGCGCGTCCAATATAACAATGCTTTCAGGATGTTGTTGAGACTGCCCCGTTACTGTAGCGCGTCGGAGATGTTTGCGCAAGCCCGTACAGACGGTTTCCACGCGATTATACGTAACAAACAGCGTGGCTACAGGAGAGTGAGGGACAGACAAAACGGCATCCTGAAAACCGTAGCTGAGAGCTGCGGCTCTCCGATTGTGCAGCAGTTTGTGCGGAGGTTTATTGTTGCTAACACTAGGTAATAAGTTGTTCTATGTTACTAACACTCTATGGATTTTTGCGTCCGAAATAAAGATGCTCAAAGCGGGTTGGCGATGTAAGTCCCAGTCCACACGAGGTTTTCCTTCACCATTGGCAACGATGTCTAAGATAAACTTAGAAAGAAAATATGTTTTGAAAAAGCCACCTTGGTCCTTGCCCGAATTTGAACCCACGACTTCAAGCACAAGTGGCGAGGTTTGGATGTTTGAGAATCGATCACTTTCACCCCAATAACCAATAAAATTGGAATCCCAATCAAAACATAGTAAAATAAATCAGACGCGCCATCAGATAACAGGCTACCATAGTGTAGGGACGGTGCAGATGTAATTTAGTGCTATCTCTATAGATGCTCTCCTTGTAATGTAGATACGTATCGAGATGGACGCCCCGCCGAGATGAGAAAATACGAAGTTTGTAACGTGAATGGTTTAGGGTCAAAGTATAATACGAAGTTTTAGGGTTCCGTGCCCAAAGGGTAAAAACGGGACCCTATTACTAAGACTTCACGATCCGTCTGTCTGTCTGTCTGTTTGTCCGTCTGACACCAGGCTCTCATGAACCGTGCCGAACTCTAAAAACATAATAAAATTAATATATAAGGGGGGCTCCCATACAACAAATGTGATTTTTTTGCCGTTTTTTGCTCAATATTAATAACGGCAACAGGTAGATGCTTGAAATATTCACAGAATATTTAGTTGTATATTCACTTAAAAAAATGATAATTATTAAATTGAAATAAATTATATTAAGGGGGGCTCCCGTACAACAAACGTGGTTTTTTTTGCCGTTTTTAGCGATAATGGTACGGAACCCTTCGTGCGCGAGTCCGACTCGCGCTTGGCCAGTTTTTTGATGTTATACGTCTCGACTCGACGCAATCGACTTAAATGAAGGCTGTATATGCTGAAGGTTTAAGTTGAGGCATACCTAGGAGGTACCCACATTTACCTCATCATCATCCTGGAATGATGAAGACAAAGGCCTCCCCCAAGCGTCACCACACTGAGCGGTCCTGAACGTCTCGCATCCAACGGACTCCCGCAGCCTTGACCAGGTCGTCGCTCCACTTAGTGGGAGGCCTTTCAACGCAACGTCTTCCGGTTCGCGGTTGCCACTCCAGAACTTTTCGGCCCCAACAGCTATCCGTTCTGCGAGCAATGTGCCCTGCCCACTGCCACTTAAGTTTGGCAATTCTTCGGTCCATGTCGGAAACCTTGGCTCTCTTGCGGATGTCTTCATTTCTGATTCGATCACACAAGGAAACTCCGAGCATAGCTCTTTCCATTGCCCTTTGGGAGACTATAAGTCTTCTGATGAGGCCCATTGTGAGTGACCACGTTTCGGATCCATACATCTTCACTGACAACACGACTTTCGTCTTGAGACACTGTGGTAATTTGGAAGGTACATACCGTGCAACTTTCCGAACGCTGCCCAGCTAAGTCGGATTCGACGGTTGACCTCTTCTTCTTTTTTGAATCGGGGTATTTTCGCAAGATATTGTGTCATAATTAAGTGTTCGATAGATTGTTGATCAAAGCGTGTCTACTACTAGATAAATTGTGTTGTTTAAAAAGTATGAAGTAAAAAAAATGTCGGGGGTTTTGTTTTTTTTTTTATATCTACTTGTTAGAATATTGGTATTTAACTGCATCCGGTAATCCGGTTAGAATAGAAGTCGATCCCAACATACATAGTTAAAAATGACTAAAGTCTCCGCCAGATAACAACAAAATAAAAGTCCGACTGACAGATCCGACTTGAAAACATGATATTTTGTTTATTGAGATATTTTGATAATTTTCATTTCAAATGAAAGGTATAAGCGTAGAACCATTTTATCCGTCTAAATCGTATAAATCGGTTCACGCGTTTATGAGACATTAACTCATTACTGAATGCCAAGTGAAAGGGTCACGGACGCCCCTTACCGCGATAAGTTTGTTTTGATCGTGTTAGCGACGCTGCCTTCACAATTTTTTTCGTATCGTTTTTAAATATTGGAATACATTGGTAGACAGGTGTTAACGAATTTTATTTTTTGTTATCAGGCGGCGACTTTAGGTTGTTTTTGTTAACATAACTCCTACATTGCTTAGAGATGGGCACCAATAGTACTTATCAGCATCGACTTTTCGCCAATTATGTTAAAGTCTGAACGAAAAACTACTACTGTACTGGCATCACCAGAGCTCGAACCCAGACGCCGAGCTGCTACTGATAAGCTCCAGATTGAAAAGCTTAAACACACTGCCTAACCCGAGAATCAAAACCCAAGGAGCATACGCTCAACAATATAACTTTAACGACCGTCAGGCGGTACCTAACAAAAAATGTAAACCTCGATTTTCTGAAGTTCATTCACAGTCGGCTGAACAATTCGTTATCAAATAAACAATAATTATTTAAATGACTTAAACCATTAAAGGACGCCCAACCGTTTAAGTTTTAACTTAATTATAACATCTTTTCATTTCGTTGTTGACTGTACGGTCAGACAAACAAATGGTTAAGTTATTTTCATACTAATATTACAAACGCGAAAGTTTATGCGGATGGATGGATGTTTTTTACTAATTAACGAAAAAAAAACTGAATGGATTTTCATGAAACTTTACAGTAATATAGCTTACTAGCGGATGCCTCGCAGTTTCACCCGCGTAGTTCCCGTGTCCGTGGGAATGCAGGGATAAAATGTAACTGTTGGGAAGCTACACTATCCCCGGGTGGCACCCGGGGATAGTGTAGCTTCCCAACAGTGATAGAGTTATTGAAATCGGTCCAGTAGTTTTAAAGTTTATTCGTTACATACAAAAATACAAATCTTTCCTCTTTATAATATTAGTATAGATATAGAAGTATAGGTATAGAACTAACTATTACCAGCGGATTCGCCCGCATGAAAAAGTGGAACATACTACCGGGATAAAAGTTGCCTGTGTGCTATTCCAGATTCAGATTCCAGATTCCAGAATCTATCGCCGTGCCAAATTTCATCCACATCCATTCAGCCTTTTTAACGTGATTGAGCAACAAACATACACACATCCGACCAAACTTTCGCATTTATAATATTATATATATAACTAGCTGTTGCCCGCGGCTTTGCTCCCGTGGACCACCCCACAGGACCCGTTTCCGGGATAAAAAAGATAGCCTATATGTCACTCAGGAATAATGTAGCTTTCTATTGGTGAAAGAATTTTTTAAATCGGTCCAGTAGTTTCGGTGCCTATTCGGTACAAACAAACAAACAAACAAATTTTCCTCTTTATAATATTAATAATATAAGTATAGATAACTAGTAAGATAACTTGAAAGCTAAAATTTATAAAGACGGCAGCTAGTTTAAAGAAAGAAAGAAAAGAGTTTTATATGCGCCAGGCACGTGTTTCAAATATTTGGACGGCTCTTGCCATGTGGAAGCGGCGAGAAATAATGTGGTCTAATAGGATACCTACCCGATAACTATTTAGGACTGGTTTCTGAATTGAGAATTTGCAGATCAAACCGAACTTTAAAACCTCTGACAGAATTTCAGACTAAAGTAGAGTTGACAAATCATCATCAACCTTATAATGTTCCCACTGCTGGGACACACAGGCATCCTTTCTGTTAGAGAGGGAAAGGGTCTTATTCCACGCGGGCCCAGTGCGGGTTGGTGGATGTCACATGTCTTCGAACTTTTGGTTCTAGGACATGCCGGTTTCCTCACGATGTTTTCCTTCACCGTTTTAAGAGCAGTGGTGGTGAAATAATTTACACAAAGTGAAGCGCCTGCCTGGGTTCGAACTCACGACCTACGACCACCACTGCTCTCACTGTTTGACAAATACTCAACTCCAAATTCTTACTTTACATTTATTATGATACCTCGTCAAGAAAACTGCCGTATGGAGTAAACGGAGGTGTAACAGTTTAAAGGACCGACCGCACTAGGCGTAACTTAAGGTCAGACCGTACTACGCGTCAGCGGAGCGACGCGACGCGACGCTTTATCTCATACAATATATATTGTCGTGTCGATCCGCTGACGCGTAGTACGGTCTGACCTTAAGTGTTATGATTACTTCATAACCGACTTCCCAAAAAGTAAGAGGTTCTCAATTCGGATGATTTTACTTCTGGCTTTTCCTATACATGTACCTACTTGAAACACAAAGTTGGAAGCTATGAAAGATAAAAGAAAAGTCGAAAACAAGATAAATTTGCTTGCTAATTTAATCTTTCACCCAAAAAAATAAATTACTTCTAATTTAGTTTTTACAAGACAATAACATCAAAACATGAAACTTCAAACTTTTTTGCTAACGCTACACAATCAAGTTTATTCGCAACTATCCACCCTTAGTACTGAACAATAAAAATATTCATAATATCGTTACTCTGTCCCTTTCTTTCTTAGCTAAACTTACGTAAAAGTGAGCGAGAGGCGAATATGGCAATTTATCAAAAATTTACCAAGGGAGCGAAGAGATATTTATCTCTATTAGTGTTTTGTATCTTCATCCCTTGTTGTGAGAAGGGTAGGTTGAAATGTATGTTGTTTTTGGCGAGATTTTTTCCATGTTAAGTGGGATGGAAGAGGGTAGTTGAATGTTTTTGCGTCGTTAAGTTTTTCGCGCTTATAGGGTGCTTATGTGGCGTCTTATTTAAAACTAGCTGTGCCCGCGGCTTCGCTCCCGTCATCTGCCTGCCAACCCTACCATACTTACCAGCCTGCCTGCCTACTCCACATACTCAAAAAAACTTTTTACAAAAAAATACTACCGACTTCCAAATAAAACTACAAAGTGAAAAATAACTTTATTTTTGGAAGTCGGTGTCTTTCGTAGGTACCAATTTATTGCGTTATGGACACCGACTTCCAAAAATAAAGTTATTTTTCACTTTGTAGTTTTATTTGGAAGTCGGTAGTATTTTTTTGTAAAAGTTTTTTTATTTTTCACTTTTTAGTTGTACCTACCTAATAGGCAAGTTGTTTAGTAAGTTACCTACTCGTATAACGCCAGAATATATTACCCTAATATCATGAAACTTGAACTTAACCGGTGAAATGAGAGATCTGCGTACCCCTTAAGAGCGTACTGGCGTGATGTTATGTTATGAAATGGTATAAACAACAAACAGACATGCGATTGCAGCAATCCCGAGAGATTTGCCGTTATTTATTGAAGAGTTCTGTTGAATATCTTCGAATTGCTTCGTCAGTCCTACACCAAATTAAAATGGGACCAATTTCGGAACATACTCTTTCAAACAAAAAATGATTTTTTGAAATCGGTCCACAACTGACGGAGATATCGGTGAACACTGAACATACACAATAAAACAAAAATAATAACATACATAATGTCTAACATAGAACCTCCTCCTTTTTGGGAAGTCGGTTAAAATCAAAGAAAATAGAATTAAGACATCGTTAGGTAGGTCTTGACCGCCCAAATGTTCTTAGATAAGTGCCGTTAAAAAAAAAGAAACATGGCGGATTTTGCGCCATATTGTAGGGGTTGCAATTTTATTTTTCTTCGAAACCTATCGAGTGGGGTATCAAAATGAAGGGTTTTTAGAGGTGATTACAAAAATATATACCACTCATAATATGTTTAAAGTAATTCGAAAAGAAAAATACCTATGATTAAAAAGTTGTAAATAAAAAAAGTTAGTAAAATCAAAAAACTGCTTAAAATTACATATTCGCGAGCTGGCTGACCAAAACTAGATGTATCCTCCGACTGCACAGCAAGATTTTCTTCTTGTTTACTTCTTTTAAGTTCGCTATTTAAGCAGTCGGGTTTTATTGATTTTATTAACTTTTTTTGATGATACATTATCTTTAGAAGCACTAAAACCCTAAAAAAATGACCTAGTGTAGGTTTTTTGACAACTATAAATGAAAAAAAAACACATATAGGTATACTATGCCCGCCCCGGGCATAGTATACCTATATCTTTTTTCCAGTTTTTGGAATATCGTATAAATTGGTCCAATATTGGAGGAGGAAATAGGCGAGAGCTAAACCTCGAATTATGACTTTTTACTTAGAAAATTCAGTCGGAGCTCTGCCCGCATTTCCACTGTGCTTGCCGAGTAATTCCGATGCACGGAGGAATCTCTCTTTGTAAGTACCACCACGGAGTGACTGGAGATCAACCCGTGCGGCTGGTATTGTTTAGCCACGACCTCCTCATAGCTTCTTAATTAGGACTACAGGGTAAGTCGACCTAGATCCTTTATGCGATTGTACATAGCTTCCATCATTCCTGACTGATTTGACTATGAAACACCGTACCCCAAACAATTATGTTATTTATATACTGAGGAAGATACGTTTTACCAACGTCTGCGCGGCAATACAAACACAAGCTAACGAGCTTGAGTGAACTCAGTCCGTCCTGCGTGTGGCCGCGACACGAACGTACGTTGTTACGTTGTACGTTGCGTTGTAATCTTTTATTCAGTGATAGAAATAAAGTAGCAAGTTCCATAGGTCCCTATGTGTTATAGGGACATTCAGAAAATACCGGTTCGAAATCATTGGACGAGGAGTGAATACGCATCAAAGTGGCTTATACAGAAACCAGCTCCGTCGTTCTAGGACACAAACCGACTCACTCTAGCGAAGACTGGATGTCACAGCACACTTGGAGCCTGATCGAAGACAGAAGAAACCTTCATCTTAGATTGCTTTTGCAACATCAACACCTGACACGCTGCAAGTCATTTCTATACCATCCCGGGCTCTCAACATCGACACGGAACCACCGTCAGCTTCAGTAGTTGCAAGAGCAGTCCTCTCTTTGAAGTTATCGAAGGCCGTGGATCCTCTCCTACGCAAAGAGCAGGCTGGTTTCCGCGCGAACCACTCGTGCACGGATCAGATCAACACTCTTCGTATCATTTTAGAACAGGCATCAGAATAGCTGAGGGAGATATATCTCACCTTTGTCGATTTCGAAAAGGCATTTGATACGCTGAAGTGGTCGAGCATCTGGTCTCGCCTACTGGACATCGGAGTGCCACCAAAAATTGTCCGTCTGTTGGAGAGTATATACAAGAATTACTCCTGTAAATTAACTCACGACGGCCTATCTTGGATGATATAGCAGTACACGCAGGTGTCCGCCAAGGCTGTCTCCTTTCACCGCTCCTCTTTTTAGTCGTTGCGATCTTGCTTTGCATTTTCGGCAATAAGCGCCGCGGGATAGAGTGATATCCAACGTCTTAGAGGACTTGGATTACGCCGATGAAATATGCCTGTTGAGTCATACCCACGCAGACATGCAATCTATCTAAATTGAAAGATGTAAGTCAGGAAGCGGCAGAAACGGGACTAAAAATAAACACCCGGAAGACCCAAGAGATGAGATCTGGTGTGAAGAATGCTTCACCGTTGCTGATTGGCACAGAGGCAGTAGAACGCGTCCACAAGTTTAATTACCTCGGGAGCGTCGTGTCGGAAACTGGAGGTAGTGAAGATGACATCGCTTCAAGGATCGCCTAAGCACGAGCTACCTTCGCACAGCTGAGACCTATTTGGCAATCGCCGAAACTGACCCGAAGATTTGACTGACTGAGGGTGCGAAACGTGGAAAGAAAGTCACAAAATACATGTCACTCCAAATCCAAGTTTTCGTCAACCGCTGTCTTCGTCACATACTCGGCATTAACTGGCCCGAGACCATCACCAACGTGGAGCTGCTGGAGCAATGCCAAGAGCCGATCGACCGCCAGATCAAGCGTCGCAAATAGAGTTGGATTGGCCACACGGTGCGAAGGGATTCTGATCATATACCAAAGCAAGCGCTGGATTGGAATCCCCACGGCAAAATAAAGCGTGGCCGTCCCCGTCAAACCTGGCGTCGCACCGTGTTGGCGGAAACGACGAGCATCGGTATGACGTGGAGCGAGGTGCAGCGTGAAGCTCAAGACCGATCGCGTTGGAGGACTGCAGTGTACGCCCTTTGCCCCATCCAGGGGACTTAGGACATTAAGTCAAGAAAATAGTTGTACCATAGTTCGGCAAATTATAGGCAGATTCTTTATTCACAACATGATGCTTGTATTGCTAAAGGGTTCAGCAGAGGTGCACTCGTACTCGTAGGAGGTACAGTCATAATACATTTCACCAGTTACTTTTAAGTTCCAGTTATAGGGGCCGAGACTATTCCTTCGACCGGACACAAATATAGACTTGAGAAGTTAAAGTCCTGTATGTAGTCCTGTCCATTTTACCAAATCCAGGAATCGAACCTAGGACCTAATACACAGCACCAGTAATGCGACCACTTCATTAACAAGTCACACTTGTGCGAAAATACCAAATGTTCATTCTGTTGCAGATATGTGGTATAGCGATGCAGCTAATAAGTGGGTTTTTTCAATAAATTGCAATAAAGATCGGTAAACGGATTCCTCATTTTTTTTTATTATATTGAATAGTTACTTCAAAATCTTCCGCAACTTTTTTTCAATAGCAACATTGTGACACATTATACCCTTAGACGTAGGTTATTCCTGTTTTTTTTTCAATTAAACGTGACTAATACTTTACTTAATAGCATGACTGTATTAAATCTGTAATAAAAGAAAAACTAGAAACAAACAAGACGCAATGCCAATTTAGTTCGCCTACTCGACAACAGATGGCGCTATTACGAGTTTACATAACGGTCCCCATGAAAATACTTGCGGCTTGTGGGTACTAAGTAGTAAATCAATACACCGCGATTGTTTTTCACGCTGAAAGAGTTGCTGAAAACACGTTTTGTAACTTTCGAATACATTGGTATTAGAAGAGACAGAATGAAAGCCACGGTTTCCTGTCACCATTACCGCGGTAAACTCGCATACAAATACGTGGGTATGTTTTGTTACTTTTATATATTCTTTCTGCGGCGCGAACTCTAAACAAGAATGTCATGCCCTGGTAAAAATAATAGCCAGTCAGCATATTTGGCATTGGTCTCAATCTCAATACATTATTCGACGCATAAACGTCAAATCGGTATTCAATCTTACTACTCGTTAGTCGTTACCGCATCGACTCTTATCTGCCCCTGCCGGGCCCAACACTTCATTCTGCAATAGGCCATCCATTATGTTGATTACTAGTATAACTAAAAGCAAATCACAGGACAACAATGAAACTAAATGATTTATTTTGTCGATGCCGATGCTCGAAAAGTTCGCCCAGCTGCATGCACCACGCCTGCCATCTCTTATAGTCAGATGCATAAACGTATAATTACTACAAGGAATACATTACTTAGTATAGAAATAGCTTATATTTAAAATTTAGGAAGTTCGAGGACTTCGTTTATATCTATCTGACTACCAAGTACCTACTGATTACTTATATAGGTACCTACATCTGTCTACATCACAGAGTCACAACGGAAGTCACTTACAGCGTACAAGATAAATCGATTGATTAGCTTGCCTTACAAGTCGAACAGGCCTACGCCGACCTTGATTCAATGAATTCCTGAGATGAAATCAAGATCTAGGTACCTAAGTAGCTGACCACTTACCATATTTGGTCATGAGCTCAAACAAATAATTTCTAACTGAATAGGTACAGCATAATCAACAATAAAATATCAGTCAGAACTTCGTAAAAATAACGATGAGTCAAACTTTGTTCTCAATTGCGCGAAATCGGACGTCCTAATACGTTTACCAGCTAGTGAATCAGCTGCGTGAAAAAATCAATACAGCGCGCGTTAAATGAATTTATGCCGCATTTACAATGGACTGAGGCATCAATAAGCCTTTAACGTGTGTGTTTTGAACAGTTTTATCCTTAATAACAATTGTTTTATTGAAAATTAGTCATAAAATTTAAAGTTAACTACGCTAATTACACCGACGAAATTAAATTAACACCGCAGTGAACGTAGCCACAGGTAATTGCTGCATTAGATCAGAACGCACCAGATGGCGCAGTAGTACTCGTGATGTTGTTACATACCGTATGGGCGTGTGAGTGCTTGTGTAAAAAAAATTGTGTTTTGTGTTGTTTTAAGCGCTAATGGAGAACGAAAACGGTAAGAATAGTTTTATATTATCCCAAACTCTCATACACGATATTCGCAACACCGTCAACTTTACAGAAATCTCATAGGAAACGAGAATTCTTACATCTGTCCGATCAGACGTATAACCCGACCGAATTTGGGTCGCGTCATTATCGATGCACTTCCTACTAGTCCCGTCGTTTTCATTTCGGCAGGGTTATATTCCCGCCATCTTGTGACTTGAGCTTTCAGGATTTCGTATAAATATATCGATCGGAAGCTCTGTGTAACCTAATTCCTTCGTTATTCTTGTTCCACATGAAGCATAGCGTCTGTTAAAGCCCGATAATTAACCAGGTTTACATGTGAACCTGTCTAAATAGGCGCCGCTAGGCTTTGTTGACATAGAGTAACATGTAACATTTTGTGTAAAACTTAATGATTAGCTCGTTTTTTAAGGAGGAAGCCGTGTAAAATGCAAATTTAACGCTTGTTTGCTTTACAACTACTTTGGAACACTTCTCTAATTGCTTGTAATGGTAGTAGTTTACGTGTATTCTATCGGCCTTGCTCGGGGCGCCTACATAACCAAGAGTGACATCAGATTTCTTAAATAGATTTTACTAAAGAATACTTTGTTTTTGGTGGATGTTACTACATTGGACGCTTCGTCTCGACTCGTTTACCTTTAGACACAACATTTAAATATCGTCAATGCCGCATTTGATGATGATGGAGATCTAAAATGATGTTGGTATGATCATGTTGATGAATAATGACCTTAATGTTCCTATCCTAGTCTGTGTTTAGTCTAGTTAGTTTTTTTGTATTTTTTTTTAATTTGATTCTTTCCATAGATTGTCAACTGTTTTCATAGATGCTTAACTGGGCTTACAATACACAAATGAACTCAAAAAGTCTAGAATCAAGACATTATGTTCAGTGTCATCTCACTTAAGTATGGGCCAACTTTATGCGATATTTTATTAAAAATATTCCATAGTGAGTCTTACAATAACTCATTTAACAGTGATTAATAATAAAATATTGATGAATAATTCAAAATGCTCTCATCTGCAGCATGACTAATAATATATTGAGAAAATAACTTTGAATGAATTAATCCATTCAAGTTAATTTCTCAGTATTTGCTTCAGATTTTGAACAACACATAAAATCAATAATTTCATCATTCAAATTAGAATTTTTGTCTAATTTGAACAAATGTAACACAAAACATGGTACCATTAGCAAGCAAACTTGAGCAAGCGTGGTGATCAATGCTCGTGCCTTCTCTGTATGAAAAGAGCCCTTTGCCTTGCAGTTGGACAGTTACATATTGGTATTATCCTGCTATGATGATTTATCACTACTGTGTGACTAACTGTTCAGTCAGTTTCATAAATCATTTATCTTCGCTTGCCTAGAAGTAACCTATTCATCCTTGACTTATAACCCTTAGGTTATAATTATACGGAAACCCAGATTTCGGCAGGGAATTCCAATACTACTGTAGGTACACACACCTAATGGGCAGACATTCCCAAAATTCAACATTGTCCACCGTCTGGTCACGTTATATTAGCATTATAATGTTTCGTTATTCATTTAATTTTGCCTGTTCATTATATAAATACATCATCAATCATCAATATCAATCAATACATATAATAAATCTGTAGAAAAATATTTTTTGTACATCGAAAAAAATTCCAAAAAAAGTAGCCAGGGTGTTAAAGGATAACCAACAGAACCCATTTCTAGCATTTTTGGCATTTTTGTCTGTTTGTCTGTTTGTCTGTTTATCTGTTTGTCTGTTTGTCTGTTTATTTGTGCACGCATCACGTGAAATGTACGAAACCAATGTAGATAACTTTTATACATAAAAATTGTGCGTATCTTGAAGAATTACTTAGTTTTTGTTTCATCGCAATCGGTTCACTCTATCAAAAGTTAGATGAATTTAAAGTGTTCAAGAAGTAAAATTATCACAACACACGCAATTCGGTTACTCGGACAGTTGAACTCGCTATTCGATAGATGGCGTTGTGCATTTAAAGTCATTATCTGAATCGCGGTGTTAAGATTTTACGCGAAAGAATGACCCTAGAAAAAAAAAATTTGGTATGTAGTACGAATATCTTTTAACCGACTTCCCAAAAAAGAGGAGGTTCTATGTTCGAAATTATGTATGTTATTATTAATTTTTTGTGTATGTTCAGTGTTCACCGATATCTCCGTCAGTTGTGGACCGATTTCTAAAAATCTTTTTTTGTTTGAAAGAGTATGTTCCTTCCGAAATTGGTCCCATTTTAATTTGGTGTAGGACTGACGAAGCAATTCGAAGATGTACAACAGAACTCTTCAATAAATAACGGCAAATCTCTCGGGATTGCTGCAATCGCATGTCTGTTTGTTGTTTATACCATTTCATAACATAACATCACGCCAGTACGCTCTTAAGGGGTACGCAGATCTCTCATTTCACCGGTTATGTTCAAGTTTCATGATATTAGGGTAATATATTCTGGCGTTATACGAGTAGGTAACTTACTAAACAACTTGCCTATTAGGTAGGTACAACTAAAAAGTGAAAAATAAAAAAACTTTTTACAAAAAAATACTACCGACTTCCAAATAAAACTACAAAGTGAAAAATAACTTTATTTTTGGAAGTCGGTGTCCATAACGCAATAAATTGGTACCTACGAAAGACACCGACTTCCAAAAATAAAGTTATTTTTCACTTTGTAGTTTTATTTGGAAGTCGGTAGTATTTTTTTGTAAAAAGTTTTTTTGAGTATGTGGAGTAGGCAGGCAGGCTGGTAAGTATGGTAGGGTTGGCAGGCAGATGACGGGAGCGAAGCCGCGGGCACAGCTAGTTTACAATAAGGCTGCATATAAACTATTGTAAATGATCTCAGGGTCTTTAAGTCAAGAGTGAATACTTCTAGGCAAGCGTGTTTCACCGTCAACTACATCATCGCTTACCGT
Source organism: Orthosia incerta (assembly GCA_948252205.1). Lineage (NCBI taxonomy): Eukaryota > Metazoa > Arthropoda > Insecta > Lepidoptera > Noctuidae > Orthosia > Orthosia incerta. The sequence continues at coordinate 23,530,836 of OX411765.1, forward strand.
CAGGTGAGATAGTGGTCAAGTGCAAGCCTATCAATAATAAAATAAAAAAATTGATGTAGGTATATTTATATAATCACAGTAAAATAATTATTAATTTTATGGTCAATCAATACTATTGATTAGGTACCTAATCCATTAAAAACAATATATTTCAGTAACCCATTCATGCTAATACTTGCCAACTTTTTCCTTGTTTTATCAAATGGTAATATTTGAACTGTTTGATTTATTGAGGAAATAAACATTTTACAAGAGAGTCATTTAATAATTAATTAATTTTGTTACCTTGATATTTCTATAAAATTAATGATATTTTTGCAGTAAATACTATTGATGAACTGTATTAGTTCATTCACATTTGTCAGAAATTTGAATCTTCATCGTTCTGACTACCAGATTCCTTGACAGTTCATAAGTGCCTGTAAATGGTTTAGTTACAATAAATGGTTTGAGTTAGATGCCATATCATAGAAACAGAGAATTGCAAGAGCTAGAAACATCAATCAATTAATTCTAAAGTTTTATGATTCTGTGCTCCATTTTAAAGGACTGCATATTATACCGTTTCAAATAGCTATATATTCACTGACGGATTCTCAAGTCTAGCTCAATCTGACAGCAAATTTTTTAACCAGTGTGGCACTGGTTAAATAAAAGTTGCCATAGACAATTGTTTAATTATAAATTGTTACTTGAAGTCATAATGTTTTATTAGTATGCACTATTGTAATATTGTGTACAGTTTCTTATCAGTAATGCTATGTATTCATACAATAATGCAGATTTACATAAGGGTCGGCTACAGGGTTATAAACTGCTAGGTAGCTTCTACCAGTGGCTTTGCTCGCATGAGAGTCGGAAACTATTCCAAGGGAATGTACTCCTGAGATAAAGAAAATATCATATGTCCTTCTCCAAGGTCAAATCTATATCTATTTCAAAATTCATCAAAATTGTTTCAGGGGTTTGAGCGTGAAAACATAACAAACAGAAAGACAGAGCTACTTCAGCATTAAGTACCTATGATAAAATATATTTGATATTGCTCAAATGCATTGCAGCAAATTTTTTGCTATAGACTCACAAAAAATTTGAAAAGCATTTGAATTCGAAATTTGAAAATTTTGTTTTGAGAAGCTGATGAAGTCATTCAAAGACTTTATATTTTTATTTGAGGTCGGCACGGCAATGCATTCTTCCATTAATTTCTATCGGTCCCTTTACTATCGCCTCTTAAGTGGTAACTAAAAAAAAAACTACGTAACTTCGTAACGATCAATTAGGTATACAGTGCAAATGATCTGAAATAAGCATACGATTGTTACAAGAATCGTCAAATTAGATCAAACAAAACCACTGGCTGTTGTATTCAAACACCAAATTAAAATGGCATTAACTATACTCTCAAATTACTTACTTATTAATTTGTGCTATTTCGTGGCCCATTCTGACCGTCGACCCTCTGTCCCTCAGAAAGCACGTTTACCCGCTGTTCACGCACAGTTCATATTTGTAGATCTTTGGTAGTCGGGGGCCTGAAAACTGACCCCAGTCTTGTCAAGGATTAGCCGTGTTTCCCAGTTATTGTTTTGTGGAGGCCAAACCGGCACGGCAGTCGCGCCATGTAAACCTCTATGTTACATGCCGCGACTGCCGTGCCTTCATCTGCTTGACTGCATTCAGTTGGACTGGCAGTTGATCCAAACATCATTAAGAGGCTAGGCAGATGATAAAGGTGTGGGTTTTACGTACAATGATCTGATACGTCCGTCAGTTATACTTGTAAAACTAGCGATTCGCCCCGGCTTCGCACGGGACAAATTGTATACAAAACCTTCCTCGTTTATCGCTCTTTCTATTAGTGAAAACCGTATCAAAAGCCGTTGCGTGATTTCGAAGAAGTTAGCGGAGAAACATACAAACGCGAATAGTGACTTTGTTTTATAATATATTTAGAGTTGTAAGATTGATACGTCCTCGTGCGTGTCTAAAAATGTTGCACGTCTGTCCCAAGCCTTATATCTATGTAAATACATAGTCTAATGACATTGTTTATTGTAATTACGTATGTATGTAATGTGTATGATGCATACAACATATATTTATTTAATTAGTTAAATAACTGGTGTATTTATAGGTCCTATTGTTTATAACTTGCACTTGTTTCAAATATGAGGTATATGTAGATGGATGGAAAACGAGTGACGTCGACCCCAAGTAATCCCATGCTAGAAATTCTAATGGGAAAACCAATAGAATGTTTTGCCCATCGAACCCAGTACCCTTGTAAAGTTCGACGTGTCATAGTAACGCCTTAGTATTGTGGAGTCACTGGCTTCACAAGTATGGCTTCTAAGATTGTTATATTTACTAGAACAGCGTTTTGAGTTGATGTTATAATATTGTTGTGTAAGGCTGCTTGGTGGGCTAAGTTATTGCAGGAAAGGGGTATCTATACTTCTATAAGATTAATTAATTTTACATCATGGTTTAATTCTTCTTCTATACTAATATTGTAAAGAGGTAAAGTTTGTGAGTTTGTGACGTTGTTGGGTGTAACCTCGGGATCTACTAAACCGATTTTGAAAATTATTTCACCAGTAGAAAGCTACATTATTCCTGAGTGTCATAGGCTATAATATATTTTCAAAATCAAAGAAAATTGCAATAAAGTAACAAAAAGTAGCAAAATGTTGTATACAAAATTAGTTCTTTGGCGTTCTTTGAGAAAACAATTGATGATACATAAAAATTATATACTACACAATAAGGTAGGGTAGGGTAGGTAGGGTATGGTAAGTAGAGTAGGGTAGGTAGCCAATTGACGGGAGCGAAGCCCCGGGGGTCAGCTAGTTAGCAATAAAGGAGAAGGGCAATACTCCATAGTATCTTGGGCCCAGGTGTTAATCAAACTAGCCTTATTTGTAAGAAGATATAATAACAAGGTCTCGCTAAAAAATTGGTGAAATTTGGCTATCCTGGAATCAAGTTGTATGAAGTATAGCAAAAGTGAGGTTACAATATAATATTGTAATATTTTTATGTTATTTGCGAAATATTTTTGAATGGCTTCGGTTGTGTAATGGTTTTATGCATGGATTGCAAGTAGAAAGTCTCCATGTGTGACGTGTTGAAGATCTGACACGGCAGCAGCACGAGTCGATATTCAAGGTTAAGCAACACTTGATCGACACATAGAGATCTACGCCTTGGAATGGGCATCTACGGTACTTTCACAGTTATTATGTCTTGTGACTGGGACTGTAGCACCATAATTTTGTAATATTTTATTATGTCTTTTGACAATTCAAAAGTGCCTGTAACTGGCCTACTTGAAATAAAGTGCTTTGACTTTGACTTTGACTTTTGACTTGACGAGGTCGGTCCGTGGATGGGTGACCATCTCAACATAGCGATATTCCTCTGAGCCTCGGAAAGCACGAGTCGTTGATCCCGGCTGTCATTTGATTGAAGTCTTTGACAGTCGTTACGGGTAGTCAGAAACCTAGATCTGACACCAGTCTTGCCAAGGGGTATCCAGTTACTGGGTTGTGGAGGTCAGATAGGCAGTCGCTCCATGTATTTAATCGATTATTTAGTTTTATAACTTAATTTAACTTTTCTGGCTTCCTAGATAGTAACATGGTACTGTATTTTGTGATTTCCTTTAGAAAAATATAACGGATGTGTATTAACATTTCAACTAGTCAACTGCTGGGCCCAGAATTGCCCGTCCCCTTTATAATAATGTAACATCACGCCTGGATTCGTCAAAGGGTTTAGTTAGAGGTGAACCTATAAAATCCACATTTCAAAGAACGAAAACAAGTTTTAAGTCCTAGTTTAGTTAGTAGTTAGTTTAGTTTTTTAGAAGGACCCATAATTCGTACACAAAAACCAGACTCCGAACTGAGAAGTTGCAGATTTAATTCAGTTAAAAATATGAAGTAAGTTAGTACACAGGGATGACGTTATCGGCGAGTCAACGAACCTTTATCGTGATATTTTTGTCAACAAACAAAAATCTAAAATCTGTCACGGATTGTGTACTTTCAGATGTTTGCTAAATAAACAAGGACTATACACAACAGTATTTTGAAAAGTGCACGAATGTTTTAGATTTTTTTATTAGGGTTCCGTACCCAAAGAGTGAAAACGGAGCCCTATTGCTGTCACTCGTTTCTGGCTGTCTGTCCGTCGTCTGTCACACAGGTTTTGCAGCCAAATGGTTGGAGCTACAGTCTTCAATTTTTCACATTTTTTGTATCTTGTTGACTTAAATCCAGACAAATTAAAAAAAAAATACATATTTTAATTTTTTTTTCATTTGGGTCTTCCATACAGCAAAAAGGGGCAGGGAAAAATATTGACCTACTCCATCGAGGGGATATCGTTGTTTAGATCTCGTTGAGTAGATAAGTACTGCATTTTTATATTAAAAAGATATTGGAAAACAACGGAATGAGAAGCCAAAGACAGTTTCATTTACAAAATTTTGTGCCGAAGTATTTTTTAACTTCCTATTGACCTATAAACTTGAAATTTGGTGATAATGGTATATTTTACCAACAAACTTCTTTGCAATTCCCTCATTTTTCCTACTACAACCAATTTGATTTTGCGGTTTGGTACGGAACACTAAACGTGCGAAATCCGGCACGAACTTGGCCGGTTTTTTTTTCCTGCTGCAGAGTCTTGACGTCCCGAGTTCGACGAGTCGAGTAACGTGTTCAAACTAGAATTTCTCAGTAGAACCCTGGAGTCTAGTCTTGTGCCCGGTTAATGGCATTAGGCTCGCGACCTTACATGTGACTCAAACATAACGGACGAAATGAGGGAGTGCTATAGGAACACTTCTACCCAACCCTTCGGGGACAGCAAGCGTGATATTATGTTGTGCCTTCAAATCAGTAGTTAATAAACCGTCCACAAATGTATAGGAAACGGTGAAACGCCGTAACACAATTGTACTAAAGTAAATAGGCCAGACAGAAATAGCACAGGAAGTGAGGTTTCGACATATACCTGCCGGGAAAATGGCGACGGAGCCGGAGATTCGTTTTCAGCAGACGTTTTGTTTGGTGTGACTTCAAAGTGTGGAATTTGGAGTGAAGAATTCGGATGTAGAGGCTTCTATTGCAACGGCACGAACTATAAAGGAATGGCTTCAAAAAACCCGACTGAAAAGACGTAAATAAGAAGAAAATCATGCTGTGCAGTCGGAGGATACATCTGGTTTTGGTCAGTCATCTCGCGAATATGTATCCTCCTACCGCACAGCATGATTTTCTTCTTGTTTAGGTCTTTTTAGTTCGCTTAAGCAGTCGGGATATATGATTTTTTTAATTAACTTTTTATTTAGAACTTTATTTTTTCGAATTAGATAGATTTAAATATAAAAGTGTTATTTATTTTTGCAATCTTCTCTGAAAGCCCTTTATTTTGATACCCCACAATATGGCGCCCAAAATCCGCCATTTTTCTATTTTACAATTTTAATGCTAGCTAGAGACACTCGCAAGGTTAAGTCGAGTCGATTGAAGTAAGAATCATCAAAATCTGTCAACGCGTTTGGTCTCTGGAACGCCACATAGGAACAAACATACATAGACTGATAAACACATTACCCTCCTTCGGCAGTCGGGTAAAAATAACCAATCTACAAGAAAAACGGTGAAAGAAGATATTGTAAAGAATCCATGGCATGTCCAAGAACCAAAAAACCAAAGACCTGTCTTCCTTGATCCATTCTTACGAATTGTGCCCGCCTATGTGGATTCAGCAAGCGCCCACTTATGCAGAGAGCCTTTGTTTAAGAAATGGGAACATTATAGAGTAACTTTACTGAAACAGCTAAATAGAACAGCCTCTGTAAGACTTACTGAACCACTAAAAGAGTCAATGCACTACCCCGTACCATATCATGACCGTACTATGAACATATCAGCCACGAGAAACATGACCGCTGTGCCCGCTAGATCGTATCAACAGCGTATCGATTCTTGACGCTCCGTGCATGGTATAGTGCTCGCCTAACTTCTGGGCCGCCGTAAAGTTGGCTTTCCGATGCACAAGGCACGTAACGGTGCTGTTTTTGTATGAGATTTTCTACTGCGCAGCCATTGTAGCCAACTTCAGGATGGCCAAAAAGTTTGGCGAGATCTATAAACATCGGTGTGTTGGTCGGTGACAGAACGGCCAAGTGGCCATAGTCTCATACATTTCAATACAAATATATATTTTTGTCTGATACGTTTCTAGCACGGTCATAGTATAACACGGTGGGGAGTCTGTTTTACGCCTCTTCTCATACACAGATGACAGAATAAACAACTATTAAAAAAAAAAAACACTTTTTTTAATGTTGCTGGATATATTAAAAACAAAACTACGCTAATATCGGCGCGTGCCAACAATTGGGTCAAGACTAAGCTGACAGCGCATCGTCACGCTAAATCGAACCGTGATGTCATGTCCAATCACAGGAACCGCCCAATGTAATTAAGCATACCTATTACTGTAAAAAATGCTCTGGAAATCGTGCCGAAAGATTTGTTTTTATTGGATTTTAGTTAACCAGTGATATTTTATCCGCCAACCTGTCTCACAGAGAGGACTGCGTCAGAGCAGTGGCACCATGAAAAGGCGATGATGATGATTGTTTTATCATTCTGTTTTGACTCACTGCTAAGCAGAAGTCTCCATTATTATTTATTTATTAGTCATAGTTTTTCATTATTCTCCAAGCGTTCTTTGGCTTGACAAACGCCGTAAAGTCGTCACGGCAGAATTCTTTTTAGGGTTCCGTACCCAAAAGGTAAAAACGGGACCCTATTACTAAGACTCCGCGATCCGTCTGTCTGTCTGTCCGTGTTGTGACCAGGCCTTATCTCATGAACCGTGCTAGGCAGATGAAATTTTCACAGATGATGTATTTCTGTTGCCGCTATAACAACAAATACTAAAAACAGGATAAAATAAATATTTAAGTGGGGCTCCCATACAACAAACGTGATTTTTTGCGATAATGGTACGGAACCCTTCGTGCGCGAGTCCGTCACGCACGTGGCCGGTTTTTTATTTTCGTGGCGGAATGTCGCGTGGTTTCAGTGGTTGCTTGCGCCACTTGTATCCTTCACAGTTAGTAGATCCTTCACGGCTTCACCTTTGTTTTATTAACTCCACCGGTTTTCTTTTTGCAGGATCCAAGATAGAATCGTTTTTCCTTGACTGGTCAGACTTCTTTTACCTCGGCGCTTTTCTGTTGAACTTGTCTCGAAAAAGTGCTGCAACTGGCGACGGGGTACCATATTCTCTGCCTAGCCCATCATGGATTACAAGCGTGATGTTATACTTAAGGTTACACTAGTCGACGGCACGAACTATTTTGTGCGCGAGGTTAAAATGCATTTTATATCAACCGACACCACGTGCGGAAGAGATAGAAACTGTGATGAGCAGTAGGAAGCTAGTTCGCGTACGAATACACACTTTTGCAAATTTGTAGCGAAATGGATAATGATTTAGGACGAGCGCGCGAAATTTTATAAAGGGACTTTTGGCAGTCTATAAATCATGAAAAAACGACTAAATATATCTGTTCCAAATAAAATTATTTGCATTGTTGAACTACTAATCTATCCCTGTATGGAGGCCGTTTTGCAATTTAACGTCTTCTTATGGTATTTATTCGCGCCCAAAAATGCGTTAAAATTAGTGTCGAAATGTGGAACTTTCGACGCTCATAACTTTCAAATATTTTATTTTTTTACTTTTTTGCTTCCATACAGGGCTAGATAATGATGAGACAAATTGATATCACTTTTTATTTTGAACGTACATCGTCAAACAGTAGAATAATCCCTAGACTACGTTTGTATGGAAGAATTTTCGACCAGTGTAACCTTAAAGTTAAAACAAGTTATCTATTCTAAACGGTTTTCGCTACGCCCCGATCAGTTCGTTCTGCTTCCACAAGATATGATCCGAAGGTCGTGGCGTCTAGTATTTTTACGTCTATCTAAAGTCAACCTTGTGTAAACAGCTGTTGTTGCTATGTTTATGTAAAGGTAAATAAGATGTTTGTGGTTTATATACATTGATAAAAAGCCTGTGAGATAACAGTCCTACTCACTGAATATGTCTGTAATTTTCGCTTAGGCCTCAGACATCCTTGGGAAGTGTTAGCTCAGTGGTAAAGGTGTTAACCACTTCCCAAGGGCTTTACGAGATGTAGGTCGTGCGTTCGAAGGTTCGAACTTCGAACCAAGACAGTTTTTCATTTTGTGTAATTTATTTCTTTGCCACTAATATCAAAATTATGAAGTAAAACATTATGAAGAAATCGGCATGTCCTGGCGCTTTTAAGACATGTGACATCTACCAATTTTGACAGAGCCCGCGTGGTAGATTACAGCCCACTCTCTCCCAGAGAGGAATCCACATAAGCTGCCTCTCTGAGCCTCCAGCAGTAGGAACATAGGCTGATTATGTTAAACTTGCTTCTGCCCGCGTAAAAAGTGATTTCCATCCCAAGGGAACACACTACTGAGATAAAAACTATCCTATGTACCTACCAGGGAGAGTCTCAAACTATCTCCATACCAAATTTCATCTAAATAATTTCAGTCATTTATTTGTGAAAAGGTAACAAACAAACAGAGATACTTTGGCATTTATAATATTACTAGCTTCTGCCAACGGCTTCGCCCGCCTGAAAGCCGAATATTATCTTGAGGGAACATCTTCCCGGGATAAAAGTAAACTATGTGCTATTCCAGACTAATCTATCTCTGTGCCAAGTTTCATCCAGATCCGTTCAGCAGTTTGAGCGTGAAGAAGTAACAAACATACAAACACGCACACTCACAAACTTTGCCCTTTATAATATTAGTATGATAATATGGATAGGTACCAAAAATATCTGTATGGCTTTCAGACATCCCTATTTATCTAGGTCATATACAATATTCAAAGCCGACCATACAAATCAGTCTCATTCTCATTCATTCTGACCTCAAAGATCACAGAAAAAAATTGCAAGCATCAACGTCTGAGATAATCTCTGTATCAAACGTTGGACCAAATGTTTTGGCAGCTGGCCAAAGATGGACTCATGGGTATAAGAGCCAGCCTAGTGTGAGTCAGGATCGGAAAGACGCGAATTTGTGTTTCTTACATCATATCTGGGCAAGATGAATGGGGGAACTCGTGTTTATAACAATAGCGGAGTTAGATGTTTTCTTGTAGTAGCAAGTTGGCCCGAAATTTTAATCTATATTGCGTCCAGTCTATTTGACATTTAACATAATGAAAAATATGAAGTTCCATATTTATTAACAGGCAACCATAGACAATACTATGCAATACTCCATGGACCCTTACAATAGTGAAGCGCAGTCCCCTTTAGCCACGGTAATTCCGATGAATAAAAAATCACAAATGAATCGAATTGTATATCAGTAAATAAAACAGTACAAATTAAATATTTGCATTTTATTATCATAAAACATAATAAATATATTATCAACTAGCTGTGCCCGCGGCTTCGCTCCCGTCATCTGCCCATCCTACCCTACATACCTACATACTACATACCATTATTTTATTCTAGTGTCATTCTTTCGCGTAGAATCTTAACACCGCGATTCAGAAAATGACTTTAAATGTGTGCATTTAAAGTCATTTTCTGAATCGCCATCTATCGAATAGCGAGTTCAACTGTCCGAGTAACTGAATTGCGTGTGCTGTGATAATTTTACTTCTTGAACACTTTAAATTCATCTAACTTTTGATAGAGTAAACCGATTGCGATGAAACAAAAACTATGTATTCTTCAAGTTACGCACAATTTTTATGTATAAAAGTTATCTACATTGGTTTCGTACATTTCACGTGATGCGTGCACAAATAAACAGACAAAAATTCCAAAAATGCTGGAAATGGGTTCGTTGGTTATCCTTTAACACCCTGGCTATTTTTTTCGATGTACAAAAATTATTTTTCTACAGATTTATTATATGTATTGATAAGCTAGGTAAATAAGTTTAATTATGGGAAAAAGTAATATTGGATGTAGAATATACATTCTATGTATTTTTTTTATTTAATAGTACACCAAAGACTACCTACAGTACTGTCATTCCTTCTATTTTTTTTTTTTTTTTTTTAAATCCATCCAAAGGTTGTCTTGAAAAGATCGCTTTTAGCGATAAGGCCGCCCATTGTGTCACCCAGTGCAATGTTTTCTTTGTCTATACTTTCTGTAACTTATATGGTGTACATAATAAAGAGTATTCTATTCTATTCTATTCTATTATAATAGCTGAAAGTTATACAAAATGTAACAGTTCGTTTTAATACATAAAACATTGTCATTTAAATGCCTGGGTATGTATATAAAAATAAAATAATAATTAGATAAATCGACAAAATTTATTCGTAAATAAAGTCGATTGTTATAAGAAATCGAATCGGTACCGCATTGAACATCATTAAACGATTATTTTTTGAGCTGTCAAATATAAAATTACAAGCTGGAGGGGGATTTTTGTCCAACCGACGAAATATCACAAAACATCATCAGCCTAATAATGTTCCCACTGCTGGGACACAGGACTCCTCTCTGTGAGAGGGAATGGGCTGTACTCCACCACGTGAGCCCAGTGCGGGTTGGAGGATGTCACATGTCTTCGAATTTTTGGACATGCCGGTTTCCTCACGATGTTTTCCTTCACCGTTTTGACGAAATATAGGTGTAGGTATTACAGCACTGCTTATCCCAGCCTATAATAAAAGCGTATGTTATTTCAATAATATGACGAAACTGCGCGGCACAGTCATCCCGTTAGGTAAAAACAAACGAATCATACGAATCGCTTGTGGGTCAATGTCGTTTCTGTTAGCGCTACTTTAAATACGACGCTTGAGGAAAAAACATGGTATTTTTAGACATAAATATTGAGCAGTAATTTTCGCCTGTTCTGGAAATAAAGGCGACAAAAAACATGCCTATAACTGGCCTAAAAGTGTTCAAGCAGCTTGCATGCCACTGTGATATTCACCAATCAGAAGTTATTAAGACGACGACAGTCGCATCGACCTTGAGGGAACAAAACGCGCACTCGTTTCACACCCGCGCGACGCAAAATTCAGTAGTTTTTTGCTTCCTTATATTCTAAGACTTAAGACGACGACTAACGCCAACGACCTTGAGGGAACAAAACGCGCACTCGTTTCAAACCCACGCGACCCTAAATTTAGTAGTTTTTTGTACTTTCCTTATTATTCTATGACTTTAAAAAGAAAAGCCTCCGATCAAAATGTAGATAATTAAATTGTCTTTGAGATGGTGTCGATTTCATTAAAATACTTCCAGCGGTTTTGGTGCGATTGTCGTGTTTATGTCCGTTTTAGACATAACTTTACAAATTAATTACACTATGTTATACGAATAAAACTCAAAATTTTCCTAGATCAAATTATAAAAAAAATGGTCTAGTGCAACATATATTTTTTCCAAAAAACTACGACTAGCCGTTTAGACGTGATTCTCATTTTAAAATCAGCTACTCAAGGGAATCTGCGCCTTAAAAAAAAGTCTTAGATCAAAATGTAGGTAGTTATTCTAGCCGTTTAGACGTGATTCTCATTTTAACATCAGCTACTGAGGGGTATCTGCGCCTTAAAGGAGTAAGGCACTGAAGCTAAACATTAGTGGCCGACCTTCAAAACAATTGAAATAAAGTTCCATTTATAATTTTGGACTATTGACGATCATGATCGCTTATATAAGTTCACTTTTAAGCCCTAAAGACAGCATTGGTATGCAATTCAAAAGGATTTCTCCTCATCCAGCCACCTTCCAAGAATCGTCGCTCTACATAGCCTGATTCATGTCCCATTTAATTCTCCATGAAACCTTCAATAGGCCAAGATGAAGTTCGACAGATTGCGCATTCTGTGGTTTTCCCCATGACTCTTCAAAGAACTTCTGACACAGTCAATTACCTATACTTATCCTTTTCCCTAACTATGTCAGGGACATCTTCCAGTCTTACGGGAAGCAGCTGAATTCATGGAGGCAGTATTTTACATGGCGCGACCGTGACAGATTTTCTGGCTGCTTCTGCCTAACTATAACGTCTGTCAAAGATTTCAATTCAATTTCAATTAATTAATTCATCAACAAATTTTTGTTTACATAAATATACCTCACAAATAAAGCAGGTGAATGAGGCGCGCTGCAGCAGAGGGCAGAGCAAGACCTAGTCCCGCGCTACGAACTAACCTGTGGTACAGGCACTGGGTAACTACTCCACCAACACACTTATAAAACATCGAAGTAGCATAGAGGAATTAAAACTCGCTGATTGCCCAGCCTGTACTTACATAGGGAATCAGTATACAAATATTAAAGTAATTTTAACTTACATGACGAAGATTTAGAAATGACGGCCAAATCCAACTGATTCACTTGCTTTGAGGTATGGACCCCTCCATTCTCCATTCTTCTGTATGAATGGATGATCAGGGTCACTCATCCAAAGGCCTAAGCAAGTGTAGCTTAACATCGATGATCTAGCCTTCCTGATGCTGCGATAGGCGATATCGTGTACGTATTTTCTAAGAAAATTTCAAGTGCCAATCGGTCGAATTTGATGAAATGACGACACGGTTGGCGCTGTGGTTGTGCGATCGGCTGCTGCGCTGCGTGTCGCGGGTTCGATTCCCGCACGGATCAAATATTTGTATGGCCTACAGATAGTTGTTCCGGATCTGGTTGTCTTGTTTATGTGAATTTAAATTTAAACGCATCCATGATACAGGAAGAATTTTTTTTTAGACACTATAGGCTCGCGCTTGACCACTATATCAGCTGATGGTAAGCGATGAGGTGGTCGACGGTGAATCACACTTGCCTGGAAAAAACCTATTCACTCTTGACTTAAAGACCCCTAGATTCCTAGTGTGGGGCAAAGTTATTTGAAACAAATTAAAAAAAACCGGCCAAGTGCGAGTCGGACTCGCGCACGAAGGGTTCCGTACCATTATCGCAAAAAACGGCAAAAAAATTAAACTCTCTAGCTATCACGGTTCATGAGATACAGCCTGGTGACAGACGGACCGCGGCGTCTTAGAAATAAGGTCCCGTTTTTACTCTTTGGGTACGGAACCCTAAAAAAATGCTTCGGATTGCGTCCATTTGAATATACATGCTATTTCGCTTAGTAAAAATCGCTTGTAGGTGTAATATAAATTGATTCGTGATTTGCTACCATTAAGGTCGCTTTTACTCAGCCACGAGCTCTTAAAATGAATACTTTAGTTAGTATAATAGGTACCTATATAAGTCACTTTATGTAGTGTAAGGTCAGGTCAGAGATAACAGATATATTGTTGGAAACATGCACTCCGTAATGTGCACAATAAGTTATTATGTCGTCGGCATACGACATATCAGCAAGTTCAATACTCAAGGATATGAGGCAATGTTCGTATATTATTTCATAATTAAACCACTTAAACTTCACGCTATTATTCCCCAGAGGTGTACTTATAATAATGTGAGTACTATGTACGAATTGTAAATCTACCATTTACTGTACCTATATGTCGTTCGTTGACTTGTGAGTTCCCTGGCAGTTGATAGTTTGTCATGATCTCCCTGATGGTGGCACATGTGTTGGATCATTCGGTTCCCTTCATGATGGTTGAGCTGAGTGGTGCCGATCCATGTGTCATGTTCGTGAATGGGCGCCATCAGTTGGGGTTGGTCATAAATTAGCTGCCTCGGCCTGTTTTTTATTGTACCAAACAAAACAAACTTTAATTCACCCCTAAACTTCTGAACGCCAACTGCTACGATCCTTACATACTTACATACAACTTTTGCTTCATTCACGTTAATTTACATATTAGTCATACACCGGTTTTATTTTATATTATTGTACTAGCTGCTGCCAGCGGCTTCGCCCGCGTGCAAGTCGAAAATTATCCCGAGGGAAGATATTCCCGGGATACAAAGCATTATATGTGCTATTCCAGACTATAATCTATCTCTGTGCCAAATTTCTTCCAGATCCGTCCAGCCATTTGAGCGTGAAGAAGTAACAAACGTACACACTCACAGATTTTCGCCTTGTTAATATAAACTGTGATATCAGTGTGATGTATTGATTGCCGTAATTTCTATATTCATCAATACGATGTGCCAATGTTGTCTACAAGCACCATTGATGTCATAGTACCGTTCTGTCAGTGATTTTGGCTATAATTATACCACCATCATCATCTTCAGTTCTCTTAGTCATGTTCATGGTCAATGAGTCATTAGACCAACAGCGATGGCGGCCAGAAACGACACTATACATTTAAAGATTGTAATTTGAATTTGAAAATTGTAATTTATTGTATTTTGGAATGAAATTGGAATAATTTTATTGTTATTTGGAATTTTAATTTTAATATTATTTTACATTTTCTATTGACCTATTTATTTAACTACTACTTTGACATTGAATTGTATCTAAGACATATGTTTATTGACTTAAAATGATACTCGCACCTAATATTTAATGAATAATGTTTGTTTGTGCACCATCTCTTCCAACCAATTTGTACGCCACTATTTGTGGCTGAACATGCTAGAACCTTTTACCTCATTGTTATCCTGCATGCAATGTATCATGTACACCATGTTTAAACAAATAAAATTTACTTACTTACTTAAAGAGCTATAGTAACCTACTTATATTATAAATGCGAAGGTTTGGATGGATGGATGTTTATTAATCACGCCAGAACGGTTGAACGAATTTGGATGAAATTTGGCAAACGGATAGATTATTATAGTCTGGAATAAAAATATATAAACTAGGTATGATCCCTTCCCCCCTCCCTCCATGGCGGAGGACATCCAATGAGGATTTTACGAGACGGAATAAAAAGCATGGTATAATAAAATACTTTTCACGCGGGCGGAAACTAATGTTTTACAATCTTCGGATCCGCACAAAATGTCATGAGATATTCTGAATACCGTATCGAGGCACTCGGAGAGGTCTAGATGAGTAATAAACGATCACCCATCCAAATCATGGTAGGAAATCATCATCATATCAGCCGAAAGACGTCTACTGCTGGACATAGGCTGCCCCCAAGCGTCGCCACATTGTCCGGTCCCGTGTGTCTCATATCCAGCGGATCGCCGCAACATTCACCAGGTCATCGGCCCATCTAGTGGGAGGCCTTCCAACGCAACGTCTTCACGTTCGCGGTGGCCACTTCAGAGCTTTTCGGCCACATCAGCTATCCGTTCAGCGAGCAAAAATAAAAGTAGAAAATAACAGTTGGTATTATAATGGCACTATGATACATCCATGGGGGTTTTATCAAGAGTCATTGATTCACTTATATGAATCATATAACTGAAGCAGAGTATAATTACTAGGAAGTTATGGATGCTGATACAACACTGTTTCCTCTCAACGCGTGCCTATAAGCAAAATTAACATGAGTAATACTAACTGTTATAGTAAATAGTGATTTTGAACTTGTAACAATAAAAATTAAAACATAAGTCAAGAGTGATGGGCCTCATCAGAAGGCTTAAAGTCACCCAAAGGGCAGTGGAGAGACCTATGCTCGGAGTTTCCATGCGTAATCGAATCAGAAATCAAGAGAGCCAAGGTTACCGACATAGATCGAAGAATTGCCAAACTTAAGTGGCAGTGGGCAGGGCACATTGCTCGCAGAACGGATGGCTGTTGGAGCCGAAAAGTTCTGGAGTAGCGACCGCGAACCGGAAGATGTTGCGTTGGAAGGCCTCCTACTAGGTAGAGCGACGACCTGGTCAAGGCTGCAGGAGTCCGGAGGATGCGAGACGCTCAGGACCGATCAGTGTGGCGATGCTTGGGGGGGCCTATGTCCAGCAGTAGACGTTTTTGGCTGAAATGATGATGATGTTGAAGTCAAGAGAATAGAATACTTCTTGGCAAGCGTGCTCCACTTTCAACCGCACTATCTCACCATTAGATGAGATAGTGGTCAAGCGCGAGTTTCTGCCGATATCCAAGCCCACGGAAGACCTGGATTAATTTAGTTAATGTATGTCTGAAATAGCCAAGTCAGAGGCCTGTGGAGTTCCCAGATTCGGCTAAACTATTTCTGGCACCATAGATGGCCCTGGCCACCTCCTCACACTGAAAGTAAGAAATTGGATAACTTTAATAAGGAAATTGAGCTAGATAAACTGCTAATAGTGCTGTTAAAGCTGCAGTAGGTACACTGAAGTTCTACTGATGAACTACTTGTTGTATAACAATACTACAGTAAAGTTGTGTTAATATTTTGGTGTACTACTGTTCCTAATGTTATTTAATATTATTATTGCGAAAGTTTGGATGGATGTATGTTTGTTAAGACGTGTGTCTCAATCACGCCAGAACAGTAGAACGGATCTGGATGAAATTTGGCACAGAGATAGATTATAGTCTGGAGCAGAACATAGGCTACTTTTTAACCCGGTAGTACGCGTCTGTGGGAAATTTTATAATTAAATAGCTTTCTTGAAACTACGGTACAGTATCGGTTTGACATGCCGCAAAGCGGTAAACACATTTATCGTCTAATTTCATATATTTTTATACATTAGTTATTCAATTCATAAATCGAGCAATGTTTTTTTGACGGGAATCATTTGTGAAATACAAACAACACAGCTGTTTATAATCAAAACAAAACAATTAATAAGTATACCTACAATCTATTATCTAATAAGTTATTACAACTATTGCTTCTATTCTGAGTCATCATTAGTAACAAGGTCAAAGAATACATATGTATTTAAAACGTCAACCGTGATTAAGGTTCAAAAAATGTTTATCACTATTCAAAGAATTCCAAGCCTTATGTCCTAAGAATAATGGTTTAAAATGCAACGTTAAGAATGGTTGCTTATAAATGATTGTGACAAGTTCCTTGTGACTAAATATGGACAAAAGAGGTCTGAATTTGAATACTGATAATGACTAACACAGTCTTCAATGGGTTTACGTACCACTTGCTTTGTGCTGCCTTGGCCCGTGTTTAAAGGCGATTCAAGATGGATAACACCAAAACACATCCCCGAAGGGTTACTTTATAATAAAGATACCCTAAGAGCACTGCCCGACCCGGACCTCGAATCAGACTCTCGTGCTTAGCAGAAGCGCTTACAACCACTAGGCCATCAGGAGGCAGTCCATCGTCCATCCAGTACTACCGAGAAACCTCAATGGCTCAGAAAGCAAGTTAATAAGCTGTTAGTGTCGACTGTTATTTTTAGATCTTTGAAAGTCGTTACAATAGTCAGTAATCATACAATCTGATACCAGTCTTGCCAAGGGTATCTATCTACCAAGGGTCGTTACCCAGTTACTGGGTTGTGGAGGTCAGATAGGCAGTCGCTCCATGGATCAGCTGAGTACCAGTGTTCTACATGGAGCGACTGCCTATCTGATATCCACAACCCAGTAGCTGGGTAACACGGTACCCCTTGGCAAGACTGGTGTCAGATCTCAGGCTTCTGACTACCCGTAACGACTGGCAAAGATCTTCAAATGACAGCCTGGACCAACGGCATAACGTGCTTGCCGAGGCACGGCGGCAACTCGCTATGTAATGATGGTCACCCATCCACGGACCGACTTCGGCAAGCGTTGCTTAACCTTGAAGATCGACCCGTGCGGCTGTTATTATTTAGCCACGAGCTGTCACATGTCTTCGAATTTTTGGTTCTAAGACATGCCGGTTTCCTCACGATGTTTTCCTTCACCGTTTCGAGAGCAGTGGTGACGAAATAATTTACACAAAGAAAAGCGCCTGCCTAGATTTGAAACCATGACCTACAACTTTTAAGTCGCGGCCGTTACCAGTGGGCCACCACTGCTCTACTTCTGGTAAGCGACCCTGATATAGTTGGCAAAAGACTGGACAGGCAGGCAGTTTGAACATCTCCAATATCCTTCGCATTATCTTTCGCACTTTTTTATTATTGACAGGCTCGCATTTGATCACTTTCTCGCCTTATGGTAACCGATGATGTGGTCGATGGTGGATTAACTTATTCACTCTTGAGCTAAAGCCCCCCAGGTTTTAGCTTCAGGAAACACAGAGACAGGGAATTTCACTCCTTTGCTATGCCATGAAACGCATGTTACTAGAAGAGTTATGAATATAAATGTGGATGGATGGAGAGGGAGGGGACGGCCATAGAAAAGATGGATGGACTGTGTGAGGACTGATTTGAAAGAAAAGGGAGTCAGTGATAGCGTGACGGGGTACAGGATGGTATGGAAGAAGAAAACGTGTTGCACCGACCCCAAGTAACATGGGACAAGGGCAGGAAGATGATGATGAGCTATGCCACAATAAAAGTACTCCCAAAGGGTTTAGTACTTATGGATGGGATATCCACCATGTACCGATGGCGCATCGCCGTACGTCTTGTACTCCGATGATGGAACGGGCTATCCTGCAATTTCATAGAATTCCGTACTTTTAAGAGAAGAGAAGTTGGAGGTGGGTAAATATAAATACGATCTATTCATTCTCACAACTGTTTAAATGACGTAACGCCGTTATGAATGGCCGTGACGTGTAATGTCACGACCGGTTCGAGGAAAACCGCTGCTAAACATGTGTATTTGTACATTACTGTTAATTAAATAAACAATATTGAGTATCGCCTGCTGAATGAATGGGTTTTGTTATAATAGTATCCTGCTATTATCCCGCTGCAGGTAAATCGTTGTGGAAACTGACATTCATGATTTAAAATATAAATAAATAAATAAATATTATTTTATTTTTTTACTTTTTATTATATAATAAAAAGTACTTATTACTTAACTATACATAACGAGCTTAAGGTTACACTAGTCAACGGCACGAACTATTTTGTGCGCGGGGTTAAAATGCATTTTGTATCAACCGACAACACGTGTGTACGTTACCCCAACAGGAAAGTGGCTCCTGGAGTGATATGAGTGGAACGTATAATTAGAGCGTAATCTGCTGTGAATGTGCGCTACATAAAAAACATGTGCGTGTCGTCGTTTTTGAGAAAAACGGAAAAAACGTTTCCTGCTAAGGTACCGTTGTTCCAGCAGGAAAATTCTAAACGAATGATCGGAGTGAGAAATATTGTGCATGGGCAGAGAGCTTATAGCTGTGCAAGAATGTGCGCTGAAAATATAATAAGTGCGTAATCAGGTTTTCGAGATATTGCATTTCCTGCTGGGGTAACGTTTTGCAGAATCGTGTATCTCTGAAACTATTGTATGTGCGCCTGTAGAATAAACATACACGAGTAGCTCTTGATTTGTGCGTATTTGTGCCGGAATTAGATTTAAGAAAATATTTATAGTTTTCAAGAAATCGCACTTTTTTGAAAACAAAAAAAAACACAGCGCCTAAATGAGAAAACTTATAAGCTCGCTGAAAACTGTAATCAGTCCATCTTGACGTTTGTATTAACCATAAAAAGGTTTAAAAGTATACATGCTTGCGTTATCGAATAATATTGCTAAAAGTCAAAACGACGGTGTCATAACTTTGACGGCAAAATACGAGAAACTGGCTCAACCCAAGATGGTAGGTGTAAAGCACAAATAAGAGAGTTTAGTCAAAAATATATAGTGAAAATATTCAGCTTGGAATGTTTCGCATTAAGTAGATTTAAACACAAAACTAAACATGTAAACAACGGCTGGTTATCCGACCAAATTCGAATGACTACAAAAAGGCGACGGATTCATACATAACGATGACCTTCTTAATTTGACGTATTAAACCTAAGCTGTTGTCCGTACAGTCGCGTTCAAACGTTTGGTGATTTGACCTAATTTTGGGGGCTAGTTAAAAAATACATTAAATGCACCTTGTGACCATAACAAATGAAAGAGCTTGTTGATGTAGAAATTATTATTTTTCTTCCCTAAATTATGTTTCTTAAAGTATTAATGGCATCAAATTACAGATCAAATTACAAACCTATTAATCTCAAATTAATTATCTCAAACAGGATTCCGTATTTCCGATTTCTTTTAGGGTTCCGTACTCAAAGGGTAAAAACGGGACCCTATTACTAAGACTCCGCGATCCGTCTGTCTGTCACCAGGCTGTATCTCATGAACCGTGATAGTTAGACAGTTGAAATTTTCACAGATGATGTATTTCTGTTGCCACTATAACAACAAATACTAAAAACAGAATAAAAATAGTATATTATGCAACTAGTGAATAAGGGACGGTTTTAAAGCGAGGGCCATAGATGAATCACGAACAAGTAAAGGATTCTATCAACTGAATCACTCCCTGCGGTCGTGATTCAGTCTTAAAATCCTGAGTGACGCGAGTGACTCATGGCCCTCGATATAAATCCGTGTTATTCAAGAGTTGCATAATTTTATACCATGACTACGAGAAAAAGAAAGATTTAAGCGAAAATCGCAATGAGTAATAATAAATAAATGTTTTATTACCTTCAAAATTTACAAAAAAATTGAAAACTCAGGGTTTCACATTTTTTGTAAATTGAAGCTGAGCTAGGTAACAGCATCTGTTTTTCAGGGGCTAGTGACTACCTCCGTTACGTTACATAATTATAATTAATTAAACACCAACACAATTAATATTAGAATTACAATCCAAATAAGTATTCACTAAACATCCCAGACTAAAATCAAAATCATGAAAATCATTATTGAAATCCTAAATATTAACAAACTGAAAATTAAATGGATGAAGAAGTTTGAAAGTCGAAAATTCTTTGCACAAGGAGTTTGTATCGATTTGTTGTTGTTTTTGCATTGAGATGGACGTCGAATATATATTGGTGTGTTCTAAATTCAAACACTAAAACAGTGAGTAAAAGTGCTTTTTATTCACTGTTTTCAGTGTATAAAATAAGCTTTTTAGAGGTGGAATGGTATAAAAATATTTAAGTGGTGCTCCCATACAACAAACGTGATTTTTTTGCCGTTTTTTGCGATACTGGTACGGAACCCTTCGTGCGCGAGTGCGACTCGCACTTGGTTTTTATTAAAAACAACCACCATCAAATTTTTGGTCTTTAAATTACTTTTTTTACTAATATTATAAAGGCAAATTAAAATGTCTGGATGTGTCCAAAAAATTCTATATGTATTTTAAAGAAAGTTGGAATAAAGAAGATAGCTTATACCTTGGCACTACTTTCCTAATGTTAATGGAAACAGCTAGTAGAATGTAATCCAATAATAAGTTAATTATTTTAATACTTTTCTACCTCAGTGTACTCAGGCACAACACGTTTCAACCGATTCGTGAGTAAAGTTAAGAAGGTCATCGTTATGTATGAATCCGTCGCTTTTTTGTAGTCATTCGAATTTGGTCGGATAACCAGCCGTTGTTTACATATTTAGTTTTGTGTTTAAATCTACTTAATGCGAAACATTCCAAGCTGAATATTTTCACTATATATTTTTGACTAAACTCTCTTATTTGTGCTTTATACCTACCATCTTGGGTTGAGCCGGTTTCTCGTATTTTGCCGTCAAAGTTATGACACCGTCGTTTTGACTTTTAGCAATATTATTCAATAACGCAAGCATGTATACTTTTGAAACTTTTTATGGTTAATACAAGCGTCAAGTTGGACTGATTACAGTTTTCAGCGAGCTTATAAGTTTTCTCATTTAGGCGCTGTGATTTTTTTTCGGGTTTTCAAAAAAGTGCGATTTCTTTAAAACTATCAATATTTTCTTAAATCTAACTCCGGCACAAATACGCACAAATCAAGAGCTACTCGTGTATGTTTATTCTACAGGCGCACATACAATAGTTTCAGAGATACACGATTCTGCAAAACGTTACCCCAGCAGGAAATGCAATATCTCGAAAACCTGATTACGCACTTATTATGTTTTCAGCGCACATTCTTGCACAACTATAAGCTCTCTGCCCATGCACAATATTTCTCACTCCGATCATTCGTTTAGAATTTTCCTGCTGGAACAACGTTACCCTAGCAGGAAACGTTTTTTCCGTTTTTCTCAAAAACGACGACACGCACATGTTTTTTATGTAGCGCACATTCACAGCAGATTACGCTCTAATTATACGTTCCACTCATATCACTCCAGGAGCCACTTTCCTGTTGGGGTTACGTACACCAACACGTGCGGAAGAGATTGATACTGTGATGAGCATTATATAGGCAGCTAATTCGCGTACGAATACACACTATTGCAAATTTGTTGCGAAATGGATAATGATGAAACTGTTAAGTACACAGTTTGGTGGGTATAATTAAATGTGTAAAATTGTTTGATCGAAAATAAACGTTTTTTTTTTTTATTATGTCGAAACCGAAGCGCGAAATTTTATAAACAGACCTTTGGCAGTCTAGATATCATGAAAAAACTACTAAATCTATCTGTTCAAAACAAAATTATTTGCATTGTTGAACTACTAATCTATCCCTGTTTGCTTCCATACAGGGCTAGATAATGATGAGACAAATTGATATCACTTTTTATTTTGAATGTACATCGTCAAACAGTGGAATAATCCCTAGACTACGTTTGTATGGAAGAATTTTCGACTAGTATAACCTTAAACTAATATTTAAGATTTATTTTTCGTTTTTTCCGAGTTGGTCCCAAAGTAAAAGTTGTTTATAATTGATTTAATTTCATCCAGTTTTGTTCTATATTTTCTTTTTACTCCACTTTGTATATACGGAGGTTGAACTCCGTGTTATACACTATACTCAGTCGACGTTCGTCCGTGGACCGACCAAGAGAAAGAGAAAAAAAAAATATTTTCTTTCTTTTTTATTTTAAAGAAGAAAACAGGTTGCGCCGATTCCAAATAACATGGGCAATGTTGATGGGTCTTAAAAATTTCCAAAATTACTTCGTTTAAGGAATGAAGGTTAAACAATGTGTTCTCGTACAAAAATCGCCATATTAGTCGTAGTAGCGAATAAAAATGGCGACTCAAAGACGATGTCGTAAGCGCTTGCGCAAGTCATGTCAATGTCGCTTGGACGGTGAACGGACGACTGTTTCTGTGGTTTATAAAGGATTTGATAAATATAATTTAAGCTAATATTAAATGCGAAAGTATCTCTTTCTGTCTGTTTTTCACGGTTTCACACATAATCCACTGAAAGGAATAGGTGTCGGCGCAACACGTTTTCTTCCTCCACACCGTCACGCTATTTCTGACTCCCTTTCTTTTATGTCACTCCTCACACCGTCCGTCAATCTATCCACATTTATATTCATATTTTTTTTAGTTACATGTGATGCATGCCCTCTAAGATCACAGACACAGATATCAACAGCAATTTCTTTCCGTACAGATAATTTCTGGCAGTAAGCATACGCCCTGTAACTCCTGCCGAAGCGAACAATTGTAAGCATGATTATGCGCGTAAGACCAATAAGCGTAATTGCGGGGTAATTGACCGTGAAATCGTTAGTACACGCGGCAAAAGAATCAAGCATGCAAGCAAACAATCAACGTAACGACTCAAAGTTCTAAATGCCAGCCGGGACCAACAGCTTAACGTGCTTTCCAAGGAGGAGTGCCGGTATGTTATGAACGGTCAGCCATCCAGAGACCGATCTTGGCATCTAGATCGATTCGTGCAGCAGTTATTATTTAAAAAAAAAGCCACAAGCTACAGCTCCTCTTATTTTTACCCGACTGCCGAAGGAGGGTAATGTGTTTATCAGTCTATGTATCTATGTTTGTTCGTATGTGGCGTTCTAAAGACAAAACGCGTTGGCCGATTTTGATGATTCTTCCGCCAATCAATTCGTCTTAACCTTGCGAGTGTCACTGGTTACTTTAAAATTGGAAAATAGAAAATGGCTGTTTTGGGCGCTATATTGGTGGTGGAGGTGTCTTTTTCCAAACCCATCTTGTGGTGTATCAAAATAAAGGGTTTTAAAAGGTGATTTCAAAAATGTACAACACTTGTGAGTTTAAATAATTCGAAAAAGAAATTGTTAGCTAAAAAGTTATAAATAAAAAAACCTAATTAAAAAAATCTAAATACCCGACTGCTTAAGGATACATCTGGTTTCGGTCAGCCGGCTCGCGAATATGTATCCTCCGACTGCACAGCATGATTTTCCTCTAGTTTACGCCTTTTATTTTTGTTTTTAATTATGTATTCTTTTTGCTAACCGTATAAAGATTATCTGAACACAACAGAACATTACAGTTTGAGCTCGCCCTAATAACCTACTGCGCTTACGTCATATCTTGAACAACAACTGAATATGGGGGTTCCCTTAATATTATGCACTTTTTAGCTACTAAGCAAACGTGATCACAGAACACGTACACATATTTAGTCAGCATAACTTCAATATACACTGCAATTTTAATTACATTTCAATTTTTGTGCCTATTGGCCTTGTTTGTTTTGTCTCCTGCTGGATATGGAGGGAAGTGGAAATTTGTATTTTTTCCTCCATTCAAATTCATTGTCCGAGCTACAGTCGAGCTTCGTTGTCTCGGCGGTTTTCTGGTGGTCGCCACTGTTGATTCTGGCTTTCAGGAGTTGCAGTGGTTTGGGAATAGTGCGGTGGGATTGTACCAAAAAAAAATACACTGCAATGTTCGCACTGCTGTGACTCAGGCCTTCTCTTTGTGAGAGGGAACGGACTGTAATCTATCACGCGGGCACAAAATACCAGTCGTTTATAAACCTTGGTCTCTAGAGAAAGCCACATACTGTTAGCGATCACGTTAGTCAAGAGCCCAAAATATGAGACTAGCTTTTTCACGGCTTCGCTCCTGTGGCTTATACTTTAGGGTCCGCGTATTTTGCGGGGATCAAACAATGTTACCTTATAGTTTAGATTGACCACGTGAGATTTCCGTAGCGCATGTCAATCCTAGAATGAACTATCGCTGATACAAACACTTTGTCTACAGCCTCTGAAAGTGCATACCCCGAAGCCAAAGATAAAAACAAAATTACAATCTGAGAAGTCACCAAAACCTGGTTTCTCCGAGCCATGGTTTCTCTGGCCTACATACATTTCGCAAGTCGGGACGATTAAAAACTCCGCTCTTAAGCCCACTCGAGAACAACTTTCTCCATGATTGCATGGGGCCCTGCCACGACGCTGCGACCTTTTACAGGCGTAGGCTGAACGCCTACTGGCCGGATGTCTGACCTATTAGTGGATAGTACAAATCGATTGATGCTTTATGGCGGCTCGGAATACGAGGCGAGTTGCTTCGCAGTATCGTACATGTGACAGGTGGCTAACTGCGCAAAGGAAAGTGAACATCACAATCGTCTTTAAGTTTGAACCAAACTATAGGAGATAGAAGTGGAAACGGTGCCTAAAACGGTGTTGCAGAATTTGAATTTTATGCGGCTATTTAGTTTTTGATGAAGATGGGTTCTCCGTATTGGTACAGAACTATTCCATGTCTGGTTTTCTTGGCAGCTTCGCCAGCAAAAAATGTTGTGTTTACTTTGTTCTGAAAGCATAAACGCGAAAGATTGTGAGGATGGCATGTTATTTGTTAATTATTTATTTAAAACTTCATGTACAGAGGTGTACTGCATGTCTAAGGCATTTTTTACCAGTCGACCTTTGAAAATAGTGGTAGGTGGCTAGGTGCAATATTAAGAATGAATCGCAATTGGGTAATTACTCTTTCACACAAAAAAATCTTAAAAACTTTACAGTAATATTGCTTATGGATCAGACTAACACATAGGCTAGACTAGCACTAATTTATATAAATATTTAAGTACGTACTTAGTCTAAACAGGAGAACCCGCAAACGGCAGCTGGTTCACAATTTTCCCTAATCATTCCATCAAATACTAAGTAAATTAAAATAAATATATATAAGCTCCAACAAATCTATCTAGCTCAAATCTGTCCCACTGACCTGCTCGCCGCTAGCGCCACAGTAAATCCGCGGCTATTTCGGGAACTATTGCTTCATGAGATATTACAGCGTACAAGTGGGTTAGTGTGCCGTTTATGAGGTTGATAAACCCACTGTCCTGTTGCAATGGGTAAATATGGCCTGACGCCATTGTGGAGTTTAGTTTAAGTTGTGAAATTGAAAGGGCTACACAAGATTAAGGAACTATAACGTGTTGACGCCATCATGCATGTTACCGCTGTGAAATACGGATAATGCTCTTCGTGCTGTAAAGCTCCGTTTCTCTCTTACCTTAATCTATCATGGTACCACTACCATGATAGTTTTGATTGGCACGTCACATTAAAAACTTTTTTGCAAAAAAATACTACCGACTTCCAAATAAAAAACTACAAAGTGACAAATAACTTTATTTTTAGAAGTCGGTGTCTTTCGTAGATACCAATTCTTTGCGATATAGACACCGACTTCCAAAAATAAAGTTATTTTTGACTTTGTAGTTTTTTACTTGGAAGTCGGTAGTATTTTTTTGCAAAAAAGTTTTTTTTATTTTACCCTCTTTAGTTGTACCTATAGGCAAGTTGTTTAGTAAGTACCTATAACGCCAGAATAGATTACCCGAATAACATGAAACTCAAAACATAGTCGGTGAAATGAGAGATCTGCGTACCACTTTTGAGCGTACTGGCGTGGTGTTATGTTATGAAATGGTATAAACAATAAACAGACATGCGATTGCAGCAATCTCGAGAGATTTTCCGTTATTTATTGAAGATTTCTGTTGTATATCTCTGAAGTTCTTCATCAGATCTTCACCAAATTAAAATGGAACCAATTTCGGAATATGTTCTTTCAAACAAAAAAAGAATTTTCAAAATCGGTCCACAATTGACGGAGATATCGGTGAACATAAACAAAAAAAAACATACATAAAGTCGAACATAGAACCTCCTCCTTTTTGGTAAGTCGGTTAAAAAGTGCGAAATGGCTTTCCTTTCGGTAGTCGGTGTCGTTCGTACCTCATGTTGTTATCGTTCAATAGTAAGGTACCTAAAGGATTGACAAAATACCCAAAATAACTCTATTTACACATTCGTGCGCTAAAGAGTTCGGTTGTATGCTCCATATATAGAAAACTGCCTAACCGATTTTAATAAAGCTTGCACTATGACCTAATTTGAGAGATAGTTAATCCAATAATAAAGGAATGATCATGATCCAATTATTAGTTTCGGAGAAATGCGTGGACAAAGATACATACATTCATATAACGGATTCATGTGGACGACTTCACGGGGTATCCACAAAAACCTTCTCCAGAATGTAACAAATACTAGAAGCTCGCCTTTGTACATAAGTTGTCCTTCTGTATTTGTATATGTTTGTTTTGTGTACAATAAAGAATATGAATATAAAATACTTTTCTGAAAACCGCATCAAAATCGGTTCAGTCAATCGCAAGAAAATCGCGAACAAACATACGGGTAAAACTGAGACCCTCTTTTTTTTGACGTCGGTCAACAAAGACATCAAATCGTTGGCTGTAAAAATGACATCTGACAATATATTCGCATATCAAAAAGCATGAATGGAAATAGTAAAATACCTGCGGAACCTACCGGCCCACGTATAATTTGTGCTGTGACCATAAGTAACGTGGTTATGACAACCGTGGGTGTTGGTTAACCACCTGTCATCAGATTATATCCAACACCTTTTGTTGTACGTGGGTTGTGAACTTGTGAGATGATTATTTTGACTTGACACGTTGCGTTGGTGTGTTGTACTACTGTATTTTCCTTTGAAGATAACATTCTTACTTATTGATCTTCGGGAGTCTCTATTTATTTACGTACACAAAAAACCGGCCAAGTGCGAGTCGGACTCGCGCAGGAAGGGTTCCGTACCATTATCACAAAAAAAACGACAAAAAAATCACGTTTGTTGTAAGGGAGCCCCACTTAAATATTAATTTTATTCTGTTTTTAGTATTTGTTGTTATAGCGGCAACAGAAATACATCATCTGTGAAATTTCAAACAAATTTCAACTGTATAGCTATCACGGTTCATGAGATACAGCCTGGTGACAGACGGACAGACAGATCGCGGAGTCTTAGTAATAGGGTCCTGTTTTTACCCTTTGGGTACGGAACCCTAAAAAACACTTAACAGAGAAAATAAATAATACCGATAGAAGAGCACAAAGGTACTGCCTATTTGTTGAGCTGAATGGTGCTGATACATGTGTCATGTTCGTGAACGGGCGTTGTCGGTTGGGACTGGTCATCTCTTAGCTGCCATGGTTTATTTTAATTGATTCTAATTTTATTTCTGAATTGTCTTTTTATATTTACTATGGACACTTTTAACTTTCTACATCGTTCTCACATAATGTGTAATCTCAACATGAATGATGTAACAAATGATTTGTAATAATTACCTAATTGAAAAAGAGTGTCCATGGAGTTTCTTGCCCGTTCTTCTCCATAGAGATCTACGCCTTGGAATGGGCATCTACGGTACTTTCACAGTTATTATGTCTTGTGACTGGGACTGTAGCACCATAATTTTGTAATATTTTATTTTGTCTTTTGACAATTCAAAAGTGCCTGTAACTGGCCTACTTGAAATAAAGTGCTTTGACTTTGACTTTCAATAGAAATTTCTGCCAGCAGACCTGCGACAGGAAAGTTGGATGATATCCAAAGAGGAAGACACAGTGTGTAGAAGGAAATTAGGAAACTTAAAATATACTAACATGGTTGTGTTTTATTTAATGTAACAAATATATTAACATATATACAAAAGAAAACGAGAAAAAATATATCAGTACTATATACTGTACTAGCTGTTGCCCGCGGCTTCGTTCCCGTGGACCACCCCATAGGACCCAATTTCGGGATAAAAAAATTGCCTATGCCACTCAGGAATAATGTAGCTTTCTATTGGAGGAAGAATTTTTTAAATCGGTCCAGTATTTTCGGAGCCGATTCGGTACAACCAAAACAAAATCTTTCCTCTTTATAATATTGGTATAGAAGATAGGTAACTCAACTAATTATATATAAACTAGCTTCTGCCCGTGGCTTTGCCCGCGTAAAAAGTGTTGTATCATCCCAAGGGAATACAAACTATCTCCATGCCAAATTTCATATAAATCGGTTCCGTAGATCCAGAGATTACCCTTACAAACTCACAAACTTTACCTCATTAGTATAGATTACAATATAGTGGAGAGGTAATCTTTGACTTGTTTCTTGAATAGGTACCTATATATTTTGGGAGTCATGGGTTTTAGGTGGAAGTGAGTTCTAACTAAAATCTGTACCTAGAGCCTATGTGTGTGGTATGGAGTGACTGCCTGTCTGGCCTTCACGGTCCAGTACTTTGGTTAAATGATATTCCTTGGGAAGACTGGTGTCATTTCTAGCTACTGACTACCCGAACCTCCAGCAAATATCTACAAAGACAGCCGCGACCAACAGCTTAGCTCGCTTTCTTTCTGTAGCATGGAAGAGTCTCGATAGTATGGTCACCCATTTAAGCACCGAACTCGGCAAGTGTTATTATCACCTTACTATAGCCATCTGTCTTCATCTATCCGACCGAGCACATCAAAATAAACAGTCTGTGTAATAAATATATCGAACAGTAGCGTGATTGTTAGCGCGTGCCGCTGCGCCCGCGCACCGCATGGCACGCGTTATTACTTAGTATGACAAGTGGTTGATTGAGCTCCAACTTGCGGTCAAATAAGGAATAGTGATGTATCGGCAGATATGCGGCCACATATTGCAAAAAGAGGCGAAAGCTCAGTTAGCTGCAAAAAAGTTGGGGATTCTTGCAAAGGTGAGGCGGTACTTCACGCCTGAACAGCTGCTCAACTTATATAAAGTGCAAGTTCGGTCATGCATGGAGTACTGCTCTCAACTCTGGGATGGATCTGCCAAATACCAGCTTGATGCACGATTGACAGACGGGCCAAGAAGCTTATTGGCAACGATGCACTGGTCACGTCAAAGCTCTAGAGCCTCGAACATCGATGCCGAGTTGCCAGCCTGTCGGTGTTTTATCGGTTACATTTCGGGGAATGTGCGACGGAACTGCACAATTTGATTCCGCCTAGCTCTTTCCATCATCGGACTACAAGACGTACGGCCATGCGCCATCGGTACATGGTGGACGTCCGTCCCACGTTTTGCTAATACTTTCATTGTGCGCACAGCTAAGGAGTGGAACTCCCTTCCGGAGTCTTTGTTCCCTGATAGCTACAACCTTGGGGTGTTTAGTCAAGAGTTATTAGGTTTCTTCTAGGTAAGCGTCCTAACGTCACACAAATCCTACATCGCGCAATCAAAGTTCTCCGAGCGATTTGAACAAATACAACTGCCCTACAACAAATATCGGGCAGTTGCCCACTACACATAACACTCATCTGGTCGGAGGATCCTCCTTATTCAATTGAGCTTGGAAGACTTTCCCACCCTGGTGCATACCTACCTCTAGATAAATTATAACCTTACCCAATACTACCACCATCTATCGACCTCTATCCGAGCACATCAAAATAAACAGTGTGTGTAATATATCGAACAGTAGCTTGATTGTTAGCGCGTGCCGCTGCGCCCGCGCACCGCATGGCACGCGTTATTATTTTGTATAACTAGCGGTTGATGTGAGCTATGATTGGGCTCGAACTTGCGGTTAAATCCGGTCAAATGTGGTACAGTTTTGGAGTTTCACGTTAGGAATACAAAGATATATTATTATGCCTTATTTATAAAGACCTTGATGCTGTATACAACTGCTTAGCAAGTTCTAAATTAAAATCTCTGTAGAAAATCTGTTCACTGTAATCGGTCGCTGTAAATCGTTCTAAGTTTTTTGTCTTATGAAACGTTTGTTAGTTTGAGTTTCAGAGCTCCTCTTAATCAAATTGGCCGTTAATTTGTGTTGAATATAATGTTGATAACATTAGAGTCGGCAACTTTATCTATTAGAGAATTACCAGCGGAGAAAAAGAAATAAAATGCGGAACCAATGTTTGAGATTTCCTGAGGAGCCTTTTTGGTCTCGCACGGGGTTTTTTATATTTTATTATTGTTTGTGTTTTGCTTATCTCGTGTCTCCTGTGCGGGTCACAAATAAATATATTTTCTTTCTCTTTCTTTCTAATTAAATGTACCTATCAGCCGAAACGAAAGTAAAAAGGTAGGAAGGCAACCGAGCTGTGTATTATATTCCATTAAATCTAATTGCCTTTAATTTTCCAGACAATTTATCTTAAGTGTCACTACATAAACGCCCTACAGATCACATTAGACATTGATGTAGTTAATATATATAACAACAAACAGAAGACGTGCGCCGGCGCAGATTAACCGGCTTTAGAAGCACGTGTCAACACTGGCGCGCGCTGTTCGCTGTTCTACATGACATGTGTGTTTTTAGCTCGTGATTTTTAAAATAAGAAGCGCTTTTGATGGTGTTATAAAAGTTAAGGATATACAGAAAACCAATTCTCTTACTGAAAGCCCCGATTTACGAATTAAAAATGATAAGTTGAATTTTGTCAAACTGTAGACTGAAAAGTTGTAAATTTTTGGCATTAAAGTAGGATTTGACATGTTCTGAACTCAAAACAATCAATCCAGAAACTCAGAGTTTGTTGCTAAATTGATAGTTTGTCATACAATATATTTTCAATTTAACCTTGTGTTAACAACTAACTCTGAGTTAAGTTTTTCGTGCAAGTGGGCAATAAGTGCCTAAATGGCAAAAAAAACACGTTTGTTGTATGGGAGCTCCACACATTTTTTTTTTTTATTCTGTTTTTAGTATATGTTGTTACAGCGGCAACAGAAATACATCATCTGTGAAGTCTTAGTAATAGGGTCCCGTTTTTACCCTTTGGGAACGGAACCCTAAAAAGAGAAAAAACATTGTGTCCCACGGCTGCAGAATCTTAGCAGGTCTATAGTTTCTGCATACTCCCATGGGATAGAGGCTTGCGTTTATGTATGTACTAGACTATGACAGCGGCTTCGCCCGCTTGAAATATCGGCAAGTATTCCAAGAGAACGTATAACTGTACCCCAGGTGGTACAAAGTATTCTGTGTCCTTCTTTAGTTCAATTGGTTCAGCGGTCGGACGGACAGTTATTTATGCATTTATAATATTAGTATGAATGTGTAAGAAGGGTCATAAAGGCTACATTGTATACAGGTATTGATCTGATACCCACGCGAACTTTCTTAACGGCATCACAGTCACGAATGACGCCCAACAAATGAAATGCGTAGGAGAGAATGGAGATCTTAATTCACGTACGACATTTGATAGGAGCACAGCAGCATATTACAAGGTTTGATTTATTTCCACCTGTCCCAGTGTCTGTGTGTATGTAATCAAAGCTCACAAGTTAAATTTGAGCCACTTCCCGGTGTTTGATTGAGCAAACATTTTGCTTAAATTTTTTTATTTAATTAACGTAACAATGTCATTTTAATTATGAAAGAAAATAGAAATTGACTTTTAGTTTCAAAACCAATAAAAGCTTGGTTCGGCACTCAGAACAGACTAGAACAACACAAAGAGTCCTTTTGGAAAAGGGTAGGCAAAGCAACTGAGATAGTGGTCAAGCGCAAGCTAATCTACGTTAAAAAAAAAACTGTGGTACCCCTGGTATTGCAGATGTCCATATACGGTAATGACCACTTCAACTGTTTTTCTTTCTTTCGCGTATCATTTACTGGACCTACTTGTTTGAAAAGGTATAAAAAAATCGTTGTTGTCCATGTCCAGTTCTATTTATTTTACAGTTCCACTCGTTTCGCGTAGCGAAAACATACTAAATCTATGCGTTTTTCTCTCGGTTAAGTCTAAGATCCTGAGCCCAATTTAAAGATCAGAAAAATCGTTCTCAATCAAGTCGCAAATCAACTCGATGATACACAATGTCAAAATGTAGGGGTATTACAGGTGTTTTTGACAGTTTGCGACTGAGATGCTAATGGGAAAATTACAAAAAAAAAAACACTTATCCCCGCACTGGAATGCCTTGCAGCAATTACATCAATGGAGTACAAACTTATTACACTACTATTATAAAGGCGAAAGTTTGTGAGTGTGTGTGTTTGTATGTTTGTTCCTTCTTCACACTCAAACGGCTGAACAGATCTTTATGAAATTTGGCACAGAGATAGATTATAGTCTGGAAAAGCACATAGGATACTTTTTATCTCGGGAATATGTTCCCTTGGGATAATTTTCGACATTCTCCCGGGAAAGGCCGCTGGCAGAATCTAACTATAAGTCGAACTACTTTGATTTGCCCCATTTCATGTTTTTACATAAGTAGTCTGTTACAAAATTCTAAGTTCGGGGTTCACTGTCTTAATATTGTAGTCTACAATTTTATAGGTTGTAGGATTTCACGTCTTAATTCTTACTACCCTTTTCTCATTCCACACAACAAAGCGTTTACAATGAGACAAGCACACAAACACGTCCTCAGTTCATCATATAATAACTAGCGGCATGTGCTTATGTCATGATTGACCTATATTCGTCGGTGGTTAGGTGCCGACTCGCCCTCGTTCTAACTACTTGTGCGTCTGATAAATCTCACCTGCCATTGACATGGTCTTTGTAATGAAACGGGACAAAAGATTATGTCCTGGTAATAGATTTCAGGATGTATGTATAGCCCATGGTGTTCTCTTTGATTGTGAAATTTGTTCTGCCGTAGTATGTGCTAAACTACCCATCTCTACAGAGGTATAATCTGAAATCTAAATAGGTACATAAATTAAAAGACTCGTCTTCGTTAAAAGTAAAACTGCTTATGCCTTATATGCGAGGTTATTCTGCAGACGTATAAATATGCAAGAATTCATTTGTTTAGCAAAAAGATTATCCTTTTACACATAAGTTACACCCCCTTCAAACTAGGAAAAACCTGTGTCTTGTAGAATAGTTTTATTTATAACAAAAAGGTTTCAAAAACTGTTCATCCATTTGAGGCCTGAAAAATCACGTAATTCTTACATAAAACCAAGTGGATTAGCGAAACACGCAGCATAACGAAACAGAACAAATTGTATCATATTTCACTCTTATCTGCTCTTATATTTAATGCCGAAATATCTCCGTAATGTGTGTTGAAATTTTCGCGAGTTCAGGACGAATTCCCGGGGCCTGGCCGGGCTGGTGTTATGTAAGAGGCTCCACGGAGGCGGCAGACAACTACCAGACAGGCGCCCGGATGACTGGCGCCAAAAGCAAGACAGACGCACACTTTATCCCACCTCTCGCTCCCCCACAGACTTTTGGCGCCCAACCCGGGGCCTGGCGCCCAACGCGGGACCGTTACTACACAACTTCTTAGAGGGGAAAACTGTTTTTATACCTTTTTGATTTGTTTAAATTTATTGCACTGTTATTTTTTTCGATTGCATACAATTTTGCCGAGATAAATTTGATGTAGTTTTCGTGTCGGTTTTTTAATTTATTGTATTGGGAGGGTAGTTATCATTCGGAGGGAAAACTATTTAGATTGGATGTTAAGATAACTAGGGACAAGATTGGGCAAACTTTTATCTTTTGCCATTTAGACAAGTAATTTCAGTAGTCAGTAAAGTCACATGCATTGAATGTCGTATACATTCTTATACACAATTTCTGAATTAGGAATGTAAAGACAAGTATTTGTATCTATTTTGTCTAAATATATGTCAAACTTTGGCAGTATAGTAACGTGTAATATTCAATCCAGAAATAAGCCTTTATTTTATTTATGATCCTGTATTTACTAGTATTTTTTTTATCTTAAGTTAGTATAAACTCATTTCCCACAGGAAACCTTCGTGGTCAAAATAATGATCCTGAAAACACGACTATTTACAATCTCACTACAAAAGAAAATGTTCATTGATTCTAATTCTAAAATTGCTTCTTCAGTATAAAAACTGCAGCGTTTTCAAGCGCTAACAATTCTTATGGACATAAGCCTTGAAATAAATGAGATTACGGCTGGCTTGCCAACACACCGCCCTAGCAACAGAGACTAGTAGGTGCCTACCATGTCATTGACTGGAACCGTCTACTTGCCAAACTATAGTTTAGTATTTGTTTCTTTTTATTTTCTCGTATTTATGTCATCGTATTATTTATGGGTTTACTGCTTTATGAGTATGGCTTTTGTTAATCTCGAAGTTATTGGGTAGTTTGTCTTGATTTCCGAGAGTTTCTTTCGACAAACTGTGGTTATTTATCTTTGTGCTTCCCTTATCGTTGAGGAGCATCTTCCGCTTTCAAAATTGGGATCGAAGGCAGAGATCTTTCTGAATCGACAATAATCCACTTATTGCTGGATCCTTTAGCAGTAGACTAAAATTGGCTAGGTTTATTGTTTAAAGGAACTATGTATGAATACTGCTGCTACTGGTTGTGATAATAGGCTCGCCCTCCTTTCATGGGGCCATAAAACCAACCTCGGTTTCGTTAGTAAAACCTCTAAAGTTATATTGACGATGTTATTATCTTCTCCATTCTGTAGACTAAGATCTCATAATTACTATGAATTTAGATGCTAATAATCTTCTCTTCTTCTTCCCCAGGTAACCAGACTGCAATGTAAAGAAGACTTTAGTAAACCACGCCAAACGAGTGCCTTACAAACGACTAAGTGCCTATTTTATAATAGATACGTTTAGCTACGAACGATACGAAGAGACGATTCGCGAATTATTGGTGAGTACTTTTATATTTTCAATTTTGACGAAATCACAATCCTGCCTCATGTCCGACTCTTTATTGGGCATGGGCGTTCCGGCTAAGGCCAATCGCTACGCTCTCCTGTGGAAGCCTCATGCCGGCTACCAACCCTGAAAGACCATAGATATCTTCCTAATGCTTGGCAAAGGTCAGGTCCAGACCGCCGACCTATTCAGTGTGGACCTTAAGTAAACAATACAATATAATTTACTTGTGTTACATCAGTACGTAATTTAATAATTTATGCCGCGCTTAGTCAAAACTGCCGTCGATTCGACAACGGACGAATCTTCTCATCAAAATCTTCACTGATATTGTATAATATATACTAACAATTTTTAACCGACTTTCGAAAAAGGAGGAGGTTCTATGTTCGACTTCTTGTATGTTTTTTTTGTGTATGTTCACCGATATATCCGCCAATTGTAGACCGATTTTGAAAATTCTTTTTCTGTTTGAAAGCTTATGTTTCGAAATTGGTCCCATTTTAATTTGGTGAAGATCTGATGAAGAACTTCAAAGATATACAACAGAACTCTTCAATAAGTAACGGCAAA
The DNA here is from genome assembly GCA_948252205.1 of Orthosia incerta. Lineage (NCBI taxonomy): Eukaryota > Metazoa > Arthropoda > Insecta > Lepidoptera > Noctuidae > Orthosia > Orthosia incerta. Next base: position 23,567,131 of record OX411765.1, read on the forward strand.
ACTTTAGGGACTGCTGCAATTGCATGTCTGTTTGTTGTTTATACCATTTCATAACATAACATCACGCCAGTGCGCTCTTAAGGGGTAAGCAGATCTCTCATTTGATCGGTTTTGTTCAAGTTTCATGATATTCGGGTAACCTATTCTGGCGTTATAAGAAACTTACTAAACAACTCGCCTATTAGGTTAGGAAGGTACAACTAAAAAGTGAAAAATAAAAAAACTTTTTTACAAAAAAATACCACCGACTTCCAAATAAGAAAACTACAAAGTGAAAAATAACTTTATTTTTGGAAGTCGGTGTCCATAACGCAAAAAAATGGTATCTATGGAAGACACCGACTTCCAAAAATAAAGTTATTTTTCACTTTGTAGTTTTCTTATTTGGAAGTCGGTGGTATATTTTTGTAAAAAAGTTTTTTTTAAGTTTATTATTTCAAATTGAGTAAATGCACGTGACGTAGGCCGGGGGTAAGGGGTAAGGGTTCCGTACCATTATCGCAAAAACGGCAAAAATATCACGTTTGTTGTATGGAAGCCCTACTTCAATATTTATTTTATTGTTTTTAGCATGTGTTGTTATAGCAACACAACAGAAATACATCATCTGTGAAAATTTCAACTGTATAGCTAACACGGTTCATGAGATACAGTCTGGTGACAGACGGACAGACAGGCGGATCGTGGAGTCTTAGTAATAGGGTTCCTTTTTACCCTTTGGGTACGGAACCCTAAAAACAGACCGTAAATAAAAGTAATTATTAAACCCTGGCATAGGTCTTCTTTCATTCCTACCGTTATTTTTCTTGATTCTGCACTACTTTTTGCCGAAGTGCAGGACAGGTCCAAGTCGACCTACCATTTCCTTCATCACTTTCATCTTTCACACACAAGATTCACCTTTGCGTAATGTCAACTTCTCTATGTTCTTTGCTTTTTCCACAAGCACAAGTAACCATAGGTGCATGCACTTGAATGGATGCTTCTATGCTCTATCACGCAAAAACAACTGAACGGACTATGATGAAAATTTACAGTAATATAGCTTATACTTCAGAATAACACAAATGGCAAATTTTTTAATATATTTTGTAGAGGTACTAATTCCACTAGTATAACGAATTGCCAACTTAACAATCGTAACATGAGAGGGCAATAATGTTAATCGGTCAAGTGGATTGTTACACTTATAGTTCTCGCCAAACTTCTTGGCCGCCCTCAAGTTGGCTACAATGGCTGCGCAATAGAAAATCTCATACAAAAACAGCACCGTTACGTGCCTCGCGCATACGGTAAACAAACTTCAGGACGGCCAAGAAGTTTGGCGAGGACTATACAAGCCACCACGTGGTGTTCCCACGGGGTTTATCGTACTGTAGTATTGAATTCAGCAAATTGTCCAGATGGACACTTCAAAGTTTAGTTGGAGCATAGAACTTTACTCCAATTAAAGTTTAGGTCGTCTATTCACACTTCACTAGGAGCTTCACTAACATGAGTAAATATTGAAAAGCTGCAACAAAAAGTATTGAATTGTTAGTTTATATAAGCACAAAATCAGTTCCTCTTTATAAAACGTTGAAGAAGATTGAAAAATAATACCAAAGCAAAAAAATCTTTGTTTATTTTGCCAAAAACGTTCACGCAGTTCATTTTCATGTTCAAGACAGACCCTCGCTTTAAACACAAATGTATTTTCTATGCATCCCAGCAGGAGACACGTCAGTCTAAGTGCCACCGATTTACTGGACATATCCAGGGGATTTTGGTAACACAAAATATTGGTAAAGAAGGCAGTATTAAAAGGGTCAGGCCGTTGGAATGGTCAGAAAATCGATGACTTTCAGGATTCAATAGTCTATCTAAACTAAGAAGAAGGTAAGGCAATTCTGTGCAAGATAGTTTTACGAACACTTTAACTAATGTGAATACACATGAATTTTGAAAATGAACCCACATGAACGTCCTACCGTAAGGATAACTTATGTCCTTTCCATGGTCTATTTTGCAAACGTCCAAATCCCATAAGCTGTTGAGGTATGTTTGATTAACAAACATCTAATCATTTCACTATTATAAACGTGAAAGTTTGCGAGGATGGATGTATGTTACTCTTTCACGCAAAAGCTACTGAACGGGTTTTGATAAAACGTTACAGAAATATAGCTTATACATCAGAATAACACATAGGCTATAATTTATGAAGATATTGGGAGAAATACTAATACTACGCGGACGGGGCCGTGGGCGGCAACTAATACACACATGCACTCACACGATTTTGCCCATAGGGGTAGGCAGAAACTACAAAACGCCACCGTTTACGATCGTTTGGTCATACAAGTCGGTTATGAGTGCCACCTACGCACTAGGCCTTTCTTAACAACATCATCAATGAGATGTGTATGCGCTTCTAGGGCGTCCCATACCGGCTCACGTATGCTTTGTGAATACCTTCATGAATAATATTAGTAGGATATATACATTTCGGTTTCATAACTGACAACTTCACCAAATTCTCTATCAATTTCCATTTCAACTCTACTCACTCTACCCCTTCTCGTCAAGTGCCAACATAATCATCAGCACAAACACTCACGGCTTACCAAGAACGTGAACCTCAAGCGAAGTGGTACTGCTCGTACTCATACGCAACTGTAGCAATATCATAATTGATTCGTGTGATATTCCATATGCCATAATATTTACTTTGATAATGGTTTCGGAGGAGGAAAACTAACTATAAATAGGGAAAGCAGAAAATGAAGATGGGAAGGGTTAAGTATATTTTTCTTAGTAATAACACAGATAATATAATACTAGCATACAGATGCCTCGGCTACTAGCATAGTTTCGTCGGCACGGTTTCTTTGTATGGAAATACAAAGAAACCGTGCCGTCGGCGTAACTAGCATTTTTCGTCTGATTAAACTGATTATTTTTCTAAGAACGTTGATCGCGTTCGGTTCCGTTCCACGGATATAGATGGTGTTAGCAGCGACTTGCAAGTAAAAGGATTTACTCGGTTCTGGAATACTTTTTTTTTTTTAAATATCTACGATTTGTATTATAGTATTTTTTGCATGTTTTTACAGTTTCATTGTACCAAAATGTGTTACAAAACAAATTTAAAAAAATCGAGTGGATGCCGCAGAAATTTAAAACCGCGCCATCTATTGTAATTAATTTTAAATGATCCTTTCAAATAATCTTTGAAATGTGATGATCCCTATATTCTTTAATTTTGTGCTTATGAGAGTTAATTATTCAAAATCATATTTTTTTAATGATCGTCTCTACAAAATCGTAATATTTCACAAAACTCAATAACAAATCGAAGCTTATCACGCCATCTAGTGCAATTTATTTGAACCAATATTCTTTATTCGTGTTGGGTGCCCCTGGTAATAATTAAATAAATAAAAATGATGGCATTGAAGAATAACATGGTAAAGGCGGACGGGGTTTTTATAGAAAACATCGAAAAGAAAAGATAAATTTTGCCTTCAAAGCAAGAGTGAACAGATTTTCTGGGCCCGCTTGCTCCATCGAAGGCCTCATACATCCCTTGCCTTCATGCGAGATCGAGGTCCAGAGCGGGAATCAAGAAAACATATTTTTATATCTTTAGACTGCCTCGTTAGTGCTCGCATTTCGACCATCGCCATCGAGGCCTTAGACAAGTGACATCCTGCCAACAAAACCGTGTCGATAGCGATTGAAAAAGACAGGCCAAGTGCGAGTTGGACTCGCGCACGAAGGGTTCTTGGTAAATTGCGGTTTACGATTTAAGACGTATTAAAAAAAAACTACTTACTAGAATCTCGTTCAAACCAATTTATATGGTAATGTATATCATATATATATATATTTCTTTTTATTATAGATAGGCTCGCGCTTGACCACTATCTCACCTGATGGCAAGCGATGATATGGTCGACGTTTTTTTAGTTTTATCATTCTCTTATTTTAGAAGTTACAGGACACACACACACACACTTTTTAAGCCGTTAGCCGAAAAAAGGTTTTGACCGCCGCAGCGATGTTGACCTGCTAGTGGTTACTGGCAGAATTAATCTGACAAATTGTCAAACACGCGTTATCTGCTGTGATTGGTTGAATATGAATTTTCAACAGTCAATGACAGCAGATAACGCGTGCTTGACAATTTGTCAGATTAATTCTGCGATAATTTAGAGGTGAGAAACTCGGCCCTAAAGCTAATAGGGATGATGACATAAATAAAACCGGCCGAGTGCAAGTTCCGTACAAACCTCATCTTAAAGGTATTATAGTCCTGAGTATTTGATATGAATTTCAATTTAATATCTCTACGCGTTCATAAGGAAAGGGGATGTAAGTTTAAAATTATTAAAAATATTTTATCATACATGATGTAAGTAACTAAAAATTTACGGTTTTTGCAATTAATACTTTATCTGTTCTATAAGACGTTGCTTCGTACCAAATTTCAAGATTCTGAGTTCACGGGGTACCCTGTAGGTTTTGATTCCCATGCGAGTGTCGAAAATTATCGGAAATTTGTGGCATAAACGGCTGTATCTTTTGATTGCGTTGGCTTAGAAGTTTGATTTTTTCACAGATTTAAGGGACAGCAGACTTGAGTATTTGATTTAAATTTCAGCTTGATACCTCCACGCGTTCCTGAGAAAAAGGGTCTTGACAGACAGACAGATGGACAACAAAGTGATCCTATAATGGTTCCGTTTTTTCCTTTCGAGGTACGGAAACCTAAAAACGGTTTAGTCTGTCGTTAGATCATCATCATCATCACCCTATTAATGTTCCCACTGCTGGGACACAGGCCTCCTCTCTGTGAGAGGGAACGGGTCGTAATCCACCACGCGGGCCCAGTGCGGGTTGGTGAATGTCACATGTCTTCGAATTTTTGGTTCTAGGACATGCCGGTTTCCTCACGATGTTTTCCTTCACCGTTTTGAGAGCAGTGGTGATGAAATAATTTACACAAAGTAAAGCGCCTGCCCCTGCCTGGGCTCGAACCCAGAACCTACAACTTGTAAGTCGCTGCCGATACCACTGGGCCACCACTGCTCTGCCTGACCATTGCCAATGCCGGTCAGTTAGATAACCTAAAATATTGGACACATATTTTTTCTTTTGCCACGTAGTCAAAAAATTAGAACGATACAGTGCGTTGAAATATCGTGTGACGTCACGGCTACACTTTTACTGACAAAGTGACGTCACAAGCCCCCACTCCTGAACTATATTTTTGTCAATTTTTATTTATTTACTAACGCAGAAAAATATGGATCCAATATTATTTTATAAACTTACTATCGGACTAAATGAAATCATCATTTTTCTACCATGGAAACATCATAGACAACTTTTGATCCCAAAAATGTAGCCTATCCGTTTCTGCGAGTGCGAGTGGTCTGTCCACGGGAGCGAAACCGCGGGTAAAAAGCTAGTACAAAACTAAAAAAAATAACGGACATAAAAAAAAGAAAAAACAATAAGATTTAATTTGCGCCAGATGTAGGGCATACCATTTCTATGCGCATACTTACCATTACAAAAATAGTAATCGAAGAAAAACTAAGGAAAATCTTTATTGTTATAGTTAGGCTCCGCTTGACCACTATCTCGCCTGATGCTAGCGATGATGGGGACGAAGGTGAAACACGCTTGCCTTGAAGCAACCTATTCACTCTTGACTTAAAGACCCCGACTTAAGTTCGAATAGGGCAAGTATGAGTAACAAATTATTTAAATTGCTAATATAATAAGCTAAAGAGCATTCAGACAGCTAATTCAAAAAGACAAAAACTGAAACCCAATAGTTTATTTGTAAATAAAGTATAGAGACCGCCATGTTTTGCAGTGCCGTTAACGGCGTACAAATATCTGGTAGTAATCTAACATTATGTAGGTAACAGAATTCTTTGTTGGATGGAAATATCAACTATATCAAACAAAAATAAAATCGAAAGTAATTAACGATAACAACATCTCAGTACAGGCTAGCAGGTATTTAATGAAAGTGAAAATCTGTCTAGATCAATTAGGTCCATGAAACCTATATCCAATGTCGTTGAAGTCTTTTCATAACAGATAACGGACGGCGGCTGACCGTTAGGGGACAAGACATAAACGTATGCTAAACATTTCTGTGGAAACCCAAGTGAATGTAGTTTTAAAATACCTTAGACAAAGTATGCCTGAGTTTGTAAAATTACATGAGATCATTATTTTAATCAATACTTAGTAGAATAAATGCAAAAGAAAGTCTGTGTCCTTTTCACGTCTTAAGAGCTAAACGCATTTGAATGTTACTTGGCATACAAGTCCATGATTATGTATGGCCGGGAGTAAGTTCCCTTGAGTGCCCTTGATGTAATTGTCACCATTTTCTGAAGCTAGTTTTCTATATGTACTGATACAAACAGTTTCTCTCATTATTATTCCAAGTAATGCAATTATTATAAACACAAACTATATCTATAACGACGTCGATATCTCAATTTGCAACATCAACAGCGTCATGAACATCGGTGTTGCCTCAACCCTTCACGTCGCCGCCCATTACTTCTGTGCCACCGCACACTGCACTCCGCTACGTAAATATTCATAATTGTCCTTTATAACAACACTCTTTGGGGTAACTTCTCGGCCCACTAACTATGTCCTTAGTTCATTGCACCGTTTTAAATCTTCTGGGGTTAAATATAAAGGTTATATTTGCGTGAGAGGTGGTGTTTTTCAAATTTCCTGTCAATCAGCAACCTTTTGTCGAGCAAAGTGGCCACAGGTGCATTGTTAACCCAACCCTCTTTATAATTCTTTCATTGTACAATTGAGTCGATCGCAAAATTCGTCCATCAATGGTGATATTAATGGCCAGTAAAAAGTTTTATTAGTTTCTCTTACTACATGAGCACTAAATCTTATACTGACATGATAAGGGGATTAATAACTTTGGCGTCCCCAAAAAGCATCCCATGGAAGTCTTCACCCCGATACGAATCAATAAACAAAATCACGGGCTCCGGAAATCCGAGCGGAGTCCGAGATGCATTTCCATCTTTCATCGTCTTTTCACCCTCCGAATATCATCCCTAAAGTTCGTTCCCCCATCTCTGCGTTGTGCGCGGGTGCGTAAAGGACGGCAGATTCGCAGGGCGCGTGCGCGGATCAACCCCTCATGAGCTTCGGAGAACGTTGATAGTGGCAAGCGCGAGATCCTGGCGCGATGCCGGGGTGCCGGAACATTCCTCCGTGGACCGTCCGCGGAGGCGGAGGTCCCGCTCTCTCACCCCCGGCCAACAGCCTTGCACAACTGCACGACACTTCTCCAGTGTTAGGTGCACCGCAGGGAGCCACACTGGGCCCTGACTTAGTTCATTTCAACTCAATCTCTCTCTAGTCTCCATACTCTATTCAAATCAATTCTTCAAGTCTTCTAAAGCCAAGCCAATACACAAGCAAACGGGGTGTGAGAGAGCGAGAAGGCAAAGTATTTCTCTAAAGTGGGAACGAGACGACGAGATGGTACGCCGCTCCCGACCGAGGTAAGCACCACTTGTACAGGGCCACGTGTTCCAACTTTTAGTTTTCAGTTTCAGGTGGTTGAAACTCGCCACTGGCCGTAGTTCGTCAAAAGCTATTGTTAGCCTTTTGAATTCATTTCACAGATTTCCTGTCGGTAGCGTGTTCGTAATATGTTCTATTGATTATGTTGTGTGTCGCTTTGTTAATGTTTATCCAATTGGTTTCTATTTGGTGTCCTACTTAGCGCGGGGTTTGTCGTGTTATTCAGGTAGGTTGAGGGAAACACTCAATATCATCGTCTTATGGTTCCCTTTAGCTATTTGGTCAGGTTTCGCAACATATCTGAAGTTTGGTTATTTCTACGGTTACGTAGAATTTTGTAATTTATTGGTTACAGCTAATATCTTTCCCAGCTGCAGTATTTTGCGCATAATGCAGTTAATCACGATAGGGCCAAATTACTTACTTCTTTACTATCGCAGGGTATTTCAACGTTTTATATTCCTTCTCAGTTATTTTCTCCGTTCCACAACATTTTTGCGCATTTCGTCTCAAACACATCATCGTCGCATCATCGTCATGGGGCGTTCTGTTTATTCAGAATCAGTAAAATGAGTTACCCCATCATTTCATAACTCTATAATTGTGCCTTTTTAATAAAACCACACGTTTCACCATATCGGTTCCCTTCAAGCCGCGTATAATTATCGCCAGCATCCTCTGTGATTATATCTCGTTAGTTCCCTTCAAGGTTCTCACCGATCCGTTGCGTTTGTATGCCTTTCAATTAACTGAAATTTCCTTCATCTGTTTGTACATTCATTAAATGCACGTCTTTAAATCGTACTGTTTATTCTACCCGTGTTTATTCTGCATCGAATACAGTTTCTTTGCCACCACAGATATCTTGATTAAACATTTTCAGAATATTTTAATTTATTGAAATTTTCGTTAATCTGTTTGGAAATTCATTATTGTGTATATAAATCGTACTGTTTGTTCTTCCTATGTGTATTATGTACCGAATACAGTTTGTATTTCGCCACAAATATCTTGTACCTCATTGAACATTTTCCGAGGAACTCCTACACAAATTTTACTGTCTCCCACAGGGTTGTCGTTAAATAACTCTGTTCGTTTCATATTCCTTTCCGTTGAATGAAAGCTCTTGTCATTCAAATTATATTGGCAATCTTATCTTAATCCTTATCTATGTAAATATTATATGCATTTGTTATATAATGTACTTCAGTAGACTAAGTCAAAGATGTACTTTGATTATCTGCAATTCTTTGTTATGTAAGTTAGATAGCGTTTCGCCCGATTTCAATGTTCATATTATCTCCTATTGTTGCTCCTCTACGCTAAAACTAATCTACTTCATGTTTGTTACTATCTTTATCAAAATCCCGATTACCGATTACTGAGTGACGTAGTTCCCTAGCTATCTTATCAGTATAATTCTCCAATCAAGTTCCATGTGTATAGGAACAGTATCGTCATTCATTAGTTGTTTGCAAGGATCGTTAGAGTCAATTTTGTCTCCACGGGGGTCACCTCCTACGGAGATGATTGGCTCGTCTCCTATCCTACCTCCATCGATTATGGGGTGATGAATGAATGGGAATTAGTCTGGCTTGTTTAAGAATTATCGGAGATTATTTAAAGAGAGGGTTTTCTTTATGTTTGTTCGGATTTTGCCAATACCTCAAGATTCTTTTTCATTTGTTAAAGAGCAGGTTTTGAATTGTGAATGCAATTTTAGAGTTTATTTAAGTCTTGATCATTTAGCTATGTCGTCATTCATGGGTTTAATAACAAGGCTTAAGATATATTGCCTTTTCCTTAGATAGTCTTCTTTTTCCTTATTTCACCACGATGTTTAGATATTTTTTCTGTAAGCCTTAGGGCAAGCTTAGCCCAGAATTGGATGTTCTAACAGCAATTTTTTTTTTTTTTTTTTGTGTTTTTTGAATATTACATATAAATCTCCCTCTGGGTCCCAAAAATACTTCTTTTTATCCTGAAAATCTGATCACTGTCTTCAATCATCTTTCAAATCAATTTGACCAAATCATCCCCTAGATATATTAAAATGGCAGTGCCGCCCCTACATCCGGCCACTCAATAATCCCCTAATTCGCTAATAGAAAAACAGAACTATCGTGTTTCCTGTCACTTTCCGGTGGAGACCGGAAGTTTGTCAGCGGACATAATAATAATATGTTGTAGTATGGACGATTTTATCTTTTATCTCTCCTTGAGATATTCTTGTTTCATCTTTGCGTTATTTTTAGTATTATATCATGGTATTTATGAATGCTTCTCATCGTGATCGTTGCTAATATTAGTTTTTGCTCATTACATAGAATTGTCGATGTACAATCATCTATTCTTATTGCATTGGTGTGCTACTGGTTAACACTGGTTTTGAACTTTCTCATGAATCTCAGTTTCTCAGTTTAATTTTCTTTCTTTCTTTCAATGTTTAAATTTTAAAGATATGTACTAAGCTATACAAATTGTCGATCTCTAAATAAATCATCATCGTTCTTTCGGGCTCTATGGTCTTTCGCTTGCTTTTATAAATCTTTAGTTTCTTGTCAGTTTAATTTTCATTCTTTCTTTCACTGTCATGCGTTCTGAAAACATGAAAGGTATGTACTAACGTACGAATGTATTCGAATTGTCGATCTTAAACTATATCTTGTTCGGTTCTGTCTTTTCCTACATTGTTGTGTTCAACACTCATTCTTATCAGACTCATAATGAATTTTGTCATTATTTAAATCTTTTTCTCGTTATATAACGTTCACACATTTTTTTGGGATCAATCATTATCTTCGTCTTTTTTGGTTAGTAACTGGTATTTCATCAGCATGTCTTGGAATATTCTAGCTTACTTGTCCCTAATCTTGTGAACCACGCCTGATTAATCTCCAATTTCATCCCCATCTTCCATTTCACCTTTGTCTCCATTAGTGAGAGAGACAGCGTCACCTCGGCGCCAGACACGGCGGCGCCTGAGTCTATCGATCCCACCCTTGGGGAGGGAGAACGCATGCGCTGTTGTTGTTTGTGATGATTTCTTCAGATTATAGATTTTCTTCTTTAAGTACATTACGTACTGAATGTTTATTAGCTTTTAGTTTTATGGGGCCTTTCGTTTTGATATTTAGTTCGGTTTTATTGACGAAGTCATTTTGGTTGTTTGTTCTGATTGGATGGTGAGATAATTAGATTAGCTAATGGGAAGAAGACATGATAAATGGACAATAGGAAATACACTTACGAGCAGTTGGGTGATTTTATATATTTATTTACACTTTATATACGGTAGTGGTGCATGAGCAGTCATAATGCGAAAAGGCATTATCTAACCAGTCAACGTTTTGATATTTTAGATTATTTCTTTTTCAATTGGGGAATCCTGTTATAATAATTTTGATAAAGATGAATTAACGAAATATTATACAATTTTGGAGCGTTCTTTTTTGACAACATTAGAATCTTCAATAAGAAGAAAAGATTTTAAGTAAGTATACCAATTTAAAGTATAATTCAGCTGCTATTTTTAAATCCATCCTGTCCATTTAATCTGCTGCACCATTTTGTCGTAATCTTCCCCCGTTCCCTCTTCGATGTTTAAATGAAATCCCTCTCATTTAAACATCTTGCGTAGCATGATAGGCACCCTTTCAAGAAAACCTTAAAGAAAATGCTTCCAATATACCACATATCGGATTAACAACTCCCATTGTCTTCCAAACAAAAAGAAAATCCGTGACGTCACTGACACGGTAACGTTACACTATAATAGTGTCGATACTCCCATTGTGCGGTGACACTATGGTCACTGTGACACTCCCTTTGTGTCTGTGCTTTGTTTGCCAGTGGTCTATTGATTGGTGCAGTTGTGACATATGTCACTGAGGAGTGTGTCAAAATTGGACAAGTGTCGTCTGTGAGTCATTCTTTTATCTGATCATCATTATCAACTTATTCTTCGTCTACTTCTGGATATATAGGCTTTTGAAACTTATCCCACTGTAGACGCTTATGTGTCCAAGGCCTTCTCTAGATCGAACTAAGTGGTTATTTAAAGAAAAGTATGCCGTATAAAAAATATAAGATAGACTGTGATGCACCGGACATACACTTACGACTACGAGTAAGTACTGACACTTGTGGGGGTATTTATAAATCTCTGTTAAGAACAACTTAGTCAGTGTGGGTAGTATATGTACCCGTTTCTGACCGTTCGACTTTCCTTACAATTTTTTTTAATAAATCACCGCAATGACTTAAAAATTATAAATGTCGTCTGGTAGATATCGCTGTCAGCGATAAGACCGCTTTGTGAACCCGTAGAAATAAGTTTTCTCGTAAAAGAGTTGTGTAATTTTTGTTTGTGTTCTAATTTTCCTTACCATCCAAATATACCACAACCAATTATTATTACCACCAAAAACCCTAATTTTACATTCACCTCCCACGCACCTTTCACGAAACTTCCCAATTCCATTTGACTCAACCTCCCAACTTTAGACTTGGCGACAAGCTCCCGTTGCTAGGCAACCGTCCACCGGCCCGACGACGCAGCGTCGCCTCTGAAACTTCAGGCTTGACTGACTTTCAAACGTATTGTAGGGTAGTAGGAAATTATTTTGGCATCGGGGCTTTGTATCGCAAAGTAGGGCAGATTTTACTTGTGTTAGCGTGTGTACGGGTTTGGGTGACGGTGTTACTTTAAGGGATTTTGATTTCTGTTTTGTTGATCTGGTCATATTTTATTGAGATTTATGGTTCTTAACGTTGTTTCTAGTCTACGCTTTGGAATGTGCAACTTGCTACATCTTTCGGTTTAAAAGTGACCGTAAATGGTTTAATTGAAATAAGTTATTTAAGTTGAGGTTATTTTCGTTGGAATTGCTAAAATTAATTGTGTTTACTATGCAGATCAAACTTATTCTTGGTTTTACATCTCCATCCTCTTCTGCATACCATTATAAATTATAATGAATTGATCAAAAAATTAAATACGGTGCCACATTATGCGACCTTATAGCTGAAAGCAGTCTTGGACTCGAGATGTCCGTAAAACAAATTTTATTTCCAACTATCATTTCGATTTCTAATATTTGACGAATGACGTCATTAATAATTATTAGTTCGATTATTTAAGTACCAAACTGTCCTAAGCAACAGAGACGCATCTATTAACACCAGTTGACGTGTTAAATCGAGACGTCTAACTCCATCAGCTTCCGATGAAAATATTCCAAAAAGCATTCATCCGTTAACAATGTCAACCGACATGCTTTGAACGCTATGAATATTTTGATAAGCCGTCAAGTTTATATGCACCCTCAGTTGTTTATGTTTTAAATTTTATTGATCCATCAAATGTAAAGACGGCGACGCTGTGTTTATTACTTTCTTCATTGATGTATGCAACACTGACATTACAGTGTATTTCTTTAGTCTACATCTTTACTTGTGCCTAAATCATTTTCATCATCCTCCTGCTCAATTTATATGGGGTCGTCGCAGTATGTGTTCTTCCATACTACTTCTCATCATCATAACAATAGACATCTCCTTTAGAAAAATAGAACGAAAGAAATAAATTATTTTCTTATTTTCCCTTCTAGTTATATTATTACCATCTTTCACACAATCCATCAATTTATTCATCGTCATATTTTATACTTGTTGGTATATATTATAAACTCTTTCGTTAGATCACTTAATTGATTAAAATCGTTTCTATTCCACTACCAGTTCCACTGGCATCAGTATATGTATATATAATTATTGTGTTTAGGTAATTTGTAATCTTCTTGCGATAATTCTTATTAGTAAGTAAGTGTAAAAGGGGTGACCCTTTTACACTTACTTATACTAAGTCTTTTATTGATGAATGTGTGGCTATCGTCAATTATCTGGATATTTTGATTAGAAGCGCTCCCATTCTGTTGAATGTCAACCAACGAATGAATTTCTTCAGATAATAATCTAAGCTAAATTATGTGCGTTAGGAGATATGACATCACTCAAGAATTTTCATCAGGGCCTTCAGTGTAGTGATAAAACAATAAAGTCGTCCACATAGACGAATTTAAAATGCAGACAAACTTATATTGAACTATTAAAATTCCGACTGGGTGATGTGTTACGAGTGCCAGGGGCTCCACTGATGCCTTTTTATGCAAAACTGTATGCAATAACTCTTCCGTTATGACTATGGGCTTTTTAATGAGTCCACGCTTATTTGGTAATATCCCGAATCCACGTCCAGTCACCCTTATGTGTGAGGAATACGGTTGAATGTTCTAAAGCTTACATTGGGTGAAATGCCTTCGCGTCGGTTTTTATTGCATCTCAGTTGAGTTGTTGAGGGGTCTACTCCTTAGTTCTCTTAAGTATGAGTTTATAGATCTAGATATTAATTCGAGGGTTAGTACTTTTTACGGGTGTTAAGTTTATTGGTTAGTTATTTCGTGTTAGTCACGTTTCTGTCATTAATACGTCGTTCGCTATTTGATGGGGATTCGGGATTATGATTAAATCGTGTTCTATATTATTGGTCGTTAGACTTTCGGGATAATTTAAAGGGTCTCTTCTCTCGTCTGTGGTCTAGTTTGAAATTAGTGTGTTAGTAAGGGTGGTTTTCCGTATTCATAATTTTCGTGGATATCTTTGTACTTATTTAGTTTGCTTGCTTCGTGGTATAAAAACAAATACGCAATTAGGGTGTTGGTTTGACTATATAATTAATCGTCAAACCTGCACATTACTACATTCATATTCCTATATATTTATTAATCTACAACTCTGACATCTGCTGTATTCATCATCAGCTTTTATTATTGATAGGTTCGCGGTTGACCAATATGCCACCTGATGGTAAGCGATGATGTGGTTGACGATGGAGCACGCTTGCCTAGAAGTAACCTATTCACTCTTGACTTAGACTCGCAGGTTGTAGCTATACTTATTCCAATTTTGGGGTCGGTGCAGCTTGACATCTTCCATATTTATTCCTTCTTTCTTTTTGCTGTCACCTCATTAATTACCAACTTTCACATAGGTAATCTGTTTGTTTTTGTGTTCTTTTGTCTTTTTATAACCGTCCAAATCTAACATCTGCTTTGTTTTTACAAAAAAAAAGCAAATATCCTACCAGGAAGCTCGAACCAAACATTCTAATCTAATTCCCATAGTTATCTCTCAAACAACTATCAGCTGTGTCGACTCGTTTTTTATCCGTTCGCCCGCATAGCATACGTTTTAAAAGCCGACTCTCGTACATTACGAGTTACAGAAATAGATGAACTCATAAATATTGCTTTGAGGCTAATAAACGAATGAGTTTGAAAGTTTAGAATCGTGTTGACTCTTCGAATAGTGTTCATAGAGTCACAAATACATGTAGAATGTAGTAACAATAATTTATGCACTCTTTCTCCTATTCAACTTAAGACATTATCTTCTTGCCCATGTCTTGTCCTATGTTACTTGGGGTCGGCGATCCGGTGCAAAACGTGTTCTCCGATACCGTCCAGTCCGTCATGCTATCACTGATATCCTTTTCCAACTTTCGACATTGGGAAAATTGTCGCCGATGGCTTTACTCGCCATTCACAAACACTATTATAAAATAATGTACCTGCCTTGTAACAATTGAGTATCTTCAACGCGATTTATTTCGTACTAATTGTTACCATCGGTTTCGTCTGCGTGAAAGTCGGAAATTATACGTACTACCGGGCCGAAATTAAAATATGTTGTGTCCTAATCCAAGACAACCCACCCATGTACCAGTATCATTCAAAACCTTTAAGTGTCCATGTAGTTTCTTACAAATTCTTCTACATTTGGAATAATACGCAACCACATAGCTTCATATTTCTGATTGACCGGGTCCTTGGCAGTTTTAGAGCGCCTGTAAATGGTCTAATTGAAATAAATGCTTTGAGTTTCAATTTGAACGAATATCTAAACATGTTATTTGTATTTATAATATAAGTAGAACACAAAGGGAGACATTACATAGTTCAAAAATGTTACTATCATCGTTTTGCTGACCGAACGTATACTAAAGTTGACAAAAAATAAAAGGCCCGTTTGGACAGCTATAAAAATACTTAATTATAATTAAACTTGATGCTTGCGAATGATACTCGTTATTATAAAGTATGGTTAACAAAGTAATTAATTAGGATTATGAATTAGACTTTTCAATTTCTTACGTGGAAAGGTATCGCGGCATGTAACATGAGAAACGTCAACGGACTTCTTAGATTGTGACGACTTTAGTCGTGTTAAATAATTTCCCCTGTACTATTTTTATTTAGTTATGTTGAAGCATGAATCTAGCGTCGTTAATCTAAAAATTGACGTGTTTTGTCCAAACATTTTGTAAAGATTGATGAGGTAGTTTACGAGCCTAGTTTGTAAACAGCGTAATATTTTTTTAACTCGTACATGTTTTATGTGACTCGACAAATTCTTGACGTATAAACCAATTAAATTTTCTTAATGACCATCAAACACATCATTTACTTTTTCTTCCACGCTAAGAGCCGGCAGATATTCTCGTCTCCTTTTAGAAGCATATGCAACAAATCATAACCAAGAGAAAGAGTGTTTAATTAACTCCATATAGCGTGTCATTAGGACAGAAGAATTATTTTTAGTATGTTTGTAGAGCCGGAATACGTGACAGAACGAAAAAATCCGAGAAGTGTTACTATTTAAAGAATGTTTCAAAGATTGATAAACTTATAGACCGACCGCTTAACTGAGACCGTTCTGAATTATTTGCGCGGTACGGAGTACAACAAAAAAGTACATAGCAATGAAAACTCGCTCATGGGCGGCAACATCTCTCTTGTTACCTTAGGAACGGTCTAGTTAAGCGGTCGGTCTATAGTTGTCTTCTCTGGTATTCGGATGAGGTAAGTACCTATACGAGAATCTCGTAGGAAGACGGTTGACCAGTCAGAAGGTTATTAAACTTTCTATAGCAAATCTTGATTATTGTAAAGAAAACTCATTTATCTTCTTGATCTGGCTAGAGACTTTCTATAGATCAGTGTTTCTGAATGATATTTTATCGTAGTCAAGAGTGAATAGGTTAGTCTTAGGCAAGCGTGCTACACCTTCGACCACATCATCGCTTACCATCAGGTAAGATAGTGGTCAAGCGCAAACCTATCTACGACAAAAAAAAATATCAGCACCACAAGAATGTTAAATCTTTAGGTAAAGTCGTTAGGGTTTTCGGAGCTTAGAGCTTGAGATTTACGGCGAATACTAAACGCCAGAGTTACGAAATACTACGTTTATGGATGGCACGGATTGATTCTAGCACACACTGTAGTTGATCAGGCAGACAACACAGAAGGTTTACTAAAATCCTACTTAAATAATAATACCAGTCTGTTCCCACTGCAGGGCAAAGGCTCCTGCTCATACAGAGACGGCACGAGCCTTAATCACCACTCTTGCACTAGGCGTGTTGGCAACACACACAGGTAGCCCGAATACTTGGCGAATTTTTAAGGTAATAAATATGTAGTTCCCCCAAATACAAACCGTGCAAAAACGTAATAATGCTCAAAATTGTCAGTGCACAAACTCGCAAACATCCAAGATCATACAAGCAGCAAACAGACATAAATTTAGTCAAATTGTGCGTGAATGACACGCCCTTTCAAATGCCTCGCTTCAATTATTCTCATGGAGGGTGCAAAAATTTTTCCATACTAAGTGTGACAAGCTTGATACGCTGCGTTGCGCGTTGTGCAGTCTACTGGCTAAGTTTGACAGTTTTGCGTGCCAACGATTTCTTGGTTATTAGATCGCATGGTGAGTAATCTGCTTAGGTCGTGGGTTCTCGAAACCAGACAGGCACTTGTTTTTGTACAATTTTTGTAATCATTGCTCTTAAAACGATGACGAAACACAATGACATGGCCTAGAACCTCAAATTCAAACGGCGAAGATGTATGACATTCACTGTGTCTGGCTGAGTGATGGATGGAGACTCCCTCTCAAGAGAAAAGTCTGATTTGAAGCAGTAGAAGCATGGGGCTGATTAACCCAGCAACATTATAGGCTTATAATATTACGTTCCTCTAACTTCCCACAGTTAATTTCTTCAAACTGAAACTTCTGCTTTATACCTTCAGATCTCATTTATAAATAGCTGTCTATATTTACCGTCACAGGTGATGGCGTTCGTATACAAATACTCCATGGTGTGCCATGAAACGTTGACAGACATGTTAGTTGAGAAATATACGGGTCTTATTGAAGAGTTGGTGTCAATTTTGAGTAGTTGATAGGTGTGAATGCATTTACAAGGCCTTTTAGCATAGGATCCGTGCAGTCGGTCTTCCAAGTTAAGCAACCGTGGATGGGTGAATACCTGACACCAGTCTTGCTAATACGTATTTATATTTCTACCCTTCTCCTACGCCGTCTTGAACTAGCCCAACCAGTAACCGTCTTGTTTTACATTCCTAACCACATCTTCTTCTTGTCACCAGGTACCAACTGACAATCCACCACCGCAAACACCGGGGGAGTCGTGACGAAGCCTGCGCCAGCGCATCGAGGACGCCTTACACGACAACTGGAGACGGCTGACTACCTCTCGCACTGTGAGTCTAACTGTCTGTATATAGTATGATACCTACAACCTGGGGGTCTTGAAGTCAAGAATGAATAGGTTACTTAGCAAACGTTCTTCACTGTCGACTACATTGTCGCTTACCATGAGGTGAGATAATGGTCAAATGCGAGCCTATCAACGTTAGCTTACTAAAATGCATAAGCCTCTGCTAGAAGCTTGGTCCGCATAGAAGTCAAAAATTATTTCAAGCTTTTACTTCCAGGATAAAACACTGTCCTATGTCCTTCTTCAAGATCCAATCTTACTCTAAGACCCAGATTTTTGATCCGTAGTTAACTCAACTAATGGTTTCAAAACGCGTTTATTCATCTATTGTATGTCCAACAAACGATTGTGATATTAACAAGTGCCATTTTATTCTAAGTTATCTGACGATTGAAAAATTGACCCTTTGCCCTACTTAACCACTTCTGAACAAAACATTTTCATCATCTTAACCTCTCCATCATTCCAGGGTTCATTCCAACCCCGGACACGACTGCGCTCATTCAGTCAGGAGCGGTCCCGTCGCCGGCCCAGTGCCTGCTCCTTAGATCTTCAGGAAGCTGAAGACAGACCCTATAACACTGCTACTATACACAGGTGAGGATATTTTATATAGGGAGAATTATACGAATCTCGAAGAGGAATTCATGTATGTATATAGGGTGTAACGGAGAGATGTGATGTAATGTGATGTTCGTTTGTTTTTTTTGTGTATGTTAAGGCCGTACCCTGAACAAAAATTCAGCATGAGATATGAGCATTCCTATTGGCCTAGCGGCAATGGTGGCACATGAATTACGGTAGTGAAAACGCCCAGAGTATAGAATAAAATCTTTATAAAATCGAATAAAGGTCTTTTGAAAAAAATAAAACTAACAAAATGTTTGTTATCAAATTGTCTATCCATTAGTGTTAGTATAAAAAATAATTAATGAACACTTTACGAGGAGATGCATGCTATCAATAATTATTACACATGTTTATGGTTTTGTTGGAAGGAGATTAGTGAAACATATACCTCTTTAAAAAAAAAGTGTACTACTATTTTAGTTTCTTTTTAAATAAAGAGCTTAAAAACTGCACAAAAACGATAAGCGCGCCGTTTTGCTCGGGGCGGCGCCTTAAGGTTACACTAGTCGAAAATTCTTCCATACAAACGTAGTCTAGGAATTATTCTACTGTTTGACGATGTACGTTCAAAATAAAAAGTGATATCAATTTGTCTCATCATTATCTAGCCCTGTATGGAAGCAAAACAGTAAAAAAAGAAAATATTTGAAAGTTATGAGCGTCGAAAGTTCCACATTTCGACACTAGTTTTAACGCATTTTCGGGCGCGAATAAATATCATAAGAAGATGGAAAATTGCAAAACGGCCTCCATATAGGGATAGATTAGTAGTTCAACAATGCAAATAGTTTTATTTTGAATAGATACATTTAGTCGTTTTTCCATGATATCTAGACTGCCAAAGGTCTGTTTATAAAATTTCGCGCGTTTGGTTTCGTCCTAAATCATTATCCATTTCGCTACAAATTTGCAAAAGTGTGTATTCGTACGCGAACTAGCTTCCTACTGCTCATCACAGCATCTATCTCTTCCGCACGTGTTGTCGGTTGATATAAAATGCATTTTAACCCCGCGCACAAAATAGTTCGTGCCGTCGTCTAGTGTACCCTTAACCGATGTCTCCGTCAATTTTGGACCGATTTTCTCATTCCTAATAAAATGTAGGACCCTCGTGATCGATCACGAGTTGAGTTCTAACAGAGATAATTTTATTTACTGATTATTTATGTAACCTGGTATGATCATGGTCGAAATACACTTTACAACAATCTCGTTTTTGTCCACAGAGCCCACTCTCTCAGCAAGATGGCAGCGCTATCGCTGAAGATATCCATAGACGGCGGGAAGGTCGTGAAGACGATACAGTTCGACCCCTCCACCACCGTGTACGATGCCTGTAGGATCATCAGGGAGAAGATTCTGGAGGCCAGCAGTGGAGACCGTAAGTTTATCATTATCTGCCAACTATATCAGGTAGGCTGCCAGTGTAACCGGGTGCAGCTGACTACCAGTATGTTACCAACAGTCTATCTGAAATATGTATTTACGTATGGAAGCCGCTGTTCCGCTTTAGATTAACGAGTTGCGGGTTCAATTCCTGCAGGTTATTCGACTTACACATTTTTTACCGACTGCCCAAAAAGGAGAGAAGGTTATCAATTCGACTGTTTTTTTTTAATGTTTGTTACCTTAGAACTTTTTACAATTTAAACCCATTTTGATGATTCTTTTTTATTTGAAAGCTAGTGCTTGTCGTGTGGTCCTGTCAAGATCTGATGATATGATAACTTTGGAGATATATATCAGAACTCTTCAATAAATTACGGCTAATCACTCGGGCTAGTTGCAATCGCGTGTCTGTTTATTGTTTACACCATTTCATAACATAACATCACACTGGTACGCTCTAAAGGGGTACGCAGGTGTGAAAAGTTCTACTTGGTATACTCTAATTCCACCAGTTTTGTTCAAGTTTCATGTTATTGGGTTAATCTATTCTGGCATCACTTTGGGCATTAAATAGGTACTTAGCCTATAGCTGGTCCATTATGAAGTACCACAACTAAAAAGTGAAAAACAAAAACCTTTTTTACAAAAATATACAACCGACTTCCAAATACAAACACTACAAAGTGAAAAATCAATTCAATTTCGAAAGTCGGTGTCAAAAACGAAGAAACGTTACACGAACACCGACTTCCGAAGTCAGTTTTTATTTGGAAGTCGGTCGTATTTCTTATAAAAAAGTTTTTTATTTAAAGTCTTTACTTTTCACGCAAAATTTCTGATTATAACTTCTGAAAAAAAATGAAGTTTCTAGTTTATGTCAGAATGTATTTGCAACATATTTCATCCGATGCCAGAAATAATAATAGTCTCCCAATCAAAATAATGGTTGTTGTTTTCATTGATTTGATCAATTAATGTGCTACCAAGCATATTAGTTCATCTTATGACACTTACTTAAAAATTTGGCCAAAATACGGCTTGCGTTTGACCACTATGTCAACTGATGATAAGCAATGATGTGGTCGACGATGAAGCACGATTGCCTAGAAGTAACCTATTCACTCTCGACCTAAATACCCTCATACCAGACTAAACACCTCTCTCTTTAACAGCAAAAGAATACGGCCTCTTCTTGGCCTCAGAAGAGGACAACAAGAAGGGTATCTGGCTGGAGGCGTCACGCAGCCTCGACTATTACATGCTGAGGAACGGAGACCTTCTGGAGTACAATAAGAAGACCAGGAACCTTAGGGTGCGGATGTTAGATGGTGAGTGTTTTTATGTGTATAAGGACAGGGTTGGATTTTGAGTATCGCGGGCCTAACTACAAGGTTTAGTAAATACAACACGAAAAAAAATTAAAAAAATTGGTATGCTAAAGCTGCTCTGAGCTTTCTTACACTGCTAGATCCAAAATTATTTAACAATCAACATTTCTATCATTAAAAAATAACCTAACATTAAAGCATTATTTTTCAAGACGTTAAATGTGTTCGATTTTGAGTTTTGAAAAACAATATAAAAATAATAAGATTAAAAACAGGGGTGTGACCATAAACTCTTAGAGTAAGGTTATTTTGAGTGTGTGTAAGGGACAGATGTATGTGACTTGTATACACCTGTCCCTTACGCACACTCAAAATAACCTTGCTCTAAGAGCTTATGGTCACCCCCCAGTTCTGCCTATGATTATTCAAAATTGCTCAAATGTGACAAATATTAAAATAACTTTTCTTCCTTCCTTACCCTTGTGATACATATCTGACAGTAACCCCCTTGTTACAGGCACGGTGAAGACCCTTCTAGTAGACGACAGTCAGGTGGTAGCTAACCTCATGGTGGTCATCTGCACCAAGATCGGCATCACCAACTACGACGAGTATGGACTGGTGAGTAAAAATGAATAAACTGATACTTATCAAAAATACGCGCTTGGTCGCGGTAAACAGCCCGTTTTTTTAAACCTAACCTAACCTATCAATACATATAATAAATTTTTAGAAAAGTCGTTTTTGTACATCGAAAATATGTCCAAAAAAATATCCAAGGTGTTAAAAGATAACCAACAGAACCTATTTCCAGCATTTTTGAAGTTTTGTCTGTTTAGTTGTGCACGCATCACGTAAAATGTACGAAACCAATGTAGATAACTTTTATACATACAAATTGTGCGTAACTTGAAGTTTTTGTTTCATCGCAATCCGTTCAACCTATCAAAAGATATATGAATTCAAAGTAATCAAGAAGTAAAATATCACATCACACGCAATTCAGTTACAACATCATCGCTTACCATCAGGCGAGATGCGGTCTATCGAATATAAAAAAAATACTCGGACCGTGTCTTATTAAGAACTATCGAAATCGAGCTTCTTTGGCAAAAAGTTAAAGCATGTTTGACTTAAAATTTTATCACCACACTTAGTAAATTACTTCACACTAAACAACCACTTCTTTCCCTAGGTCCGTGAAGAACAAAAAGACGAGCCAGATCCATGTGAGAAGCCTAACTTCGGCACCCTGACCCTCAAGCGGAAGCACCAGGAAAAGGAGAGGGATGCCAAGATGGAACAGCTCCGGAAGAAGCTCCGGACTGATGATGAAGGTACGCAACTGTTTTTTGAACATTGTCTGTTCTGTGATCCATGTATACAAAATTATATTTCAAGGATCTTGAAAGCAAGTAAACTATTTATTTGATTATAATTCATGAATCAAAAATGGTACACAAAAATATAATGTTTTGTGATTTCTATATTCTAGTCCTTTCAACAGAAAATCCATGAAATTTTCGGTATTTTGCACCGTTATAAGGAGTTAAATAGTGAAATTATTCTTACATAATACTGAAGTGAGTTGAAGTCTGCCAACAATAATTTAAATACACATGAGGAATTATTTAAACATTTTTTATTCATAAAACAATCATCAATTACTTTTTCACTTCTCATGCTCTGAAATTGCTTATTTGTGCAGGATATAGGCTGCACAAAATCGATTTTTGTGCACAAGTGCATTAACGTATCTACTTATAAATGTATCTTTATTAAGGCAAAGAAAATGAGCCATACAGCCAAACACAATAAAAAGTTCACAGATAGAATTTATTATTATTATTATTTATTATAAACTTTATTGTAACTTTTAACTTTGTTGTGTTGTTTGTTTTTGTGTTATTTTATAATATTTATTTAAAAATAAAGAGGCGGGAAACAGATCTTGTATTTCGTGCGTTTATTAATTTCATCAAATTTGCTAAAACTAACTTTACTTTGAATATTAATTAAAGAAATGTTATACTACTGTTTTATTTCCTCGCAATCGAAATGAAAAGCAGAGTTTATAACTCGTCCACAAAACCATTTTATCCTCGACATTACTATCAGCCCTCGCCCTCGGCTCGGGCTGCTAATAGTCTCGGATAAAAATGGTTAATTTTGTGCACTCGTTGTAAAATCTACTATTGCCAATAGATGCGCCTTCTGCTATAGAAGAAATTAAACATAACACACAAAGAGGCGTAATACACCATTGCCAATCTTTTGTGAATAGTTTTTTTTTTGGAGATTATATATATCTGTTGAACGTAAATTGTAATTAATACGGTGTAAAATAGGGATGTTTCTGGGTAGAAGAATGATAATTCTATTTAGTCCGTCAGTGAGTATCAAATAATATTGGACCCGTATTTTTTGAATTATCAAATAAATAATAATTCACAAAGATAAAGCGTATCAAAGTTCATGAGTGGGGGCTTGTGACGTCACTTTGTCAGTATAAAGTGTAGTACACCGTGACGTACGCGAAATTGCAACGCACTGTATCGTCGTATTTTTTTGTGTACGTGGTAAAAAAAAAATACGCGTTCAATATTTTTAGATTATCTAACTGACGGACTTAATAGAGGGCACTGGCTCCTGTAACACAATTAATTGTTAATCACCTAGCACAGGAGTCAGGGACTTTACTGAATTGTAATCTTTTTCTTATGTAAATAAAGCTATTATTATCATAATATTCTTTGTCATCTAACCTATTATGTTCTATTTTACTAACCCAACCACGTTCTCCCAACAGTGAACTGGGTGGAGCCTTCCAAGACCCTCCGCGAACAGGGCATAGACGTGACAGAGACCCTCCTACTGCGCCGCAAGCTGTTCTTCTCGGACCGTAACGTGGACTCGCGCGATCCTGTGCAGCTCAACCTGCTGTACGTGCAGGCCAGGGACGCCATCTTGGATGGCATGCATCCTGTTACCATGGACAAAGGTAAGTTATTTATTGAAAATTTACCTGATACAACTCCCTCGACTTAACTTTGTACCTCGTTTGAATGTTCGTAGTTAAATTGACCGTGATTCCGGAGATACATAATACTCACTCACAAATTCGCACACTTTCTTTAATTTTTAGTATTGATATGTATTTTAGAAAAAAAAAACATCCAAGTGTGTGTCGGACCTTTAGGATTCCGCACCAATTTATCAATATATTGGTATTTGTTAGTAAAATATACGTGTTAACAGGTTCACTATACAATTAGTAAAAGAATAGAATGAATCATATATGATTCATTGGATATGGAAACTGTTAATAAACATTATCACCAAATTTCCAGTTCATAGATCAATAAGAAGTTAAAAAAATCTGTGGTACAACGGAACGACACGTGACGGACACGTGAGTGGCTGCAATAAAAAGGCTAAAGTTGCAACATGATCTGTGTGGTTCTTAAAAGTCTAATATCTTTGTGGTAGTAACATCGCATTGGCGTTATAGCTGTTAAGGTGTTACTTACATAATTTTGAATAGATAAATAAATATATCAGAAACCAATTTGCTTGGTCCTCATATGACGACACCAAGATGAAATGTAGACTTCAATACGAACTGATTTCTCGAAACGATCTTTATGTTTTTGTGTACAATAAAGAATAAGAATACGTTTTGGTCCACACTGGCGATTCGGATCGCGGCACCAAGAAATTACATTCACCAGTGAGATCACTGGTTCCATCCCCAGGTCGGGCAGTGTTCAGTGTTGTCCATTTTCCAAAAGGAGTTTCTCAACATGTCAGTAAACCTGTGCCCGTTCTCACGTGAGCTATCTGAGGAGTGTGCAGAATTTGTTTTGTTTTATAAATCTGATAAAATGTTTGCATTGTCAACAGCTTGCGAGTTCGCGGGCATACAGTGTCAGATTCAGTTTGGAGATCACAGAGAAGACAAGCACACTCCTGGATTCTTAGAGTGAGTATTTGATTATTTAAATATTTGTTAAATACCTGCTATTAATTCAAAATTATTAGTAACTGTAACATGAAAATAATATTTTAGTTTGAAACCAAAAACATAGAAAATACTCATCATTAGCATCCTATTAATTTTCCCACTGCTGGGACACAGGCCTCCTCTTTATGAGAGGGGTTGGGCCGTAATCCACCACGCGGGCCCAGTGCGGTTTGGTGGATGTTACATGTCTTCGAATTTTTGGTTCTAGGACATGTCGGTTTCCTCACGACGTTTTCCTTCACCGTTTTTGAGAGCAGTGGTGATGAAATAATGTACACAAAGTAAAGCGCCTGCCTGGGTTCGAACCTACGTCCTACAACTTGTAAGTCGCGGCCGATACCACTGAGCCACCACTGCTCTCAATTTATTAGTAATTAGTAAAATTAAAAGAAACCCATATTAACACTACTACTTATTATTTTTTTGCTTTCGTTGTTTTAAACAATGCACCTGCCATGTTGTCTCTTCACCACTTTTGGTTGACTCATAGAGAATGTAAATTACGAACTACATCTCTTCCTTCTCCTTCCAGCCTCAAAGAGTTTCTCCCGGCCTCGTATATGAAAGTCAAGGGCATCGAGAAGAAGGTCTTCAAAGAGCACAAGAAACACATCACTCTGACAGAACTCGATGCTAAAGTGTTGTACACCAAGAGCGCCAGGGACCTCAAGACTTATGGAGTCGCTTTCTTCTTAGTCAAGGTATGTTTCATTATGGGATATTATTAACTGGTTCACTGTGCAATTAGTATCACAATGATTGAATCATATATGATTCATTGGGCAGGGAAACCGTTAATTGCACATGAAATAAATAATTACCTATTAATTATTTTTCATCAGTTATATACTTTTTTACATCAGAAATATTAACTACTCAGCAAATTAACCAGAGCGTACAAACGTTATACTCACACAGATAACAAAATAAGCCCAAGAGCGAGCTAAGCGAGCTCGGCAGATTAGGGCACCCCGACACGGATAGGTTAGGTTTGAAGGGGATGATGGGAGCTGAATTGAGCGCGCAATCCGAGCGAACTCAGCTCTCGTCATCTCCTTCATGTTAGGTTACTTTAGACCCTGCAGACAGAAATAGGAGCCCCGCAATTGTAGCTAAAATAATAATATTTTGAGGAAACTATTTTGCTGCGCAATCAGTAATTTTTTGATTTGCGTTTAAATACTACCCTTTCGTTATGTATTTACTCGATCATTGAATATTTCCATCCACTTAGTACTTGATGTTACTTCAATTTAGCCTTACGGCGTCCTACTTTACTTATGCCAATTCGCGGTCTGCACTATAGAACACGGTCATTAACTCTACGGCTAAATGGGTGACCATTGCCACTTCATCTTGCTTACGCTGTAGGTAAAGTTGACTGTTTTGGTTCTCTATCAGATCACCTAACAAAAATAGACTTACGAAATATTTTTAGTGTTTCGGTAAATTATATAATCATCGCTGACCATCAGGTGAGATAGTGGTCAAGAGCGAGCCTATATTTAATAGTAAAGTGGCTCCAACAAAGTTTAGCGTAGATTTTGTGTCCATAAAGTAAGAAAAAACTAAGATTTTTATAGTAAAACACACTCCAAACATTTTCTGCAACTGGAGCCTACTGCCGTTCCTCTATCTCGCCAGATCGAAAATTTTAGGTGTACCCCAAAAGTGCGTATTGCTTTGAAGGTCGTCGGATTGACGTCGAGAAACCCAGTTCTAAAAGTAACTTCTCTTAAACAGGAAAAAATGAAAGGCAAGAACAAGCTAGTCCCTCGTCTGCTGGGAGTCACCAAGGACTCAGTACTACGTCTGGACGAGAAGACCAAGGAGATTCTTCAAACCTGGCCACTGACGACGGTGAGGAGATGGTGTGCCAGCCCCAACACCTTCACACTCGACTTTGGAGACTATAGGTAAGTCTTCATGATGTTATGAGCGAAGCCGCTGGCTGAAGCTAGTTAATATTAAAAGTCAACCTACTAGTTAACTCGAAATATGTTGTCCATCCCAAATTTCCTACAAAAATTCCATAGAAAAAGCAAATTAAGATGACTTATGGCCTGGTGATGTAATTTAATTGTTACTTGAGTTTGCATTTACGATTATGGTCTGAAAATAAATAACTTATACAAAAAAACCGGCCAAGTGCGAGTCAGACTCGCGCACGAAGGGTTCCGTACCAATATCACGAAATCGGCAAGAAAAATTACGTTTATTGTATGGGAGCCCCACTTAAATATTTATTTTATTGTTTTTAGTATTTGTTGTTAGAAGAAATACATCATCTGTGATAATTTCAATTGTCTAGCTATCATGGTCATGAGATACGGCCTGGTGACAGAAAGAAAGACAGACAGTGGAGTCTTAGTAATACCCGGGTACCCTTTGGGTACGGAATCCTAAAAATGAGCTCAAAAATAAAATTGATGATGGCGCCAACAAAAATTGCTTTTTGCTATGAGTATTGCTTTCATGTTTTTCGGGACAGGCAACAACGTTTATGATAACATCTCGTTTATTGATATTGTGCCACCTATCCTGTCTTATGTGCCGAACTAACTTGACCAGTTTAAACTTCAGTACATTGAGCTTATATATATACATCAACTTACGCCTTTTTCCCATAGGAGTAGGCAGAAACAGAACGCCACCTGCTAGGATCCCTACACACTTCTTTTGCTTCACTCACGTTCATACATCTAGTCATACACGCACGCTGGTTATGAGTACACCTGCCCTTTCTGCAAAACTCCACCAATAAGATTCGTGTATGTCCTTCTAGGGCAGCTCATATTCAGCATTCAGCTTATATTCTCAGAAAAACTAACGCCACTATCTCTCTTGCCCCCAGCGACCAATACTACTCCGTGCAGACCACAGAAGCAGAACAGATCCTACAAGTGATAGCTGGCTACATCGACATCATAGTGCGCAAGCAGCGCGCGAAGGAACATCTGGGCATTGAAGGAGATGAGGGCTCCGCCATGCTGGAGGACTCTGTGTCGCCTTCCAAGTGAGTACAGGAAGAACATTAGTACATTTCGTGTCGAGAATAAAAGGTCGAGATTTTCACACGACGAGCGATGTAGCCAAAAGAAGACGATGTAGTCGAAAGCTACATGCGAGTGTTAAAATAAAGACTTATGCGAGACAAGAACGATTCTTTTTCCACTACCTGATGAGCTTACTTAAGTAAATGCAAATAAGTTCCAACAACCATTTATTAGAAACGTCAGACTAAAAATCACAGACTATATACACACAGTCAACGAACGCTTTTTCTAGAGGTAACAGGTTCAGTATCATTCTGCCAGTTACATAATGATCCATGCAAAAGTCATTTACGGTTTAAAATTATTTATTTCTCAAAGATTACAAATCACTTACGAGGAGAAATAAAATATAAAACAAAACTTAAGCAATTTAAAGTACAGATGCGCATAGACAGTAGGTATTCTAAAACAATAAAATAAGAAAATTACATTTCTGAGTTAGTGGGTAATTTGAGTTAACTTTGTCATTCGTGTTAATTAATGCGGGCGACAGCTTTTGATCAGATAAAAGGAACGGTTTACACGGTTTTCGTAACTGTTATTATGTAATTTTGTTTTTTTTTTATATTTATTTTATAGTCTTGTGTCTAAATGTTCATATTTCGAAACGAATTTCTTAGGCAATGTGTTACATAATAGACAAGGTAGTAGAATAAAGTTTATTTCCACTTAGCAAGAAGAATAAAAAAAAACAAAATGGTGGAAATATGCGCCATAAACGGCCATCGTACAACATAACACTGCACACAAAGAGTATCTACATCTTTCTGGAAAAGTTAAATTGTCTAGAAAGCTCTGAAAAAGCGAAGGCCTCGATACATATTAATTTCTGTCGCGAAGCAGTATTATTGTGCTCCGGCTTGAAGGGTCACGCAGCAGTCTTAAAGCCGCGCTAGTTTTGTTTTGGTCTCCAGTATGGCAACGCCTCTGGTGATTGTCAGTTTATTACTCCAAAGCTCATTTAGATATCAATGAACAGTGAGGAACCTTCAAAATGTAAACACAATAATGTCTTACACAGAGCCAACATCATCCAGCACGACACGTTTAAGTCGGGCAAGGTGAACACGGAGTCTGTCGCCAAGCCCGCCGTGCACAGACCTGGCGCTGAAGGTAATATACACGTTATTTGCACTATTTATTATATACAAAGTGTTATATCTTACGTGTTTTATTTGGTAAACCAATTAGGTACAAAACTTAGTGTCAATTTCAGTTGCAAAAGCGATTAAAACATTTACAGGCACTCAATCAGAAAGATAAGACTAACATTAAGTTAAGCTCATCTGGCGCAATTAGAGACACAATAGTAAAAAAAACTAAGGCCAAGTGCGAGTCGGACTTACCATTATCGCAAAAAACGGCAAAAAAAACACGTTAGTTGTGTGGGACTCCACTTAAATATTTATTTCATTCTGCTTTTAGTATTTGTTGTTATAGCCGCAACAGAAATACATCATCTGTGAAAATTTCAACTGTCTTGCTATCACATTTCATGAGATACAGCCTGGTGACAGACAGACGGACGGACCGCAGTCTTAGTAATAGGGGTCCCGTTTTTACCCTTTGGGTACGGAACCCTAACAATTAAACAGAAGCCATAAATGGTTCCGCGCCGGTTGCGGAGAATACTTCAAGTTAGAAATGAATTTTGATCTTTGTAAGAAAACATCGTATTTGTTTACCAAATAAGGCAATGCAGAAAAAACCGCTATAAACGACATAAATAAATGGCATTATTTTGATATTTTATTTGTTTAGAAGTTTTTTTTAATAATTTGATGAAACATAGTATTTT
This sequence comes from Orthosia incerta, assembly GCA_948252205.1. Taxonomy (NCBI): domain Eukaryota; kingdom Metazoa; phylum Arthropoda; class Insecta; order Lepidoptera; family Noctuidae; genus Orthosia; species Orthosia incerta. The sequence continues at coordinate 23,597,582 of OX411765.1, forward strand.
AATTGAATTGTTTTCTTTTCTTACTCATAGCATAACTAGCTTATGTCAATGTGTGAATCAATCAATATGTGCACACAAATAAATAATTGTATCCTAGTTTTGATCAAATGACCAAAAACCTTTGAGTCAGATAGTAAATGCATCACAGGTGTATTAGTGAGGTCATATTAAAATGCAAAACGATGTTTCATCAACAAACCACCTTTTTTATTTTTTATGTTTTCGTTGGCCGCTTCACACGTTATAATTTGCCTTGCTAGGAGCTAAGCCGTTCGCGGTGAACCACATGACCAGCGCACAGCAGACCACGGTCTCCGGACAGATCATCACGGGCCACACACCGCCTGCCGTTAGTATTGTTATTTGCTTTTTTTTATTTATTTTTATGATTTTTGTAGGTAAATATTTTTTGTGGAAGAAGAGAAGTTTTGCAACATTGGGACACAAAAGTTTACTAAAGATTTATTGAGGATAAATTATGGTGTTTCTTAACAAAATCTTTGTTCATTTTTCTTTTGTGGGTTGTCTCAGCAAATCTTGTATATACCTGTTTGTGTTTTTTTAAGAGCTTTTAAGGAATTGTTTATCACTTTTCGAAGGTTGAAATTCAAAATTCACAGCCATAGTGTTACTCAACCATGTTTATTTAAATAGCAAAAAAAAATTTTTACTAAAAAATACTAGGTACCGACTTCCAAATTAAACTACAAAGTGAAAAATAACTTTATTTTTGGAAGTCGGTGTCTTTCGTAGGTACCAATTTATTGCGTTATGGACACCGACTTCCAAAAATAAAGTTATTTTCCAAAAATAAAGTTATTTTTCACTTTGTAGTGTAATTTGGAAGTCGGTAGTATTTTTTTGTAAAAAGGTTTTTTATTTTTCACTTTTTAGTTGTACCTACCTAATAGGCAAGTTGTTTAGTAAGTTACCTAACGCCAGAATATATTACTCGAATATCATGAAACTTGAACATTATCGGTGAAATGAGAGATCTGCGTAGCCGTTAAGAGCGTACTGGCGTGGTGTTATGTTATGAAATGGTATAAAAAACAAACAGACACGCGATTGCAGCAATCCCGAGAGATTTGCCGTTATTTATTTAAGAGTTCTGTTGTATATCTTCGAATTCCTTCATCAGATTTTCACCAAATTAAAATGGGACAAATTTCGGAACTTACTCTTTCAAACAAAAAAAGAATTTTCGAAATCGGTCCTCAATTGACGAAGATATCGGTGAAAATACACAAAAAAAAATGTCGACCATAGAACCTCCTCCTTTATGGGCAGTCGGTTAAAACTTATTTTACACTTTTGGTAGTTTACAGATATACGTAGAGCAGAATTTGTTAAAGAATCTTATTTTATATTTTAAAGCCAAATACAACATACGGTTGCAACCACAGAACAGAGAAGACAGGTTGCAACGCCACATTTGCTGTGATAATCATATACAAACTTAATGTTATATTATTTTTCTATATAATAATGTGATAAACCTTTTGTTCCACGCTGCTACTATGGCTACATATAGTCATCGAAATGGGCTGTGTAGGTATATATTGTATACTCACTATTATCATCTATAGAAATTATAAACACTGCCTCGACGGTCCAGTGGTTGCAAGAGCGATTACTGAGCAGTTTGGGTTCGATCTCCCGGGCTAGCCAATTGTTTTCGAGTTTTTTAGGTGCTTTTCAGTAACAGGTCGATATTCTATTATATTCTACTTATTGTAAGTCGACAACGTGATGTTGACGTCAACTTAACAAATATCAGGAAAAACAAGCGTATTGACCTGTGCCTGGACCTGACGTCTCAGTGGTGCCACCTAAAACTCCAATTAAAAGAGTTCGCCTATAACATGTGGATGAAATGTAGCTGTGGGTATATGGTGACATTATACAGCAGTATAACTCTGCATAAACCTAAGTCTTTTATTAGTAAACCTTCGATTTTTTACTGCAAAACTATTTTTAAAACCGCTATCTTCGTGCACAGGCATCTCAAATGCAGCAGACGCGAGTGACGTCAATCCTGACGGAGCCACAGCGCGCCTTACTGTCCACCATCAGCAGTGGCGTCGAGATCATCAAGCAGACTGAGGAGGGACTCAGCAGGGTATGTAACACTACTGATAATAGTCCTGTCATTTATACCCTTGTCAATTTTCTAATTATTTATTTCATCAAGTAAGGTCATATTCACGTATAACTCAACTCAAAATACTACCTGCGGCTATGTCCGCCTGGAATGAGTACTTAATATCTTTGTAGATATAGCCTATGTGTTATTATGATGTATAAGCATAATAAAGAATATAATAAATAAATAATAAGCTATAGTACCGTAAAGTTTCATCAAAATCAGGTCAATAGTTTTTGCGTTAATGAGTGACTAACATCTATCCTCAGGAACTTTCACCTTTACAGTGGTGTCTCATCCCATACAAAGAAACCGTGCCGACGTACTGTACTGATTATACTGATAATTTTTTGTACATTGATCGCGTTCGGTTTCATTCCACGGATATAGATGTGATCTATCTATCGCCGTGGAACGGAACCGATCGCGATCGATTTACAAAAAATAATCGGTATAATCAGATGAAAAACGCTAGTTACGTCGGCACGGTTTCTTTGTATGGGATGAGGTATCTGTATGCTAGTATTATATTATCTGTGACCTTTATAATATTATAGTAGAATAGTACGATTACTCGAAGCGCTTTGAATTCCTGATTTTGAATATGTAAATGCGCCTCATTTTATTTAGACCGGGAAAGCAGTTCACTGCTGTATTAAGGCCTGCCCCAATCCCCCTTATTAGAAGCCTCTAAGTAGTACTAGACTGCATGAAAATTTGTCTACTTTCGGCGGAGTAAGAACAGAATGTGCTTTTATAAATAGTCCAAATGTCAGTCGGATGTCCAAATCTATTTTTGTATCACTTCCCTAACTGTATCGTGAAGCGAACTTCCAGTTTTGCGTGGGCTCGCTATGGTAAAAATATTCAGCACCTAAAACAACTTTTGTTGTCTTTTCACCAATGATAAATTATTTTTTAATGTCTTCTGGCCCAAAGTTTCAAATACAAAAATAAAGTCATTTTGGCGCGTCTAGTTTATAAATAATCCTATATTGTGTATCCTTGTCATAATCTATCTGTGTGCTAGATTAATTCAAATCCTTTTAGCTATTAAAGTCACAAACTTAAAATTAAAAAGTTAAATTAAGTTAGAATTCGTGTTATAAAAGGGATGATGGAGGGATGAATTTAAAAGAGTAACCATGAAACTCCTTGCCGTTTCTTCTCCATAGGAAACGACTAACCCGAACCGTGCACCTTTTGTCGACGTTTTATAAGTGCCCATGTAGGCCTATGTAAAATAAAAATATTTGATTTTGATTTATGATTTTGATGTGCCCTGGGTAGAAAAATTATAATTCTATTCAGTCCGTCAGAGAGATTATCAAATACTAGCTGTTCCCCGCGTCTTCGCTCCCGTGGACCACCCCACAGGACCCGTTTCCGGGATAAAAAAGATAGCCTATGTCACTCAGGAATAATGTAGCTTTCTATTGGTGAAAGAATTTTTAAATCGGTCCAGTAGTTTCGGAGCCTGTTCGGTACAAACAAACAGTTATTATTATAGTATAGATTATATTATATAGTATTGCTATAAAAAATTACAAAGATAAAATGCATCAAAGTTCAGGAGTGGGGGCTTGTGACGTCAATTTGTCAGTATAAAGTGTAGCATCGTCGATTATCGTCGTAATTTTTTGACGGACTAAATTGATATTTTTTGTCAACTACTATTGAACAATATCACATTTTACAAGTAATAATAATATGAATAGTAGTAGTAATTATAACACGAAGTTCACTAGTAAACAAGTATAAATGGATTACCTTGTTAATACTAGTAGGCAAGATATTAGGATAAAATTATGCTTGGTAGGATTTTAACAAAACAAAATTTCGTCCTCAGGCCACTCTACCCGCTCTAGGCCACGACGCGGCCTCCGTGAAGTGGAAGCAAGTCACGATGGACACCAACAAGCAAGTCGTGACGTCACAGATCGCCGCTATGAACGCTGCCACTGCGCAGGTCGTCACTCTGACGTCAGGTGAGAAACATACTCAACACCTAACTTTTTCCAACTACGTAAAATCTCCTTCACGCAGTTTACCGTAGCAATTATTCCTATAAGCGCAGTAAAAGAATTTAACCTTTTCTTTGTCTATGCTACCGTTATTTTTATATACATAGGCGACACAAAAAAAATTGAGGTCGAATTCCAATCTAATCAGCTGAACACCAGTATTTTTACATGAAGAGGGCGATTTAGTTAAAATTTACTTCGTTTTTTCGTCGCCTCAGTTACTCATCTCTTTCTAAACATACAACGAAAAGCTTCAACTTTCACGCTTATGCATTCTTATCAACGTTTTAAGAATAAAAGATCATTTTATAAAGGTTTCTTGTATGTCACAATTATTCGGCATTATAGTATACAATATTTCAGTAAAACTTTCAATATACCCAGCTGTTACTGTTCTAAAGATACAGAAGTGACACTGAACAACAAACAAACTAGTAGGATCCCTAAAAACTATTTCAATATCTTGCCTAATGGAGTTGTAACAGCATAGAATAGGCTCCTGGAATGTGTTGTGACAACTGCTATACTTAACTGCTAGATTGGACAGACTAGATATCTGCAAGCTATCTGAATCACACGCGTCAGCTTACTGGCTCTTAGTGTGTCTGACACAATGTAGGAGTGCTATAGGTGCACCTCTACCCAACCCTCCGGGAAATACAAGCGTGATGTTACGTGTACTAAATACCCTTTTCCCCACAGGCACAGAAGAAGTCGACCACACGGCAGTCGGCGCAGCGATCACCACCATCACCACAAACCTGCCAGAGATGACGAAGGGCGTGCAGATGATCGCCGCCCTCATGGATGACGGAGACCACGGAGACAAACTGTTGGATGCCACCAGGAAGCTGTGCTTTGCTTTCACTGACCTGCTGAAGGCGGCTGAGCCTGAAACCAAAGAGGTAAGATTCGTCAGACTATAGCAGTTCACTCCTGGAGCTTCTCCAAGTTCAAGGCCTCTGCCGAAGGTGGCTGAGATCGAAATAAGGAGGTGAGAACCAACAGACGTCAATGCTGGACATAGACCTTTCAAATCTTACGCCAAGACTAAAAAGTTAGGTCGGCTTCCACATCGTCCGTCTAACCTGATGCTGATGATCATGGAGGGACACACCTAGAAAACACGATGGGAAGTAACCTGCTTTACCCAAGGATTCTACCCACTGATCATGCAAGATGTTATTGAATTTATTCATCAGTAATTATCTCAAAGCCTGGACAAATCCAAACGATTTATTCCCATTTAATAGCAATAGGTCCCCTTATTATTTGAATCTTACACATAACCATGTGCCAAATAACAATAAAATAAAAGTCTGTTAACACCTGTCTACCAATATTTCAAAACGATACGAAAAAATGTAAAGGCAAACGTATCGCGGTAAGGGGCGTCTGTGACCCTTTCGCTTGGCATTCAGTAATGAGTTAATACCTCATAAACGCGTGGACCGATTTACATGATTTAAAAGGAAAAATTGATCCTACGCCTATATCTTTCATATATCAAAATGTGTGTGAAAATAATTATCAAAATATCTGCATAAACAAAAAATCATGTTTTCAAGTTACGTAATTATACTTTTTGGTAAAAGTTGGATCAATAACTTTTATTTTTTTGTTATATGGCGGCGACTATATACAGCCTACCCTTTCGAGAAATACACCTGTTAAATTCTATAACTCAAAGCATCCTCATCTGTTTCCAGCCACGCCAGAACCTCCTGAACGCCGCATCACGCGTCGGAGAGGCTTCCACCACAGTACTCTACACCATCGGCGAAGAGACCGAGGAAGACAAGGAAACCCAGGTAATAGACATTAAGAGAAACCCTAAGAAATCATACTTGTACAGGAAACTTAACTATTGTTACGATAACTTCTACAAAGTATTCTTTGGGAAGGACAAAGACGATACTTATGACACAGACTTCGAAAATGTTAATATAGGTAATGGCAAGTCTAAAGATGCCATGGATGATGGCATCTATGAAGATGTTGATACCACACGGAATTGGGGACTAGATGTTATACAAGAGGAGTCAGACAGTGACTACTATAGGAGTATTGATTATGCTAATATGCTTTTTAAGAATAGGCAAGAGAAATCGAATTGTGATAATGATTTTGAGTCGATAGTTCAAAATTGTGAGGGTTATCTAGACAGTAATGATCCTAAATTGTATCCTAAAACTATTTACGATAAAATCTATAATTTCAAAAAGGATTTCTCTAACCACGATTACGTTAACATAAATTACGATAACGTCAAAAGTAATATCGAAAAATCTAATTTAAATAACGAAAAATCGAATATTAATATCGATAAAAATAACTATGAAAACGTAAATATAGACTTAAACAGACGCACTAAGAATGATATACTCCGCGAACAGTTCTTTCTTTCAGAAAATATTGATAAAAACGACATTAATGATCAATTTAATAAGTTTAACGGCAAAAAAATCGAATGCCACAGCATTGTCAATGACATCACTAAATCAGGACCTGATGTCAAAGTATCAGGATCTCTAAATATGAAATTGCTGAACCCAGAAAGATACAATCGCGTTTTGACAACAACAGAAACGTTTATGGAGACTGCTGAAGCCAGTTTCACTAAAAACCAAATATCAAAACTACGACACGACGGATTCGAAAATTTCGTCAAAAAAAGCGAGAGATACTATACAAGCGAGACTGGAGGGGAAAGACATACAGAAATATTAAACAATTCTACTGAATCTAAGGGTAAAACTGAGATAAGAATCTTCTATAACCCCACTTTCAAAACTACAGGTGAAAAAATTAGAGGCTTCTGTCAGTTTTGTAAGCGAAAATGTCCCAGGACTGAAGAAAAGTGTTGTCCGAAGTGTGAATGTTTAGAAATCGAGCTGGCGACAATATGGAAGGATAACTGGTTAAATATTTTGTGTTTACTGTCGATACTCTTCATGCTATTAGCGTTACTGATACAGTGTTTCATGCCGGATGATGTGTGTGGTGGAAATACTACGGAGACAAGTGAGAAATGTTTTGAGATGCTGTGAGAGTAATATGGTTGAGTTTTTCTAAAAATATAAATGGTTTAAGACGAAAGTTTTAGACATAAATATTTCGTCCTGCGCACTGATAGTAGCTATTCAATATTTGGCAAATTTTCTTCTCCAAAGACTATTTCCTTTTTTATTTATTTACCTAAATTGTCCCACTGCTGAACAAAGTTCTCCTCATAGCCAACGCTCTCTTAAATTTTACCTTGCTGCCCGCTTATTTGCCTGTCTATGAAATTACATGTACATGAAATTAAAAGGGTCGGCCACCGAATACGGCGACCATTTTCGGTTGAACCGGATCGGTTAACCGAGTTGGGCTGATTATGTTAGGTCGGTCACCGAATGCGGTGGGTCGGCGGCCGTATTCGTTTAAGTTGTCGGTTGATCGGATTCGGCGACCGCATTCAGCCATTCATTCATTCACAATGACTGGCGCGTTTCAACAAGTAAGCCGGGTTCGGTCACCGAAAACGGTCTGCGGCTGAATATGGCCAACCGAAAACTTGTTTACACAAGTCGGTGACTTAATACGGGCTGCAACCGAATCGGTCAAAACGACCTAATGTAAATGGGCCATGATAGACTGCATTTATGATGATAAATCTTAATTCGTTTATATTTTTGGAAAAACCTTTTCTTCGGGTTTTAGGTGACATATTCCTATGGTATAGGGACCTATAGTAGTATTATGTATCGTTGATTGAAATCCTCTGAAATATCCCAGTGTATCCATAAATACTCCTATGTGAATCTCACTTAAACAATCTCTTGAATTCCAACCAAGGTAAAAATATATCATTTCGCAGTTAACTGCGAAGCTCTTTTAAGACAAAATAAGGATCTTGCAACTAGTATTGATTCTGTCGAATTAGTTGCAGAAACCATGGTTTTGGTATCAAAAGCATCAATTTAATTTTGTTACTTTGCCTATCATGTCAGTTAATGGTACCAATCTCGCGTCTTACAATAAAGTATTCAAAAATATATAAGTATTAAATATATTTACTAAAGTATTCCTTTTATTCTTCTTATCTAGGCAATAATATTCACATATAATTTTAACATAAAGCACGTTTTTTATCTATATAGTAATAAAAAAACGTCTTTTTCCTTTATTTTCACGTTTTCTTGTTGGATAAAAGATAATCGAAATTATAAAGACAGATAAAGTAAAGGAAAAGACTGCACAATGACATTTTTATATTTTTAGTTTGTAAGGTTATGTAGTTTGGGTATATGATTTACACATAATGTAAAAATGACGTAATTTCTGCCGAATTTAATAGTGTACTTTTAAAAGTAATTGCTGAAGGCGGATTTTAGGCATAAACAGACAGAACCGGTCAAATACAGTCAGAACCGTTCAGATACAGTCAGAACCGGTCAGATACAGTCAGGTTTTAACCAGGACCAACCAAATTTAAGTCACTAACAGCCAGATTTTCTTCAGAAACAATGTTTTTGTGTAATTAAGAATACGCCATGGTCACCTTGGCATTATTTATCTTTATTATATTATATATCGTATTAGAAGCTCTAATACACAGAGTGGTTAAAAAACATAATCTATTAAACTACTAGTTTTTACCAGCGACTTCGCCCGCGCGAATTTCGAAAATTATCCCAAGGGAACATGTTCCCGGGATACTGTGCTATTCCAGACTATAATCTATCACTGTGCAAAATTTCATCCAGATCCGATCAGTAGTTTTTGCGTGAAATAGTAACAAACGCACAAACTTTTGCCTTTATAATATTATTGTGATTAAGATTCATTGGTTCGTTCCCAGTATATTATGTGTAAATCACAAACTTCTATCCAGTTCCACAACAAAGAGTTAACGTACTAACGGCTCGTTAGTTTGACTTAATCCTTAGTTCGGTAGATGTTGGATAGTAATGGTTAGGCCGTTCCATCCACAACCAGCTCGCATGCGAGTTGCTTGCAGGACAAAACCGCGGCCTTGGTACAGTTCAGTATAAACATAATAGACTAACTTCAATGTTAGTATTGTAGTGTTTGTTGCGTAGGATATTGTGGAACTGGGCTGTAGGTGGACGAGGTGGGAAGTATGGGGTATGCTCGCTTATGAAGACGTTATTACAAAAGAATAGGGTTATAAAATTCCTTGGTACTAGTCAAAAGACATCACAATTTTTCAGACTAGAATAAAATGTGGATATTTTAATTCAACAGTTTTCACAACAGAAAAATTACGAATTTTTCGTCGTCGTATAAAAAACGATTCTAGTCTAATTGCAGCTAAAAATGGTTAAATATAAAGAAAAAGAAAGATGTACTGAGTTACACTTTCGAGCAAAAAATGCGAGTCGGTCAAATAAAACATTATAAATTATAAAAATAGCATTTATAAAACGTGTTTTTTTTTTCATACTGACAGAATTTATGGCTTCAAATGTATTAAAAAAACCATAGTGACTGGCCTGAATTCATTGTTCGTGTATTCAGAATGTTATCAATCGACTTACTTCGCCAATAAATTACGAGCTACATATAAATATATCATTATAATCTTGCCATCACAAAGACATAAGCGAGTTTAGTCTTTTGTTTATTTTTTATTTTTGTTAACAATAATCTTAATGCTTATTAATCTAGTCTTTATTTTTTATTATTTTCTTTTTGTTACAAGCATTAAGGTAATTGGCAGCTAAGGGTCGGTTTACACCAGCTAACTTATTAAATTGGACGTTAATATGTACCGACCCTTATTTTTTTCTTTTTTGTTAATATTTGGCAGCTAATTTATAACTTATTCGTTTCGGTTCTAATTTATTTACATGTACATATTTTTTGTTTTTGAAGGTATTGGTACACGTTGTCAGATAATCGCAATATACATTAAATTATTAAAAGCAAGCTCTCAAAGCATGAATATAAAGGCATCTTCTGGAGATCGTTGCCAAGAGCAGGATCTTTAGATAAAAAAACACTTTAATATAAGACCAGGGGGGTGACCATAAGCTCTGAGAGCGGTATCAATTTGAGATCGAGTAAGTGACAGATGTATACACGTCAGATACATCTGTCACTTATTCGATCTCAAATTGATACCGCTCTAAGAGCCGATGGTCACCCCCCTGTTGTGAATTTTGATTCGATTAGTTGACAATGTGTATTTGTACTAAATCTGATAATGATGTCCTTGTATATGTGTCCTTTTTGCATTGCCATAATACATTAAACTTATAAATAAATGTGATTACTAATACTTTTACTGAAAAATATGCTTGAATATGTTTTTTTATTTTTTATTCCGAGTAGTACTATATTGATTACTGTCTTTAGACGCCAAATCTACACAAAAATAAAATATCAATTTCATAAATAATATTAAATTTAGACAGTGCAAAAAGTATCACATATGCATGGACTCAAAATATGCCATCACAAGGTACAAAACTACAAATTGCCATTTTATATAAAAACCAGTGGTTTTAATAAAACCAGTTTTTTTTTTTGCTATTTACTTTTTAAACGCTTGGCGAGTATCGAGTTTCACAAAAAAAAACTTCTATAGATATGCAAGTGCTAAAAGCATTTTCTTACTTAATATTTTTAATTGGTATAATTACTTAATTATTATTGTAAAGACTGATTTCCTTTTTATTACCTCTCATTTTTTTAAAGGCCGCCTTACAGCCAAAATCTAAGCTATTTCCTTAACTTTCTTACTCGAAACTCGCCAGCAATTTTGTCATAGTTACTTTTTTAATATTTTTATCTATTACACTTGGGAGCAAAGAACTTGTACCAGTATTTTCAAGATTCATTTACCGAGTATTTTATCTTACCATTTGCATCATATCATATTCAATCTCATGGCATCTATTTAATTATGTTTTCTATATAATTATCATTTCGATAGCAAAGAAATCAAGAATACCACATATCAAGTCTTTTTAAGTCAAATAATTACAAATACTGGTACAATATCTCTGCACTCCAGTGTACGGTTGTGGTTCTTAAACTTTCACTGCCATGTTGGTTATTTTTGGTTATAATACATTTGCTTAAAAAAACAATTGTTTTATTTATAACTAACTGTCTCGAAGTAAATGTATTTAGCAAAAAATAACTAACTAACCACCCCCTGTATATTGAAGGAATAACACCATGCTGTGTATAAGAAAGAAAAATCTGGAAACTTCTGAAGTGAGCATACTTCGTGATCAATGCTTGTCACTTCTCTGAATGAAAAGAGGTCTAATTGCCCTGCAGTGGAACAGTTAGTGTAAAAACATATTTGTAAACTATAAATAGATGGCCAAAACTAGCTCATTATGCACTAATGCCATTATGAAGTATTAAAACAATAATGTAAGGGGAATATGTTCTGTTGAAATACAAGCGTGCTGATAGCTAAATATATAGCATTCTCAAACATACAAAAGATAGTTTACAAAAGTAAGTCAAAAAATTAAATCATCGAACCATATAAGCACAAATCTCGGTCGTTACATATGGAAGTAATTCCTCGCATTGTCAAGAGATGGCGTTGTTTTAAATATAAGCGCTCGTATGACCTAGATAGTCGGGTGGACAGATGGCTGGTTTTTATAGCGAGTGTCGCGCGCTCGATGTCTGTGTCGAGACTAATGGGTGGCCTAGATTCTAGGGTGAATGATTTGGTTCAGTATCTAAGACAGTAATGAGAAGTATGGCTGTGGACCAAATATTTTTTTGCTAGGAAAGTTTTTAGTGAGACAATGAATATAGAATTATAGATAATGTCTTGACTACTTATTACAGTACTTACGGAAAATAATAAGTGGAAGAAATTAACCAATATATCGTTTGCCATGCCTTCAATCTTTGTCTTAGACGGATCAAGTTTTAAACCTGCAACGAGCGTATTTACTATTTATGTTGTTAAATGAAAAATTCAAATGCTTTGTCAAAATGTTGGATATTAATTTTGGCAAAAAGTATGATAAGAATGCGACCGTTCACCGCGACGGAAACTGCCTCTATAGTATCAAACATGATACTCGTATTATCAATAATAATACCAGCATATAACTGTCCCAATGCCTATAGACTTCTTCTCATTCAGAGAAGGCACGAGCATTGATCACTACGCTTGCGTGTTGCTTCAAGGCGGGTTGGCGATTGAAAATGAATTTATAAGCAACACTCGAATAACTCCAGTATGTTATGATTACCGGATACACAAGTATCATCAAACGATGTTTTACTACGCTGACAGTCGTTATTTATGGCTGATAGAAGAAGCAACATATTTCTTTCGTGATATATGAAATCATCGCGATATTAGTTAATGCTTGCCAGACTTAAAGGATAAATCTTTATCATTTCTTATATGAACAACGGGAAAAGAATGATTCAACGTTGTTTATAAGCTTTAAAGGCTTTGATTTTTAGACTCAAGACGTGATAAGATGTTATAATTGATGATTACCAGCGTTTTACATAGTATGTTTCGATACGTCAGTTCCAAAGTGTAAACATTTCAGAAAAAAGTTCTTATGAGATTATTAGAAAATTATACGAATAGTGATACTTTTGCCAGTGTATTTTTAGCGTTCAGTACCCAAAGGGTGAAAACGGGTCCTTATTACTAAGACTCCACTGTCCGTCTGTCTGTCACCAGGCTGTATCTCATGAACTGTGATAGTTAGACAGTTGAAATTTTCACAGATTATGTATTTCTGTTGCCGCTATAACAAAAATCAGAATAAAATAAATATTTTAGTGGGGCTCCCATACAACAAACGTGATTTGTTTGCCGTTTTTTGCGATAATTTTACGGAAACCAGCTTTGTTTGGTACTGGTTTTACTGTCGGACAAAGTTGATGAATATTATAAATCACTAGCTTTTACGCATAGCTTCGCTCCTGTGTCTTACTCCGCAGACACTGTGTATTGCAGGGATAAAGACTATCCCTCTTACTAATAAACGCGGTATAAAGTTATACCAAGTATAAACCTATTAAAATGTATGGTTTTATTCCTTTGTTATACCTGGTATAACTTTATACCGCGTTTATTAGTAAGAGGGTACGACACTAGCTGTAGTATACCTTTCTATCAGTGAAAAATATTTCGCTATCGTATCGTACGATTCCAGAGATTATTCATTACAAACAATTTTGGGGTCTTTAAGTCAAGAGTGAATAGATTACGTCTAGGCAATCGTGCTTCACCGTCGACCACATCATCGCGCGAGTAATGAAAAAGTAACGCGAGTCTATCGTTAAATAAAAAAACAATCATACAAGCCTCTTTATAATATTAGTTAAGATAGTGATGAAAATTCTAAAGGTTAATATTTTTTCTATCTCCTACAGGACATCCTCCTCTCCCTAGCCAAGGCTGTAGCGAACACCACAGCAGCCTTAGTCCTCAAAGCGAAGAACGTGGCAGCTCAGTGCAGGGACGACCAGCCGCTGCAGAATGCCATCATCTCTGCGGCGACACACTGTGCCCTCGCCACCAGTCAGCTAGTTGCCTGTGCTAAGGTAAAATAATAAATTATATGTTTTTATTGAAGAACTTGAAAAAAAAAATACAGTTTTTTTTAGTACAAAAACATAAATAAAAACATCTTTAAAAGAAAACTTTTTTACAAAAAAATACTACCGACTTCCAGAAAACTACAAAGTGAAAAATAACTTTATTTTTGGAAGTCGGTGTCTTTCGTAGGTACCATTTTTTGCGTTATGGACACCGACTTCCAAAAATAAAGTTATTTTTCAATTTGTAGTTTTCTGGAAGTCGGTAGTATTTTTTTGTAAAAAAGTTTTTTTATTTTTCACTTTTTAGTTGTACCTACTTAATATTCAAGTTGTTTAGTAAGTTTCCTATAACGCCAGAATAGATTACCCGAATATCATGAAACTTGAACAAAACCGATCAAATGAGAGATCTGCTTACCCCTTAAGAGCGTACTGGCGTGATGTTATGTTATGAAATGGTATAAACAATAAACAGACATGCGATTGCAGCAGTTCCGAGAGATTTGCCGTTACTTATTGAAGAGTTCTGTTGTACATCTTCGAAGTTCTTCATCAGATCTTCACCAAATTAAAATAGGACCAATTTCGAAACATACTCTTTCAAACAAAAAAGAATTTTTGAAATCGGTCCACAATTGACGGAGATATCGGTGAACATACATAAAAAAACATACAAAAAGTCGAACATAGAACCGCCCCCTTTTTCGAAAGTCGGTTAAAAATGATCTATCGCTGTCGTCAACATTACAAAAAAAAGAAAACTGCTTATTATTTATTATAGTTAAAAATCCTACAAAACGAGAGATATTGGAGAGAATGTTTTGTTTTATATTTATGCATCCTGTTCAAATCAATCTAATGCCGACTTGTATGATCGATCCGAGTCTTTTAACATATTTATTTTTTGTTTTCATCGTAGGTGGTGGCCCCAACGCTCCACAACCCCGCGTGTCGCGAACAGCTGACCAGCGCTGCACGTCTCGTAGCTCAAGCTGTGGAGAGACTCGTGGAAGCGTGCGGTACGGTGCCCGAGAGTGCTGCCCCAGGTATGACATATAAACAGCTGACCAGCGCTGCACGTCTCGTAGCTCAAGCTGTGGAGAGACTCGTGGAAGCGTGCGGTACGGTGCCCGAGAGTGCTGCCCCAGGTATGACATATAAACAGCTGACCAGCGCTGCACGTCTCGTAGCTCAAGCTGTGGAGAGACTCGTGGAAGCGTGCGGTACGGTGCCCGAGAGTGCTGCCCCAGGTATGACATATAAACAGCTGACCAGCGCTGCACGTCTCGTAGCTCAAGCTGTGGAGAGACTCGTGGAAGCGTGCGGTACGGTGCCCGAGAGTGCTGCCCCAGGTATGACATATAAACAGCTGACCAGCGCTGCACGTCTCGTAGCTCAAGCTGTGGAGAGACTCGTGGAAGCGTGCGGTACGGTGCCCGAGAGTGCTGCCCCAGGTATGACATATAAACAGCTGACCAGCGCTGCACGTCTCGTAGCTCAAGCTGTGGAGAGACTCGTGGAAGCGTGCGGTACGGTGCCCGAGAGTGCTGCCCCAGGTATGACATATAAACAGCTGACCAGCGCTGCACGTCTCGTAGCTCAAGCTGTGGAGAGACTCGTGGAAGCGTGCGGTACGGTGCCCGAGAGTGCTGCCCCAGGTATGACATATAAACAGCTGACCAGCGCTGCACGTCTCGTAGCTCAAGCTGTGGAGAGACTCGTGGAAGCGTGCGGTACGGTGCCCGAGAGTGCTGCCCCAGGTATGACATATAAACAGCTGACCAGCGCTGCACGTCTCGTAGCTCAAGCTGTGGAGAGACTCGTGGAAGCGTGCGGTACGGTGCCCGAGAGTGCTGCCCCAGGTATGACATATAAACAGCTGACCAGCGCTGCACGTCTCGTAGCTCAAGCTGTGGAGAGACTCGTGGAAGCGTGCGGTACGGTGCCCGAGAGTGCTGCCCCAGGTATGACATATAAACAGCTGACCAGCGCTGCACGTCTCGTAGCTCAAGCTGTGGAGAGACTCGTGGAAGCGTGCGGTACGGTGCCCGAGAGTGCTGCCCCAGGTATGACATATAAACAGCTGACCAGCGCTGCACGTCTCGTAGCTCAAGCTGTGGAGAGACTCGTGGAAGCGTGCGGTACGGTGCCCGAGAGTGCTGCCCCAGGTATGACATATAAACAGCTGACCAGCGCTGCACGTCTCGTAGCTCAAGCTGTGGAGAGACTCGTGGAAGCGTGCGGTACGGTGCCCGAGAGTGCTGCCCCAGGTATGACATATAAACAGCTGACCAGCGCTGCACGTCTCGTAGCTCAAGCTGTGGAGAGACTCGTGGAAGCGTGCGGTACGGTGCCCGAGAGTGCTGCCCCAGGTATGACATATAAACAGCTGACCAGCGCTGCACGTCTCGTAGCTCAAGCTGTGGAGAGACTCGTGGAAGCGTGCGGTACGGTGCCCGAGAGTGCTGCCCCAGGTATGACATATAAACAGCTGACCAGCGCTGCACGTCTCGTAGCTCAAGCTGTGGAGAGACTCGTGGAAGCGTGCGGTACGGTGCCCGAGAGTGCTGCCCCAGGTATGACATATAAACAGCTGACCAGCGCTGCACGTCTCGTAGCTCAAGCTGTGGAGAGACTCGTGGAAGCGTGCGGTACGGTGCCCGAGAGTGCTGCCCCAGGTATGACATATAAACAGCTGACCAGCGCTGCACGTCTCGTAGCTCAAGCTGTGGAGAGACTCGTGGAAGCGTGCGGTACGGTGCCCGAGAGTGCTGCCCCAGGTATGACATATAAACAGCTGACCAGCGCTGCACGTCTCGTAGCTCAAGCTGTGGAGAGACTCGTGGAAGCGTGCGGTACGGTGCCCGAGAGTGCTGCCCCAGGTATGACATATAAACAGCTGACCAGCGCTGCACGTCTCGTAGCTCAAGCTGTGGAGAGACTCGTGGAAGCGTGCGGTACGGTGCCCGAGAGTGCTGCCCCAGGTATGACATATAAACAGCTGACCAGCGCTGCACGTCTCGTAGCTCAAGCTGTGGAGAGACTCGTGGAAGCGTGCGGTACGGTGCCCGAGAGTGCTGCCCCAGGTATGACATATAAACAGCTGACCAGCGCTGCACGTCTCGTAGCTCAAGCTGTGGAGAGACTCGTGGAAGCGTGCGGTACGGTGCCCGAGAGTGCTGCCCCAGGTATGACATATAAACAGCTGACCAGCGCTGCACGTCTCGTAGCTCAAGCTGTGGAGAGACTCGTGGAAGCGTGCGGTACGGTGCCCGAGAGTGCTGCCCCAGGTATGACATATAAACAGCTGACCAGCGCTGCACGTCTCGTAGCTCAAGCTGTGGAGAGACTCGTGGAAGCGTGCGGTACGGTGCCCGAGAGTGCTGCCCCAGGTATGATATTCCACATAAACTCACGCCTTTTTATCCGACTGTCGAAGGAGGGTAATGTCAAAATCAGTCTATGTATGTTTGTTCCTATGTGGCGTTCTAGAGACCAAACGCGTTGGCCGATTTTGATGATTCTTACGTCAATCGATTCGTCTTAACCTTGCGAGTGTCACTGGCTACATTAAAATTAGAAAAATTATGATTTGGGCGCCATATTGTGGGGGCCTAATGTTTTTTTTTTCATCCATGCCCATCGTTTGAGGTATCAAAATAAAGGTTTTTTTATGAGATTATTTCAAAAATATATAACACTTATATGTATAAATGTACCTGATTCGAAAAAAATAATAATTAAATAGTTAAAAATAAAAAAGTCAATTAAATAAAACAACATATAAGTGGTAGGCAGAAACTACAAAACGCTACATGCTACGATCCTTAAAAACTTTTGCTACATCTACATTCATACATCTTACCATACACGAACGCCGGTCGTGAGTACTTGGCCTGGGTATTTGATCTATAGGCCAATAAGATTCGTGTTTTTCCTTCTAAGGCGTCTCGGCGTATTATATAAGCATCTAGAATAATGCACATTTCAAATGGTGTAACAATTTCTGAAATAGGTAAAGAATTCGCCGGAGATTACCCTCCACATATACACAAATTAGCAGTATCTCTTTATTGATATAGAATACTTCTGAATCACAGAAAGAAATCTAACTAAATAACGCAATTTCCTCAATCTGTATGAAACCCAAGCGTGCCACTTTTTCACAAACAATTTAAAAACAAATTTACTTACCAATGAAAGAAAACAATGCCTTGGCCAATTTTTCTATACAGTCTTTACAGCTCAATAAGGCATAATTAGGCATATTTCTAGATTTCGGTGGATGTCCGGTGCCGATAATGCTAGATGAAAAGCTCAAAGTACGTATAATAATAAATAATAAATAAAATAATAAATAAAATAAATCATTGATCGTAACCTTACTCCGTTTTCTGACACGCGAAGTACATACATACAACGCGTCATCTAGTATATTTTTTATTTAATTATTTGACAAAATACCGTGTATAAAATACTTAATTAACTAATTACAAATATATACATTTAAACCAAAAACTACTCACTACCTAAACCTAAAAATATACTTAACTAAAATATGGCGTCAAAAAACTCCTCCACATCGTTGTCCACTGGTAATGTACCCAAAAGACTGGCAGCATTGCCACGTTGTATGGCAATGCTTAATCTCTGACCAAGGTAAAAGCCAGCCCTTGGGTCCCGCGAAGTGTCAACTAGGCGTTTGGAGAGATCTTTAAACAAAGCGTGAGCACTCGGACCCCACGGACCAAGAGTTTCAACCCCAAACGGCTCGAAAATATAACTACTGATGATATTATTATATTGCCGCCGCTTGAGGTTCTCTGCAGCCGCAGCGGCAGCGCCAGCACAGCTCGACGAGCTAGGAAGATGAGATGGCGCAAGAGTATCGACACATCATCACGTTATCTAGTTAGATTTATATCTGTGTTCTGAATAGTCACATCGCCTAGCCTGGTCCCAACTATGTAGGCTTCCAGTCTTAACTGGAGGAACCTGAATATCAGCATGTTACGTGGAGCGATAGCCCACCTGATCTATGGGGGTTACACTGTTACTTCTTAAGAGGAAACGGGGGCAGAGAGAGAATCATAACTCGATGTTTGGCTCTCGTCTCTTTCCTCCTCCAATATTGGACCAATTTAAAAGATATTCCGTAAACTGAAAATTAAAGATATATACTATGTCCCTATGATTTCCTTTTTGATAATCTTTAGAAGCACTAAAGCCCTCAAAAAATGCTCAAAATTGCGCTGTCAACAGAGGCTTAGTTTGACAAATATAAATTAAAAAAAGAAATTTAGGGACATAGTATATATCTTACTTTACCAGTTTATGGCATATCTTTTAAATTGTTTCTATATTGGAGGAGGAAAGTGACGAGAGCCAAAACTCGAATTATGAAAATTCTTTGCCGTGCAAATCCCTTAGTTAGATTGGTTTTCCAACTATCGGGCTTCTGACTACGCATAACGACTGTCGGATGTTAAGATTTATAAATGATAGCCGCATAAGTGCTTCTCTGTGTCAAAACAAATAATGTAATTTGTTTTCAGGTGTGGAACATTTGACTGCGGCTGCCCATAGAGTTACCGAAGAGTTGGAGCGATTGTTGGCGCATTGTGATCTAGGTAAGATTTATTGTAAACACAAATATAGATAGCTTATTGACCAGCTTCAACCAGAACAAGGTGCCAAAAAAGCATCTTCATATTAAATTCGGGTGTCTTTAGCTGGTTCACAACAAATATTTTTTGTGCAATACGTGCAATGATTCCTCACGCCAAAGTTTGTATAAATATAACATGGGGACTTCAAGTTTGAAGTTAGATTCTTTGCCGAAAAAAGACTAAATGTACATGTCTGTGCAGACGTGTGAGCTGTTTTGTGCTGATATATTCTTTTGTTTGTCGAAGGATCTTCGACGTTTAGTCGTACAGTTAAAAGTCGACGGACGTTTGTGCAGTTGTATTCAATGTTCCGTCATCTTGTCTCTCACAGACCGTCGCGCCCAGCAACCCACAGTAACTGAGCGCTCAGTAGAGAGCGTGATGACCGCCAGCGAACGGGTGGTGGCCTGCGGGGACCCTGCCGACATGGTGCGCCACGCCAGGCTGCTGGGGCAAGCTACTGCTCATCTTATCACTAACATCAAGGTAAGAGACAATCAATCAATGTTTAAGTCAAGAGTCAATGGGTTACGGCCGTCAAAGATTTCCAAGACAAATGGTTAAATCGTTCTTGTTCTCCCCCAGACGGAGGCGGAGTCCCAGCCCTCCGACTCGCAGCGCAAGCTGCTGGCGGCCGCCAAGCTGTTAGCTGACGCCACCGCGCGCATGGTGGAGGCGGCGCGCCAGTGCGCATCCTCACCACAGGTCAACACCATATTTATTTATTGACTTACCTACAATTGTTAGACTTTTAATAAGTTTGATATTTTGTTATATTTCTATACTTTGTGGAACCAAGTCTGCCACATTATTTCCAACCAGTGTCCAGTCAAAGAAGCTCGGTGAGTCAACACACTACCACTATCTTGGATCGCAGTGTATCAAGTTTTAGTAGTTTAAATAGAACATGCGTGAAGCTAAGTTGTTAACAAACAATCTACTATGATTTATTTAAACAAAAGTATCAAAAACGATGTACTATTTTCATATTGAACTGTAAATGGACCCATTTTTACCGTATAATACTTTCATACGCATCACTACATATTATAAAATAAAGTCCCCTGCCGCGTCTGTATGCGATAAACTCAAAAATACTGAACGGGTTTTCATGCGGTATTCACAAATAGAAATAATGAGAAACGAGAAAGGTTTTTGTGTATAGTTTGTCACGGGCAAAGCAGGGGCGGGTCGCTAGTTTAGTATAAAGATGTTTTTTTGAAAAAAAATGTATCTAACGAACATCATTTTGCTACAGGATCGTGAAAAACAAGAAGCACTTCGCAAGGCTGCAGAGGAACTTCGCTACATCACCGTTGACTACGCTCAGGGACAAGATATCGTCGGCTCACAAGTCGCTAGATTACAGGTAATATATATTTTACTGTATTGCATCATCATCTTCCTGCTCTTATTCCAATTAATAAAACAAAATAAAGCTACACACGCAAACTTAATAAAACAAAATAAAGCTACACACGCAAACACACCACACTACAATCACACACACATATGTTCTTACTCACATGCACACTAACGCATGAAAGAAAGAAAACGCAATTATTTGATACATATTTGTATAATACCACAGATAATATAATACTAGCATACAGATGCCTCATCCCATACAAAGAAACCGTGCCGACGCGGCGACGTAACTGGCGTTTTACGTTCTGATTCATGTTTGTACATTAATCGCGTTCGGTTCCGTTCCACGGCGATAAATAGATGGTTTGAGCAGTAACTTGCAAGTAAATGGGTTTACTCGGTTCGTGAATATTTTTTTCTATAAACACTGTGATGATTTATTTTATAGTATTTTTTGCACGTTTTTACAGTTTCATTGTACCAAACTGTGTTACAATACAAATCTAAACAATTAAGTGGAATGTCTCAGAAACTTAAAACCGCGCCATCTATTGGCATCAATTTTAAATGATCCGTTCAAATAATCTTTGAAACGTGAATTAAGAGCCCAATATGCCATAATTTTGTGCTTAGGAGAGTTGATTAGACAAGAACATAAAATGTTTATGTTCAATTCCAGAAAATATTAATTTTATACACAATTCGATAATAAATCGGTGCATATCGCGCCATCTGGTGATATTTATATCAACTAAATTTTCGTTCTTAGCGCTGGGACCCCGTGATAATATTTACAGTAGGTAATACTTACTTTTGCACTGCACCATACTTGTAATGGCAGCTCAAACACGGTGGTGACGGAAGTAACTGGTGCGTATAGCACAGGAATACGCCCAGTTTAAGCCCAGTTGCACATGTTTTGTATTATGCCACTAACTTATAAAACCTTATTTAAGGTACAATAAGGCTTAAGTCTTGAAAAAAAAAAAACTTTATTATTTATTAGTAAGTCTTCTTTCACCTCTTTTAGGCCACATCTTAGTAATGATGTGTATGTGAAGCAATGTTCTTATTATGTATTTGAACAACAAAGTATAATACTCACAGTGGATCTTTGTGTCTCTGAATTGGCTGCATGACCCTGCGCAGTAGCTATTTTTGTGTCAATGTTGAAGGTGAAGATAGCGTTGTAATGGTGGGTACACACGTACGTACATGATCGATAAACAACTTAAACCAACAAGTAGATAGATATTTCATGATAGCTACAACCTTGGGGTCTTCAAGTCAAGAATGAATAGGTTACTTCTAGACAAGCGTGCTTCACCGTCGACCACATCATCGCTTACCTTCAGGCGAGATAGTGGTCAAACGCACATCCTATCGATAAATAAAATAAATAAATAAAAGTACGAACGTGTGTACCATGCAAGTCTCAAGGCAAAAGCTCGAAGCCAACCAAAATGTTCGATTCGAACAAAATTCAAACGTTCATAATTCTTGCTCGATGTTCGAAGCAAATATGTTTGTACGTGTAGCCGCGACGTCGAGCATGTTCGTCGTGATTGATATTTTTGTGAAGTGTGCGCAGCTAAAATATCGGACTTTCGTTCATTTTCTCGGAATTTTGTGGAACAATTTATAAATATGCTTGTGGAAAAAGAAACGCAGCTTATATATAACGTTTGATGCCCACAAAACACAACAACGAATTATCCATTGCTGGAACAGTTTCAACGCACACTAAACATGTTCTTCGAGCAAGCTTTTACGTGTAGACACAAGGTGGAACATGTATGGAGAAAAGCTTTGTTCGATGAGATTTGCTCAATGAGCATGTTCGCACGTGTGTACCCACCATAAGAGTCCTATCTCGCTTACTCTATGCAGTATACTCGATGACTAGTTTCTTGCGCAATGGTTAGCAGAGCCAACTTTAGAGACACAAAGATTCGCTGCGACTACTATAGCTGGCCTGATGGCAGGCACGACTGCTGGTATCAAAGATCATCGCATTATACCATAAACAAGCCTGGATTACTCGCCTGCTTACTTCTTCGGGGAACACACTGAGATCTAAATGTAATCCTAATGTTGTTGTCCACAGGAGAGCGCACGTCAGGCCGCTTCCAGCGCCACTCAGCTCATCACTTCAGCTCATAACGCGACTCAGTTCAACACCAACAAGTATACACAGGTATGTTTCTCATCAGTAGGTAAAGTTTAAAGAAAATGGCAAATAATGTTCCTCGTGTCAATGTGCGTCTTGTAGTCAAATTTTTTGATACTGTACTGGTTAGTCAGCGCAATTTCTGAACAAAGTGTTATTGGACTCATCAATTTATGGTAAGGAAATGTCATTACAGTTGCGTAGCCTTTTTCCAACTAGTCTTGGAGTTGGTTTCCAGTCTAGTATGAGGCAGTGGAATGCCAGTGCTTGTTTACATAGAACGACTACATAACTGACAATCACAGAGTATTAAATTTTTGACAGCTTAAGCTGGTGCGCGCCGTTCGTAGCCGATTTTGCCGTGATTCTATAAATCTCTGCATCGGGCAAAAATACGTATTCATACCCGAGAAACTGCAGAATTTACTTCAATTTATATTTTCTACCAGGAAACCCTGATCGAGGAGTGCAAGTCGCTAACGGAACAGATTCCCCGCGTGGTGGACGCCGTCAAGGTGTCCAGCGTCCGGCCCGGCGAGGCGGCTGCTCAGCTCGACCTCATCTCCGCCAGCGAGGCCTTCCTGCAGCCCAGCGCACACGTGGTGGCCGCCGCCCGGGGAGCCCTGCCCACAGTGGTGGACGGGCCTACTGCCAAGCACCTGGCCGACACCACGCATACCTTCACCTCCAGCTGTGCTGAACTCAGGTATATGATACTTGCAACTGGATTTTAAAGCAGTTCTCCTCCACCGATTAAGATGAAATTTTGCATACACGTTTAGTTTGAACGACAATACATGGTTAGCTAAGTGAAGTTATTCTAAATCCAATATGGCAGATGGCCCAAGATGGCGGACTAGTTATTTTTTGTGCACTGCTATCAATTGAAAGGAGTTCAATCCTCATATATATTTTTTTCCCCAATAGATCAGCCGTAGGTCGTGCCCGCATATCCTGCAAGGGTTTAGAACTGGATGCAGCGGCTGAGATCATCAAATCTTTGCAAGCTGAACTTGACGAGTTAGAGGAAGCTGCCAGGGCTTTCGAGCTCCGACCTCTACCAGGACAGACGGTAAGTTAGCCCATCATTCTCCTACCTTAGTTTGCGATCGGCGCAACATATTTTCATCTTGTATATTCGGTAGTTCTTCTCATCTAATTAATCTAGTTAATATCATCTTTCGCACAATCTGATGGGCAGATGACATTGTTGCCATTGCGGGTACGTCTGGATGAGGTTGGCACAGGAACGTGGTGATTGGTACGAGAAGAGAGAGGCCTATGCTCAGTAGTGCGCGAAGTGTTTTAACTCTTACAGTGAATGTAGACATTCACACTCAACATTTCCGTCACGATATATTCCTTAATCTTTCACATCATATCAAGGGTTCACTGGCTATTTGTATTAAGGGACATTTTAGGAAATTTACAGTATAGCATTTTAAAGTTTCAGTTTTAGGAAAAAAAAAATATATAAAAATGTAATTTTTTTTAATGAAAATTTGGTGTATGTTGCTTTCCTTAACAATAACCGCACAATTCAGTCAGTAGTGGTTGCAAGCAATTTCACTCAGTCACCCTAGCTGAGAATAATGAATAATTTTATAGTTATGATTTTAATAAAGAGGGGAGCTCGTGGCTAAATAATAACAGCCGCACGGGTTGATCATCAAGGTTGAGCAACGCTTGACGAGGTCGGTCAGTGGATAGGTGACCATTTCAACATACCGAGTCTCCTCCGTGCTTCGGAAAGCACGTTAAGTCGTTGGTCCCGGCAGTCATTTGAAGATCTTTGACAGTCGTAATGGGTAGTCAGAAACTTGAGATCTGACATCAGTCTTACCAAGGGGTACCGTATTACCTAGTTACTGGGTTGTGGAGGTCAGATAGGCAGTCACTCCATGTAAAACACTGGTACTTGTCTGAATCCGGTAAGACTGGAAGCCGTCCCCAATATAGTTGGGAAAAGGCTAGGCAAATGATGATGATTTTAATAGAGAATTTATAGTTATTATTATTTTCTTTCTTTCGTAGGCTGAATGGGCGTCCTCGACAATGAAGACGTCGTCCCGCTCGGCGGCCTCCCACACGGCGCAGCTCGTGTCGGCCGCGCGGCACGGGGAGCCCGGCGCCTGCGGCCGCGCGGCCGGGGAGCTGGCGCAGAGCCTCAAGGACTTCACCACGGGGCTGCGGGCTTCAGCCGCCCTACATGACGAGCAGCCACGGAGAGAGAGGTGAGACCAATACAGCATCATCTACCAAGGCTTGGTGGAAGCTTATTGAACAAGAAAGAAACGACAGAAGAAGTCAACAATGACAAGGCATTATTAAGTTACTGGCTTCTGCCAGCGGCTTCGCTCGCGTGAATCTTCAAAAATCTGTTCTATTAAAAATTTCATGATTACATACATGATAAAACACCCGCCTTTTTCCCATGTGTAGGCAGAAACTATAGAATGCCACCTGCTACGATCCATACATACTCCTTTTGTTTCACTTACGTTCATATATCTAGTCATACACACACGCCGGAAAAAGAAAAAAAAAAAAAAGTTATGGGCGTCGAAAGTTCCATATTTCAACACTAATTTTAACGCATCTTTGCGCTTATTACCATAGGAAGAACAAAAATTTCAAAACAGTCACCGTACAGGGATAGATTAGTTGTTCAACAATGCAAATAATTTTATTTTGAAAATATACATTTAGTCGTTTTTTCATGATATCCATATTCCCAAAGGTATATTTATAAAATTTCGCGTTATCGTCCTAAATTATCATCCATTTTGCTACAAATTTTCAAAAGTGTGTATTCGTACGCGAACTAGCTTCTTACTGCACATCACAACATCTATCTCTTTCGGACGTGTTGTCGGATGAGATAGCATGCATTTTACCCCGCGCACAAAATAGCTTTGCGTCGACTAGGGCAACCTTAAGCTCGTACGTACACCACTACTATTTTCTTAATGTCCCTCGGCAATCATCGCATTTCCGAATACAAACGAATGCTAATTTACATGTCCAATGTCAATTATTAGATTTGGTGTGTATTATAATCTTGCATTCAGAACTAAGTACTTTATTGTTGTTTTATTTTGATGTCCGTATGAAATATATAGAGCTGTAAAAATAGCAGCTTAACAGCTTTCCTCCCATTTTAAAAATAAGTTACAGTATGTTGAAAGAGTATTAACAACTCTATATACTTCCAAGTTTATTGAGAGCGTCCGGTCTGCACCAAGTGCAAAGGGCAACTGATAGAAATCTGACGACTGACGAAACACGAAGTTTGCCGAGGGACATTAAGAAAATGTTTGTACTATTCTCGTTTGTTTAATTTAATAAATTGCATAGCAAACATTCGAACAGACTATACTGTTCGAAGGAGCACAGCTGTTTAACGACTTACCAAATGACGTAAAAGATTGTGATAACATTAACAGATTTAAACTAAAACTGAGAAATTATGTTTATGAAATGTAGTCATGCCGCATATTTAATGTTAGCAATTACATATTTCCTTGTTTATATTTGTATATATTTGTTTTGTATAACTTCACCAACACGCATCGGAGGCAAAATGTATTTATTTAGATATAAACAATTACTTTGTATCTCATTGTAAGTGAACCTATGTATTGTTCTTATGAGAATAAATTCTTTAAACCGAAACCGAAATGACTCATACTTATCTCTTTCTAACCTTGATCATATCTGTTGTCCACAGGGTGATCAACTCAGGTCGCCAAGTGCTCTACTCCTCACAGACGCTGGTGGAGCATGTGAAGAGATACCTCACCACCTCGGAGACTGTGGATACCACCTCCATCATGAGCATCGCTAAGGATATCTCACAGGTAAGATATAGTATGGCAGAAATTAAATAGAAACACCACACAACATTGAACCCATCATTTGCTTACTACCTTTGATACAATGGTCAAAGGCGAGCATATTTATTAAAAAAATACGTTCAAAAAGTATGAAACAAGAAAATATTCTCATCTGAAATTGTTATGTACAAGCTATTCATATTGGTATTCAAAGAACCCTATCGGTCATCCGTTCTGCGAGCAATGTGCTCCCACTGCCACATCTTCTTTTCGTATGAGGATGTGGCCACTTCTGGGAACCCCACAGGCCAGATATCATTGTTTGAAGTTAACCAACACATTCCTCCTACAGGGTCTAGAATCGACGCTAGAAGCCATTCCCTCGCACACGGAACTAGACGTGGCCATGGAGAACATCAACGAGACTCTCAACATCCTCAACATGGGGGAGTTCCCGCCCTCCGACAGGAGCTATGGGTAAGTGAAATATACCACTTTATGGACAGCGTGAAAAATTATTATTGATTTACTCTTATAAGCTTTTTCCAACATCTACCAGTTTTTACATGAAAAATCTGTCTTAAAACAAAATAATTCACAGTTCTAAATTAAATCTGGCGTTAGAAAAATCAACTCTTAGAAAATTACATTATTTTAGAATGAGCAATTTAACCCAGCTGCCGATTTTTCCATCTTATTCCACTTGTGATAGATTAGATTTTTCTGATCTGATTTTACCAAATCCATGCCGTGTGTTCTTGTTACGGCCATAAATTCTGCAAAATAAAAATGTTTTTGTTAAATAAAAAATCGTTGAAACTAAGCAGTATGCTTGTGAACACATCCGATCTGTGCAACCTGGTTCGGAATCGGCGATCAAGTGCCGATTTGACCAGTGAAACAAATCGCGATTAGTTGCAACTAAACTCAGTTTATGCAAATACAGCGTTCTGATTGGTTGAGACCGCTGAGAAACTACTAATCATAACGCGTTATTTGCATAAACTGAGTTTAGTTGAATTAATCGCGATACGTTTCTTTTGTGAAATCGGCCCTAAGAATAATCTCTCTATGGGGCCTAAAGAGTTCCGTTCCTGTTTGGGTTCTTTATAAAATTTCAATCTTGTGTTTTTTTCCTTTAGCGAACTCCAAACCGAACTCAACGCAGCAGCAGTCGGCTTAAACACGGCATCATCAGAAGTAGTACAGAACGTGGAGCGTCCGGCCGCGCTGGCCTCCACCAGCGCTCACTTCGGAGACGCTTTCAACAGGCTGCTGGGAGTTAGCATGGAGATGGCTGGACATACTGAGGTAAGCTACCACTAACTTTGTTCCGCCTAGCTTATGGATCTCCGACCTTACTTATAACTGCCATTTTTTGATCAATCTCATTTATTTTGGCAAATACGAGAGCCGACGGTATTTTAGACCGAAAATCGTGGCAACCTTCTACAAAAGTTGATAAAAAATGCGGCGAATTGTGTGCAATCATTGAGATAAGTTAGTTTAAAATATCTGATAGAATTAGTGAACCATAAATAAATTGCAGAAATTCTAATACTTTTAAAAGAGCAATTCTTGTATATATTTAAATGTAATCTGAATTTCGGCAACGGCTTCAACGATTTTCATGAAATTTAGAATGCAGGGGGTTTCGGGCGAGATAAATCGATCTAGCGGTTATAATCGGTTTCATTTTTTGAAAACGTTTCTCTATTTTCACCCGAGCAAAGCTCGGTCGCCAAAGTACTAATAATAGTAAAGTGAAAAGTTTTGAAATATATAATGTTAATAAAGTACAAATATTTATTTTCGTATATTTTGTAAGTTAGAATGTTTTGTTGTTACAGGATCGCGACGCTCAAACTCTGATGGTGAGCTCTATGAAGAGCGTCACAGTGAACTCTTCCAAACTGCTGGGCACTGCCAAGTCTGTCAGCCAGGTGAGATATGTTTTGTAATAATACTGTTTATAGTGACATTTTTCTTCAATTCTATATCTTAAATAATTCCCACGTACCCACATTAGAATCTGTAATTAATAAAAAAATCCTTTTAGATTGCAATTTCAATTTGCCATTGAATTTGTAATTTTTTGTTTCTAAAATGTTTTGACAAATCCACATTTTAATCATTAAAACTGCTTCTAAGTGTGTTTGTGTAAATTCCTCCTTTATTTTTATGTGTATATTCTCGGCAATTAAATTTTTGTTTGTCTTAGGACTTGACTCGTCCTAACGCTAAGAACCAGCTAGCGGCTGCAGCTCGCGCCGTCACCGAGAGCATCAACAGACTCGTGAGTATTCCTTCAATATAACATCATCATCATCTTTCTGCCCCTCCCATGTTACTTGTGGTCGGCGCAACACGTTTTCTTGTTCCATACCGCCCTGTCCCCCGTCACGCTATCACTGACTCCCTTTTCTTTCATATCACTTCGCCCACTCCGGATCATCCACATTTATATTCATAAATCTTTTAGTAATATGTGTTTCATCCGTCCTCATCACATGACCATACCAGGACGATTTCCTTTCAACTTTTCTGTCACTGGCGCCACATTCAAACTTGCTTAAATATAACATATATAAGCAAATCAAGCTAACGGCTTTTGATTCTACCTACTATATGTCCCAGTACAGAACCCTTCTTTATCTCTGGCAGAGTTTATAAGAGCACAGAAATTGTTTAAAACTAAGAAATCTTTATATATAAAACAAAGTCGTGTTAGTTACACCATTTATAACTTGAGAACAGCTGGATCGATTTATATGATCTTTGATTTGTTGGATTTATCTCCGGCCCGAGTAACAGACTAACTATTAAAATATCAGAAATATTAACGAACAACAAAATTATAAAGAAAATTCATTTTCCCATACGTTTTGAGAACACAGCGCCATCTCTGATATATGACATAAACAAAACACGGACCAATATGAACGTAACTTTGTATACTGGTTCCGGTAATGCCAGTAGATGGCGTTGTCGATTATTCTGAAATTCAAAACAAAGTCGGGTTAGTTATACACCATTTTCCCATACATTTGTTTGAGGTGGTACGAAGTACATAATAGCTTGTTACATAATAGAAATAAAACAAAAAATAAATCACTATGTTACAAAGTCTTCGTATATTTGGAGTCTGGCGCTTCTTTACACCCCCTTCCAAACCAGCAACTTATAAATTGCCCCTCCCCAGGTGGACGTGTGCACAGAGGCAGCTCCCGGCCAGAAGGAATGCAACGCCGCCATCCGCAGCATCGAGAGCACCCGGCCGCTGCTCAGCAGCCCCACGCAGCCGCTCACAGAGCTGGGCTACTTCGCCTGTCTCGACTGCGTTGTGGAACAGAGCAAGAGTTTGAGTGAGTCATCTCTCTACACAAACGTGTAGTAGTAGTAGTAACTCTTTATAGGACGGCTCATGCAGAGTATAGTTCTCGTCAAACTTCTGGGCCGCCCTGAACTTGGCTTTCTGCACGAAACGGTGCCGTTTTCGTAAGAGAATTACTTCTGTGCAGCCATTGTAGCCAACTTCAGGACGGCCAAGAAGTTTGGCGAGAACTTTAGCCAGTAAACTGGGCAGTTATTTCAAGGTTATCTCATAAATCTTATTTGAATATTGAACTTTATGTACATTTATGATCTGAGTTTGATCACATTGTGTGTGTGTGACCACTACGTGGTCTGGGTCATTCTTGAAGGTTCCTGAAAATAATCACCCTTAATCTAGAGAATCAGGTTTATCTACAACTCCTGGTCGTCGATTCTTTAATCTTTTCTCTGGTTTTTCTAACTGAAAAGGATTCTATCCAAACTATCAGGTAGTCATGATCTTCGCAGTAGTAATAACGACGGTTAAAAGCTCCATAACCACTCCGAAATCCGTCCATCACAAAACCTAATTAACATGGAGCAGAATTGCTGGCAAATTACTTATTTTTAACACGCTTTTACTAGCTTAGTATGTATCAATGTAACAAAATCTTTGCACGTGATTTTCACCCCCTTCAAAACGTGGGATTGATTTAAAACTTTGCACACTTATCAAGGACCAATGACAATGCAATAATTTAGTCAAAGTCAAATATGTTTATTCAACTAGGCCAATAAGCGGCACTTTTGAACGTCAAACAAAAATTAAAATTTATAAATAATGAAAGTTGATTCAACCGGGCGCGTTTAAATAGTTTGTTTGTATTTGTTGTTTGTTTTGCCTGACCAAGATCTTCAGGATTAGCGACTTTTTAGTTCAATTTACCATTAAAGCGTGTTTTTGGTATAAGAAACTGCTATGTTACATTTGTACTGGATGAAGCGTGGACCATTGAAGATATTATAAACCAGAGGGAAATACTTAAAGTTTCGTACGAACATTTTAAATCTGTTATTATACAACGACGTAAAACAAAATGTGGCTTTGATCACATATTATTGCAAGATGTTGAATGCCTTTAAATTGATCCTACCGAAGGCATGTCGATTTAGTTTGAGCTACTTAACTAGTATTATTGTTCAACAGGCGAGGGCATGTCGTCGATGGCCAGCTCAGTGAAACGCAGCGAGGTGGAGCAGTTCAGCCGCGCAGTCGGCACTGTGGCCAACGCCGTACAGGGGCTGGTGGAGTGTACCGCTCAGGCGGCTTATTTGGTGAGTAACCACGGGATATTAAACTTTCATAAGCTAGAATTAGGTTTTACCAGCCAATGCGCCAATCTAAGTATATATATATCATTAGTATATATGTATCATTGTTTGTTTTTGAAAGTGCAAAATGCAACAGCGCACTTGTAAAAACGGGCATTCGTAATATCAACTGTAACAGTACCTACATAATAAGTCTCATTTCTACTAAAACATAACAACTCACATTTGATCCGAAGTGACTCTTTCCAGTTTTGATAATGAAAGCTGATTAATTATACAATCTATTTTAGCTAAGCAGGCAATTGGTCTTTTTTTGCTAATACAATATCACGTTCATCCAATGATCATTAAAGATTGAATTTGGAGTTTCGTTTTGGCAACATCAACGTCCCTACATCAACTTTTTACACATGTTTCTTCCCCTACAGGTGGCAGTATCAGACGAGACCAGCGTCGCTGGCAGGCCAGGTCTGGTGGACCAGGCTCAGTTCGCCCGAGCAGCCGTGGCCATCGATCAAGCTTGCAGAGCGTTGTGCGACAGCAGCAGCAACCAGCAACAGGTAACTTTATCATCATCGACATCTGTCTAGTTTGTTTCCATATTTGCTGGTCGACTTCCAGTCTTAACTGGATGAACTAACCAGATGCAGTTGAATACAAATATATTACACTAGCTGGCCCACGTGACTTCGCTCCCGTCAACTGGCTACCTACCACTCGCCTACCTACCTGCCATACCTACCCTACCTACCAATTTGTTAATCTATTTATTTAAATAAGAATTAATACGAATGTCTGATCTATTTAAAATTTAGAACATAAAAGCTGCTATTGTGACTTAACTATGATAGTTAGCTATATTCTCTCGCAGACTTTTTTGTTGGTAATAATGAGTACTTTAATCATGTAGTACATAATTTTTATGTATCATCAACAGTTTTCTCAGCGCACGCCATAGAATGATTTTTATAGGCAAAATATTGGTACTTTGGGATTATTGCAATTTTCATATGGATCGCTAATTTTTTTTGAAAATAAATTATAGCCTATGACATTCAAGAATAATGTAGCTTTCTACTGGTGAAAGAATTTTCAAAATCGGTTCAGTAGAACCAGAGATTACCCCCCTACAATCTCACAAACTTGACCTCTTATAGTATAGATGAAGAAACTGAGTATCTACCTAATATTGTCAGCCTCCTTTGATTGTCAATTCAAAGAAGTCTGATAGTCAATTCCAATATGTCACATGTTCGGTGCCGTAACTGTAATTTAACACTTGTTATAATATTTACTTGTCTATATTTTTGATAAAACTTTTATTATCTTAAATAATTTTCCCAATTGGTTTGGTGATGGCAAATGCTGCCGTCGAGTATGAGATTTTGATTTCTAGTTTGATCGAATTGTTAATGTCTTTTTTAAACGACAAGAAGGCGTGTATTGTTTTTCTATTTGGAAGTTTCTTACTAGTAGTCGGGACCTATTCCAAGGCGAGATATGGATGTACTATACGCTTCTGCGAAACCTTTAGGAAATACTGACGTGATCGCTTACTATTTTCATGTAATTTCTTAAAACACTTCTTCCATCCGCAGGTGCTATCCGCCGCCACAGTGATAGCGAAACACACCAGCGCCCTCTGCAATGCTTGTAGAGTAGCATCCGGTCGTACGTCAGAGCCGCAAGCCAAGAGACATTTCGTACAAGCCGCTAAAGATGTGGCCAACTCTACTGCAGCTCTGGTCAAAGAAATCAAGGCGTTGGATACCGATTATAGTGAGGTGAGGAGGAACATCAATTTTCAACAACTTTTTGTCCCTTAAAAGCCCTTATCAGAGCAAAAATAAGTCCAGTTTCGCTGTCAAGCAAGCTTCTTCTGGGTAAGCTCACTCCATCGTCGACTCTGTCTCTATCACCTATGACCTAGACTAGAGTCAAGAGCAAACCCATCACAAATAAAAATAAAATAAAATAAACTTTTATTTATGGCTCTTTTATAAGTTAGCGGTTCTGTAACAAAATCTTTTAACTATAAGTTTTTGAAAATGTAAGACAATTGAGGTTCTTCTATTTATTTATCTAGCCTTTTTTGTTTCACTGACCTATGAATCTTCAGTTTAATAATAAAAAAAAAAACAAGTTGGATGGTCTTGCAAAAATAAACATCCATTGGGAGACATCGTAGTCAAATACAAAAAAAAGATTGGCATGCCGATGTAGTTTACAATGTGAAATATTTTATCTTTAAAATCATCGCAATACATCTGCAAAGTTTCTGGTATATGCTATGGACAATATGCGACTGTGGCATCTTACCATTAGGAACGTCGCCAGCTTATCTGCCAAACAATTACTTACATTTGATGTTCTTCTTGTTTAGGCCAACCGTGCCCGCTGCGCATCAGCCACAGGTCCGCTACAGGACGCCGTGCGCAGCCTGTGCCAGTTCGCTGACTCTCCGGAGTTCGCGTCCATACCAGCCAAGATCTCACCTCAGGCACGACACAACCAGGAGGCTATACTGGACTGTGGCAGGTATGTAGCACTATACAACTGTCCTTTCAGGATCTAAGTGTCTTTGAGTCAAGAGTGTATAGGACAGGTTACTTCTAGACAAGCGTGCTTCACCGTCGACCACATCATCGCTCACCATCAGGCGAGATAGTGGTCAAGCGCGAGGCTATCAACAATCAATGTGCCTAGCCTTTTCCAACTATGTTAGGCTAGGCTTCCAGTCTAACCGGATGCATCTGAGTATCAGTATTTTTCATGGAGCAACTGCCTAGCTGACCTCCACAACCGAGTAGCTGGGTAACACGGTACCCCTTGGCAAGACTGGTGTCAGATCTCAAGCTTCTGACTACCCGTAACGACTGTCAAAGATCTTCAAATGACAACCGGGACCAACGGCTTAACGTGGTTGCCGATGCATGGAGGAAACTTTATGTAAAGATGGTCACCCCTCCACGGACCGACCTCGACAAGTGTTGCTTAACCTGGAACATTGATCTATGCGGCTAGTATTATTTAGCCACGAGATTCTCGACACCAGATGTCACCTCTATTTCTTCGTCGGTACACTCTTAGCACAGTGGTTATAGTCGCCTCACAATGCGACTTCATTCTTCTCTATCGGCTGTGACTCGTGTGCCATGCAATAGACCGCCTACTACAGGCTTGAGCTGATGACATCAGTATCTTTTGAAGATAGACCTAAGCCTAACCAAACCATGATATCGTCCTCAGGAACATAATATCCGGCTCCTGCTCCATGCTGGAGTCAGCTCGCTCTTTAGCTGTGTCTCCTGCTGAGCGCTCGCACTGGCAGCTGTTGGCGCAGCACAGCAAGACTGTGTCCGACAGCATCAAGGCTCTCGTTACTAACATCAAGTAAGTTTATGTAGCTAACTATAAAATACATACTACCCTATCCAAATACATAAATAAAATCATTATTATAAACAAATAACAAAATGAAAACGTCTTTTGTTCTGTTAAAGCATACAAAGTCACCTGTCAATTCTTAAGTTAACGGCAAAGTTATCTGTATCTTAATCGTAACTCTTTTATTTTGTTTCGACAAACTCCATATAAATAAAAAAAACATGTTCGAACGCCTAATCTGGATGTCGAAGCAGCTAATTCCGACGCTGTGTCCATAGTTTTAAGTTTTTCAAATGTTTTTGCTTTTGTGTCATTGTTCCCAATACACCGCTATTCAAAGTAATCCATATTTCTCCTGTTGTATTTTACCCCAAGTCCTGATTGGTCCCGCACATGGTCCTTCGAGCCGGATTCAGTGCTTAAATTTTTAGATTTTTGTGTTATCATTGATTTAATTTTACTCGAGGCACCTGATTTAGCGATACCTGGCACGTCGTGTCTTGATATTTCTAAAGTGTCAAGTAAATCAGCGCGAGTGCGAATGTAGTGGAGGAATGCATCAAAGGTGGTCTTGCTGTCCTTGTTAGTATGACCTTTAAATTCTTCATATTCACGATAAGACTTCTGATCCAACTTACAAGTAACTAAATACACCGCTTTTCAAAGTAATCCATATTTCGCCTGTTTTATTTTACTCCAAGTTCTGGTTGGTCCCGCACAATTCATATTATTAGCAAATAAATAAACTCAATGACTACAGTGAAATTGTCAGAATAAATATTATAAGAATAATTTCCAAAAAAAAAACCTTTTTTTAACAAGCTTACCGTCATTGTCATCCAAACCAAAAGTGTATGCAAAATTTCATCTTAATTGGTTGAGGATAACTGCTTTAAAATTCAGTTGCTAGATTTGACCCGAACATCATACATACATACATTGCAAATTAATAAAAAGCTTGTAAAAAAGCGCTATTTCTATTGAAAAACCGTGTTATTTTGTAAGTTAATAATTTTAATTGGAATATTAACATGAACGTCCCTCTTGCAGAGAGAAAGCTCCCGGACAACGAGAATGCTCAGCCGCAGTGGACACGCTCAACAAGCAGCTCAGGGAGCTGGACCAGGCCGCCATGCAGGCAGTCGGACAGGAACTGTATCCTAGGAAGAACAACTCGCTGCAAGGTTAGATTATTATTGAAATAAAGACAATAATTTAAAATAATAATAACTTCATTGGTTCCAAGAATACATAAGGCCCCGGTTTTTTTGCATTGTTTGTCAAATCAACATCAAACAATTTATCAAATTTTTAAACAAAAACTGTATGTCATATGTGACAAAGCTCTAATTTCATTGCAA
The DNA here is from genome assembly GCA_948252205.1 of Orthosia incerta. Taxonomy (NCBI): domain Eukaryota; kingdom Metazoa; phylum Arthropoda; class Insecta; order Lepidoptera; family Noctuidae; genus Orthosia; species Orthosia incerta. The sequence goes on from OX411765.1 coordinate 23,633,748, forward strand.
CCCATACTTATTTAGGTGCTTTTAATACATATTTTCACTTAAAACACAACTTAAATTACAGAACGCTAGTCCTGTTTATTTATTTAATCTTTATCATTATAGGATATCATTTCATGTTGTACACATATCAAAAGTTGTTGATAATGATAAGAGTAATGACCCCAAACTGGATTACAGTTATTTATTATAGAGTTTAGACACCTTATTGTCTGTTAAATGAATCTTATTCACTAAACATATCTCTGTCCCACCAGGCTACTCAGAACAGATAGAGAACAGCGCAACAGAAATGCTGGAACGTTTGGAACCTCTGCGCATCGCTGCCAACGGAGAGGCCGAGAATTTGGGCCATGCTGTTATACAGCTGGTGAGTTTATAAATCATTAAAATACTAGCTGTGCAAGTGGCTTCGCTCCCGTCAACTGGCTACCTACGTACCCTATCCAACAACCTACCTACCCTACCCTAACTACCTCCCCTACTCTAACCTACCTACCCTACCTTTAACTACCTCCCGTTTTTTCGATCACTGTCGCTCTCCATCGACACCATACCCGACACGAGTCCACTTAGTACTAAACAAAGGTACTTGTATATCATTTTAAGTAAATAAATCATGACAAGATCCGACATGTATGTGTTATGCTTCTTCTGACTGTATACAAACAAGATGATAAAACTTAAATCATCTATCTTCCAACAGGTATCGTACGCCGAGCCCCTGGTCACAGGCGCCATCGGAGCCGCCTCCAACATCACGGAGTCCAACACACAAGCGGGCCTGTTGGAACACACGCGCACCGTGCTCGAGACTCATGCACAGCTGGTGATCTTCACCAAGACTGCTGCCGGGAACCCTAGGGTAAGGAACTCGAAATTCTGTCTCATTCCTATCACCGCTACAACCTAGGAGACTTCAAGTCGTTTTGGGAATAATTTATTATGCGTACAGCTAAGGAGTGGAATTCCCTGCCGGAGTCTGTATTTCCTGATAGCTACAACCTGGGAGTCTTCAAGTCAAAATTAAATAGATTACTTCTAGGCAAGCGTGTTTCACTGTCGACCACATCATCGCTTACCATCAGGTGATATAGTGGTCAAACGCGAGCCTGTCAATAACAAATAAAAAAACTGCCTCTTACTTGTTCCCAACGGGGTCGGCTTCCAGTCCAACCGGATGGAGCTGAATATAGTAGTCACAGCAGATCTGTGTGTCTCTGAAGTAGGCTCTGCGAACCATTGCGCATGAAACAGTATGTCATCGATTATACTGCATACAGTAAGCGAGATAGGACGATGCGACAAACGTAAGCGAGTGAAAGAGACAGTTATACAATGCTATCATCTACTTCAACATTGACATAAAAATAACTTTTTTTTTTAAAGCATACAAACGACTTCCAAATAAAAACACTACAAAGTGAAGAATAACTTCAATTTCGAAAGTCGGTGTTCCTGTTTTCGTTTCTTCGATGTTTGACACCGACTTCTGAAATTGGAAGTAATTTTTACTTCTTACCTATGAACTTGAAATTTGGTGAAAATGTTTATTATTATGTATATTTTAGTAGCAAATACTAATATATTCTACATTTGGTACGAAACCCTAAATGTGTAAAGTGCGACACGCGTGGCCTTGGGTTTTTGACCTTTGCGAATGGACAGTATCAGTTAAATAATTTTCTAACTTTTGGATTTGACTTTCAAAATTGCTGTTTAATCGCCTAATTTAAATAAATTATTTGACTTGAACTTTAAATCTATGTTAATGTAATTTTTTCGTCCCTCAGGCAGTAAACATCCACGACAAGGTGTCGGCTCAAGTCTCCCAATGTCGCGCATCTCTGGCTGAGCTGCAGGCGTGTGTGAGAGAGTTGAGTGCGGCCAGGGGAGCCGTGGGCCCACTGCTGGACACCATGCAGAGGGCTATCGCTAGGCTCACTGAGCACAGGTCAGTAATAAGTATATTTCTATTTATTTGTTTACCCTTGAATTCCGACGCCATATAGCATTTATTTCAACGCAGAATAAATGTTTTCACATACTGCCTTCCATCACCCTATGTGTTGTGAAATGGAGTCTATTTATGTAAAACCATGTGCCCGATGAAATGGGTGGTCCGTAGATTTCGGCTTAGTCAATTGCTCTATACATTTTTATGATCTAGAAAATCGTAATATTTCACAAAACTCAATAACAAATCGAAGCTTATCACGCCATCTAATGCAATTTAATTTAACCACAATATCTTTTTTCGCGTTGGGTGCCCGTGTCAATGGTTATCTATACCACGGGGTCTCATTGCTAAGGAAGGAAATTTGGTTCAAATAAATCTCACTAGATGGCGCGACATGTGCACACAATTAAATATAATTGTGTGTAAAATTAACATTTTCTGGAATTGAACATAAAAATTGTATGTTCTTGTTTAATCAACTTTCCTAAGTACAAAATTATAAAATATTGGGCTCTTAATTCACATTTCAAAGATTATTTGAACGGTTCATTTAAAACTGATGCCAATAGATGGCGCATTTTTAAATTTCTGAGGCATTCCTCTCGTTTGTTAAAATTTGCATTGTAACACATTTTGGTGCAAAAAAATACTATAAAACGAACATTCACTGTATTTAAAGAAAAAAATGTTCACGAACCTAGTAAACCCTTTTACTTGCAAGTCGCTGCTAACACCATCTATTGCCGTGGAACGGGAACGAACGCGATTGATGTACTTACAAAAATAACAAGATTAATCAGATGAAAAACGCTAGTTACGTCGGCACGGTTTCTTTGTATGGGATGAGGCATCTGTATGCTAGTATTATATTATCTGTGTCTATCCTAATATTATAAAGAGGAAAGATTTTTTTGTTTGTTTGTTTGTACCGAATAGGCACCGAAACTACTGGAACGATTTGAAAAATTCTTTCACCAATAGAAAGCTACATTATTCCTGAGTGACATAGGCTATTTCCTAATCCCGAAAATGGGTCCTGTGGGGTGACCCACGGGAGCGAAGCCGCCGGCAACAGCTAGTTTATTCATACTTTTAAAACGTCAGTATTACGTCAGACCTCCAAAACACCTTACCACTTGCTAGTGTTTTAACTGGGAAGAACATGCGGTAAAACAAACTCGCCTGCAACATACATACCACTCTGCCTTTCATCACCTGCCTTTTTACCCCACCTCGTAAGTGGGTGACGCAGCATATCTTCCTGTCTATTGGCTGTCATATTATTGTTTACACAATCTTTTTCTAATGTAACTGGCTAAATAAGTGCGTTCACACCTCTGCCTATACCTTCAGGATAAACAGGCGTGATGCTACATACGAATAATATTATAAATAGTGATGTGTCAGCACCGAGCGGCCTTCCCCGCTCAGCTGAGCCACAAATACTCGTACATCGCGCGCTATTTTCAGATCTCGCCCAACGACCCGCTGCCGCTGTACGAGTACCTTGTGTATGTGTACTGACATTCTGTACGTAGGCTTTAGATTTATGCAAGTCTTTCTTCGTAAAATAAATAAGGCATAACTACTTTGATGGCAACTTGCTTTAAATTTTTACCTGACATCGGGCAATTCTAAAAGGAGCTATTACGTCATTTAAAAAATAAAAAAACCGGCCAAGTGCGAGTCGAACTCGCGCACGAATGGTTCCGTACCATTATTGCAAAAAACGGCTAAAAAAATCCGTTTGTTGTATGAGAGCCCCACTTAAATATTTATTTTATTCTGTTTTTAGTATTTGTTGTTATAGCGGCAACAGGAATACATAATCTGTGAAAATTTCAACTGTCTAGCTATCACCGTTCATGAGATACAGCCTGGTGACAGACGGACAAATAGACAGACAGACGGATCGTGGAGTCTTAGTAATAGGTTCCCGTTTTTAACCTTTGGGTACAGAACCCTAAAAAAGAACTTGATAACTGATAAAATTTTAATAACTCCTTCATAAAATGTTTTCAAAAACGCGAACTGTAAAGTGATTCAAAACCTGATTCAAAAAAATTTGAAACCGTTTTGGTCAATAAGTATTTCTAAGGTATAGAATCTGTATATAAAACAAAGTCGGGTTACTTACACCATTTATAACTCCAGAACGGCTGGACAGATTTACACAATTTTTCATTGGCTCGATTCATATCCGTCCCAAATAACAGAATAACTAATAAAACATCAGAAAAAAAAATCTTTTCTTTTTTCTCATACGTTTTAGACCAGCCAGTTGACGGGAGCGACACCGCGAGCAAAGCTAGTATAGAATAGAATATACTTTATTGTACACCAAAAAACTACCTTAGTAGGGTAGAATCTCTTCAAAGTTAGAGTGAACAGGCATCTTCTGGGTAAGCTCACTCCATCGTCGACTCTGTCTCTGTCACCTCTGACCTAGACTAGAGTCAAGAGCAAAGCCATCACAAATAAATAATAATAATAAATCAAAGAATTAAAAAACACAAAATCATAACTAGCGCAATGCAACATAGAGGTGGACAATCCATACCACAACCTATGTGGACTTAATGCGTTATGCATTCTCTCCCAGTCAACCAAGGGTATATATTTACCCAAGTGTACCTCTTTGTAGCCATTCTGTTAATACAGTTGTAAGTTTTATGTTTATAATTATGTGTATCAAAGCCTTCCAATTATCCATTATTTATCTTACCATAGTACTCCCCACTCCAGGGCACTTTTGATCTCCGGCTGTCAGAGATTAATTGATAAATTAATGATGGTATGGCTCGCTAATTTCTTAAGTAGTATCTGCTCAATATGACTTGCATTTGGCGCCGCTCCAACTCTCCAGTCGTCGATGATCTAACTGAGAACTGAAGATGGTAGTATTTTTGTTTACAGTTTTGTGACGTCATGGGAAGGGTTAGGAGTGCCAGTAAACATTAAAAAATTACAAAACTCCGGACATTTCTTTTTATTTCTTTCTTTTTTAACTACATAATTTATCTAGTAGTAGACACGCTTCGATCAACAATCTATCGAACACGTTATTATGACACGATATAATAATAATAATAAAATTCTTTATTAACCAACAGAATCTACAGATATACATATAACAATACAAATGTTGCAAAATCAGTACAATAATTTAAGAGGCAGGGTTATATAACCCTGCCTCTTAAACTAGAATCACCTGTATTTTAAGAGACAGTGTTCGGCCGAGCAGTTCCTTAAACATAATTTATTACAATAGATGGACAGTACAAGTAAATTAGGATTTGTATTGTAGATTTTTTTGTGTGAAGTGTGATAGTGAAGTGTGTATATGTGTATGTGATAGGAGGTGAGTACATTGTGTGTGAGCGTGAATGTGTGTATGTGTGTGTGTGCGCGTGTGTTTGTGTGCGTATGTGTGTGATAGATGAAGTGTAGTGCGAGTATGAGCTGAATATCTTGCGAAAATACCCCGATTCAAGCAGTAAAGCGCAATCTTTTGAACGGCTCAACCGATTTTCATCAAACATTGCTGAGAACATGCCCTATAATGTCACCTTTCAAACAAAAAAGCTAAATCATAATCCGTTTATATGTTTAGGAGCTGTGATGCCACTGACAGATACACAAATACACATATACATAAATACACAGGTACACACTTCAAACTTATAACGCCCCTCTTTTTCTGCAACAACCACACCACAACAGACTTTAGAGGATGTTTAGGAAGATGATCATGAAAGGATCAATCATGGAGGACAACACATTTAATGATCCCAGTCTTTTTTATTTTTTTTGATAAGTTCGCGTTTGACCACTATCTCATCTGATGGTAAGCGATGATGTGGTCGACAATGAAGCACGCTTACCTACAATAGATGGTCCGGTACTAAGTCTTTCAATCTGTCTACACGTCCTATATCTAGACTATCGACGTATCTACCTACGTAAGCGGCAAATGCAAGTCTTGTTTACTATTGAGATCAGTTGGGTTAGGTCGCTGGCTGCGTTCGACGCGAGCTTTGACTGTGACTTGTATATTTATGTGAACTTACGTAGTGTTGTTTAGGCAGTTTAGGCCCCCTTGCGCTAAAAATATAACTCAAGTTAGTGGCTAACGCGAGGTTAAATAACAAATATGTCATACATATTGGCCGTGTTAGCTATAATTCGGAGTTAGATAACCCAGGGTGGCGCAAACGGGTGTATCACAGTGTGGACTGTGTTTAGTGAGGGACTCAAGTGTTTTAACCGCCGTAAAAAGAGAGGAGGTTCTGTAATTGATTTATATGTTTGTTTTATATGTGTGTTTGACCATAGTGGCGTTTTATTTATTTTTAGTGATAGTGAAGCCTTTTGAGTTACTTTGTATATTAGTGTTGTTATTTATAACAAGTGCAGTTCCGGAGATTATTTTTGTGCTGATTGGAGTTTCATAGTGAAGCTTCAAACATGGATAAATTAAAGTTAGTGTTGATTTATTTATATTGATGTCGTCTTGGCTTTTGTCCCCAGATTGCCGAAATATCTCTTAAGGGCCTTCCATCGCTTTAGTGCCGTAAAACGGTTACTTTCTAAAGCATACTCCTTAGTAATGGCTAGGTTAAAATGTTAGAAAGAAAAACATGATTTATGTACATTATTTGAGAAACATGGTTTTTTCGTGTAAGAAATAGTTTTGCTAAAAAAAATTAATTAACTACACGATATTTTTTCGCTTATTTTGGATACTCCTCAAAAACGACTTGGATGTTAATAAATATTTTACACGAAAATTTATGGCTAGAATTTCTTCATAACTAAAATAGGATAATTATGTAAATCATAGTAGATTATTGCATCGAGCACAAAGTAATTTATTATTGCACCGAGTGCCTGATTTAGAGCCCGAGCTCTAGCGACGGCTCTAATCTAACAGGCACGAGGGCAATATAAATTACTTAAGGCGAGGTGCATAATCTGCTTTTCTTTCAACTATTACCTATAGGAATAGTAGATAAATCACTTTTTTAAATTTCTTTCATTTTGAAATCAGAGTTAGCAGCAATCATTTTTTAAATTTGGAACAAGTAGGATAGAAATAAATAATACGTACGTAAAAAAAAAAGTATTGATATCGGCTGGCTGAATAGAGCTAATCCATTGAGATTGGCAACTTTTGGTGCGATTAAAAAAAAACAGTGCAATAATGAAATTTCATACATTTTAATTGCTCTAGAGCATTAAAGACTCGCTTTGTACTGAGTTTTTAGTGTGATTGTGATGCAATTAAAGCATAGTTGGAAGAAAAAGAATTTTATGCAAACAAAACTGTCCAGGAGGTTCAATATTGATATTCTGGCTCCATGCGGGTGCACGTCCAGTACTGCGTTAACATTGTGGAATATATACGCATAGATAATAATTGATAAATTGATTTAATGCAATCCCTAAGTAATAAATATTCTACTGTTTAGCCATAAATTATATCACAACGATCATTGTTAATTCTTATGACGTCAATTTGGGCTAGTTAAATTACAAGCTGACCTTTTATGTAGAAAATATCTAGAAATAAACTATACAGAAGTGTTTATCCCATGGAAGAACCACATGGGGAGGCAAAAAATTCAGAATGCCATGTGCATATCTATCATATCTTGAAATCGCAAATTTTGCATAATTTACGTTCAACTTAATATTTCAAATGTGAAAGATTGAATGTTTGGTAATCAATGGCGCCTCAACGGCTGAACTGATGCGGATGGAAATTTTCGCTCGTGAATACCCAGCATTAAGACATAGAATACTATTTATCCAGAGAGTGCGTTTCCTTAGAATAATTTTCGGCTAATCTTCTTAAAAGCACTTTCCCAACTATGTCGGGCACGCTTCCAGCCTATCCGGATACAGCAGACACCAGTATCTTCCATAGACAAACTACAATTGATAAATAACTAACAGACCATAAAACATATTACATGGGACTTGAAAAAAAAAGTTATTTTACTTGATTTCACGTTGTTTCTAAAGTTATTTTAATTTGACTTTGATTTGTTTTCAATATGATTTTAATTTGATTTTTTTATTGATTTTATTTGATTGTAACTTGATTTTTATTTGATTTCATTTTGGTTTTAGTTTGATTCTAATTTGCTGTTACATTTTCGACGAACTCAAATTTAGGTATCTAGTCACACACAGCAACATTACGCGTACGCACAAAATGTAATAGCGTCCTTAACTGATCATAGCATTAAGCAATGTAGCAAAACCTCTCATTTTATGTATTTTAGCACATTAATGCCATAGCTAAAGCCCAGGCCTAGTTTGAGAGTTAGCATCAACATGTTTCGAGTTACCTTTTTGTTTAAAAAAAAAAACTTTTTTTTTACTTAAATGGCGATATAGATGCACATCTGCGAAACTCTTCCGGTAGTTCGGCCGTGATGTTACGTCAATAGGCCAGCAATCTATAAAATTTCCCAGTAATTAAACTAGTCCAACCCAGTGTTACTGTCAATGTCGCATGCCTGCTCACCACGTTACTGCACAGACGTCGTAAAGATTATTTTAACAGTTTTAACGCTCACGCCGTGTTTGAAGTCGCTACGTCAAGGTTAGGATTGCTTGCTTCTTATATTTGTCTAAGATATAGGGGTGGTAGATCTAGCATTAGATTTTTTTGCATAAACTTATACATCACATCATCAGCCTATTAATGTCCCCACTGCTGGGACACAGGCCTCCTCTCTGTGAGAGGGGATGGGCCGTAATCCACCACGCGGGCCCAGTGCGGATTGGTGGATGTCACATGTCTTCGAATTTTGGTTCTAGGACATGCCGGTTTCCTCACGATGTTTTCCTTCACCGTTTTTGAGAGCAGTGGTGATGAAATAATTTACAAAGTAAAGCACCTGCCTGGGTTCGAACTCACGACCTACAACTTGTAAGTCGCAGCCATACCACTGGGCCACCACTGCTCTCAGAAACTTATAACCACGCTTAAATTTCCTGAAAGGCTAGGCGAAGACTTATAGTATTCCACTTATTTTCTTGATTTTGTGTGAGGATATGGTCACCTCTGGTGTCAGAGTTAATTAAGCCGTCTCTGGAAACACCACAGGCCTCTGATTTGGCTATTTAAGACTTACATTAACTGTATAAGTCCCGGTTTCCTCACGATGTTTTCCTTCACCGTTGCCTGTGATGTCCAAGATAAACTGAGAGTACATATGTATTTGAAAAAGTCACATTGGTGGTATTTGCCAGTATTTGGACCCACGATCTCATGCCCGAGAGGCGAGCCATTGGGTCATTCATTTTATTTTCACGATTATGTTAAACCTAACTGCCTCCTCTGTCTAGTGGACTCAAGGGCTTGCTGACCATGAGTTCTGTGACCAAGTGTTGTTTGGTTTTTAATCTGGATTTTCTTAATATCAGCCTGGAGTACAGATAAGAGAAGTTACTACTTAACGTACACAGTTTTGAGTTTAATATCTATGACGATTGGGTTGATCCTTGACTGCTCGTTTCTTGCGAGGCTGCCGGTCTAAGACCGCCGCGACCGCACGCGCGAGCAGTGACGACCGACTGGCGAAGCGGTTCCGGGACCGCGTGAAAGTACGGTCGAGTGAAGGTGGCCTGTCCGGAGTGACCGGAGTCTGGCTTTGTGTACATTATGTTATTGGAATCAAATATAACAGCTCACAATGTTAGGACCCATTAATATTAATGCTAATTTTTATCCGTGGTGCTAGGCAACTGGGCTTATCTCAGTTGTAAACGACCCTTTGTGCCTATTGGCCTTGTTTGTTCTGTCTCTTGCTTGGTATGGACGGAAGTGGAAATTTGTTTTGTTTTTCCTACGCCTCCATTATTCTTTTCTGATTAATTTCGTTGCGGGATCCAAGACAGTTAAATTAATTCGCCGGGACTTCGTCGAGCTTCATTGCCTCGGCGCTTTTCTGGTGGTCGACACTTTTGATTTTGGCTTTCAGGAGTTGCAGTGGTTTGGAAATAGTGCGGTGAGATTGTCCCAAGTCGTGAAGTTGTGTTGATTTAATTAACTTTGCATGTTCTTCAAATAGGAATTTAACTTTTATTGTAGATGCACAGAAAGTTTATAACGACACCAAAATTAATTGTTAACAACAGAACCCGTAAATGTCAACATTGTTTGGCATCCCTGAGCGCTTCATGTAGTGTATTAGCGAGAAGTTTGCGAGCGGGATGTAGGTCATGTCCCGCGATGTGCGTCTGTTTATTTGTTTGTGGCGGACTTCCATTCTATGTTCAGAAAGTTACGCATTCGTTTACTGTACCATTTCTTTTTTAATTAGGTTCATAGATTTAATTTTAAGATTTTTTTTCTATTTATTTTTCTGACGATAAAGTTTATTATGAGGCATAACCATCGCCTATTCCTGTATTTTCCATTTTGATCATTCATTACGACAGCCACTTCTCTATTGAATGAACTGCTATAAAAACTCTTGTTATAAAAAGATACGTTTATTTTCCAAACAAAACTTAATTTTCATAAACAGGCACTTGATAAGCATAATATGTTCATATACAGGCTACAGCAGCTACAAACTTAATGATACTGTTGCTTTGTAAACGATCTCTATAAATTGGCTCTTTGACTCATAAGATACTAGCAGTTCCCCGCGGCTTCGCTCCCGTGGACCAGGTCCCATTATCGGGATTAAAAATCCTTGTACCGAATAGGCTCCGAAACTAGTGGACCGATTTAAAAAAATCTTTCACCAATAGAAAGCTACATTATTCCTGAGTGACATAGGCTATTTTTTAGTCCCGTAATACAAACAAAAAATGTTTCCTCTTTATAATATCAGTATAGATATATGGCATGTATCGATAGCAAATCTTATTTGAGTCAAGTTCTTCGATCAAAGGTGTTGCCCATCTTATTATTATTTCTAACTAATATTATAAATGCGACAGTTTGGATAGCTGTATGTTTGTTACTCAATTAGGCCCGAACGGCTGAACGGATTTGGATGAAATTTGGCACACAGATTATAGTCTGAAATAGCACATAGGCTACTTTTTACGCGGGCGAAGCTAGTAACTTAATAAAGTTGTGCACTGTAAGAATCAAAATGATCCCACTCATCTATATGAAAAAACCTTTAACACAAACCTAATAAAATTGATATATTTGTTTCAGAATGTCACTGATCGGAACGTACGATGAGACGGATTCGTTCGTGGATTACCAGACCAGGATGGTCGGCGCTGCCAAGGAGATCGCAAGACTTGCTACTGACATGGTAAGACTGAAATAATATTGTTTTATGAATTGATTTATTTTTTCTAAACATTGAACATGGCGTAAAAAGCTTTCTTTAGTCATTGTCCTTATATTTGACTAAAATATTAAGTTAGATGGAGCCTATTCAATACAAAATCATAGATTCTATCTTGAATAGTCTTCTTACGTCGTCGTTGTTTTCACAAAAACTTAGTGAATTCCAATTCCATTTAAATTCTGGTCATAATAATTGATTAGATGCAGTATTATAAATAACATATTTTATTTAGCACTTCGTAATTGGAGAAGAAACTTCAAAAGAGACAGGGGTACGTAGATAATTCGAAAGAATATAACCATGGTGTTTTCCCACAGACGGCAAAGTCAGCCACAGACGCGAGCAGGCTGGTGCAGCTCGGTAACGAGATGTGTCAGAAATACGAACAGCTCGCGCAGGACAGTGTGGGCGCCTCCGCCACCACACCCAACGGAGATGTTGCTAATAGGTATGTACAGAAATACGAACAGCTCGCGCAGGACAGTGTGGGCGCCTCCGCCACCACACCCAACGGAGATGTTGCTAATAGGTATGTACAGAAATACGAACAGCTCGCGCAGGACAGTGTGGGCGCCTCCGCCACCACACCCAACGGAGATGTTGCTAATAGGTATGTACAGAAATACGAACAGCTCGCGCAGGACAGTGTGGGCGCCTCCGCCACCACACCCAACGGAGATGTTGCTAATAGGTATGTACAGAAATACGAACAGCTCGCGCAGGACAGTGTGGGCGCCTCCGCCACCACACCCAACGGAGATGTTGCTAATAGGTATGTACAGAAATACGAACAGCTCGCGCAGGACAGTGTGGGCGCCTCCGCCACCACACCCAACGGAGATGTTGCTAATAGGTATGTACAGAAATACGAACAGCTCGCGCAGGACAGTGTGGGCGCCTCCGCCACCACACCCAACGGAGATGTTGCTAATAGGTATGTACAGAAATACGAACAGCTCGCGCAGGACAGTGTGGGCGCCTCCGCCACCACACCCAACGGAGATGTTGCTAATAGGTATGTACAGAAATACGAACAGCTCGCGCAGGACAGTGTGGGCGCCTCCGCCACCACACCCAACGGAGATGTTGCTAATAGGTATGTACTGATTTAAAAATAATGTGTGGTCCCTGTCAGAAACGAAGTTCCTTACGCCTTTCCTGGAACTCAACATCTTCTTAAAAAAAGCTTCTTCAAGGCAGATTTAACTAACACATGAAACAAGTATGTATGACGGCCAGCGTTTGACGATAATATCCGAAGTACGCCGAACGGATCCGAATGTCTCGAGAGGGGGCATAACGCTTTTTCGTGACGTGACGATTTCTACCAAGCAAATCCTACTCCAAACCGTATAAGAAACTTCGTGCTAAAAATTATTGAAATTCTTTTCATACTTTGATAAATTAATCTCAAACTCTTGTTCTAAAAATGAATTCTGTTCCTCAGAATCCGTGTCGCAGTAGTAGAGCTCGGCGAAGGAGTATCAGAACTGATAAAGGCAGGCGGACACTGTCGCCTGTCCGCCATCCCGACCAACCAGCGCGCCGTCGCTGACTCCGCCAAGATTGTCAACGAAAAGGTATTTGTTATGATATAAGATGTCCAACAGCCCACCTGATAGCAAGCGGTCGCAGAAGGCGCCTTGACCTTTGGGGAAAAGATTAGGGAGTGTGGGATTTTTACGTCACTAAAACCACCCCGGTGATCACCATCAACACATGGAGGAAGCCCCGTGACCTTTTAAAAGACCACTCCGGAGCCCCTTCTATGCAACGCCTGTTAGGACACATCCTCGGGGAGACTGCGAGGCATCTTCCCTGGGTCGCAGACGTCTATAGACATAAATTATAATATCAGAGACTATGCAGATGCATTGATATCCCAACAAGTAAAATTTAAAAAACGCCTGACACATTTTTATTTCATGCTACATAATTTATCTAGTAGTAGACACGTTTCGATCGACAATCTATTGAAAACGTTATTATGACACTATATCTTGCAAAATCACCCCGATTCAAAAAATCCAAAACTTTAGAACGGCTGAACCGATTTCTATCAAGCATAGCTAAGAACACTCTCGATAAAGTCACGTTTCACACAAAATAAACTAAATCAAAATGGGTTCATCCATTTAGGAGCTATGATGCCAAAGACTGATACACAAACAGTTACACACGTCAAACTTGTGCCCTCTTTTTCCACCGGGGGTTAAAAACAAAAACTAAAAACGTGCATCGCATGTCTGTAACTACACCGGCACTCATACCCTTCAAACCAAAACATAGCGTTGATTGTCGGTAGATTAGAGCTCTATTTAAATTGCTAACTGCTTAGCATGTAAAGGACCCATTTTAGATTTTTTTGTAAACTATTTAAATAATTTGAACATCTTAGCTAAGTTATGTTACTGTTTGAATCATTACACCTGCGTATTTGATATATTCACGTATATATCTGTCTCCGCAGGTTATTGCAGTGCTAAGTGCCTTACAAGCCGGCTCGCGCGGTACTCAGGCGTGCATCGATGCTGCGGCCACCATCGCCGCCATCATCGGAGACCTGGATACCACCATACTATTCGCTAGTGCTGGTAAGTGCATACCTGCTGCTATCTTTATAATATCTTCCTTTAGCTTTGTTGTGGCAGATATATAGAATAGGATATATAATAGGGAAGCTTAACTTAAATTCAAGCATTAATTTCCAAGTATTAATATATTAGCAGTATTATAGCTTCAATATCCAGGTTTTTGACTATATTTCAGACGTGAGCTGGTACAGTGAGAGAAATTAATATTGTATATCTTAAGGTTATTGGTCACTTGCACAACATAAAACAATAAGATCTATAATTATTATAATAAGTAGACGAACATATTTAAGTAGTTTCAACCTTGACTTCAATTTAAATTTACTGGGAATTACTGTAAAAAGTTGTAAACAATTGATTTTCATGAACTTGACAAACTGAAATGAAACAACAACAAGTTCTTAATCTAATCCTTCTCCACAGGAACCCTCCACTCCGAGAAGGAAACAGATACGTTCTCCGACCACCGCGAGAATATCCTCAAGACAGCTAAGACCCTGGTGGAGGACACCAAGACCCTGGTGGGTGGAGCGGCCGGCACTCAGGAACAGTTGGCCAGCGCTGCGACCAGCGCCGTCAATACTATTGGTAAGTCTATCTAAACCTGACAACCCAATTACTGGATAACTTTATGCCACGCGGTAATATTGGTCGTCGGTCTCTCGGGGTCTGCCTGTCCTTTATGAGAATACAGACGTGAAGAAATATCAATAGTGTATTTTCTCAACTTTGTTCATATTTGTGCGGCATAAGAATAATAATACCTTGGCAACATTTAATTTAAAAACTTTTTATTATAATCTTAGAGTACCTGTATCGTTAAAGCAATTAAACGTCGATACTCACAAATAAAAAGCAAAAAATACCGGTATTGTTAATTCAAAATGGGTTTTTTTATTTTTTAGTATTCAGACCATTTTTTTTTAAATATTGACGATGTACAAAAACGACTATTCTACATATTTATTATATGTATTGATTAAATAAATACATTATTGTCAATCTCCACAACTTTTGAAAGCTAGAATCAGCAGCTCAACGATACCCGGCAAACCTATCTTGGATACTTCCTGTCTAACAAATGTTCATTCTCTCCCCAGTCCAGCTCTGCGAGGTCGTGAAGCTAGGCGCCATGTCCCTCGGCTCCGGCAACCCGGAGCCCCAAGTGTTACTGCTGCACGCTGCTAGAGACGTGGGCGCAGCCCTACGAGACCTGGCAGCTGCTACTACTGCAGCCAGCGGGAAGCACGTGGCGCATCCTGACATGCATCGCCTGAAGCATGCGGCTAAGGTAGGGGAGTCTTACGTGTGGTGTTCATTGTTGGAGGTTGTGGTGAGGATTACAATACAGTACAGGATTAACAATTCAACAATTTTTATTGCATGATTTATTATATGGTCGAGTAGACCAACTTTTCATACGCACGAAGCAATGGTTTATTTCAAATTGCTTCGGTTTGTGATGTAGAGTGTGACTAATTAAAGTGTAGGACATTCGCTTGGTATTTTTGGTTATAATACAAGTAGTTCAACAGCCGTCAAACTGTTATGCACTATATAATGAATATAAACCAGTCTCCCACAAAGGACATATCAAATAAATTAATATGCATGGTAAGTAAAAAAAACATAAAATAATGATCATTCAGAAAAAACACAACATATTCTGAACCACTTCTACCAAACGAACCAATTATGAATTTATTAGTGATCATATTTTGGCGCAACCTGTACTGTATTTTAATTCTTGCCAAAAAAACTATGTTCTCCGTATATATAACACTTCTTGTAAATATAAACCGTCAGAATTTTATTTTTTGCAGTTAATTGTTGCTTATGTAGCAGTAGATTTGCAAATTAAGTTGTTTTTTTTTGCTGAACACTGTGTAACACACAACTGTGATATAATTTAATGAAAGAATCTTTTAAGAATTCTTTTAAAGACTAGAGCACCTGTTTTCCAAATTTTGTTTTGTTTTTAACTGTTTTTTTTTAATAAATTCACAAAGCGCAAATAAATGCAATATTTAGTAGTATTCTATCTAATATTACACTGAGAATAAAAGTAAAACACCACATTTTTGTAGTATTTTAGACCTTGCACACTACAATTTTAGATTCATATTTTATTTTTCTTGTTGTTATTACAAGAACAGCAATACTTTTAAAATCAGTGTAATATAAAAAAACCGAAAGTTTAAACATCTATAAATACAACCAACTCAAGGAACATTACCATTCCATAACATTTGTGTGTTGTCCATGGTAACGCGACAATATACCCTCCACTTGGCTATATTATCGCCACTCGGTTTTACCATCACTTGGTTAGCCGCCATTGTGTTCGTCTGTCAATATTGGACTGAGCTGGTATTTTCCTTAGCGGCTGTCGGATGCCACCCGTCGCTGGAGCCTCCCCCTCAAAGCGAGCACCATCCCCCGCCCCAACCGGCGCTCCACCCTCTTGCGCTCTGACTATAACTCCGCCGACTCCGAAACTGACATATTCCAGTCAGACCAAGAAGATGAACTCGTCAAGCTCCTAGACTATTCCAGCCAGGACGATGACGTCTCCCCAACTATATTCCATGATAATTGCGAAGAAGTCATTACTTATATAGAGAATCTGATGTCTATACCGCCGGTTAGAAGCCACAAAAATGATGATTTGAATGAGAGATACAATGTTGCTGCTAAAAACAGCCTCCTGGATATGGATTGGAGGGTGCTTAAGTACGGTGAAAATATACTTCTCGGAGAGGTGAAAAAGTTAGTAGACCATGTCCGAGATATTGGTGATCGAGTCGAAAATAAACGCAAGATTGACAAGATCCAAAGATTAAAAGCAAACAATGATTTGGATACAGAAATGAAGAGACTATCCGCTGTTATCGAAAATATTGATACTGAGATAGAAATCAACATTAAAACTGAAATTAAAGTCGAAACCGTACCTCATAGAAAGCCTAAATTAGAAGATGTTAAACTAAAAAGTCCCGTCTTCACGCTTAAAAAGGTCAGACCAGTTAGTTTAGATTTTCAGACCACATTCCCCGAAGCTACTGATGTCATCAAACAAGTGTTAAGCCCAGAAGAGAGGCAGAAAGAAGAATCTTTCGAAATAGTCGTCAAACCCGAGGTAAAGTCAAAAACAGTGACAAAAGACGTCTCTGACGTTAACACTATGACGAGAAAAGTCAGAACGGAATTCTGGAAAATGTTCAAGGATGACACTGAGTGGTGGAAGGCGTTAGCCAAGAGAAATCTTGACAAAATGGAAGAAACCAGACGAGAGCTGGAAAGATTTAGCGGACATGAACTAGTCTTAGGCGAATTTCAAACTCAACTCGATCGATTTGAAAATGACAAGCATACTCTACAGAATTTCATCGAAGAAGTCGACAAGTCCAAAGCTGTTAACCAGGACTTGGAATACAACAAGAAATACGAAGATATGGTTTTAAAACTGATCGAATTTGCTAAAAAGGACTTCATTTACAAAGGTTTCGATCCTTTAATTGAACAGCTAAAAGCTTTGTCTAATATTAAAATCGACCGCAGAAAGAAAGTAGATATACAAGAGATTCTCAACATATACTCTCAAATAGACACAAGCAAATATACATATGAAGAACTGTGCCTACTAGAAAGATATTACAAAGAAATCATCAGGAAATACAAAAAAGACTCAAGAGACAAGGAGAATATCATACCAGAAAACAGACACGACATTAACAAAAAAGTTACTACAACAAACGTATACACAACTAACAGCTTACACCGAAATATCAATCATCACGTAACATACAATACAGATACAATAAAATCAACGAGATCTAATCCGGAAAAATCACCAAACCAACTAGAAATTTTCGACCTAACTCGTACCTATCCTATGCAATACTACGCAAACAACTGGTGGACAATATACGAAGATGTGCTCAAAAGTCGTGAACAGCAATTCGGCTCGATCGATAACTGGTGGAACGTATACGAAAAGATCCTTAGCAACGCTGAAACTGCCGAAGATATTGAACGGATCCGTCGTTTGATGCGCAGCCAGTCTCGTTCACGGCCTAATTCGAGAATGGAGGAGCAATTACGGATGCTGGATGAGATAAGGAATGATCGGTTTAAGGAGACGGAGGCTGTGATCAGGAACGACGATGAATCGGTCAGAATTTCTTGAATATCGCTAGCACGCCACGCATGGTGTGGAGGCTTCTCATTGGTCATTGTCTGTGGCGGACGGTTTTGCAGCATTGCACCTGTGTATTTTTATTTCGCACGCGTTTGTCAAGCTTTTTATATTGTGTTGGTATTTTGGTACAGGGGTGCTTAGACATAATCATCATTAAAAGTTCACTAGAATCTTATCGAACCAAGAAGCAGACTATTATTAGTAAAAGGATTTTTGTAACAATAATAGCTTCATGCAAAAATTAAAACAGTATAGTTTTTTTGTACACATAAATTATTTTGACGGTATATATTTTATCATCAAAATATTTACCACATTATTTTTGTATTAAAATTGATAGTATTAGTATCTTATTAGGCAAAATACCTTTCAAAGAGATGTCTTACTATGGGCATTTTCATATATCCGTGCTATATTGATTATAAGGTATTAATCAATCTGCTCAAGGTCATGTGGTCTATTAAGGCTTAACCCAAAAAAAAGTATCGGCCCCAGCAGTGGCGTTACCACTGCTGGGGCCGATACTAATTCTCTTTTATTCTTTAGTACTTTTTCGTTGGATAATTTATAAATAATTGAACATCTGCAAAAACCGACCGCCACTCAAACTAACTCGCTTCCGTCATATCATTGTCACACTTGTTCGAAATGTGTTTAGTTTACGTCTCAGTGTGGCATGTACCCGACCGTGTCCAATGCTTGTACAGATACGACCTTACGGAAATGTTGATCACTCACTTATGTAGATGACGTCTTTCACGTGTCATTTCGTATATAACTTATGTGGATGACTTCTTAGACTTTTCATTTTGTGATATCATATGGTAAAGTATGGTCAAGGCTTTCATTAAGCTATTCTGTTTCAGTGAAACATTCTGGCCATAGGTTCGCACCCTATACACCCTCTGGTTAACCCTTTGGGGATACCAGGCGTTATGTTATCGCTAGGCGTATATATTCCCCAATGATAACGCAGTACTGTCCGTGCGCCCGCTCGGAGCCAGAAAATCAATATGAGTTCAAATCGAATTTGGACAGTTTTGTTTGAAAAATATTCTTTGATTTTCAGTTATGAAGAAAATCTACCCATCTTTTTTTCTGTGTAAAAATATTTTTAAATATCCAAGTCGTTTTGGAGGAGTATCCAAAAGTAGCGAAAAAGTATCGTGTGTTAATTTTTTTTTAAAGCAGTACTATTAGTTACACGAAAAAAACATGTTTCAGAATAATGTACATGAATCAATCATATATATATATTTTTTTTAAGCTTTTAACCTAGCCGTTATTAAGGAGAAAGTAACCGTTTTACGTCACAGATTTGAATACGGATATTATGTCAAGTTTTCATTAGTCAAACTACTGCCTTTGTAAATAATTTCTAGCATTTTACATTCATCGAGAGTAGAAGAAACCAGATCTTTGAAATAATTGGTCACTCTGCTGCCAAGTATCATAAGAATACTGTCCATTTTGTCTTGTCTTGAGGATCAGTGATGTAGCCATATATTTTACCTATTATGTAGTTTCATACGAGTAAATTGTAAATAAAGCATCGCATTGTACATATTACAACATTTGTAGGCGTTTTTCATCGTCTCTAGACTTCATTTGGTGCCAAGAAGACAGCCGGATCGAAGATTTTTCCTCCTAAACACATTTCCCCACAGACATCATGTCATGGTAGCCATCAGCTCATGGTGCCTCAAGAGAACCACGCTTGTCATCTGTCTATAACCAAAACCACAAGCTTTCATCTCAGCTGCCATTCGGTCCAATATTGACAAACAGTATCTATGAAAAGGTCGGATCAGTGCGTAATTTACGCCGCTTAAAATCAACCGAGACAGTATTTTTGCTACGTAATTTCGGTAGCTCATTTTGAGCGGTGTTCTTTACGCTTTTCTGGTCCTATCCTTATATTAAATTATGTATATATTTTTTAAAGTTTATTTTCTATTATATGTATGGTGTTTTTTGAAAGCTTCTGGGTTACAGCTATAGCATGGCGCTTATGTCGTTTCGCTAATCAATCAAATGGGTTTTACTCTCATTTTTTTTTTCGTAATAAAATCCTAATTTCTAGTTGGCAACCCAAAGCTTTAAATTCATGTTTTTTAGTTTAATTTTTAGTAACATTGTTGTTTTTTAATAATTATGAAGTTGGGATGTTTTGGTGTTTTTCTGATCATAGTGAGAACATTTAAAAGTAAATAATATTGAAATCCTTTTGCAAACGAGTTTTGAAATATTTTAAAGTAGCTTAATCCCGCGGCTTTAGCCCGGGGCCAATAGAAAACAGCCTATGACTCAGGTCCCAATAACTGGGTAACACGATACCCATTTGGTAAGTCTGCTGTCATATTTTCAAGCTTCTAAACCCTACCTCAAAGATCTCAAAGATCTACAAATTACATTAGTACCTAATAAAAAAAAACTTTTTCACTCGATCTTATAACAGTTCCTAGAACTATGATCAGAGAACCACCATTCCTTTTCAAAGTGCCCTCTATAACAGTACGTATTCGATAGGTGATGGTGACCAACGTGACGTCTCTGCTGAAGACCGTGAAGGCAGTCGAGGATGAACACACGCGCGGCACCAGAGCGCTCGAGTCTACTATTGAAGCTATCTCGCAAGAGATTGAGGTAAGAATACAACCTACATACAGACCTACCTACGAACAATTTTGTTTACCAATATAATATAAAAACTGCCTTACTGGTTTTTAACCCCCGACGCAAAAACGACTGGGTGTTATAAGTTTGACGTGTCTGCGTGTGTGTGTGTATGTCTGAGGAATCGTAGCTCCCGAACGGATGTGCGGATTTTGTTTTTTTTTTATTTTGTTTGAGTGAAGGTGACTTTGTCGAGAGTGTTCTTAGCTTATGATTGATTAAAATCGGTTGACCCGTTCAAAAGTTATCCACATTTTACTGTTTGAATCTGGGTTTTTTCGCAAGATATCGTGTCATAATTACGTGTTTCGATAGATTGTTGATTGAAGCGTGTCTACTACTAGGTATATTATATGAAGTTTAAAAAGCATGAAATAAAAATAAAATTTACAAAACCCTCGACAGAATAACCACTAAAAAGCAAGAAATGAGCCTCGTACTCGAGTCGGGGAACCGCTAAGTAAATGAAATAAACTGCTGTAAATGTTTGCAGAAACCCAGCTTATGAAAGAAGGGTTCTTAGGCTGGGTTTGATTCCCAGGTCAGAAATTTAGGATTAATAGTCACATCTGTTCAACAAAATGAACATATATCTTCTCCTCCACAGGTCCTAATGTCCCCCTCAGCACCCAAGTCAGCCGCCTCCCCCGAGGAGCTGATCCGCGTCACCCGCCAGATGACGGTGGCCACCGCACGCGCCGTGTCCGCCGGCAACGCCAACAAGCAGGACCAGCTCACTGCTGCCGCCAACCTGGGGAGGAAGACTGTGGTGGATCTGCTGTTAGTGTGCAAGGTGAGATTCTAGAATGATCCTGGTTAGTTGTACAGAAAATGGCACTTTTCTTTATTTCAACTCATTGATGCGTCTTGATTTTGAATCATGGAATTAAAAACACTTCGTATGTCGTATTTCATATGACCAACTGCTTTATTCAAAAGAAAACTACCACCTTTTCTAGAAAACTAACATATAGCATTACGTAATGTATTCAACATCTTCGTTTTTCCTCCAGGGAGCAGCCCATTCAGCTGAGACCCCAGAACTCCAGACCCGCACCTTAGAAGCCGGTCGTGCGGCCGCGCAGGCCTACCGCGCTCTGCTGCAGGGCGTGCTCGCAGCCTGCAGCGGTGACGTCACCGCGCGGCACCAGCTGCCGGACTTGTCACGACATGTGGCACACACTACTGCAGATATCATCGCCACTGCTGAGCTGCTCAAAGGTAAGCAAAGATAAAAAAAAACCGGCCAAGTGCGAGTCGGACTAGCGCACGAAGGGTTCCGTACCATAATCGCAAAAAACTGCAAAAAAACATGTGTGTTGTATGGGAGCCCTACTCAAATATTTATTTTATTCTGTTTTTAGTATTTGTTGTTATAGCGGCAACATAAATACATCATCTGTGAAAATTTCAGCTGTCTAGCTATTACGGTTCATGAGATACAGCCTGGTTACAGACGGACAGACAGACAGACAGACGGATCGCGAAGTCTTAGCAATAGGGTCCCGTTTTTACCCTTTGGGTACGGAACCCTAAAAACGAAGTAAATTTTGCTTCTGTGGTCCATTCTACAGGAACCATGCATTATTTTGGGGTAAAATGTATTCTGTCGCTCTTCAACCTAGAATAAAATTCTAATGTGACGATAAGTATGAAATCCAGCGTGTGTGAAGTCCAATAGGGGAAGTAATTGCGTTTATATTTAGTTTCACCTGTCCAGGTGTACTCAAAACTTGCAAAGGTTTTGAACTACTGCCCGGTGTCTGATTCATCTGTAAAAAAAATCAAAATATTAAAGCTTTTTCCATTTTAATTTCTTAATAGCAAACCACACTTTGAATTTCACACCTCTTTTAATAAGAGAAACATAACTAGCATGATAGTAACGTTGAATAAAGTTTCGCCTGTAATTTTGAAGTCGCATTTAATAAGAGGCTGGCATATTGCCATAATGTACATGTTTATATCTCTTGCCCCCCAGGTTCGGACTGGGTAGACCCGGACGACCCCACAGTGATAGCGGAGAACGAGCTGCTGGGCGCGGCCGCCTCCATCGACGCGGCCGCCAAGAAGCTGGAGTCGCTGCGGCCTAGGAAGAGCGTCAAAGTGCAGGTCAGTGGGGGCACTTACATCAGCCGGTCTATTCCCTAAAAATCTCACCAGGAACACGTAGTCGAAGTGACCTGTCAATCGTTAACAACAGGGTGAGCTGTCATTTCACCCTGTTGCCTTTACGTAAGGTTTCATGCTAGGTTCTATACAATATAGTACTACTGTCCATACAGTACAAAAGTTATGCAATTATACTACAGGTCTCCATAGACCTGTAGTATAATTGCATAACTTTTATGATAGCACAAATCACGCGAGATGATATACATTCATTGCTTAATATTTTTTTAAATTTCCTTTACTAAACAGCGTAAAACTCCAAGGAATACTGTTGAATTGTCCAAATGAAAGAGTTTGTGATCGAGCCCATGAATTTATTAGTTAGTTGCACAGAAATTAGCACAAGCAAGAATATAATGTTAAGGTAACACTATGGTTGTTAATCTTTAAAGTAAGGAGTATTTTAGACACTATATTAGGTCTTGAAATATTAATTTGTTTATAAGTCGAATTCTAACTAACTAAATGCTGTGTAAAAAGATTAATTAATGGTGGATTAAAGGATTCTATAATTTAAAAATTACTTACACGAAAAACTTAACTCACAGTAACTCAATATTATCAATTTAACCTTGTGTTAGCAACTAACTCTGAGTTAAGTTTTACATGCAAGTGGGCCTTACTATTTATGTGTACTAGTCTCTTTCTTTATATGTATTTCTTGTGTATGTAAGTCTTAATTATATATCTAAGTAAATGCCAAAAATAAATCTAACGAAAATTTTAAAATTTGATACGCGAAAACGGATATCACTTATTTTACCTACAATACATCAAAAATTTCTGAATTGGCGCTCTTATTAAAATCAACTATCCTCAAAGAAGAATGAGTCAGAAGAACATGTCGACGAGAAGACTACCGCGTGTCGTTGAGATATGTTTGATATTCTTGGTTGTATCGTTAGCATCACCCAGGAATCAAACATATTACTCATCGATGCCGGTACTAACTACTGAACCACATCACAGCGACGAAACAACATTTGAAGAAGATTTGTCTCTAACTTTTTTTTGTCTGTTTGTGTATCTATGATGTCTTGATATTTTTCTTATCAGGCCCAGCTTTAAAATACAGTGACTTTGATTTGTTTTATAGTATTTTTTGCATGTTTTCACAGTTTCATTGTACCAAAATGTATTACAATACTAACTAAAAAACATCAAGCGGAAAACCGAATGAATGGAATGAATTTGAAATGATCCGTTCAAATAATCTTTGAAATGTGAATTAAGAGCCCAATATTCAACAGGGTGTCAATTATGATCAATTCTAGAAAATGAAAATTTTACACAAAATTCAATAACAAATCGATGCATATCGCGCCATCTAATGAAATTTATTTAAACTAATTTTTCTTTCTTAGCGTCGGGACCCCGTCACCTAACAAATGGTCAAATAATTAACTCTCCAACTTATTTGAACTCATTTTACTGAAATTCGAAACCATTGGGTAGCATTTTTAACCATTAGTTGAATTAACTACGTATCAAAAAACTGGCCTGATATGGACGATTTTCTTAAACTATTTTTATTTTACGTGTATGTATTGTTTATGACAAAAACTTGATATTTACAAAACGGTTGGCTGTTTTAAACATTTTTACTCATTTTACTTTAACATTAAATGCTTTTGACTGCATTTACACTACATATTACATCTAAATTCAGATTTAGCTAGAGGCATTATGCTTTGTATGTCATGAAATGATTTTAATCTGTGTTTACTATATTTGTGTCTTCACTTTAACCTGACCGTTAATAAGGCACGTCTAGTTTTACTAAAATATTTTTTTTTCTTATCTGTCATAATCTCATAACTGTGTTGTATTCTCTCGCTCTACGTGTCATATTAACGCCCAGGTTTAGTGCCCGGCACGTAAGTTGGCAAGGTTTTGGCGTAGTGGGGATAAATTCACGCATATTCCGCGAACTGACCAACCTCCAATTAGAGCGAACGGAACGTGCATGGACACGACACGATTGGTCAGGTCATCCTTGTGTCAACTGAGCAACCAATCGCGCGCTCGGAACGGTCCTAAAAGTTCCCCGCGCCCCGCGTCACTACCAAAGGTACCTAAAAAGCGATTTTTGCGCATCTAATGCCTCTTGCCAACTTACGTGCCGGTGATTATACGAGTATTTTATACAGGATGTAATGTAAATGTGAGACCATATTTTAACAACTGATTCTGCCTATGTAAATAACCAACATCCTACAAGGAAGTTAATTCTCAAAAAAATTGTATCTCCCATACAAATTTTGGTGAGCTGACTATAATTAAGGCAAAAGAATAAAACATTAAAAAAAAAAATGGGTGTTATCTTTGACTTCCTTGGAGAAAGTTGTGTAGTTACATGGACAGAACATTTTTTTAAATATGTACACACTTTTCAGTTACCCCCTGTAAGGTATATGGTTATTGTACTTATACTGTTTTATCTTTGTATGTTACTATCTACCTTATGTTCTTCATTCCATCTTGTATATTATCGCTTAGGCTATAACGCATAGATTCCCTAATCACTGTAACCGTCACTCCCTTGTCTGTAGGAGGCGGATGAGAGCCTGAACTTCGACGAGATGATCCTGGAAGCTGCCAAGTCCATCATCACCGCCACGTCAGCGCTCGTCAGAGCTGCGTCTGCCGCGCAGAGGGAGCTCATTGATCAGGTAATTTACTAAATGTGTAGATAAAAATATGTTTTCAGTTATAGAGATCTTTCTGAAGGACGTCCTCAGGAGAAATACGGCCACATTATGCAAAAATCTTACATAGAATTGCGTCTTGTATATTGAAATTATTGTAGAAAACAATTTTAAAGTAGATTATCTAATCGCCAACCCGTCTTGAGCAAACATTGTCCTCCTCGTGCCTGCTCTGTATGAGAAGAGGCACGAGCCCTGCAGTCAGACAAGTCAGGCATTATCAATCTAGAGTCTAAATTCGATTAGACCGCTAGCTAGAGCTATGTCTACCGCCAAGCAGTGTCACTGTATATTCTATCTGGTTTGGAAGGTACGTGTGCTGGTTTGGTTACTGCCACATGAGACATTTCAGTTTGGTATCGCGAGTTTTCCTACCCCTCTGAAAGCGTGTCATGGTTTTGTGCTACTAGATAGATTGATAGATAAATCATTTATTTAGTGCACACAAAAGACATCACAACACACAAAATCTTAATTAAATTATTACGAGTTTCATGTATGTTAGGGGCAGTGGTGGCCCAGTGGTATCGGCCGCGACTTACAAGTTGTAGGTCGTGAGTTCGAGCCCAGGCAGGCGCGAATTAAGTGATGGACACTTGAGTAGTTTAAAAATAAACTTTATTTAGACGAACAGCGTTACAGTAATTAAGATAGTAATGTCTATTCTAATAAGGAGACATGTATTTATATTTAATTATTGCTAAGTTAACAATATTCTTATACTCTACTTATTTGCTACTTTAAGGTGGAGGGGGATTTGCTGATAAAGCAAATAGTGTTGGGGTCGTCACACTTAACTCCTCCCTCCCTAAGAGAGAAATTATCTAAAGGCAACTCGGTAGTCTTTAGAGAATTTCGTCTAAGTTTCTTAGTTAATAACTTTCTTCTTTGAAACAAAAACCCAGTGACGAATACAATTAAAATGGCGTAAATACCTATGGTCCATACACTAATTTTGTCACTGACTATAATAGCTTCACCATCACTGACACTATCACTGTATTTGGCTTGATTCAGCAGTTCCTTGACGTCGCCTAGATCTACTCCTCTGAGATCCATCTGCTTGGCTGACGGGGTGACATCTCTGCGTAGTTCGGGCATCTGTACTGGTGGCAGTCTGAAGGAGACTAAACTGGTGTTCATGGGTGTTGTGATTGAGATATCAGCAATCTGTAAGGTGCAATGCTGACTTGGCACTAGTATGTATGTGCCTCGTAGATTATGTCTGCGGGTTTCTTCTTCGCAGTGCTCCGTTGCAATAGTTTCCTTTTCCGTGTATATCAACCAATGAATGCTGGATATAGGCTGCACCTTGGTTTCTTCTATCTGCACCTGGTGTTGCTTGCAGTTACTGAAGTTGTGTTGTAATAACATAAGCTGTTGGATACATGTTTCCTCCGCGTACTGTACCACGTTTTCATCGGAACAGAGATATGTCTGATCTTCTATTTCTTTACAGTCGTCGACTACGGATCTGTATTTCGACTTGTTCACTATTAGGTAGGGATATTGGGGTATAATGATATTAGGTTTTTGGGTTATCTGGTTATAGATTGGGATAGGAGTAACTTTATAATAATTGTATGTGTTTTTGTCTATTAATGGTACTTCTAATACAAATATAATTTTACTATTGTCTATATATCCCTTAATTTCTATATTTCCTTCTAATTTTACTAAGTTATCTAATCTTAATGGGTAAATTAAGTTATGATGTTTTCTTATGACATTAAGAATATTAAATAATTCTGTGGTATTTACTATGGATGGATGTAATATGTGCATTTTACTAAAAGCAATAGCAGTTTCCAATTCGAAAATAATGGAATAAATAGTACGAAAATTATTTAAAACTTGATTCATACTATTCATTATGGTTAAAAGGTTAGAGTACTTGGTTTGGTTTTGAATAAGTGTTTGAAAATGTTTTATTTTGAAGTCCAAATGTCTAGTATTAAAGTTAATGTCGTCAGAAACATTGAGTAATTTATCGAAAGCCTTCTGCATCAATGATACTTTTCGTTCTATCGAATGTTCCCTATTTCCTAAATTACTTATTTCTACATTATATTTCCTAGCATCTTCGTTGTCTAAATTTCCTGTTATTACCTTGATAAGGGATCCTAATGGGTTTATAATTCCTCTTTTTGTTCTGCTAGAGGGTAGAATCTGTTTTAACCTATCTTTTGTCAATTCAGTAAATGATTCAATTTGTACTGTCAACCCTAAAAGTTCTCTATGTATTTCGCTATTACTATGACTTATAATTTTTAACTTATTATACTCTTCTATATTATTTTCTAACTGGATAGTTAGTGAATTTAAATCTATAGTCTTAATAATATCCCAATGATTAGTCCTCATCAGAGCTGTTCCAATCCGGATCGGAACTATTCCCGGATTCTGGTCGATCCTCTGGATGTTCAGGGTCTTCCCAAGATCCGCTAGGACGAGCAGTATCAACCACCATCTGTGAAGGGCGTTTGACATTTCTTAATGCGACTTTAGTGTTTCTATTTTTAAGCTTTACTGGGACTATGTTTCGTTTAGGTTTTCCGGTGACTATTGCCTTTTCGTATCGCGGTAGTTCTTTTGCTTTCCTAGTCCTAGTATTTTTCATAAAAACCGTGTCACCGTCCACTATTTTTGGTGGGTCCTCCCCTCCTTTCTTGTCTCTAACTAAGTTTTTATGTCCAATCATTTGGCTGCTTAAATGCTCATAAAGAATTTTCAATCGTTTACGGTGATCCTGCAATATCTTTTGCATTAAAGTTTTGTCCCTGTCAATATCAAAAGCATTTCCAGACTCTGTGTGCCCGAAAACTACTTCGTAAGGTGTGAAATTCGTAGCGCTATGAATAGTGTTGTTATAACCCATGATCGCATATGTCATAACGGAAGCTGCATCTAAACTAGATTGTTCATATTTTGCTAACCTATATATTTCAATAATTGTGGAATGAAATCTTTCAACTATTGCCATTGAATTAGGGTTGTTAGGTGTCCCTATGTGTTGCTCAATTTTATATAAACTTAACATTTCCTTAAGCAATTCATTGTTAAACTCAGTGCCTGCATCGCTACTTATTTTTTTTGGTATTCCATACATACAAAAATATTTGATTAGCGCTCTCACTACCTCGGGTGTGCTTTTATTAGGAATCTGTATTGCTTGACCCAATTTACTAAATGAGTCTACTATAGTTAAGTATTGATTTTTCTCTATATATAACAGATCTATAAAAACTTCCTGGAATGGACTGTCTGTAGTTTGTGTTAATTGTATAAATGGTTTTAGTGGTTTCCTGTCATACTTCATTTTCTTACATTCTTCACATGCATTAATAATAGCTGTAACTGTTTCTTTCATATTGCTCCACCAATATGCTCTTTTTAACTTCATTAGAGTCTCTCTAATACCCCTATGACAAGTCTTCCCTTGATGATATTTGACAACTAGGTCTTTCTGGTCGCTTTCATCCGTAACATTCACAACTCTTTCAGTACATTCGACAAAATTTTGCGTTCCCTTTTTGTAAAGTGACGTAACTACATTAACAAATGTTTTCCTATGGCAATGGTCTTCAAAGTAAATGAAGTACTTGTTTTTGTAATCTATATATTCTTTAAGAAAATTTTTGACTAAGTTTTCGCTGTTACTAGGGGGTATGTGGACTTCAAATATTTTTTGTTTGTTATTAGAAATATCTTTTACACAGATATCGTCCCTGTACCAGGTGAAAACATGAATTTGTCGAGCTTTGGTGTCTACCGCTTCATTAAGGATAGGGATACCTTCATGTTCCCTATTAGATATTGAATTTGCTGTCGCGGCGTCGCTTTCAGAATCTGATAATTCTATCGTCTCTATTTCTGGTTCTTTAACGCTAAGTTTTACGATTTCGTCCGTCACTTCTTTCAAATGTTGCTGTAATCTCGCTTCCTTCTCATCTACGTTAACTATCATTGATTCCGAGTCATCTTTTGTTATATTAATTTTGATACGCGATAAGGCATCAGCATTTGTATTTTGTTTGCCTTTCTTATAATATATATCGAAATTATAGTCCCCTAAGCGTAAACGCCATCGAGTTAGCTTGCTATTAGGTTCTTTTAATGAATTCAACCATGCCAAAGGTCTATGGTCGGTGTATATTGTAAACTTTCTGCCATATAAATAGGACCTGAAATGTTTAACTGCCCATACTATGGCCAATAACTCCTTTTCTATCGTACTATATCTAGATTCTGTATCGCTTAGTTTTCTACTGGCAAATGCAATCGGTTTGTCTGATCCTATAGTACCTTGAGAAAGTACTGCTCCTACCCTCCGCAACGTTTGAAGCGTCCGTTGTAAGAATAAATGGTTTTGTGAAATCGGGGAATTGTAACAAAGGTGCATGTGTCAGCAACTCTTTACATGTTTCAAAACTTTTTTTATATTCATCATTTATCTCAATCTTTCTTCCCTTCTTCAGGCATGCTGTGAGAGGTGCGGTTATCTTAGAAAAATCTTTGATAAACTTCCTATAATAACCAATTAATCCTAGGAAACTCTTAATTTCTGTAATTGTTTTGGGCAAAGGGTATTTCAGAATAGCCTCTATTTTGTCGTTGTTAGGCTTAAGGCCATCCCTAGTTATTGTATGACCCAAGTACATTACTTCCTTTCTCAAAAACTCGGATTTATCAAGCTGGACTTTTAAGTTAGTTTTTCGAAATCGCTCGAAAATAGTTCGTAGTTTCTCCATATGTTCTTGTAAACTGGTAGAGAATATGATGACGTCATCAAGGTACACAAGGCAATGCAAACCTTGCAGACCTCTGAGGACGTTATCCATTGCACGTTGAAATGTGGCAGGCGCTGTTTTCAAACCAAAAGGCATTCTGTTGAATTCGTATAAGCCGAATGGTGTTGAAAAAGCAGTTTTTTGTCTGTCTTCTTTCTGGATTTGTAATTGATGATAGCCAGACGCAAGATCTAAGGTGGAAAAATACATACTCTTTCCTAGTTTATCAAAAAGATCATTGATATTTGGCAAAGGGTACTTATCGTCCACAGTTATCTCATTCAGACGTCTATAATCTACTACCATCCTCCACTTTTGTTGTCCAGAGGCATCTAATTTTTTTGGAACAAGATGGACTGGTGCACTCCAAGGAGAATTTGATTCTCGGATTACATCGTCCTTTAGCATTTTATCCACTTGGCGCCTAATCTCGTCTGTTTGAGCGGGTGGCAACCTATAGG
Organism: Orthosia incerta; assembly: GCA_948252205.1. Classification (NCBI taxonomy): domain Eukaryota; kingdom Metazoa; phylum Arthropoda; class Insecta; order Lepidoptera; family Noctuidae; genus Orthosia; species Orthosia incerta. The sequence continues at coordinate 23,664,642 of OX411765.1, forward strand.
CTTTTACATTAATGGGATCTTCGTTTACCGTTCTAATTTTATGTTTTACTTCATTAGTAAAAGACAACGGTATGTCCTCACAATAAAAAATATCCTTATATTCCTTACAAATATTCTTAATCATCGTTCTTTCCTCCTCATTCATATGATCTAGCCTTAATTTTTTTAAGTTGTTTAATAATAACTCATCCATTCTGTCTCTGTCGCTTAATTTGTTAACCACGATCTCTCGGTGATTGTAAGGTTCTACCTGAAAGGGTTTAGTGACCTTGAGGGTCATTTCTATGTCCTTGCAGTTCTGAATAACCGTATATGCATAACCATTTACACAGTTAACTAACGCACAGGGCATTCGAATTCCTTGAGTCAATTCTTTAAAATCTAAAATAGCCTCGCCATTAGTTAAATTTACGGGCAGTTTCACCCTTAACTCACTACGTGGCGGTAAAATATAAGTATCTTTTAGCGCTGAAGAATAAACAAAAGGTATATCAGTATTCTTCGTACATAAAGTTAGTGTTTGATAATCAATTTTTGCCTCTAATTGCTTTAATAAATTGCTGCCCAATAAACCGTCATAGTTATTGTCAACATCGTAAACGTAAAACTTATGACCTTCGGAATTTTTAAATATTTTAGGCAAGGGAGTTAAAACAACTTCTGTATGCATACTCACACCATGAGTACTGACTACCTCGAAAGGTTCTTTGTAGATAGCATTTTTAAAATAATGGTAAGCGACACGCCGACCTATAAATGATCTAGAACTACCAGAGTCTAACATAAAAACTGCATTACCTAGCTCTGGAATTACAATGTAAGGCAAGGAACGATAATTGGTACAATTTAAAACTATTTTTTCTCCCTGTATGAGGCTCTCAGGTGAAAATTTTCAATCTGTTCAGTTTCATACGACGTGTTTGCTTGCGGTTCATAATCGCAAGTATTTTGTTCATTATTATCGTATGTCATAAGTGAGTCATTATTCGTATAATTTACGCGTCTAGAGCTTGCAGTTCGCATGGTAACATCGGTGTTTGAACCCGAGTTTGCTGGCGTTGCATTATACACCGGTGACGTCCGCGGCGCGGCCTGCTGATTCAACCACGGTGTTGACCTACTTTGTTGTGGCGGCTGATTTTGCGCATTAATTTGGTTTCTAAAAGAATTTCTATATTGAATTGTATTATTTGGAGAATTCGTTTGAGTAACATTTCCTGTTGACCTATTTTGTATTGGTGTACTAGGTTGGTTTTGTGGATTGGGCGAACGTTGGAAATTGCCATTATTGTTGGAAGATTTTCCTGGCGGTTTTGAACTACTTTTATTTCTATTATTTCTAGATTCATAAACCGTCTGAAAGTTTTGCTCTTCTAACACTACTTTCAAGGCGTCTTCTAATGTCGTCACATTCCTTAACCGTACCAATCTAACTAAATAAGGAGGTAAATTATATAGAAAAACATTCAATGACGAATTAGTGTAAATATGCTGTTTGGCTTGGCGTAAATTCACATCGTCTACGGTTTCAATTATTTTTGCAATCAAGACACTACGCAAGTTTTGAATCCTATGACAGAAGTCTAAATAACTTTCGTTGTAATTTAGTTTCATAGACTCCAACTCTAATACTAAACAATCTTCGGTTCTAGGGTCACCAAAATGTTGTGCCAATAATGTTTTCAACTCCAACCAAGTACGAATATTATCCCGTTCCCCTACTAGATTCGCGGCTTCCCCTGTTAATCTACTAGTAAGAACGTGAAATAGGTATTCGTTCTGTACTTCTCCCCCTTGAAATGTATTTATAATATATTCACATTTCTTTATAAAAAGTGGGAGTTGTCTAGAATCGCCACTAAACTCTGGAATAATTTTTGCCATTGTTGGCGGAACCTGCACGATTTGATCCATTTTGAACTGTGATTTTGAAAGAACAGAAACACAGAGAGAGTATAAAAACTAAAACACTAAATACCTAACTAAGTTAATCTTATTACGCCAGTTATATCGTAATAAAATAAAATAATGTTATCACGGTATTGCTCAACCCCTAATAACACAACACATACAATTAAAACAAAGAGAAAAATGATAAAGGAAAACAGAGAGGATAGTGAAAAAGTTTTACTCACAGTCCTGTAGTTACTCCCATCTCCTCCTTGTGACCACTATCAAATACTGCTCCAGCCGTTGTGCCTGGTACATAATAGATTTGTTTGTTCGGCGATCTCTGTTGAACTGTAGAAACAGACGTCCAGCTGCGCTTGTAGAGTTGTATACGTCGCAAACTGACTACAGAGATCCTACCGGCTGCGCCAATTAAGTGATGGACACTTGAGTAGTTTAAAAATAAACTTTATTTAGACGAACAGCGTTACAGTAATTAAGATAGTAATGTCTATTCTAATAAGGAGACATGTATTTATATTTAATTATTGCTAAGTTAACAATATTCTTATACTCTACTTATTTGCTACTTTAAGGTGGAGGGGGATTTGCTGATAAAGCAAATAGTGTTGGGGTCGTCACACTTAACTCGCGCTTTACTTTGTGTAAATTATTTCATCACCACTGCTTTCAAAACGGTGAAGGAAAACGTCGTGAGGAAACCGGCATGTCCTAGAACCAAAAAATTCGAAGACATGTGACATCCACCAACCCGCACTGGGCCCGCGTGGTGGATTACGGCCCATTCCCTCTCACAGAGAGGAGGCCTGTGTCCCAGCAGTGGGAACATTAATAGCCTGATGATGTGATGTGATGTATGACATGTATGTTTAAAAACAAAGTGCCAACATAAAAAGAAAAAGGAAACCATACTTACAGAAATAAAAGTAAAAGTGACACCAGTAATATTAGTTTTGACAATCAAAACACAGTGCGGTGTGCGTCTCAAGGTTGCACCAAATGGGAGTCCAGCTCAGCACGTGTCAGGCAAATATACCTGACGCTGATATTCTGCCGGCTCCCTGCAGTGACATATGGTCTCAGTACTACGTAGCATGTGTATTGTGTATTCAAGGCCATTTTTAGGGTTCCGTACCCAAAGGGTAAAAACGGGACCCTATTACTGAGACTCCGCGATCCGTCTGTCTGTCCGTCTGTCACCAGCCTGTATCTCATGAACCGTGATAGCTAGACAGTTGAAATTTTCACAGATGATGTATTTCTGTTGCCGCTATAACAACAAATACTAAAAACGAATAAAATAAATATTTAAGTGGGGCTGCCATACAACAAACGTGATTTTTTGGCCGTTTTTTGCGATAATGGTACGGAACCCTTCGTGCGCGAGTCCGACTCGCACTTGGCCGGTTTTTATTATAATTCGTTTAATCACACTATCACACTAATATTATAATGGCGAAAGTCTGTGAGTGTGTTTGTATGTTTGTTACTTCTTCACGCTCAAACGGCTGGACGTATCAGTATGAAATTTGGCACAGAGATAGATTATAGTCAGGAATAGGATACTTTTTATCCCGGAAATATATTCCTTCGGGATAATTTTTGACTTCCACGCGGGCGACGTCGCTAGCAGAAGCTAGTTATTAATAAGTTTGTTTCGAAATTAATTTTATCATACTTGTTCCCAGGGCAAAGTAGCTCGCCGACCCACTTCATCATCAGACGACGGTCAGTGGTCGGAGGGCCTGATCTCCGCAGCCAGGCTGGTGGCTGCCGCAGCACACTCGCTGGTGGAGGCTGCTAACGCTCTTGTCCAGGGTGCAGGCTCTGAAGAGAGGCTCATATCCAGTGCCAGGCAGGTGGCATCGTCTACCGCTCAGCTGCTGGTGGCTTGCAAGGTATGTTACTAAAAGTATCTTTCATCATCTGCCTGCCCTTGTCCTATGTTACTTGGAATCGGTTCAACATGTTTTCATCTTTCATTCTATCTTGTCAAAATTCACTCTTAATAGGCATAATCAGACCAAAATTTATAGTTTAACTGAGAATAGTCTCCCATCACCAATTCTAGATAAATCTGGGAATAAGAAGTGTTGCAACAAAGTTTTCTCCTTCTTTTTAGGGTTCCGTACCCAAAGGGTAAAAACGGGACCCTTACTAAGACTCCGCGTTCCGTCTGTCTGTCCGTCTGTCACCAGGCTGTATGTCATGAACCGTGATAGCTAGACAGTTGACATTTTCATAGATGATGTATTTCTGTTGACACTATAACAACAAATACTAAAAACAGAATAAAGTAAATATTTAAGTGGGGCTCCCATACAACAAACGTGATTTTATTGCCGTTTTCTGCGATAACGGTACGGAGCCATGTGCGAGTCCGACTCTCATTTGTTCCAACTATTAAGCCTCGAGTCCCTCTATTATCTCCAAGGGATCAATCGTTTTCAGGGTTTCGGCGGAGGCTTGTTATTGATTAATAATCTAAGTTCTTTATTCAAAATCAAAATCACATTTTTGAACCAAAATAAACAATCTTAACGTTGATGTATTATTCCTCAGGTAAAAGCTGACCCCTCATCGGAATCAACCCGTCGCCTACAGTCAGCTGGCGCCGAAGTCATCAGGTCGACTGACAACTTGGTGCGAGCAGCCAGGGACGCCATCCAGACTGAGGAGGAACGAAGTCTGGTGCTGAACAGGCGTATGGTGGGAGGAATTGCGCAGGAGATCGATGCAAGGTAAGCACAATAACAATAAAAAACATTTATTCAAATGAGGCTGAGAATCATCACTTTTAGAAAACATAAGTTACAAGAGACGGGGCACCAAAAACGCTCGATCTGATCCTATGGCAAGTAGCGTTCTGTAGTTTCCATCTACACCGATAGTAAACAAGCGTTAGTAATTGAATGTGGAAAAGGCTGTTTTGTTTTCCGCTTTTTAGGGTTCCGTACCCAAAGGGTAAAAACGAGACCCTATTATTAAGACTTCACGATCTGTCTGTCTGTCACCAGGCTGTATCTCATGAACCGTGATTGCTAGACAGTTGAAATGTTCACAGATGACGTATTTCTATTGCCGCTATAACAACAAATACTAAAAACAGAATGAAATTAATATTTAAGGGGGCTCCCATACAACAAACGTGATTTTTTTGTCGTTTTTTGCTCGATATTAATAACGGCAACAGGTAGACGCTTGAAATATTCACAGAATATTTAGTTGTATATTCACTTCAAAAAATAATAATTATAAATAAAAATAAAATAAATTAACCTTCGTGCGCGAGTCCGACTCGCACTTGGCCAGTTTTTTCTTCTTATTAATTGTATAATTCTATCACCAGATCCGAAGTGCTGCGCATAGAGAAAGAGCTGGAGGAAGCCAGAGGTCGCCTCACCGCCATCCGACAGGCCAAGTACAAGATCCGCGCCGGGGAGACCTCGGGGGATGACACCGACACTGATGTGCAACTGGGCTACAGCAGTGACGCCTCACAGCATCAGCATCGGTAAGTACAAGATCCGCGCCGGGGAGACCTCGGGGGATGACACCGACACTGATGTGCAACTGGGCTACAGCAGTGACGCCTCACAGCATCAGCATCGGTAAGTACAAGATCCGCGCCGGGGAGACCTCGGGGGATGACACCGACACTGATGTGCAACTGGGCTACAGCAGTGACGCCTCACAGCATCAGCATCGGTAAGTACAAGATCCGCGCCGGGGAGACCTCGGGGGATGACACCGACACTGATGTGCAACTGGGCTACAGCAGTGACGCCTCACAGCATCAGCATCGGTAAGTACAAGATCCGCGCCGGGGAGACCTCGGGGGATGACACCGACACTGATGTGCAACTGGGCTACAGCAGTGACGCCTCACAGCATCAGCATCGGTAAGTACAAGATCCGCGCCGGGGAGACCTCGGGGGATGACACCGACACTGATGTGCAACTGGGCTACAGCAGTGACGCCTCACAGCATCAGCATCGGTAAGTACAAGATCCGCGCCGGGGAGACCTCGGGGGATGACACCGACACTGATGTGCAACTGGGCTACAGCAGTGACGCCTCACAGCATCAGCATCGGTAAGTACAAGATCCGCGCCGGGGAGACCTCGGGGGATGACACCGACACTGATGTGCAACTGGGCTACAGCAGTGACGCCTCACAGCATCAGCATCGGTAAGTACAAGATCCGCGCCGGGGAGACCTCGGGGGATGACACCGACACTGATGTGCAACTGGGCTACAGCAGTGACGCCTCACAGCATCAGCATCGGTAAGTACAAGATCCGCGCCGGGGAGACCTCGGGGGATGACACCGACACTGATGTGCAACTGGGCTACAGCAGTGACGCCTCACAGCATCAGCATCGGTAAGTACAAGATCCGCGCCGGGGAGACCTCGGGGGATGACACCGACACTGATGTGCAACTGGGCTACAGCAGTGACGCCTCACAGCATCAGCATCGGTAAGTACAAGATCCGCGCCGGGGAGACCTCGGGGGATGACACCGACACTGATGTGCAACTGGGCTACAGCAGTGACGCCTCACAGCATCAGCATCGGTAAGTACAAGATCCGCGCCGGGGAGACCTCGGGGGATGACACCGACACTGATGTGCAACTGGGCTACAGCAGTGACGCCTCACAGCATCAGCATCGGTAAGTACAAGATCCGCGCCGGGGAGACCTCGGGGGATGACACCGACACTGATGTGCAACTGGGCTACAGCAGTGACGCCTCACAGCATCAGCATCGGTAAGTACAAGATCCGCGCCGGGGAGACCTCGGGGGATGACACCGACACTGATGTGCAACTGGGCTACAGCAGTGACGCCTCACAGCATCAGCATCGGTAAGTACAAGATCCGCGCCGGGGAGACCTCGGGGGATGACACCGACACTGATGTGCAACTGGGCTACAGCAGTGACGCCTCACAGCATCAGCATCGGTAAGTACAAGATCCGCGCCGGGGAGACCTCGGGGGATGACACCGACACTGATGTGCAACTGGGCTACAGCAGTGACGCCTCACAGCATCAGCATCGGTAAGTACAAGATCCGCGCCGGGGAGACCTCGGGGGATGACACCGACACTGATGTGCAACTGGGCTACAGCAGTGACGCCTCACAGCATCAGCATCGGTAAGTACAAGATCCGCGCCGGGGAGACCTCGGGGGATGACACCGACACTGATGTGCAACTGGGCTACAGCAGTAACGCCTCACAGCATCAGCATCGGTAAGTACAAGATCCGCGCCGGGGAGACCTCGGGGGATGACACCGACACTGATGTGCAACTGGGCTACAGCAGTGACGCCTCACAGCATCAGCATCGGTAAGTACAAGATCCGCGCCGGGGAGACCTCGGGGGATGACACCGACACTGATGTGCAACTGGGCTACAGCAGTGACGCCTCACAGCATCAGCATCGGTAAGTACAAGATCCGCGCCGGGGAGACCTCGGGGGATGACACCGACACTGATGTGCAACTGGGCTACAGCAGTGACGCCTCACAGCATCAGCATCGGTAAGTACAAGATCCGCGCCGGGGAGACCTCGGGGGATGACACCGACACTGATGTGCAACTGGGCTACAGCAGTGACGCCTCACAGCATCAGCATCGGTAAGCATCAATCTGCCTAGCCTATTCCGATCCGTGATCCGTGTCTTATGCCTAAGTCGATACATACATACAGATTAAGTTTGGAAAATAAATAATTTTATTCCATCTTTCACAGATTCAAGACTCCCAACAGCAGTTTCGCCAACACGACATACAGCCCGAACAGCACATACTCCCCACACACGACGCAAACGACCCACAATACTACCAACATCAGCACACACATCTCTCACCTCAACCAGTCCATACATGGAACACCCGGACAAACAGCCAAGAGCCCGGTCTCACCTGGGTACGGGTATACCACACCCAAGAGTCCTACAGTGCCTGCGAGACCAGATAACTTTAACACTCTGAACCAGACTTCCCTGAATCAGAGTTCCTTGAATCAGAGTTCCCTGAATCAGAGTTCCCTGAATCAGTCAACATACAGTCAGAACTCTGGCTACAATCAATTAAGAGAAGAAAAGCAGTACACCGTTCAGAGCCCAACATTCTCCAGTTTTAGACCTCAGGAAGAACCGAAGCAGAATTATGAAGGATTTACAACTCGGTAAGTGATTTTCAAAGATTACAAAAATATATACTTAATGTTGTTTTTGGTGGTGAAACTACTCATTGAGTGTAGAGTTACTAGACTGATTTTGTAGTATCAAGAATTGCTTTAAAAATATTGAAAGCTTGAAGACGAATAAATATTATGATTGAGATTGATCGTGAAGAGAGCAGTGGTAACGGCTGCGACTTACGGTCGAGGGTTCGAATCCAGGCAGGCGCTTTACTTTGTGTAAATTATTTCATCACCACTGCTATCAAAACGGTGAAGGAAAACATCAAGAGGAAACCGGCATGTCCTAGAAACAAAAATTCGATGACAGTGACATCCACGAATCCGAACGGAGCACGCGTTGTGGATTACGGCCCATCCCCTCTCACAAAGAGGAGGCCCGTGTCCCAGCAGTGGGGAATATTAATAGGCTGATAAAGATTAACATCAATAAATAAATTACGCAAGTTAACGTTCAGTTTTCTCATAAGAACTCAACATTTTAGTTACAGGGCTCACACAGTATGACAATATAAAACGATTAGGCCATTGTTCGAACAAAGATTTTTACTTTCTGGTTATTATTTGAGAATCCTAATGTAAGTGTAATTTTATAGAATCTATAAAATAAATGATTGTTTCATCTGAGTTTCACCACCAAAAACCAACAACCATTTTATTTCAACAACACAACAATATTCTAACAACATTTTTTTTCCAAATTTATTAACTCTAAAACTTTTGCTTTCCACGCTGCCACCGGAAACACAGATAGTTATTATTGAACCTTTTATATACCAAATACTACTGTTTCAAAGTGCCTTCACGACTTATGATATGTGCCTCTTATTATTATATATTGTGCCTATATATTATAGTTTATATTTATAAGATTTCGATCACAAATATACAAACACTCTGGATGACGTACTCAAGGTTAGAAGCATTACTTTTTAAATAGAAATTACTTTTACGGGTCATTCTGCGATTTTACCGCATATTTTTTTAAGTACCTTGCTAAAATGAAAAATATGGGTAACTCGTAGAATAACCGGTTAAAGTTATATTCAATGTGTAGTATTTACATGATTACCGTATATAAAGTAGTAATATATAGTAGCTTTTGATGGTAAACTCTAATCACAGTACAGTTTAACCTGACACTTCATTATTCTATTGGCCAAGCTACACTGTTATCATTTCCAAATCAGTGTGAACAGTAAAATAAAATGTTGATTTTTATTTTATTTAATTGTACTAAAGACTAGTCCCTCGGTATCTGGAACGAAAATGATTCGACTCAAAATTAAACGCAAGTAAATTTATCCGATTGGCTCTTGAGAATAATTAACTCAACCAATCACATCGCTTGACGATTTGCCACTTTTAATTTTGTCACATTTACCAATCACGAATGAGTTTTGTAATTCAGGCATATATTTTACTGTCATACACATTATGTATACTTCTTGCATGTCTTCACGCTTGTACAATGTATACTCAGCAGAAATAGAAACTATTGTTTTATTACAATTTTCTTATATTTGTATGTGTTAGAAAATATATCCACATTAGTAGTGGTCAATTAGTTCGCTTACTAACTGAGAGATATATGTTTTAGTCAAATATTTAGTAAGAGAGACTAAACTAGGTTTAGTGTTGATAGTGCCCGGGTATTTTTGGAAATAGAACATAAGGTTTCTTGATAGTCATAAACTCATAACAGTCACTCTGAAAATAGTGAAAGAAAGAAAGAATAGTACTATATGTAACGGTCATATAATAGGGGTTATTAAAACACGAGTGTGGGTAGTAATATTATTATCACACGAGTGTTTTAATACCTAATTTTATGCCGTTGCATACACTATTTTATCTTCACTCATACAGGTGAAATAAAACTAAAGTGTAAACGGAAAAAATATGTGGTATGGCGGGCTATTTTGATTCTCATTACGCATGACTGCTGCGCGCGTTAGTGCATTCATAAACCATGACACTATCTTTCTACATTAAGTCAATGAGCCCATACGCGCTAATTAATTAAAAAGTAAAAGTGTGCTATAAAAATTAAAAAGTTATTTTATAGTGCAGTTGTTTGAATACCGAAGGAAAATGTTGCTCTGTAATGTTTTTTTATCTACACTCAGAACGTAATGTTCAAATATGAATTTAAAAAATATTGTATAAACACGTACTTTATATTCATGGATAGGTAAAATTAAACGAAAAACCATTACAGTGCAACGTTTTCCCTCGATTTTCAATCAACTGCATCATAAAATAACTTTTAATTTTTATAGCACACTTTTACTTTTTAATTTATTGGCGCTTATGGGCTCATTGACTTAATGTAGAAAAGTAGTGTCATTGTCTATGAATGCGCGCGCTATGTAGTCATGCGCAATGAGAATCTAAATTGCCCGCCATACCACATATTTTTTCGGTTTCCACTTTAGTTTTATTTCACCTGTATGAGTGAAGATAAAATTGTGTATGCAAAACAGCATAAAATTCGGTATTAAAACACTCGTGTGATACCAATATCACCACTCATACTCTTGTAATGATTTATTTATGAAGCATTTTACTGTGTTTATCTACTTTCCCCGGCCGATATCAACACTAACCAACAACTCTATCCACACAATTCTACTCTGCTGTGCACCACAGACTGGTCTAGCTTTAAATCTGTCTATCCTAGCTTTGAACATAGACGTAATACCTACTTTTATACCTATACTTGAACTTATTACTTGAGATAATTACAATACTCAAATATCAACTTTTTCTTTGTGTATTTTAAGTTGATATTTAAGTGAAAAAATGGCCCATTAAAAATAGTATAGGTAGCAATGGAAATTGAACTTTGTATTGTGTGACATAAAATATCTTTTGAATTATCTCGAATTCTCAGTTCAAGTTTTTTCTAAATCTATGCCTCCGTTAAGTTTCATGTGCGTTTCGTTGCAGACTATCTTCCAATGACAGAACGATGACACAAGAGTAAGTTTTGAAACAAAAAACTTTTACATACATTTAATGCATATATTGTCGTTGATTGAAATGTTGTTATATGGCAATGTGGATGAAGATTTTGCTATCCGACTTTACCAGAAGAAGGGTAATGTTTTTTTATATAATTTACACATGAAAATACTATGAAAAGATAAATAAATACTTTGAGTTCCAACTTGATCAAACTCAACAAGCTGTTAAAATAATGCATTTTTACGAGACACTAAAATGAGTACAAGATTTCAGCTCAATCAAACATCGGGTAGTGGGTCAAATTTAATTTGCAAGCTTACACAGACACCGGGACAGATAGATCTAAATAAAACCTTGCAACAATACTAGTTAAAGGATTCTCTGGCTATGTTTTCTTTATGTTAACAAGCTTGAATAAATGTTAAAATCTGAAGTATAATGGATCCAGACTTATAACTGAGTACAAATCCAGTCTCCCAGGTCCAGTCTCAGCTATTCAGAAATCCTTAATGGAAAACCAAACAGCACGCCCGACCTCGGAATCTACTTTTGAACCCCACACTGAATTGTGGCGCTAGCGACCCCTAGACCGACGATACTTTATTTACATTGCCGCCAAGTAATATTAAAATCAACTACACATATCATGTACATAAAGACATATAATACATACAGATTGTAAATAAGTTTTTGTGAGCGTCCTCAAGCTTGAACGCCGCTTTGCCGCAATATGCTAGGAACGTTTTGCTGCCACACTATGTATATTTGCTTTAATTTTATTTATTATACAAAATTTATCGAAATTATCACCCTACGTTATGAATTTCTCCTATATCCTGGCTATACACACATATCTGGACAAACTAAGTGTATCTAATGCAAATTTTTAATCTTATGTGTATTATTTCGTTAATAAAAATTGAATTCAAACAAAAAAATAATAGGGTTTATTTTGTATTGCCCAAACAACATCTATATATGGACAAATACGCAGATTTAAAGTGCCAGCAAAAGACATACTTATAATATTCCGTGAAGGAATAGAATTCTCCGATAGAAATCATTTTATACATTGACCGCTGGTTTCTGAAAGTCTTGATAGGCTCGCGCTTGACCACTATCTCACCTGATGGTAAGTGATGATGTGGTCGACGGTGAAGCACGCTTGCCTGGAAGTATCCTATTCACTCTTGACTTAAATACCCCCAGGTTGTAGCTGTCAGGAACACAACAGACTTTCAGAAACTTAGGTCACAATATACCAGCTTGCCCCCAACGCTCCTAACATATGCGCAAGCGGACCGAGCCATCGTTCTGTACATAATACTGTGTATGATAGCTTGTGTAATATTACTGTGTACTCTACTGTGTACTTTACTGTTAGAGCACTAACTAGGCATGCTCTGTAACTTATTATTGCAATGTCTCAGTGGTGGTACAGTTTTAAGAAGTTGGAAATTATAAAATAGGAAGTTGTTTTTTTGGTTATATCGTTTTGATGTCAGTTTTGATGCGTTTTTGCTCTGATATGTCAATCTTCAAAGTGTCTAAATTTCTCAGGATTCACAAAGTGTCGCAAGACTCCCCTAAGTCATGCAACAATAGACGAATGTGTCGCAATAGTCGATGACAGATAAGTTTAAAATTTAATTTAAGTATGTCACAGGTAGTTCCTATAATTCAATTATTACATAAAGGATCGCTAAACATAATCAGCCTTTTAACGTTCCCACTGTTGGGACACGGGCCTCCTCTCCATTGAGATGGATGTCACATGTCTTCGAATTTTTGGTTCTAGGACCTGCCGAGGATTTCCTTCACCGTTTTGAGGTGTAGCATAAGTTAAAAAATGTAATTAAAAAAACTGTATAATATTTTTTTGGAGCAAGAACTAAATCGATATGGCATTGATATCTAGCAGTATACTCCAAACATAGACTCAAAAAAACATCAACATGTTTGCCTACAATTCCACTACTACATAAATTTTACTACCACACGCAACCTTTGACAAACTAATCTTTAACCTAACCTGCATGGGGTGCTTCTGAAGGACAAGCCTAGAGGAGGTGACAGTCCGCTCGCTGACCCTTCCCGAGGTGAGGACAGCCCACCTGGTCGGGGAGGAACGTATATCCTACACGAGGGAGAGGGCGGCCCCCCCAGTGGGGCAGGATCAGGACCGCATATCCTACAAGAGGGAGCGCGCGCCGCCGCCGCCGCCGCGGAGGGCTTCCCTACTTAGGTGCGAGGAAACGAAGTGAATCGGTTTGTGATGTTACCTTCTTCTTTTGTTTATTTTTACTGCACTGGGTTGCCAGGGGACAAAGGATAGTTCAAAATGTGGGAACTTGGTAGTTTTGTGTGGGGTAAAAATTGTCGTTTCGTTCTGTCGTGTCATTTCATTTGATTGTAGTTTAATATATGTCAATTTGTGTAGGTATTAAAAAGGGAAAAATCATTTTTAGTCTTGGTGGGTGTAAACACTTTGTCCTTCGTGTCATTTAATTGTTTTTGTAGTTTAATTAAAATCATTTTGGCTAATAATAAAAAGAGTAAAGTCATTTTGGGCGGGACAAATGTCTTTTGTGGTGTCAATTCATTATTTGTTGTTTAATAAAAAATCATATTGGGTTCCGTGAACGTAACGTTTGTCGTATCATTTCATGTTTTTTGTAATTTATTTAAAAATCTTTATGGGTAAAAAAGTGTTCCGTAAAATTAATGGGTTTTCGTTTCTAAATTTACATATATACAGTCTAAATTTCATTAATTTTAGTCGAACAAAAAATCATTTTGTGTTAATAAAAGGGATGTAAGGGGTTCGAGAAAAATAATTTGCTTAGTTACTGTGTAGGGGAAATTAAAATGTCGTTAGTCATCATTTCAATATATTTACTAAACAAATAATTTTCGGACACAAAATAATAATAAAATTGTTTGAAATAGTTGTTTCCTTGAATTTTATCTCGTGGTTCTCACAAAGGCAATTGAGCTCTATTAAGCTGGCAACTATGTCATGCCAAAGGATTGTTCCTAAAATGGATCAACCAGTAATTCCTATATTCAGATCTGGTGACCACAAATACAATAGAGGCATAAAAGTCAACATTCAAATAAAAAAAACATCGCATCATTTTCCTTCATTGAAATTTACTTCAAAATCTCATATACCAAAAACATTCTGTACATAACAAAATCATCTTCAGCACCATCACTTTCATCATCAGAACCTGGCAACCTCATCGGGTTAGGTATGGGGCACAAACTGTGCTAATATGTGGCACACGACACCATCACTGACCGTGGACGGGCATCGCCATGTTGGTAATATTATATGTAGGAGGTGCAATGGGGCAGAGCCAATGGTATTATAAGCAAGCTAAGATAAAAACTGGCCAAGTGCGAGTCGGACTCGCGCACGAAAGGTTCAGTACCATTATCGCAAAAAACGGCAAAAAAAACACGTTAGTTGTATGGGAGCCCCACTTAAATATTAATTTTATTCTGTTTTTAGCGACAACAGAAATATATCATCTGTGAAAAATGTCAGCTGTCTAGCTATCACGGTTCATGAGATACATCCTGGTGACAGACGGACAGACAGACGGATCTCGGAGTCTTAGTAATAGGGTCCCGTTTTTACCCTTTGGGTACGGAACCCTAATAAGTAACCGGATGCAATTGAATACCAGTATGTACCATGGAGCGACTGCCCATCTGGCCTTCAGAATAGAGAGCCATATTTTTAAAGGAATTTCACGTATTTTTATTAAAAAAATTGAATCAAACATCTAGTCAGTCTCTAAACAGCATCGAGATTATTTTTAAATAAGGGTAAAAGTGTTCATGTGAATCCGTTTTTCATTTGAAAGAATATGACGTCGATATCATTGCTTATAATATCATTGGAAAAAGAAAACAAAATATAGAGAATGATTAAAGGAAATTGAATGAAACCTGAAATGAACGTAATATTTGGGTGATCTGATAAATGAATGAGTCAATGAAAATACCTATTGAATGAACAAAAGTTATGAATGACTTGCGTATAAATTAGTTTTTCTTTTTGAGTGACGATAGTATAGAATTATTAGAAGGACAGGAATAAATGGCGAGCTTGGTCCTTTGAATAATTAAGTGAATATAACATTTTGCTATTACAACTAAAAATAAAATGTGTTACTAATATTTTACAAAACGACGAACTGTAAAAATAAAACGAATTTGTCAAACTTCAAGATATTACTAATAATTGTATGTTTTCTAATGCCATATGTTGCCTGAAACTAATTCTTCTTGACTTTAATGTTCTTCTGGCATGGCATGGTGGTGTTGGTGTCTAACTCTTCTGGGAACCTATCTGTGGGGTTAATTTCATCAGATTCCGTTCAGCAATTTGGTTTAACTTATTTATGTTAGGTTATTGTATTTAAGTGGGTAATTTCAAAAATCGGGGTGGGATTTTTAATTTGGATATAAAACTTTTGGTCTTGTGTTGTTTATGGGTAAATATTTTTTTAAATTACAAAGCCAACGACAGATGTGGCTACATAATAGTTGGACAAACAAAAGAAGATTTATTATAAAAGCCACCAAGTCTGTAAATTAAATAATAACAAACACACGTACATGGACATCTACACAATTCTATTCACCTGTCGAATGGCGGGAGTCATTTCTCATTGGGGCCTACACACAGCGAGCTAAATCAGGATGTACAATAAACACCTCTGCCAACCATTTTCGGCAAAACAGGACGTGATGTTTAAGTAAATCTGCATAGATTTGTCCGATATGCAGCTACCGCCATTAAAAATTCTTACTGTAATCTTTTTCTTTAGTTACAAATGCCCACAAACAACCCAAGACTAGAATAACCAAACTCATCAACCGACTAAAACTAACCTGACTAAACCAACTTCACAGCTACGAGACCCGTCTATACGACACGCCGCGTCCCCTGCACGACCCCCCGCGAAGCCTCCACGACCGTCACCTCGAGACCAAGACCGAACGCCAGGAATCCTCTCTCTACGACTACAAAGAACAGAAGTACGGCTACGAACCTCCCAAGACCCCACTCAGCCCGAAGTTCAACGCCAGAGAACTTAAATTTGATGATAAAGAACCGATTTACTCAACTTTGAAGAAACCCTTCGATGGGGTCGGTCAGACGTTCTCTGAACACCAGAAGTCCACCGAAGCGATACCTGGAGGGACTAAACAGTCTGAGTTTAAGATCCATTCTGAGTCTTACCAATCTTACCCTAAAACTGAGTACAGTAAGACGGAATTCCGTGAAGAAGTGAAGTCTCCATTTGCTTCCACGCCTAAGTTTGATCGATCAACAGAATTGGTGAAAGCAGTTACTCCAGATTATGACAGAATCGCTTCTCCATACAAAGAGAGTTCTAGCTACGGTGGTCCGAATTACATGGAGGAAACGACAACTGAGGTAAAGGAAATTCCGAATGGAACTCAGAAAATTACTACCACAAAAATATACAGTTCTTCCCCTGTCAATTTGACGACCACCAACACTAAATATGAACCAATCAGGTTAGACGGCATCGATGAGTTATCGAAATCTTTTGATAACGACTCGAAATACAGCACTTTAGACTCTCGCTTCAACACGTTAGAGTCCAAAATGAGTTCGGATACTAGCAGATCCTTCATGAGGCCTTCAGAGTTCCAGTCTTCAGATTATCAGACAACTACCAATGTTAGTAAAGTTAAAAAGCCTTCGGAACTGGTCAAAGAAATCGACGCTTTGGATAAGAAGTTCGCCAAACAGACCATCACTTCGGAGACCATTGAAAGGAAGTCGGTCATGACCAGCTCGCATAAGTCAGAATCTTCGTCAACAGTTACTAAGAAATTTGGTAACTTCTAGAGGTGCGTTCCACTATTTGTGTCTGTGAAAAATGCTTCTTTATACCGCTGGGAATTACCGACATTTTGTAGCATATTTTCGGTTTCAAAAATCGTTTTTTACCGTGGTAAAATTCGGTTTTTACCGCGGTAAAGAACCTGGTAAAAAATAGGTTTTTAACAGGTCATTTCAAGCGGTATTTCGTTTGTAAGTGTTGAAAATTAAAAGGACTATGCACGTTTTTAAAAGAACTTTGAAATTATTTATATTTTATTATTACTAGTGTTTGTAATTTGATGTTTTTCTAAAAAGTCTCGAAATTTTATAGATAGATATTTTGATTGTTTGACATTATTAACAGGGTAAGTCTATATTGGTTATAGTCTCGAAATTTAATACAACAAGTTAAAAATATACCGAATAGCCCAATGGCTAAAAATGTTCACTTGCGATCGTAAGGTCGTCCCTTCGAATCTCATTGTTTTCACTAATGTGCTCTTATAGAATATATGAAAAATTACTCAAAAGTCAAAATATCTATCGAAAACAAATTGTATAGTTGTTGTATATTAATAAAATCTCAAAATATATTGAAAAATTACTTAAAAAAGAGAGTATGTCTATTTAAATGTTTGCCTTTGTGTTTTTGATCTAACGTTTTACAACGCCTTTTGTTAAAGTTACTAAAATATTTATGAAAAATAATAAAAAGTTTTATAAAGCAAAATATTTTAAAATCTTTTGATTTAAAGCAAAAATATATAAACTTTTTTGTTTTTTTGACACGTTTCAAGTAAATTAAAATTAAATATTAGAATAAAAACACAAATTAAAACAAAAAATGACTATTAAAACTGTAAATTAAAATTTAAGGTGCTAATATTTAATTTAAAACAAACGGTGTCTTATAGTCAGCCTTAGAGATTTGGAGTTCAATTATTATTGTTATTAAATATACTTGGATCTAGTCGTGTCAAAGATATTTCTTTAGATATTTAGCTATTCGCGGCCCACTTAGGCAACTGTTTTAATGATAATCAGAAGATTTACTAAGATTTAAGTAACCAGGCACTTGCTTACTTTGGTGAGATTGTGGTCAAACGCGAGCCGATATTTTTTTTTAAACATTCGTAAAATTTACAGCTTTCTTTAATGGTATGCCTTTTTAAGACAATTGTAATAATAAACTAGCATTATGATCTTCACAGTAATTTTTTTTATCTTAAATAAAACAGACAAAGCATTCGAGTAGATTAAGAAAATAATATTATATCATGTATTGACAATTTCATGAAAAGTTATACTATAGATACTTTATTCACACATTCCAAATAAAAATGGCTTATGTACAAAGTCCCTTAAGAACTGAAGAAGAACAAGGCAGCATTATTTACACCAAAAGTTTAATATATTCTTTGACACAATTAAATCCGAGTCCCACTGGTGGGCAATTTGCCCACGCCTCACAAAGTGCTAGCCCTGCGGGGACCTTATATTGGATGCCTTCGATTTAACCGACTGTGCCATTACGTATAGTATTGTTATATTAATTGTTTTTGGATATTTCGTGCCTTTTCTCCTATATGTAAACGTTTTGAAGGGCTGTATTTCAGAAAAACAGTTTTTTTTTTAAATATCTTATATACTAAAGCAGCTTAAAACTGTTAGTAAAACTAATAAAACATGAAAATATGAAAAAAATATTTAACAGAGATAAATAAACGTATTAAAAAATACAGTAAAAATTGACCGCGGCAACTAGCTAACATCGAATACAGCCCGATTTATGTAACGAAGTGCCATTTTCAGAATATATTTAATTTTATAAATTATAATAATATACATTTTATTAAAAAATATACTAACTGAAAAATCTTCACGGCGTCCTGTTAATTTAAAGTGATAACTTATTTATTGAAATGAAAAACTAAATATACTTATTCTGAAATAAATAAAAAAATAATGTATTAATAAAAACGCAGCTTAAATGAAGTGATTCTGCCTACCTCCTTAGCAGAATGCCGTGAACACAACAGTGATCGTATGGTGCAATTATTTTACAAATATACTAAAAATATATTTAATATAAAAGTTATTATACTAATATACTAAGAATTGACCATTTGACCGGCACAGCGTTAACTTGGTGGTTAAATACCGGCCGAATGGTTAAAGCAGTTTGCAAAAATTAACGCATTTAAAAACAAAGAAAACATTAAACAAAATTTTATTTTTATTATTGTTTTTATTTTATAGCATAGTGATGGTGTCGACGGGAGAAGTCTCGTGAAGTTATTTACGAAAAAAATATAATTAAAATAAGACCTAATTTATATTCATGTAAATTAAAATTTAATTTTTCAAATATATCGCACTTATATTAAATGGAATTGAATATAAATGTTTAAAAACAAAAACCGTAGATTTTTGGTATTGTCGGATTGTCAGAAGGAAATTAATTGTCATCTTATTTCTCATCAACGTGCCTTATGTGATTTGCAGCTTCACCAACATTTTTTCTATTAATATTCAATATAAACACAAAATACAGATGTTTAATTTGAATATAGCTTCATGTATATTATGTCATACATTGTAGTCTTAGGATAGATGCCCGCGAAAGCGATTCGTCCACTGAAGGTAAAAAAACACCAATTCTCGTAGTTTAGAATATAACAAATTTAATATGTAGAGTTTATAACTATTATAACATTCGTATTTTGTACCCGCCCTAGTTTATATAAATTATATTGGAACGATATGAAAATCAGATATTTAAGACTTTCAGAAAAATATGTCGTCAAAAGCAGAAAATTATACTGTATTCTTGTAAAGTTTAGACGTGAAGTTTCAACGGAATCTTTGAAATTTATATTTATTATGCAGAAAAAAATATATTTAAGTGTATCGACGAAATCAGCGCTGTAGTATGCTGACATTTAAATATTCTTACCAGAATTATATTATTTAAGAATTATATTTAAAAAAAACGCCATATATAGAACTTCATTAGCCTTAAAAAAGGCGAAACGAAGATATTAAGGCGTTACCACGAGCGATAGTTCGTGTCGGGCTAAATCGTGTCTTATTAATCTTAATAATACTGTCTATTGTAATCTATACTATTATTATAAGCCGTTGTAAAGAGCGCTTAAAATTACCACAATAAAAATAGCCTTTATTTTTCTACGTGTCGAATTTAGTGAAAAATTCGACATTCTACGGAAAATACAAAATTTTTACAATTATTATGGCAACTCTAAATGATGTCTGGTTTCAGTTTTAAGAAATCTGATGTTAAAATTATTTAAAATCTTGCCAAAGATGGCGGCTATAGGAAAAGATCTGACATTTCGAGTCTAATTTTCTGACATTTTGAGCGCTCTAAACAACGAAATTCGCTTGTAAACTCATAATATATTATTATACTAATTAAACATAACTATACACGTAATAAACTGTAGTTTTTGATACATATAACTAAGTCTTAGAGTACATACATAATTATATAAAAATCTCTTATAAAACCAAATGGAAAGTAATTTTTACTAATTTTTTATTATTGTTTAAAATCGCTTGGTATTTTGTTAATATTATGTTAAATGTTTATGTACGGTAGCTAGATGTAAGCTTGTATGGTGATCGTGTCCATGTAATAAACTTGTAACTAATTATATTGTGATTTCATTTCAAAATCTAAATCAAATATTTTTATTTTACATAGGCCTACATGGGCACTTACAAAACGTCGACAAAAGGTGCACGGTTCGGGTTAGTCGTTTCCTATGGAGAAGAACCGGCAAGAAACTCCATGGTTACTCTTTTTTTTTGTGTTTACAATATTTCCATGTTACAGCATTAGTACTTGGATATGGGGGGACAACGTAGGCCCGACAATAAGTCGTACGAAATTGAAAAAAAAAAACAATAAGAAATTAAATTTAACATGTGGCACAAATACTGTAATCAGTGCTGTAACTATTCTTAGCAAAGGGCTATAATGATGATTGAAAAATATTGTAAAAAGTCTAATTAAAAGAGAAAAAAATTATATTGAGAGTAGTTAGAGATATCCATATATTTGTGCCGTTTATGAGTTACCAGGGAAGCCGCATGCGCAGAGGGTGTCAAAGCCAAAATTTTTATCTTCAACGTAGTCCTTGATTTTATAATATGCTTTTTTAATAAGGACACGTTTGATGTAGTTTTTGAACTTTCCATCGGTCAGTTCTATAACTGACTTAGGCAACTTGTTATAAAAGCGTATACTGTTTATAAGAAAAGACTGAAGATTTCCAAGCTTGAATGTCATTCTACCCTCCCATTGAAAATTAATAGTCGATATACCTCATTGGTCATGGGTTCGATGCCCAGATTAGGCAGTGTTATAGAGTAAATTGTTTCGTAGGTCTCACGGTCTCAAGTGCGACTGCTGAACTTGATGTACTGGGTTCGATTCCTAGGTCAGCAAAGTGATTGGCTATTCCATCTGGAATTTCTTAGTAATTCCTGGCGTCTGGCTTTGTGCCCGGTTGATGGGAACAAACTCGCTACTTAAAACGTTGGACAGACAGTGGTTTTATTATGGGTGTATTTGTATTTAATGTCTTTGACTAATCCTTCGGGAAGAACAAATGCGATATCCTCCTAACATACTGTGGAATGCTTTATGTCTGTCTGCGTCTATCACAGTTGAACGGGTTAGGATATTAGCACACGTCCTGGATTCCTTTAATCCCGGTAGTACTTGCTCTTGAGACAGTTTCCGATAACATCGGCCAAAACCACGGGCAGAAACTAGTTATGATATAAAAATGAAAACAATACCAGACAAATTCAACTCAATTAATTTCTCAACAAAATTAATGCCATTTACTATACAGGCATATTTTCTTTTGTAAAATTGTAAATGATGAAAATAACGTAGGTACAATGAAGTCTTAATTTAGAATGATACCTATTGTCATTGATTGTGGATCTAATCACCATATAATTGTCATTATACATCCATTGTCCCAAGTTGCAGAAACTATTACCTATGTCCTATGCATCATTGACAATCACGTTTGCAATAATAAAACATTGCTAGGCAGAGTTGTAATTTTATGGGGAATTATAAAACGATCGAATAAAAAAAAACTTTGCGACTGATGATGAGATACTGTTTTAAGAACTTGAGCGGTATGAATTTGAGTAAACGAAAAATTAACTAAACTAACGACGAATATTGATTAATAATAAAATCCAGAACGATCTTACAAAAAGTTGGTTGTGAGTAATCCATTTCAGATATTAAAATTCTAGCCGTGCGAGTAAATTACTAAGTGAGCGACTAGAAATACAGAGTAACGAGCGACTAGAATATTATGGGCCGGTTTCTGAAGACGACGTTAAATCTCAAATCCGCTGACAATTTATTACAAATTAACCAGCCCTCAGTCAGTCAGTGGGTATCTCAAAATGCAGTTGCAATGCAAAGCAGTGCAACGAAAAATTACGTAATCGTTTGTTACATTGAATAATCGGCATCAATTTATTTCGGTTGGCTACCCTAGCTAGCTAGCTACTCCTAGCTATTCATTCACTACTATAACGTAATCAGTAACTTTAAATAGTATTTTATCTTGAGCGACTGGGTTGGTGTAGCCGCTAACTTCAGCAAACCTTACCAAGGACGGTTTTTGGATGGATAACCACGTTTTTTTTGGTTTAGTGACCCCACACAGGTTAAGTAACACTTACCAAGGTCAGTCTTGGGATGCTTGACCATTTGTTTTTTCGCGACGAGGCTCCGTCGTTTTGTATTTGTAACTGAAATTAATGCTTGTAAGTTGCTGTTCTGTTGATTTCTCGTCACTCGCAGTCAGTCGCTCACTAAGTAATACTAGGCATAACGTAAATTCATTGTTTTTGTCACATAAAACTTTAATTTACAGTCACTCGTTTAAATACTACCCTAATTTTATTACACTCGAATGTCGTCAGTTATGGTAATCTCGGCAAACCTATTGTTTGAAAAGTTAGTCTGTCCGACACAGGAATCGGACCATCCTGGGTTCGATGCCTGTGTCGGGCAGTGCTTTGGGTGCTCTCTGCTCTGCTCATGCTAAGCTTTAGCGCTTGCTGCCACTAGACCAACGAAGCAGTCTATTTAAGGCTCAGATACTCCTGAGTAGCTGATTTTAAAATGAGAATCATGTCTAAACGGCTGTTCGTAATTTTTTGGAAAAATATTATGATAATTAGACCATTTTCTTAATCATTTGATCTAAGAAAATTTTGTGTTTTATTCGTATAACGTAGTGTAATTAATTTGTAAAGTTATGTCTAACACGGACAAAAAAAAAAACAATCGCACCAAAACCGCAAGGCGTAGGTATTTTTATGAAATTTTCACCATCTCAAAGACAATATACGTGTCTACGTTTTGGTCTAAGGCCTTTTTTTAACGTCATAGAATAATAAGGAAAGTTAAAAAAACTACTGAATTTTTGGTCGCGCGGGTGTGAACCGAGTGCGCGTTTTGTTCCCTCAAGGTCGTTGGCGACTGCCGTCGTCAATAAGCATAATTATTATGAACACTGCCACATAAGACATTGCGCCAGAGTTATGTGGTGGACACAATGGTCATAAAAACTTGGCATATTTTCAGTGTGCGTACCAAAGCTAAGGAGCGGCTTTCTCTGCCGGAGCCTGTATTTCCTGACAGTTACAACCTAGGATTATTTATCAAGGGAGAATTGGTTACTTCATAGAAATAAAAAATACAGTACTTGTTTATTATATCTATGGGTTACTTCTAGGCAAGCATGCTTCACCGTGGACACCGTCCTTATGGAGTCTGGTCGCTATTTGGATTGTTTTAGTAGGTAAGTACATACCACAAAAAGATTGTTTCAGGTAAGTACTTACTTATATACTTAATTTTCGATTAAATTCCACTTAGGTACATTATTGACAACTACGCAAATCAGAGTCATAACAACATACATCTGTGTCATTAATTCCAGGTAATAAGTAATTGGAAAATTTAAAGTATTTAATAACAAAACAAACATTCAGCAGCCAAATGTATTCAGTCAATATTTGTTTCCAATGTCGCCACATTTCGGAGTGACGCAGTTTTATAGAAACCAAAATTATGTACAGTCAGATATGAGTAATGTGAAAACAGAAATTATCTTTTTTATAATTGTTACTAAGCACTCATGATCGTCTATCCTTCGCGAAATGAACATTAAGATCAGACTGTCCACGATCTGCCTTCGTAGAATTTTGGAGTTCTTCGGTCACATTGGCAGAAAGGGATGGACAGAACCTCGAACAGCGAATGGTGACTGGCAAGATCAAAGGGAAATATACTAGAGGCTGCAACCCAATAAGATGGTCGGACCAAGTCTGCACATCGTTGAACACCAAACCGCACGATGCTCTCCACGACACAAAAGACAGGCATAGATGGTGCAAACTGATGAAGGAAAAGTTCTTTCCACGACGTGGGAATCACGATCCTCAGTAACGAGGATTGACCTTTAAGACGAAAGACGTCCACAGCTGGACTTAGGCATACCCCTAGTATCGTCACGATACCTGCTGCAATAAAACCTCCCTGCGTGCTAGAAAACGGATAAAACCTCCCTGCATACCCTACCCTGTGTTCTTACCTTAGTAGCTGTTTACAAACACGTGTCTTGCTGATCACATTTGTGTTTTCAAGTGTTTAGTGAAATAGGAACGGTGGTACCAAAATATATTTCGCGCGCCATGCATCGTTGCTGTGTAGGTACCGTTTTGAAAAATATATTCATGTGTAGGTAGGTAATATTGACCCGACTGCACTTGTGACATTTTGGGGAAGTGGAATTTCGGGCAAATGGCATTTTGGGAACGAAGGCTATATCAGTCGGATCGCATTGGACAAGACTTATATCAACAGAATGGACATACTGAAACGTTTAGCATCCAGGGGGAATGAGAAAAGCTATCCGAATAGCAGGGGCAAATGCAGAACCTAAAGACTCACTAATAGATGGTTTATATTGTTTTCATTAAACAAGTGCATAATAATCAAGTATTGTTCCTACATTCGTTACGGTTTTCGTTTAGGTAGGTATTCAAGCTAACTTGTCTCCTGACTTCGTCACCCCGATACCCCGAAGAGGTTTACAGAGTTACATGATCGTATTCCATGTCAGTTTGAAGGACATCACTCATTTCAATCTCCATAATAAAGGAAAATACCCATGAGTAATGTCAATTAATAACAAGCAATTAATTATATGATTCGAGGTGGTTCCGAGAAGGAGGACATGATTTGGAATGTAGGGGTCAATTGTGACAGCCAATCTACGCGGAGACTAACCAACAACGTGGGTAATATTATAGTGCACAAGTGTGTGCACAAACAGGAGATCCGTCTCCTTCTCATTCCCCTAAACCCATAACATGATGGGGCGGCAAACCGATCCGACCAGAGAGATATCACGCGTAGGTCAACGTCCTTCCATGCTTTCCAAGGCACGGGGTATCACACCACCAACTTCAATAGGGAATTCCTAGTGGAGAAACCCAATAAAACTACTAGATTTCAAGATCAAATCTGCATTTAGGTTAAATGCTCGGATCAAACCCAGAACCGTAAGGTCAGTAGTCGCGTTTGCGTCTACTAGACCTGACAAGAAAGTAGGGTTGATACAGACGCTTAACTCAACAAAAGATAACGTAAGACAGACAGACAAACCTACGAGATTATCGAAGTATAAACAATTATGACTAACAATAAATCGAAAACACAATACAACTTTAATTCGACCAACTATACAAATATATTAATAATTTATATATTTGTACAGTTTAATTCATTTCAGTACATAAGCTCTAGAATATTTGTAATTTAGTAGGTAAGTCAATAAGTTTTATTATTACTTCGTAGTTCGATTTGTTCGTTAGTCACTGTTCAGTTATATATTGTGACAGTCGCCTCTGGTTTTTACCAAAATGGTGAAAATTTTGATTCTGTTTGTGGTGGTCGCCATTTGTGCAACAGGTAATTTTTAATTTGTTTAACTTTTTACATTGATTAAATCTTATAATTTTACCACTGGCTCTTGAGAAATACAGACTCGTGTTTAAAAAAAATACTATTTATTTACAATCCTGTTCCTTTATTTTCTGTGAGAAGCCACTAGAAACAAAGCTTGTCTAGAAGTTGCCTCAACAAGTGATCCAAGTATTTCCAGCCTTGTAATGATAACAAAGTTATCTTTCAGCTCGCGCCAAGATCGTCCGGCCCTGTGCCTTCCACGACTACAAATGTATCGGTAACAACCTCAGAGCCAACTCGCAGTGTAGCAACAAAGTCAAGGGCTACCTGCCAAACAAATACACCGTGAAAGAATTCCGCTTTGAGACTCCGTTCTTCAACGCTTCGTATATTGACAAGAATCTCATCGTGAAGAACCATGATAGATGCTTCGTGTCGGAGTTTTTGTAAGTATACACTCTGTTTAGTGTACCACGGTACGGCTGGGTCCACCAGCTTAAGGTCGCTCAACGAGCTATGGAACGGGCTATGCTAGGAGTCTCTCTGAGGGTTCGAATCCGGAACGAGGTGATCCGGCAGAGAGCCAAACTTGTCGACATATCTCAGAGAGTAAGCAAGCTGAAGTGGCAACGTGTTCTTGAGTGGAAACCGCGAACTTATTATCGTGAAGGTTCGTATTATAGTATTTTTTTTGCACGTTTTTACAGTTTTTTTGCATCAAAATGTGTTACAATGCTAATTTTTACAATCGAGTGGAATACCTCAGAAATTTAAAATGCGCCATCTATTGGCATCAATTTTAAATTATCCGTTCAAATAATCTGCGAAATGTGAATTAAGAGCCCAATATTCCATAATTTTGTACTTAGGAAAGTTGATTAAACAAGAACATACAATTTATATTTTCAGTTCCAGAAAATGTTAATTTTACACACAATTCTATTGAATTGTGTGTACATGTCGCGCCATCTAGTGAGATTTATTTGAACCAAATTTTCTTTCTTAGCAATGAGTCCCCGTGCTACTACTGAATAAATTATTTATCATGAAATAAATATGGTTCGGAGGTTTTTATTTTTGTTAACTTTTACTTGTTTATCTAATTCCATGACCGCCCAATGATTAAGACCTCACCTATCAAATCCAGGCAACAAGCAAGTTAGTCTTGTAGATCAAAAACATGAAGAAAAACATCGTGCCCAACCGGCTTCTGGACTTGTAAAAAGAAATACATATAGGTACCATAGTCAAACCGATCGCAGCAACCTTGATGAATTAGGCTCGTGCCTTCTCTGTATGAGAAGAGGCTTTTGCCCTGCAGTAACAGGCATTATTTATGCCTTCTGACCTTTGGATTCCTATGGAGCAGGACTTAGGTTCGGTACAACAAGTCTTTATAACTCACACCCGTTTTTCCAGCAAGGGTAGGCAGAGATGGTTAAAGCATCCATACTGTATATGTATAAATATAAATTTTCTGTTTTAGCTTTAATACTGAGACAAAGAAGGCCGTGCTTACCATAGATTGCCCCAACCTGGACCTGGAGTCTGACCGAGTGATGATCCAGCATAGAAGCAAGCAAGAAGACAGCTTCTATAACTACCATATCCATGCTACATATCGTGAGTAGACACAGACTAGCCCCGATTTCTGAATTAACAATTTGAAGTTTTGTATTTATCTAACTCTACTTTTGCTTAAAAATCTGCCATACTTTGCCATTTTAGTAGTGTTTGACACGTTCTTAACTCCAAATACTCAATTCAGAAACCGGCTCTAAGGGTTTATTAAAGCCAATGAGTATTCGCTGTGACCGTTGCTTTAGCCACGAGCCTACTTGCTTTTTTAACAAGACATCTAACCCCACTTACACAACACATGGCCTCAGATAATATAATACTAGACATGGCCAACATGGCATGAGTTGTCGCAACCGCATCGGTGATCCACTGTTGTTTGTTTTGTTTAGTGGTGATAGTACTCGTCGTGTGACGTACTTACGAATAGTAACTACTATACTGGCCAACATTCAGTTTCCAATAGCATTTCCATGTAATGTAACGTTCCTGCGAATGTTCGGCGCTGTGTTCGCAGTAATGCTTACGGCGAACTTGAGTATGAATTCAGGTGTAACAATTCTTTCTACTTTGCGTTCATTGTTGAAATGTCGAACCTACAAGTCGTTAGTGCTGCGTATATGTATCTTAATGCTTGTGCCTTTTGCTCGATAAAATGTTACACCTATTGATACGCTCGTTTGTTTTTAAAAATCACGTAACAAAACATGGAGCGTCGTGTTTGAAGTGCGGTTAAAAACAGCCTCTCCTAACCATTTTTGAGTCTTGATACTTCAATAAAGATTATATTTAATTTCTAAGCAAACCTTCGGTTTTCAGCTATGATCCGCGTCAACGTGAATCTACACCGCATGGATAATATGAATCTCTGCACGGCGCACGTGTACACCGAAGTCGTCAAACTGCCCTCCTTCCACATCGATCCTAAAGGTTGTTATGTCATATATTTATAGCTTTTAACCAGGATTACTTAGGTCTTCGCAGTTGTACTTGTGAGTAACAATAACAGACATTGATAACCATGGGCATACCCACGGTGGGGCAGATGGGGCAGCTTGCTCCACCCTTCAACCTGACTCGAAACAATAAAAAATACTACAAGAGAACAAACTATCAGATTCGAGTGCATGAAACTCTTGCTTATGTGTAAACTGGTTCGAGAAGCCCTGGTTTGTACGATCCCCGACAGGTTTAGTCCGTGTCTGAATTATCCACCATTTTTAGAGTTTCCTTGATTTTGCCCCACCCCTAAGCTAATGCTGGGTACGCCCATGGTGGTTACTGTGGACTTCATCATGATCAGTCTGGAAACGTCATCTCACTGTTCATTGCTTTTGATCAATTCTTCTCAGTGCGAGAAGAGGCATTTGTCCTGCTGTGGATGTAAGAACCTAACTCCAACAAAGGAATAGAAACTTCCCATAAGCGAAACTTCATTGTTAACACAGCCTAGCGCATCACCTACCTAATCATAAATGGACTCATTCTTCATTCGATGTAGCACCATGGAGTTATTAAAACTCTCACAAATTGTGAGTCACATTAAAAATTCATATACCTACCAAAAACCTACGATATAGGAACTATTATCACTCATTATTACTAGCAGACCAAGTTAGTTAGACTTCAGTTAATCTTGGCGTCAAATATTTGATTAATTTGAAGAATATCCCCGATGTCTCAACTAAGAATTTGAAGTTGAATGTTCCGCAACTCTATCCTGGGAACCTGACAAAGTTGGGCTTCAAATAAGGGTTTGATTATGTTCTTAACTCCAAATACTTAGTTCAGAAACTGGCCTTATGATTGAATAAGGGCGAGAACTCGGGGCACTCAGCGAGTGGGTAGCATAATAGTATTCCACCCAGTTTACTATCTCGTTTGACTACATTAAAACATTTTCACAGCCCACATCATACAACATACAATCATTCACTAAATTGCACATTTATTTCCTCAGACAAGCCCACAAGGAACTTCCTCTCGAGAGACTTGTCGGCTCTCATGACATTCGAACGAGAAGCGTTCTACTACGTGGGAGATAGACTGGCCAAGGTTTATGTGGACTCCTTGATTTGCGACTACGGATGTAACAGACTTATACTGCCGCATTACACCGATGGTCTTGTGAATGACATTTAAAAACTAAATTCTAAGTTTACGATTTTCATAAAATTAACACGTTTGCCTCACATTTACTATACTTTTCTACCATAAGCCTGGTAATAAAAATATCTACATATTTTTACTGACTCAAAACAAATATATAGAAAACAAACACGTGTTTTTATTTACTCTACAATGTAAAACCCTACCTATATACCTTTCCTGCCTAAAGGGTACAGAACCTACACTACCAAAAACGATCCGACTATCCTTCAAAAACGGTAAAGGAAAACATCGTGAGGATACCGGCATTTGCAAATTTATGTGACAGTGGGGGAGTGGACACAGCAAAATATAGTGGACTTCGCAGCCACCATTAAGTTCGAATCGAACTATCAGTATACAGTTCTAGCAACATAACATCAAGCCCGAAGGGATCGGCAGAGGTGTACTTACTGTTCAGAAATGTGTGTAAAAAGCTGTGTTCTACTCGTGTCGACGAGTGTGCCTGGGCGACTGCGACATATACAGATATTATCTACTACTATAAAGAGAGTACTATATTAATAATATTATAAAGAGGAAAGATTTTTGGTTTGTTTGTTTGTTTGTACCGAATAGGCTCCGAAAATACTGGACCGATTTAAAAAAATCTTTCACCAATAGAAAGCTACATTATACCTGAGTGACATAGGCTACTTTTTATCTCGAAAACGCGTCCTGTGGGGTGGCCCACGGGAGCGTTAAGCCGCTGGCAACAGCTAGTAATATTATAAATGCGAAAGTAACTCTTTCTGTTAGTTTTTCACGCTGAAACCACTAAACCGATTCAGAAATGAAATCAAATTTAGTAAGTTCGACACCCTGGGATCGATATCCTTAAGGGGTTGAAAAGGGGGTTTGAAGTTTGTATGGTGGTTTGTTGGTACTAATGCTACGCAGACGAAGGGTCGCGGGTAAAAGCTATTTTAAATATTATGTATTAAAATTTTGATAGTTGGGATAGTGTGAGCTCACCCAAATCCTCGTCCAAATGCCTCGCGATCTGAAGGCAGATCTTGAGTGGTAATATGGATGAGGAGTCCAGCTTAATATTTCTTTCTTGGTTGTCGTTCTGTTCATTTTTCACTGGGAATGAGGCACGGAATAATCAACACAAAATTTATAAATTAGTTTTTAGTGAATAAAATCATCTATATTGGATATTCTTCCCGTGGGTGTCGTAAGAGGCGATTAAGGGCAACACCAAAGAATGGGTAACAGCGAGCGTTCTCTGTGCACTTTAAGAAAAACTGCGATCGCCAACCCGGGAAACCAAAATTAAAAGCACCAAGAAAAAACGGTCCCGAATGCCCGGCAGCCCGTCTACCCTCGACTATGGTAGCGGTCGAAGCGATGGCGTGGCAAGGGGTGCGAAGAATACCCGGAGTGGACCCGGCTACCCGAATAAACACCGACGACTGCATCTGGCAACGCGCGAACACTCCGGACGGATGAGAAGATAGCCGAACTCGAGGAAGAATTGAGTAGATTACGATGGAGTATTATAGGGTTATCTGAAGTCCGAAGAGAGGGGGAGGACTCGATAATCCTCAAATCCGGTAATCTGCTCTATTTCCGAGAAGGTGACCGGCAGTCCCAGGGAGGTGTAGATCGAGAGTGTGCTGACCAGGCGTACCTTATACTCAGAATATCCTCAAGATCTTCGCTGAAGGTCATACAGGTCTACGTTCCAACCCCGGAACACCCCGACGACGAGGTAGAGACCATGTATGAGGATATCTCCAAAGCCATGCATGGTTTCAAAACTCACTTTACCGTTGTCATGGGGGACTTCAACGCGAAACTGGGCAAACGAGACGAGGATGAGCTGCAAGTGGGGCAATTTGGAGTTGGACGTTGGAACCACTGGGGTCACCTACTGGCCAGTTTTATGGAGGAGGGCCCCTATATGATGAACTCCTTATTCAAAAAGCGTGCACACAGGAAGTGGACCTGGCAGAGCCTCGGGGCTCTGCCAGGTCCACTTCAACTGCAACTGCACTTCAGGTGCAACAATTTTTTTTTTTTTTATTGTCTATAGGCTTGCGCTTGACAACCAAGAAGCAAATGTTCAATGATGTCTCTGTGATCAATTCGGTGAAAACCGGGAGCGATCACCGCATGGTAAGAGGCACATTGAACATTAATATTAAGTTTGAAAGGTCTCGACTGATGAAGTCCACGCTCCGTCCAGCACAGATCCAGGTCCAAAACCCCGAGAGCTTTCAGCTCGAACTCCAGAATCGTTTCGAGTGCCTAGGGTGCTCCGCGGACGAATACAGCGATGGGTTCGTGGAAGCTGTCCATATGGTCGGGTCTAAGTTTTTTAAGACCCGCCGTAAAGATAGGAACAAAAAGCTCTCTGATCCTACTCTCAAGCTCATGAAGGAGAGGCGTGAAATGATCCTGCAGTCTTCAGATGAGACGTGCAAATACCGGCAGCTCAATAGACAGATCTCTAAATCCTTGAAAAGAGACCTCCGCCGCTTTAATGCCGTATTAAAGACGCGACTGAGCGAAATAAAGGCTCCAAGGTATTTTCAAGGGGCTATTGGGCAGAGCCAGCTCACGAAACTGAAGACCGACAATGGCAGGATCGTATCCGCCAAACCGGAGCTTCTGAGGGAGATCGAGACATTCTATGGGCCGTTGTACACATTTATCAGCAAGCCCGTTGCAAATCTAGCAAATGACCCAAGAGCTAGATTGACCCGACACTATACCGAAGACAATATCCCGGACATCAGCCTGGACGAGTTTTAGCCTATAGATAATAAAAAATAAAATGGCTCCGGGTGACGACGGAATCACGGTCGAACTCCTGAAGGTGAGTGGGAAACCGGTCCTTAAGGCCCTTCAGAAGCTGTTTGATTCCGTCATACTCGAGGGCAAACGCCACAGGCATGGTGCAGGGGTGTGATGGTACTCTTCTTCAAAAAGGGCGACAATGCCCGGCTGAAGAACTATAGGCCCATCTCACTTCTTAGCCATGTTTACAAAATTACAAGTTGTTTTCAAGAGTCATCACGAATCGCCTCGCACGCAGGTTTGACGATTTCCAGCCGCCCGAACAAGCCGGATTCCGAAAAGGCTTTAGCATCGTAGACCACATACATACGCTGCGGCAGGTTATACAGAAAACCGAAAAGTATAACCTGCCTCTCTGTTTAGCGTTTGTAGACTACGAGAAAGCCTTCGATTCGATCCAGACTTGGGCTGTACTGCAGTCTCTCCAACGGTGCCAGATCGACTACCGGTACATTGAGGTGTTGAAGTGTTTGTACAAAAACGCCACCATGTCAGTCCGTCTTCAGGATCAGACCTCGAAACCAATCCGTCTCCAGCGTGGCGTGAGACAGGGAGGCGTCATTTCTTCGAAATTGTTCACTGCTGCGCTGGAGGATGTATTCAAGGTTCTGGACTGGAGGGGCCTAGGCATCAACGTTAATGGCGAGTACATCACTCACCTTCGTTTTGCCGACGATATAGTGGTCATGGCTGAGACCATCGACAGCCTCAGTACAATGCTCGATGACCTCAGTAGAGCTTCCGAAAGAGTGGGTCTTAAAATGAACATGGACAAAACCAAGGTCATGGTAAATGACCATGTAACACCCACTCCTATCAAGATCGAAAAGAAAAGAAGAAAGAAGAAATAATGAATTTTCTTTTTCTTTCTTTTCTTTAACACCCACTCCTATCAAGATCGGAGACTCTACACTCGAAGTTGTGGATGACTATGTCTACCTGGGACAAACGATCCAGCCGTGTAGGGCCAACTTCGAGAAAGAGGTCAACCGTTGAATCCGACTCGGCTGGGCAGCGTTCGGGAAGTTGCGCGGTGTCTTCTCGCCCAACTTATCACAGTGTCTGACCACACAAAAAACAAGACAAAAGTGTATGACCAGTGTTTGTTGCCAGTGATGTCATATGGCTCTGAGACGTGGTCGCTTACAATGGGCCTCATCAGAAAGCTTATAGTCACTCAAAGCGCTTCTTTGCGTGATCGAATCAGAAATGTAGAGATCCGTAAGAGAATCAGGGTTACCGACATAGCCCGAAGAATTGCCAAACTTAAGTGGCAGTGGGCAGGGCACATTGCTCGCAGAACGGATGGCCGATGGGGAAAAAAGGTTCTGGAGTGGCGAAAGGCCTCCCACCAGGTAGACCGATGACCTGGTAAAGGTTGCGGTCAATTTGGCTAAGCTTGGGGGAGGCCTATGTCCAGCAGTCTTTCGGCTGATATGATGATGATGATAATGATGAATAAAATCATCTATATTGGATTAACTTGACGACGCGGTTGCCACAGTGGTTGACCGATCGGTTGATATGCTGCGTGTCGCAGGTTCGATTCCCGCACTAGTACTAGTTGTTCCGGTCTGGTCTTTGTGTGTGTGAGTTTATATGTTTGTAAATGCGCCCACGATTAAGGAGGAATTCCTAATTGGGACAACGTTTTTAAATAAAAAAAGTTCAGGTTAAAAATGTTAATTAATCATTTCTCTTCTCTTTCTCATCTTCTTAAAACAATTCTAAAATATTTTCTTACTAATATTATAAACTAGCTCCTGCCAGCGTCATCGCCCGCGTGAATTTCGAATTTTATCCCAAGGGAATAAATTTCCGGGATAAAAAGTATCCTATGTGCTATGCCAGACTATAATCAATATCTGTGCTAAATTTCATCCAGATCCGTCCAGCCGTTTGAGCGTGAAGAAGTAACAAACATACACACACACACACACAAACTCACAAACTTTCGCCTTTATAATATTAGTGTGATGTGAATGTTTGGATGGACGTGTGGATGTATGTTTGTTGCAGTAGGCTGAACGGATCTGGGTAGTCTGGAGTAGCACATAGGCTACAGTAAGCTACTATTTTATCTCGGTATAATGTTCCCTTGGGATGATAAAACACTTTTCAGGCGGGCGAAGCCGCTGGCAGAAGCTATAGTAATTTCTAATAGCGAAAAATACTTTCATTGGAACGGTACTACAGTACACTCATCTACCTATCACACACCTACATTTCGAGGGGCGA
Source organism: Orthosia incerta (assembly GCA_948252205.1). Classification (NCBI taxonomy): domain Eukaryota; kingdom Metazoa; phylum Arthropoda; class Insecta; order Lepidoptera; family Noctuidae; genus Orthosia; species Orthosia incerta. Next base: position 23,699,432 of record OX411765.1, read on the forward strand.
TCCTATTGACAACAACCTAGCACACATCCAGACATCGCGTCGGGCTGTTACAGTGACATTCCTGGTAGAAAAACCTAATCCAGGAATCGAACCTAAGATCTCATAACTAAGCAGTACCGATTTAACCATTAGGTAGGCAAAGATTATAAAATATATGTTATTTAATTTTGTTAAAGAATTTACTTTAAAAATAAGAGAGAAGTATTAAGAATATAATATTTTTATCTTCTATTTTTCAGATAAGATTCGGTTGAAAATCTTCTTAGCAGAGTTTTCCAACTACGGAGGATATGCGTTGCTCAGAATCTTCATAGATTATATTATATGCAACTTTGGTTGTAGTGAAAATAAACTTGTATATGGACAATAAATATGTATATGTTTAAATGATAAATGATTTTATTTCTGTAAATTGGTTTGTACATGGTTTGTACAAACACTTTTACACATCAAACATATTTTTTTAAACTAGATGAGGTCGACGTTTCCTATCTGACTACTCAGAAAAGAAAGGCCGAAATAAACTCAGAGGTCTCAGTCTCTTTTAAAGTCCAGACATAATCTTGGTCAGATGATCATATGATGACATGGAGATGGGTATCTGAAATGAACCAGACAGATTAAGTGGACATGTCCAGCCTTTTTGTCCTCAACGTAATCTTGAAATAACGGTATAAAACGCTTTTTGGCACAACTTACGTTTAATGAATAATTTGAATTTATTAAGGCTTATAAGATCTTGTACGTGGCTTGGAAGTTTATTATAAAAGCGTATACGTCAACATCCGAACGAGCCATCTTCTTGGGCCTTGTTACAGTTGTAGTTACTACAAATCTGTGTTTGTTCCTAATAATTATGTTATGCATATCACTGTATTTTTTTATCAATTTTATATTTTTAGTGCATATTGATGTTGATAGATCCAATCGAAGGCTTTCTCGTAGTCCACAAACGTTAAACAGAGAGGCAGGTTGTACTCTTAGGTCTTCTGCATAACCTGCCGCAGCATATGTATGTGGTCCACGCTGCTGAAGCCTTTACGGAATCCGGCTTGTTCAGGAGGCTGGAAATCGTCCAATCTGCGCGCGAGACGATTCGTGATGATTCTTGAGAACAGCTTGTAGACATGGCTAAGAAGTGAGATGGGCCTATAGTTCTTCAGTAGGGCATTGTCACCCATCTTGAAGAAGAGTACCACCACACCCCTGCACCATGCCTGTGGCGTTTTCCCCTCGAGTATGACGGAATCAAATAGCTTCTGAAGGGCCTTAAGTACTGTTTGTGTTTTCTATCCGCCTTCAGGAGTTCGGCCGTAATTCCGTCATCACCCGGTGCCTTGTTGTTCTTAAGCTGCTTTAGAGCTATCCTAATCTCATACAGGCTGACGTCCTCGGTATCGAATGTCTTGTACAACTTCCCATAGAATCTCTCGATCTCCCTCAGAAGCTGCGGTTTGGTGGACACGATCTGTGCTAGACGGAGCGTGGACTTCATCAGTCGAGACCTTTCAAGCTTAACATTAATGTTCAATGCGCCTCTTACCATGCGGTGATCGCACCCGGTTTTCACCGAATTGATCACAGAGACATCATTGATCATTTGCTTCTTGGTTGACATGATGAAGTCAATCTCATTTTCCCATCAGGGCTTTGCCAGGTCCACTTCCTGTGCTCACGCTTTCTGAAGAAGGAGTTCATCATGTAGAGGCACTCCTTTTCCACAAAACTGGCCAGTAGGTGACTCCGGTGGTTCCGACGTTCAACTCCAAATTGCCCCACTTGCAGCTCATCCTCGTCTCGTTTGCCCAGTTTCGCGTTGAAGTCCCCCATGACAACGGTGAAGTGAATTTTGACACCATGCATGGCTCTAGAGATATCCTCATACATGGCCTCTACCTCGTCGTCGGGGTGTGCCGAGGTCGGCGCGTAGACCTGTATGACCTTCAGCGAGTATCTTGCGGATATTCTGAGTTTAAGGTACGACACCCCAGTCGACACGCTCTCGAACTTCGCCACTTTGGTCATAAGGGACTTGTGGACGATAAAGATATTACATAGTCCTGCTTATTTTTTTGTACGATGTGTGGTTGTTGTGCAACTTATATACAACATGTCGCAGGTTTGTTTTCCGCACGTTACAAGTGTTTTTCCCAGGTACCTAGATGCAGAATCTGTTGTTCCAGAGGCTTTTTTAAAATTCCTAGTTTATATATTCCCATTTCTCTCTACAATGAATACATAATAAATTCACGGTGTAAGTGAAAAGACTAGGGCAATTTATTATGCGTACAACAAACAATGTGAGACTCTCTGGCAGCATGTGTGACCTACCATCAACACGTCAGCCTGAAAGCCAGAGTGAACAGGGTATCTTCTGGATTAGCTCGCTCCATGGTATACCTTCTCCGTTTTTATCAGGCGAGATAGTGAAATAATAAATAAAATGTAGGTTTGTGTGTTTTGACAGGGATAACAATTTTTTTTTTAAGTATAACGATTAAATGATATATTGAATTATTGATATCATTTCATTTTATATGGTTTAATGAAGATTTTCTATACTTCTATATTTATATATTATAATTTAGAAGAGTCTAAACAGGCCAAGTGCGAGTTGGACTCGCGCACGAAGGGTTCTGTATTATTTCACAAAAAATGGCAAAAAAATCATGTTTGTTGTATGGGAGCCCCACTTAAATATTTATTTTATTCTGTTTTTAGTATTTGTTGTTATAGCGGCAACAGAAATACATCAACTGTGAAAATTTCAACTGTCTAGCTATCACGGTTCATCACGAGATACAGCCTGGTGACAGACAGACATACAGACAGACGGACCGCGGAGTCTTAGTAATTGGGTCCCGTTTTTACCCTTTGGGTACGGAACCCTTAAAAACGTATATTTTTATTACCTGGCCTAATAAGCCAGTAAGTAATCCTGCCTGGCCAAGTATAAGTCCAACCGAACCTGCCAACTAGGAACTGTTTTATTCAATAAATTATTACTTACACTAGTTTGTAAGCTCGCAATTGTACTAACAAATATGGATGTAATCGTAAGATGAATCTGAAATAAATGATTTATTATTATTTCCTTTATTTAACAGTTTTCTTATTATTTACATTTTTAAATATTTTTATAAAATAAATTAGTAAACAAAAACATTTAAAAATATAAAAAATAGAGGCCCACCGGTATCGGGAACAGGGTCCAAGCTACCGGCGGTCAGGGCTCCAGAGAGAGGAACCTCCTAACTATACGAGCCGTGTCCAGCAGTACTGCTTTCTGGATCAGGCCCTTGACCCAGCTGCCTAACGAGAGCCTTCTAAGATGTTGGTCGAGGCTCGTGGCTATTAAGCCATTGGCTGACACGACTATCGGTACAATGATCGCTGTGTCCACATCCCACATGTCGACAACCTCGCGAGCCAAGTCAAGATACTTGATTTGTTTATCTTTCTCGGCTTTCACGAGGTTCCCGTCATGCGGGACAGTTATGTCAACAATCATTGCACGCCTCTCGATTCGGTCCACCACCACTATATCAGGCTTGTTAGCGATAATAGTCCTGTCAGTGATGATGGACCGATCCCAGTACAATGTGATATTGCCATTTTCGAGAACTGGGTCGGGCACATACCTGTAGTACGGTACCTCCGATGCCACAAGAGTGTATTTCAGAGCAAGTTGCTGGTGGATGATCCTGGCTACAAGATTGTGCCTATGCAAATACTCTTCGTTAGCTAGACGAGAACATCCAGAGATAATGTGGCGGATCGATTCACCCGGGCGGTGACATGCCCGACAGATGTCAACCGTGCCATCCTTCACAATAAATCTCCGGTAGTTATTCGTCATGATAACTTCGTCCATAATTGCACAGACAAAACCTTCGGTTTCCCCAAAGAGGTCACCGAAACGCAGCCAGGCTACGGACGCTGCTTGGTCTACATCAGACCCATGTAGGGCCCGGAAAAAGCGTCCGTGAAGCTCCTTACTCTGCCATACTTCCCTACGGTCGTTAGTTTCAAGCACTACAGGCTTGCGCCAGTTCTCATTCGCCATGGAGAGCGGGGTGAGTCCCTTGTCCACTGCTACTACATCTCGATGCATACCTACGTCGGTGTGTAGAAAATATTCCCTGAGATTGCATATCTCGCGGTTGTGGAGGTTTTTGGCATTTATTATTATTATTATTATAAGTTAACCGAGGTCAGGATGGGTTTCTTACTGGTTGAGGCTTGTATAATGCTTTTCTCAAAAATGAAAGAAAGTTTAACAACAAATTCGTTCAATTAATATTGAAGGTTAATTTTTAATTAATTAGGAAGGAGGACATTCATATAAGGGCAATTGCTGATAGATACCATTTTTGAGAATTTTTTATTACATCAATAGGCATTTTCAAATTGTCTGGGCATTATGAATAACGCCGTATTAATCACTTGGTCCAAAACATAGGTATATAATAAAACTTCAGACATGAAATAGTACATTGTTATCCTAGGGGTGAAAGTAACTTATTTAGTCCCGAGACGGGGTTTGGCGCCCGGAACGAAGTGAGGGCGCCAATAGTTCGAGGGACTAAATAAGTCTTTAACCCGAGGTAAACACTGTACTTTTCATTACAAATACAAGGAAATAAAAATAAAAACATGAATTAGCTAAAGAAAAAATGATTGCCGCTTTCCCGCCTATTTTGTTTGTTTTTTTTCTGTGGCCGGCCTGCTATTCAGCCATTATTTTTTATTTTCATCATTGAAAAAATGGTAAATATTTTGCCCAAATCTAAGTTATTTTAAAGAAATTGTTGAAAATAAATTATAATAAAGTTATTTAAAAAATATATATTCTTTAATCAATACTTAACTTTAAGTTATTTCAATTTTACTTCGTGGTTGTATAGAAAGTTAGAACATGGTTCAATAGATATGTGAAAAGGAACTAGTTTTTTTTTAAATAATTTGACAGCTGTCAGTTGAAAGCGATTCTCCCTAGGGCTGAAAAGTATTACTTTCAACCCGCTCCTCAAGCAACTTCAGACCTACTTTCCGAGTATGAGTAATGAAAAATAAAATAAACACCTAATTTCAAATAGCTACAGCTGATTACAGCGTTAACAGTTACAGTGCGTGCAACGAAAGATGAGACTTGAGACACCACGTGGTTTCACTGTTTTATTTTTATTTTTTAATTTATTGATAGGCTCACGTTTGACCACTATCTCGCCTCATGCGCAGTTGACGATTTATAGGTATCTTTAGCGGTATGAGGTCTGAGTGCGGGAAGGGTCCGCACGTCATCGGGGTGGCGCCCGGCGGACAGAGCGCGGGAGGCGCGGTCAAGTCTCATATTTCGTGGCACGCACTGTACAGTGTAGTTACTTGACATTATAAGTTGCGTTTAACATCACTATGATCACTGGCCTGAGAGGAGCCGAAGACAGAGTGGCATGAAAGCATATCGTCAGTGAATCCGTTGCAGTTTTTCGGGACGGGCATGACCTTCAGCAATGAAGAATAACAACGACCAGCCGAAAAAAGAGGAACAAAAAAAAGGACTCTAGTTGCAAATTCGGAAGCGTCAGTAGGTCTCAATGGAGAAAAATGTGCAAGAAACTCCACGGACACTCTTTTCCATCAGTTTTAATTACAAGTATTTGGCTACAACATTATTTTAAAAAATACGAGAACGATGTAAAAAGACGTACATGTAAAAGCGTCCATACCCCGGTCACCAGGGAGAGTGGAACCGGCGAGAGATGTCGTGCGCTGTCCCACAGGGATCGGTCGTGGGGCCGCATCTGTGGGACATCGGTTACGACTGGGTGCTGCGCGCCGAACTCCGTAGTGGCGTCAGCGTGGTTTGCTACGCTGACGACACGCTGGTCCTGGCGCAGGGGTGGTAGCACTATTGCAGGCGGTGGCTGAAATAGCGACACGCGGGGTTGCGACAATCGTCGAGAGGATCCGGCAATTTGGACTCGAGGTGGCTTTGCACAAGTCCAAGGCCATGTTTTCACGGTCCTCGGAACCCGCCACCGCTGCACCGCCGGGATCCCAAATAACGGTAGGAAGGGTTCACATTGGCGTCGGATCGACGATGAAGTACCTGGGATTCATCCTCGACTGTGGAAATTCGAGAAGCATTGCCGACGTTTAGCTCCCAGACTGGAGCGGGTAGTGGCTGCCCTCAAGCGGCTACTTCCCAATGTAGGGGTCCAAACGCCTCCTCCCGGAGGATCTACACCTACCCTACACCTACCCTATACCTACCCTACACCAACCCTACACCTACCCCAGAGATTACCCCCTAGTTATTATATAGATATTATAGTATAGACAAATATATTCATAAAGTCTTCAGCATGTCCAACAATACTTCAAAACTGTTATGCCCATCACTTGTTTTTGCACCCTAGTGGCTGCGGAGCAGGACCAACATGGAGCCACACATTTTTATCAGCGATGTAATCCTCCAACTTATATTATGCTTGCCTGCATAGTGTGCGTTTTACACACGTTTTAAATTTCGTCTCATTCGATTCCAGAATGTGTGGAGGTATTTTATTGTAACATTTTATACAGTACCCCATAAAATATGATGCTACTTTAGCCAGTCTGAAACCTGGTTGAACTAATTGGTCCCTATTTCTAGTAACGTAATTATGTCTGTCGCCGTTTTTACTAAAAAAATGTTTTTTTTTCTCACGTACATGATGTTTTCATAAATATATTGACAAGGTACCGTCATGATGTTAATGTCCATAAACAGTTCCCTTAGAGAATCGCGCAAGCGAAGATTGTATATCGCTCTGATGGCTTGTTTTTGCAGAATAAAAATTTACTCAATGTCTGCAGCCCTTCCCCATAGTAAGATACCGTAAGACATTATACCTACTATGAAAGTAACTAAAATAGACCAGCCTCGCGGTATCTATGTCGCAGCCATATCGTATAACACGCCGTATTACAAAAAGGCGCGGCCAATTAAAAAACGTCGCTGTTTTGTAATGCGGCTATTCGTTCAGCCGGCTTTCAATTCAGCTGAAATTAAGTCCGCCGCATTGTATGAGCACTTCGTGTTCGTTAAAGCAGCTTAGTAACGTGGCGCCCATACAAACGGGCGCATTTTCGATACGCCGCTTTGAAATCTGACATGCGCTGCATGACCATAACAACAACGTCGGCGTCGCAATCGACAACGGTGTCACAACAAAGTGAAAATAATATTGAATTTAGAAGTGCAAACGTTGATTCTAAATTGTACTAGATTTTTTTATTTTGGATAGTATTTAAACGAGCGAAAATAAATTCAAATTAAAGGTGTAAAAAATACTGAATATGGCTTACTGAAATACTAAGTGGGCGACAAACAGTGGGCGAATACAAATGTTTATAACAGCGACTTGAAAATAAAAGTTTTTCGACGGAGCCCCTGTCTGCAGGGTCTAAAGTAACCTAATATGAATTATAGTCACCCTACATTGCTTCTTGCTGACAATAAAGCTAAACGTTGAACGCCGCTTTGTAGAACGTATCGCCTTCATTTCAAAACAGCGACGTTTTTCAATCGGGCGCGCCTATATATAATACGGCGTGTTATACGATATGGCTGCGACATCTACATCGGTAAACTAACGATTTTTCTGCTGCCGAATTTAGCCGCCCTGCAAGTGATCATAGAGAAAATAAAACTACGTTATGCAAGTGCTATTAAATGAGGATTTTTTTAGCATTTGGAACAAAATTTTATGCAGTGAAAAAAAATTTGAACCTTTCGTAAAACGTTATTAACGTCGCTAACGTTACTCATACGTCTATTTATCTTAAAGATCAAATATGTGTCATCAGCAAATAACACCAAGTTTAGATTGTTTTCCAATAGATGGGGTAAATCGTTAATGTATAGATGAGGTAAATCGTTAATGTATGTCTGACTAGTCTCTGACAAGACATAACAATTCTACCTACGTTAAAACTTTGGAATAACTGTGTTTTTGTATGACAGACAATAGTACACAGTTATTCCGCCACACGGCTTCTTCGGCTTCGTCTTTAACACAGGCGTCACAGACAGCCTACTTTGCAGGGGCTGCGTAGCGCCGAGGAATCAGGCGCCCACGACCTTCTGGATTGCAGGGCCGTCGCTTATCAACGCGCACAAATTCTCGGAACAGTGAGGTCGCGCCGCGAAACTTCTGGACGGAGCTAGGCGGCTATATTGGCCAGGAGCCCTACGCACAAAGGATCCATTGGGAGTCTTTAGTGTGGAAACTGGATTCCCTTTTACTACTTATGTAGGTACGTGGTACTACTAAGTTCCGAAGAAGCATGCATTGTCGAAAGGTACTTTTCGCCATCGTGTCCTGACAAATTTCAGTCATGTTGGTGATGGCCAATCTCACCGGAGACTAGCCATTGACGCAGGAGATATAATAATGCACAAGCACAAGTGTACAGGACTGAGGTCTTCGAAATCATTACTCATTAGTTTATTCTATTCTCATGGTATAATAAGATGGAACGCAATCTGACACGAATCACAACCGGAGAGTGATCAGGTTCAGTTATGGCCAACATCGAAACTTCGAACAGCCACTAAGAAATTCATAATGGTAACCCAATAAAGCTGCCCGATTTGAGAACCGTACGCTCAGCAGTTGTACTTGCAATCACGAGACCTGGCTCAAGAGGAGAAGACGAAGACATATAGTCAAACAAACCTACAAGTTTGTAGACGTAAGTATAAACAATAAACACTAACAATAAATCGAAGATGACAATGCAGGCGTTAATGCAGCCAACTGTCCAAATATATAAATTATTATCGTTTCAGCAAGCTCTAGAATATAAAGTTTAGTAAGTCAATAAGTTTTATTTTACTTCGGAGTACGATTTGCTCGTTAGTCCCTGTTCAGTTGTAAGCTGTGACAGTCGCCTCTGGTCCTACAGTTTATCAAAATGGTGAAAATTCTGATGCTTCTTGTGGTGGTCGCCATTTGTGGCACAGGTAATTTTTAACACGCTTTTATTAGCTTGGTATGTATCTATGTATCAATGTAACGGAATCTTTTAACGTGATTTTCACCCCCTTAAAAACGTGGGATTGATTTGAAACTTTGCACACTTATCAAGGACCGATGACAATGCAAATAATTTAGTCAAAGTCAAATATGTTTCAAAATCAAAATCAAATATTTTTATTTTACATAGGCCTACATGGGCACTTACAAAACGTCGACAAAAGGTGCACGGTTCGGGTTAGTCGTTTCCTATGGAGAAGAACCGGCAAGAAACTCCATGGTTACTCTTTTAATTTTTTTTGTGTTTACAATATTTCCATGTTACAGCATTAGTACTTGGATATGGGGGGACAACGTAGGCCCGACAATAAGTCGTACGACATTGAAAAAAAAAAAAAAAAAAAAAAAGTTTATTCAACTAGGCCAGTAAGCGGCACTTTTGAACGTCAAACAAAAATTAAAATTTACAAATAATGAAAGTTGATTCTACCGGGCGATTTTAAATAGTTTCTTTGTGTGTTTGTTTTGCCTTACCAAGATCTTCAGGATTAGCGACTTTTTAGTTCAATTTACCATTAAAGCGTGTTTTTTTGTTTTTAGAACTACAATTGTTATTATTTTTTAACTTGTAGTTATGATTAATATGCCTATAATTTAACAGTTAGCTCTGTAGAATTGTAGGCTCGTGTTTAGAAAAAAAAAATATAATCGTGTAGTCCACTACAACTATTTTGTTAATTTCCCTCGGCAAACTCGAAATACAAATTCGAAATATGCGCAACCCTTTCAAAGCAGAACATTTCGTGTCAGTAATATCAAGGTTCGGAACTCATACCACCTTACCTTTGTTTTTGCCCCCGACGAAAAAAAGGGATAATATAAGTTTGCCGTGTGTACCTGTGTGTTTCTGTATTTGTCCATAGCTCACATAGCTCCTAAACGGATGAACCAATTTTGATTCAGTTTTTTGTTTGAAAGGTGACATTTTCGGGCGTTTTCTTAGCTATGTTTGATGAAAATCGGCTCAAAAGATATGGGCGTTTTACTGTTTGAATCGGGGTATTTACACAAGATATATATACTGTCGGAAGTTTTTAAATTTTACTTGTAGCATTCCCACCCAGCTTTCCCTTGTGAATACACAGAGTGTAACGGAAGTGTCCGATCATATTTTAAGAACTGCTTCTGCACATGTAAATGAACAATTATCCAAGGAAGTCATTGTCAAATATCAGAAAAAAATTGTTATCTCCCATACATATTTTGGTCGGCTGACGACAACTTTGTACCTAATTTTCTATGCCTTCCTTGGAAAAAGTTGTTCCCTGTTGGACTCTGTAAACAAGTTATCTTTCAGCTCGCGCCAAGATCGTCCGGCCCTGTGCCTTCCACGACTACAAATGTATCGGCGACAACCTCAGAGCCAACTCGCAGTGTAGCAACAAAGTCAAGGGCTACCTGCCAAACAAATACACCGTGAAAGAATTCCGCTTTGAGACTCCGTTCTTCAACTCTTCGTATATTGACAAGAATCTTATCGTGAAGAATCATAATAGATGCTACATTTCGGAGTTTTTGTAAGTATATTACTTTCTGTACAGTGGACCCTTTGTTATGGGGTGATCATGAGGTCACCTAACTCGAACAAAATACAAAAACGGTAAAAATAAAAGCTGCTTCCGCTTTTTTCGCGAAGTTTATTTTTAGTTCGCCAGCAATAATCGACAGTTTGCTAAACACAAAGGACACAATACCAGAAACGTGTATTCGAATGGAAAAGGAAAGAAAATACTGGCCGAGTCGGACTTGCGGACGAAGGGTTCCGTACCATTATCGCAAAAAACGGCAAAAAGTCAAGTTTTGTTGTGTGGGAGCCCCACTCAAATATTTATTTTATTCTGTTTTTTAGTATTTTTAGGGTTCCGTACCCAAAGGCTAAAAACGGGACCCTATTACTAAGACTCCGAGGTCCGTCTGTCACCAGGCTGTATCTCATGAACCGTGATAGGTAGGCAAATGAAATGTTCATAGATGATGTATTTCTGTTGCCGCTATAATAACAAATACTAAAAACAGAATAAAATAAATATTTAAGTGTGGATCCCATACAACAAACGTGATTTTTTGCCGATTTTTGCGATAATGGTACAGAACCCTTAGTGCGCAAGTCTGACTCGCACTTGGCCGGTTTTTGTTATAGCGGCAACAGAAATACATCATCTGTGAAATTTCAACTGTCTAGCTATCACGGTTCATGAGATACAGCCTGGTGACAGACGGACAGACGGATCGCGGAGTCTTATTAATAGGGTCCCGTTTTTACCCTTTGGGTACGGAACCCCAAAATGGTTTTTGTCGTGGTTCACAGGTGTATTTTTTTCATACCTTGGCATGAGATTACAGATTTGTGTGTAAAAAATAAATAAATAGGTATCAACTTTCTTTGGAAAATGTGTATTTAAATAGAAACAAGTCAAGAGTGAATAGGTTTCTTCTAGGCAAGCGTGCTCTATCGTCGACCACATCATCGCTTACCATCAGGTGAGATAGTGGTCAAGCGCAAGCCTATAGATAATAAAAAAAAAAAAAAAAAAAAAAAAACAAAAATTACATAGTTTCGTAGCGAATTCTTGAAAAAATATGTCGTGAAGATTTTTTTGTTCGTTTTGCTTGTCAGTTATCTGCGGCGCGCTTATGTACTTTGTGCTTATACGTAAGCATTAAGAATTTATGACGGATGATCTCGTTTTAATGTCCAACAAAAATCTGCAAGCATTCTCGATGTCCTTTTTCCTTGGTGCCTGGCATCTATAACCAAGATGTCTTGATGAAATCTCTACCCGTGCTCATCGTTTACAGCACCAAATTTTTCAGGAAAAATGTCTATGGGAATCAAGGAAATGAATCTTCAAAGACATATCATATCCATCTTTGCTTCCATAAAGTTCAGAGATGACATTTTATATTCTAAAATCTTTTGTGTCGTTACCACGAAAGAAAACTGTGCATTTTTCTTCTGATTTTAATTTTGCAATAAAATTGGGATTTTACATAACCTTCCGATGCACTTCTACGAAAATGTCTTCCTTTAATTTTACTTCGCTCTGTCTTGGAAACAAAAATTTTAAATTCATTAAACCCATCTTATCTCTTCTTGTGTACATTACGCACTGCTGGGGCGAGGCCATCGAGAGACACGGCGAAGCACTTTCTGTATCGCTTGATATCTCGAAGGCCTTCGACAGGGTCTGGCACGCGAGTCTGCTCAGTAAGCTTCTTATGTCGTCCCCGCTGAACTCGACTTCCTTAGTGAACGGTCGATCCGAGTAGTTATTGACGGCTGCTCCTCAGACCTTATGGCTATTGATGCCGGTGTTCCTCAGGGGTCTGTTCTCTCTGCAACTCTTTTCCTGCTGAACATCAATGACCTACTTCAACCTTGTATTGTTGGGTACGCAGATGACAGTACTGTTTCAGAGAGATACTTGTCCAGCGCAAAAACCAGCGTGGATGAAGTTCGTTCCTTGAGGGAGGCTATGGTTGAGCGGACAGATTTGACCTTAAGCCTTGTCTCCCAGTGGGGTGATGACAATCTGGTCTCTTTTAACGCCACCAAATCACAGGCGTGTCTTTTTACCGCTAAAAGGAGTCTGTTCGATCAAACGCCTACTTTTCGGGGTGCGTCTGTTCATGTGACTGATCGGCTCGAGCTCCTAGGCATGGAGTTGACATCCAGTCTCAACTTCGTCGCCTCCATTGAGTACAAAGCCCAAATTGCGGCCAAAAAACTAGGCATCCTTAATAGAGTGAAGCGATACTTTACGCCTGGACAGCTTTTAACCCTATACAAAGCGCAAGTCCGATCCTGCATGGAGTATTGCAGCCACCTTTGGGATGGCTCAGCTAAGTATCAGCTTGCCGCGCTTGACTCAGTGGAACGCAGAGCCAGACAGTATCACGAGAACCAAGTTTTATTTTCTCTGTGGCGACAACTGCAGCCGAATTGCGTAAGTATATTATCCAAAGCAAAAGAATCGATTCTTTCACAAAACCGACTTTACGTAGTGCATATTGATACGAAAAGTCGTTTTTGGGAAGGAATCGATTCTTTTGCTTTGGTTAATATACTTACGCAATTCGGCTGCTGCTTATGGGTCTTGTCGCATCGGTGCGCATGTTTGTGTGAGTGTGCCGTTTCGAGCGTTTGTAGGTAGTTGCCGTAATGTTTGTCCATATTTATACTGTGACTAAACCAGTCTTTATTTTTGTCAGTAATGCCATGAAGATATGAAAAAATGATAGGTTATTAAACTTGTAGGTTTATTTACATAATAATGTCGAAATACTATATTTTTTTCATTATTTTTCTGTTAATAGGTTAATAGAAAATACATAACAGGTTTAACGGCAAAGAGTTGTGTTGTCCAGTGATAAAATTACTCCGTAAAGAACCATAGATGGCAGCATAGGCACAGAAAATGTAACACTTGCTTTGTAAAAATGTCCTTAAACCCATCAAACGCATGTTGCTATTATGTACTTGCGATGTCAAACTGTCTCAGATATATTGAAACAATGTCATCTAGTATAATCGATGCCTCCTAGAATCAATAATCTCTTTGATTAATTTATTTCATCACCACTGCTCCCAAAACGGTGAAGAAAAACATCATGAGAAAACGTGTCTACAAAAAATTCAAAGACATGTGACATCTACCGACTCGCTTTGTGCATTATCCTCACAGAGAGGAGGCCTGTGTCCCAGAAGTAAGAACAATAGAGACTGAATTATATTTGTACTAAGAATCAATGCTGTTTAGTATCTAGGCCAACTCAAAGACGGTTTTTTTTTTTTTTTTTTTTGTATTTGTTCCTGACGGAACAGGCTAAAGTCTGAGACCATGCTGCCTAGTCTTTAGTGCAATTTTAACATTCTTTAGTATGCATTAGAATACGGATGTAACAGATTCTAATGTTTTATGGAGTATTTGGCAGCAAATTGTATTGAGTCAGCCTTCCCAGTAAGCTTAGCGGAGGTAGTAAATACTACAATAAAATTCTCCGCTCCACTATCCTGAGATCGCTTCTGTCAATGATTTCACATATTGTCCAGTTGCGTAGACAGTTGAGACACAAAACTACACCAATTTTATATCACAATATCCACTAGGAATCAATATGCAAGTAATATTAACAGCCGCTGAACTTCACTCGAAAAAATCCCGCCAAAAACCCTGGTTTTTTTTTTTTGTCATGGGTTTGCTCTTGACTCTAGTCTAGGTCAGGGTGACAGAGTCGACGATGGAGTGAGCTTACCCCTTACTTTAAGAGTTGGGTTTCGGGTTGAATGCGTTCGGAAACACAGACGCAGGTAGTGAGTGCCACTCATTCGCTGTGGCGTTATAAAACTACAGGCACAGATAATATAATACTAGCCTAAACCAGGCGACTAATAAGTCGCTGGTGCTACCACCTGTCAAAAATATGGGTAGGCATCCATGCGGTGTATGTTTAAATACAAATTTTATGTTTTAGCTTTAATACTGAGACAAAAAAGGCCGTGCTAACCATGGATTGCCCCAACCTGGTCCTGGAGTCTGATCGAGTGCTTATCCAGCACAGAAGCAAGCAAGAAGATTCCTTCTATTACTACCATATCCAGGTTACATATCGTGAGTAGCCCTAGACTAGCCCCAATTTCTGAATTAAGAATTTGAAGTTGTGTATTTGTTAAACTCTACTTCCGTCTGAAAAACTGTCAAACTTGGGCTTTAAAGTAGGGTTGGACACAGTGGCGTAGCGTCCTATAGGTCCCTGTTTCATAATTTGTTGGGGAACGAGCTTAAAAATGATTGAATCCTGAATCTTTAATCGGATAAGTTTTCATGCTTCAGTTTTACTAAATTGAAGCATAAGAGATTTTGCTGCCATCATAGTCCATAACAATAATAAAGATGATTTAATAAAAAAATAAAAGAAAATCTAACCTTAAATAAAAAGAATTTGAGTCTATGAATAAAATATTCCGAACGTTTTGATTCCACTCGACGGGACCCCTGTTTATCGGGAGCCCTTTATCATTGATGCGGCTGATACGGACCGCCGTATCAGCCGCAACGTGTCCACCAGAGGTGTAGCTACCGAGCTACACCTCTGGTGGACACGTTTTTAACTATAAATGCCTACTCAAACTGAAACTAAGTTTTTATCAAAACACCTATGTAGGTACCTGTCTACAGACTAGGTGACATTTAACTCATGGTAAAATACCTACTCTATCCCATGACCCTCATAGTAAAAGCACGGATAAAATTTACTCAAATTTATAAATACTTTATGTATAACTTACACACCTACGCCCGAAACCAATAACATATTTTTTTTTTTTTTTTTTTAAATAACATAATTATCTGTCAGTAGATCTAAACTTAAAAGCCTTATTGCGGAACACTGTCTGTTATTACTTGTATTTATCTTATTGCACTCTCAGAATGAAAGTGACCTAACTCAAAAAATTTAATTTCTGGGCAATGAGCAAAATAGTCTTCAAAAAGTTTAGTGTTGACTGTACTTTATTGTACTAATGCGACCGATGTATAGTCTGTCCCTTTCTTATTCATAATTCAGACTCTTTTTCACCAGGGTTTTAGGTAGGCTTTTAAAGTCAGTAGCAAAAACAGAAAATAATTTAGTCATTTTCATAACTTTAATTTCTAAGGGTGCGTTATGTCAAAATCCTATCTCTAAAAGGCAAATCTACTGACATATACGTTATTGGAACGGCTGTTACTATAGGACCTCATCTCATCACCTGGCTAGCCTTCTTCCAATTATGTTGTGATCGACATACAGTCTAAACGGATGCAGCTCAAAGCCAGTATTTTACGTGGAAACACTAACGATAATCCTTTATAAACTATTAATTCAGACTTTCAGGCTGCTGACTACTGTCCTAGATCCAACACGCCCCAGACGTTACTGAGAGCTTTCTATACAAAATGTGAGGGATTCAGTATTATGTTTTGCGTACCCTTAGCATCTGCAGCCTAGTCAATTCGGCAAGGCAGATAGTTTGACCACCATCGATCGACCAATCACATGCGTGATAAAAGATACGATGTGGATTTCCGTCTATGTGATTGGTCGATTGATTGTGGTCAAACCTTTTGCCTTGCCGAATTCATTTACACAATTAGGCTGCTGATATTTTAAATTGCCCGTCCGCCCAATCTGGCTAATATTCGTACGTTCAAAGTACATACTACTCGTAACACTCTATTGCACACATTAGATGTAGAAAGCACTTAGTAATGTCTGAGATGGCAATGGAGAGGGCTATGCTCGGCGTTTCCTTGCGTGATCGAATCAGAAATTTAGAGATCCGCAAGAGAACCAGGGTTACCGACATAGCCCGAAGAATTGCCAAACGTAAGTGGTAGTGGGCAGGGCACATTGCTCGCAGTCCGGATGGCCGATGGGGCAGAAAGGTTCTGGAGTGGTGACCGCGAACCGGAAGACGTTGCGTTGGAAGGCCTCCCACCAGGTAGACCGATGACCCGGTGAAGGTTGCGGATGATGATGTCTGAGATCTTGCTCTATACCTGTAATTAGGTACTGTCAAAGATCTACGAATGACAGCGGAGACCAACAACTTAACGTGGTTTTCGAGGCGCACACTCCGTGCCTAAGACGGAACGGATGGTCACCCACCCACCTTCAATCGACCTGTGCGACTGTTATTATTACGTAATTACGAGCTTACTTGCTTTTGCCAAAAGAAGGTTCAGACATATCTTACCCAAACCTTTTGTTTTCAGCGATGATCCGCGTCAACGTGAATCTGCACCGCATGGATAATATGGATCTCTGCACGGCGCACGTTTACACCGAAGTCGTCCAACTGCCCTTTTTCCTCATCAATCCTAAAGGTTGTTATAATCATGTATTTTTGTAGATATATCTAGCTTTTGATCCTTTCCTTCGGCTACGTGGTGGACTAACATGACAGAACTCCTATTAGAGAAAGAACTGCCCGACCTGACAACCCGGGACAGATAGTCGGCATCAAAAAATTACGAGGAGTGCCAACCTTACCTAAAGTGGGATAGTGCTAGAAAGAAGATACCTACTTTGATCAGCAGCTTATTTGCGTAAGTGAATTCGGCAAGGCAAATGGTTTGACCGCCATCAGTCAACCAACGCTAATTGCCGCATGCGATTGGTCGATTGATGGCGTCAAAACGCTTACTTACACAATTAGCTGTCGTTCTGTGAAGAATAAATGCCCGTTTCTTCTCTGCAAGGGAAGAGGTTTTTGTCCAGTTGTAGAAAAATAAGTACAGTAGTTATTTTAAAAAAGAAGAAAGACGCTGTGACTTCCAGCAGAGTTTTGGTATCGTCTAAGTAAGTAACCCCAACCAAAGAATAGAAACTTCACATAAAGAATACTTCACAAACCTAATCATTCTTCATTCGACACAAGTGAAATAAAGACCAACTTTTATGTTCATGATGATAGAAAAATAAATTTAATAAAATGGACGCGCAAAAAAATCCATTTCAGCAGTATGCAGTCTGACGCTGGTTTTCTTATGAACCTTCAGGGACAAGTGGACAAGTGATGATGAACCATGCAGAATTGTATCCCTCACAAATATTCATAAACCCCTTTGCGAGTATGGGCAGAAAAACTTCAACTCTTGTAATGGGTAGTCCTTAATGCACCCAGTTCTCTAACTATCTTGTTTGACTACATTGGCATATTTTTACCACCAATACCACCACATCATACAACCACGCACTAAACAAAGACATTTCTCTACTCAGACAAGCCCACAGAGAACTTCCTCTCACGATACTTGTCAGCGCTCATGACATTCAAACGAGAAGCATTCTACTACGGAGGAGATAGACTGGCCAAGGTTTATGTAGACTCCTTGATCTGCGACTACGGCTGTAACAGACTCATACTGCCGCATTATAGAGACGGTCTTGTAAATTCGATTTAAAACCTATTTTCTAAGTTTGGAAGAGACTTCCTCCACTCTCAAAAAACCTCTCGATTATCTAATGATATATGAATAAATAACGAATTAGCTATCAATTTGATTGAAGCTGTTTCGAGGTCGAATCGAGTGGAGGCAATTACTTAGAATAGGGGTTAAACGCTAAAAGTCAATAATCTTACTATACTTTGTTCAATTTGTGTCGGCTGATTTGACAGAAAGCTTATCACCGGCTTTAAGTTTACTAATATTTCATATTTTGGACGAATAATTTAATCGAATTGCAATTTAGTATATAAGGGAAACTAAAATCGGCTTATAGTCGTATCAGTCATCATAAAAATAACACTTCTTACATTTTACTACCTACTTACTCATAATTTTCTACTTTAAGTCTGGTCATAAAATACCTACATATTTTACTGACTCAAAACAAAATATACAGAAACCAAACACGTTTATTTATTTATTCTACAATGTAAATCCCTAACTATATAGCTACCTTTTCCTAACTAAAGAGTAGGCTCACCAAAAACGGCGAAGGAAAACATCGCGACGAAACCTGCATGTCCTAGAATCAAAAATTCGAAGGCATATGAAATCTCCCAATCCGCACAGGCCCCACGTGGTGTTTTACGGTCCATTCCCTCTCTCACAGAGAGGAGGCCTGTGTTCCAGCAGTGGGAACATTAAAAGGCTCTTGATGATGGAGCGACTGCCTATCTGGCCTCCACTAACCAATCCAACAAGACAGTCATACATACACAACTTCAAACAGTAAAATTAACTGTAACACCAATTTTCAATTACATCGAATCATCATCGGAACACCGAGCTCCTGGACTGTACACACCACTCGGATTTTTTTATAGGTAGATACCTACTAAAAGGAACTACACGAAGACATGAATGATAACACAAAGTAGGTTTTAGAATTACTGCTTTCCATAAATCCACTGATCATAATTATATAAATTTACAATTAGTTAGGTACAGCGGTACTTATATCATTTTAAGAAACATAATAATTCCGACTGCATTGTATTCGCGTTCGGTAGCCCATCTCAACGGCGGTTTGCCAAGTACGCAGCAGGTGCACTGTTTATGCCTTTACTCTCATAGCCCGATGGAACGGCAATCCGACATGACCGGGCGAGATCAGTCGCAGGACCAAAGGTTTTACGTGCTTTCCGAGGCACGGAAGTTTCACACCACCAATTTCCAAACTCTAGGATGCTACTAAGAAATTCGTAATTGAAAAGCCCTATAACACTTTTTGCCCAACCTGGGCATTGAACCCAGGACCCCACGTTCGGCAGTAAGGCTTGCGATCACGAGCACAACGAGGCAGTTATGCAGGAATATAAACTGTTGTGGAATGTGTGTATACTTGTATGAAAGCCCTCTTCCAAACTCCCCGTCTAAATGCCACGCGGTTTGAAGGCCGATCTTGATCAGTTGTGATTACCGTACTTAGCAGGCTATGACTTATCACTAAAGAATTTCTTACCTTACTGGAACAGTGGCGTAGCTATGTTATCAAGGGCACAAAAAAAATAAGCGCCCTATTTTGTGTAACGCATGGAGGCAATGGGGCCTCATGAGTTTGGGGGCCCTGGGGCACTGCCCCACCTAGCCCTACGGTAGCTACGGCACTGTACTGGAACACCGTTACAGTAAGAAATCAGGAGCTCTTGGACGATTAGCTTCAACGAGTCTTCATCATCAAATCAAATCAAATCAAAAATGTTTATTTGCCAGAAAAATACATTGTTTACAAGGGAAGATACCTACATACTTATTTGTTGGCAATTCTGGTGTTGTGGGGTTGAAATGATTAGGATACATCATACTAATATTATAAATATGAGAGTTTGGATGGATTTGTGTGTGGATATATGTTTGATGATGGGACAGAACGGATCTGGATGAAATTTGGCACAGCGATTATTGTCAGGAATAGCACTTAGGACACTTTTTATCCCAAGAATATGTTCCCTCGGGATGATTTTAGACTTTCACGCAAGCGAAGCCGCTGGCAGAAACTAGTTGTAAAATATATTAAAATGAAAACAAAAAATACTTTCATTAAAACTACAGTACGGTACACTTACATAAACAACCACATTACGCCAAATAAATTTTCAAGTGGTTTCGGGAACCAATCGAAACTGCTACAATTTCAGAAGAGGCTTTACTCTTTGTCGGGACCTCATGTTCAGCGAACACAAGACCAAAAGTGAAAATAAAATCTAAATCGTCTGGTAGTATTGATAAAGTTGTCTACTTACAACATTGTTGAATGATTCTTTTTGTCTACTATTTTTCAGATTTTAGAACCGCGAATTTCTTGAATAGAGATACGAGTCGCTTGAACATCTTCGAAGCAGAGAATTTCTACTACAGAGGATATCCGTTACTTCGAATATTTGTTGATACTTTAATATGTGACTTTGATTGTAAGGCACATATTCTTTGAAATGCTATGTCCATCCGTATATTATAAACTAACATTGAAATTAATTTGATCAACGATGTCGGCCCTAGTATTAATGTGATTGTTTCGGAATAATTTTATTTATTAATTAATCATTTGGCAGTATTTAAGTTTATTTCAAGTTTAAAATTAAAGTTATTAAAATTACTTTTTCAGCAAAATTAAAAATTTAAAAAAAAATTGTCTTAATATTACCCACCCCTATTTATTTTTATTGATAGGATGAGCAGTTGTTTTGCGACATCTATACTAAATGTCGTGGGTTTGATGCCCGCACGTTACAAATGTTTGTCCTAGGTAGGCACAGAATACATTCGTAAGCCGCTGGGCCTAATTGCGTAAGCTACCGAATAATCTGGCAACGAAAGGCAAGAAACATCGTCTTACTTGTACTGAGTAAAGAAAAATATCCAAAAACCGTAAATTCGTAAGAAAAAATACGATATTTCATCTGTCACGACATTTTTCTCAGGAACGCGTAGAGGTATACATACCTACAATTGAAATGAATAACATGTACTAACATGATTCCGTATCAGAACATCCTATTCGCAAAACGACATGAGCCTATTCTCAAAATGTCATAGTAGCAAAACGTCCTTAAACAAAATAATGGGAATGAATCTTTTTGTTGTGTACTATAACTGTACGTCATACTAGGTACACAACAAAAAGATTTTTAGAGGAATATTTTTTTTAATTTAATACATTTTTCTGTAAATAAAATAATAAAAAAACCCGACTGCTTCAAAAGCGAACTAAAAAGATGTAAACAAGAAGAAAATCTTGTTGTGCAGTCGGAGGATGCATATTCGCGAGCTGGCTGACCGAAACCAGATGTGTCCTCCGACTGCTTAGCAAGACTTTCTGGGTTTTTTTATTTTATTAACTTTTTTTATATACAACTTTTTAGTTATACTTTTTTTTTCGAATGACTTTAAACATATAAATGGTATTTATTTTCGTAATCACCTCTAAAAACCCTTCATTTTGATATCCCACTCGATGGGTTTCGAAGGAAAAAAATATTGCAACCCCTGCAATATGGCGCCCAAAATCCGCCATGTTTCTTTTTTTCAACGGCACTTATCAAAGAACACTTGGGCGGCCAAGACCTATCTAACGATGTCTTAGTTATAAAAATCCGTCAAGTGGTTTGACAGATACGAGGTAATAAAATTATCTTAAACCTAAACATACATAATCATGGTGTAAGACATGTTCTGGTAAATCGCGTGATGTTTGATTTTGAGTCATCAGATGAGATAGTGGCAAGCGCAAGCCTATCAACAAGAATACTAAGGATACAAAATGTATGGTTGTTGCAAACGATTTTTTTTTAATAATGAGCATTTCCCCGATAAGCGTCATACAAAGCACACATTTTACTGGGCTGTTTCGACTTTTGTAAGAGGGGTCAGGTTATTTGAAAAAAAACTGGCCAAGTGCGAGTCGGACTCGCGCACTGATGGTTCCGTAGAATCAGCTGCATTCACCAAAATAATTAAATAACATTACTGAAGTTCATAAACTATGAGGGCACCGAACATTGCTCTAACGTGATAAACAGAATTGAGTGACAAAGTTAACTTTGCCTTTAGAAAACTGTTGTCACCATACATCGACATAACTCGCGGTCAGTTTACCAACTGCAAGTAAGTTGATAATCTTTTTTTTATGTACCTACTTAGATACAAATTTACGGTATTTCAGATATTTTCCTTTTTTTTGTGCTTTTCTTGCTTCTTGCCAAATTTCATGATGCTAGGTCATTGTGAAGTACCCTGTAGATATTGATCCCCTTGCGAGTGTAAAATATGCGTCATTAACGACTGTATCTCTTGATTGCGTTGGTCTAGATTCTAGAAGTTTGAGTTTTTATCACAGCTGCAAGGGGTTGCCAACTTGAGTATACGATATTAATTTCAAATTACCTCCACGCGTTCCCAAGATAAAGTTTCTTGACAGGCAGACGGCAACAAAGTGATCCTGCAAGGGGTTCGGTTTTTTCCTTTAGAGTTATAGAACCCTAATAAAACAACTTAATAACTAAGCATGGCCTTTATTTAGCATAAAAATTAAACTATAAACTAACAAAAGTAAGCAAAACAAAAAATACTTTAAAAAAATAATAACATTTAACTATTCTAAAGGCCGATTTTTCAATAAAAATGGCCGTTTGACATATTTTCTGGACAAAATCTGTCAAGACGCCATTTTCATTCCTCAATTAAAAGTTACCAGACTATTGAAAAATCGACCCTAACTGAATTAACTTTAACCAAAATTTTTTAGAGATATGCAAGTTAAATGAAAAATGTATCATGTAACTATAAGAACTTAATTAAAAGATCCTGGCGGATATCATTTTGATCTTCTACATGCAGTGGTTGATGTTAAAGTAACATCTTATTAGCTTCTCATCTTGTAATCATTCCGTAATCAAACACCACCGTTGTTCAGAAAGCAGCACACGTGGACTTCACTCCTCTGTCTGGAGTACCCTGGGCTACATCTGAAAAGAAAACGTAAAAAGTGTGCATATAATGTTACAAGAAGGCAATTCAACATAACATAACAGAAGAAGAACGTCTGGCACTACGCTTGCGAATATACAA
The DNA here is from genome assembly GCA_948252205.1 of Orthosia incerta. Lineage (NCBI taxonomy): Eukaryota > Metazoa > Arthropoda > Insecta > Lepidoptera > Noctuidae > Orthosia > Orthosia incerta. Next base: position 23,722,578 of record OX411765.1, read on the forward strand.
CTAGCTTGAAAAAGATCCCAAAAAAATTGCCAGTGTGTTAAAGGATAACCAACAGAACCCATTTCCAGCATTTTTGGATTTTTTGTCTGTTTATTTGTGCACGCATCACGTGAAATGTACGAAACCAATGTAGATAATTTTTAAAATTGTGCGTAACTTGAAGAATTACTTAGTTTTTGTTTCATCGCAATTGGTTCAATCTATAAAATTTTTGATGAATTTAAAGCGTTCAAGAAGTAAAATTGTCACAACACACGCAATCCAGATACTCGGACAGTTGAACTCGATATTCGATAGATGGCTTTGTGCATTTGAAGTCATTTTCTGAATGGCAGTGTTAAGATTCTCCGCGAAAGAATGATGGCCCTAGAAAAATATTGGTAGGTAGGTAAGTAGGCTAGGCAGGAAGGTATGTAGGGTAGGGTTGGCAGTAGGGTTGGCAGTAGTAGGATAGTATTTCTAGAAATGAGACTTTATTAATGGAGAAAACAGAACCGCGGCATCTGTGTCATTTATGTCTGAACACTTTTACAAAACAAAAATCACGAAACGATCAATTGAACTATTTTATTCAAAAGTTTTCTTTGTTTAAGGCCGTACGCTGACCAAAAAATCAGCATGAGATATGAGCATTATTATTGGCCTAGCGGCACTGGTGGCGCATGAATTACAGTAGTTAATACGCCCAGATTTTAGAAAAAATCTTTAAAAAATCGAATATTGGTCTTTTGAAAAAAATAAAACTTACAAAATGTTCGTTATCATGTCTATCCATTAGTGTTAGTATAAAAATAATTAATTTACACTTTACGAGGCGATGCATGCTATCAATAATTATTTCACATGTTTATGGTTTTGTTGGAAGGAGATTAGTGACACATATAAATCTTTAAAAAAAGTGTACTACAATTTTAGAATCAACATTATGTAGAAATTTAATGTATTTTTATTAATTGATATTTCTTTTTAAATAAAGAGTAGATAGCTCTTAAAAACTGCACAAAAACGACTAGCGCGGCGTTTTGCTCGGGGAGGCGCCTTAACTAGGACGCGTTTTATTTTGTCGTCGTCGTCTAGACGCAGCCTTATGCTCTAACCAAGTGACCTAGTCTCTCAAAGACAGCTTCGCGACAGCAATTGGAAATATGTCAAAAAAAAATGGGTTTGTCCATGGTATTAATATACTCCGTATATGGGTTTATCAAGCACAGAAAGTCACGTGATCAATCCCATATTTTGTCATTTCGATCATTATCATTGCAGACATAGACTGATACTAGTCTAGAGCCTATGATCATCCAGTTATTGGCGACGGTCAATCTGGTGGCCGTGACAGCCATGTCAAATCAAACGGATATTAAGATAGAGCCGATCATTTATGGGAGCCTATATACAAATTCAAAGATAAAAGAAAGATAGATTCAAAGATATTTACCGGCATTAAGGACGGACCCCAGCATTGCAACTGTTTGGAAATGTTTGTTCAAACGGTTGAGGCAAGCAGAAACTTCGCATCTGTCGCCTTCGTAATCAGCTCGGCACTGACATACTGGTTGGTTTTCTTCAGTCAAAGAACAAACGCCGTCATTTAAACAATATCCCTGGCACACGTTAACCTCACATCTTACTCCAGAATAATCACCATTACATCTGCAAGAATGAAAACGAATGATATAACCAAGGTAATTAAAATAAAAAGAGAATATATGAGTGATAAAATGATTTTACCTGCATTGTGGTTGTCCCTCGTCATTGACACTACAATCTCCCTGGAAACAATAGTTTTGACAAACTGTTACATCGCGTAGGCTTACGTCATTAGTTACATCAAGAGAGTCGTTTTCTTCAGTCGATGAGTTATTCTGAAGCACACTCTTTAGTCTTTCGCAATCGTTAACCCCCTGAAGTTGTTGCTCAATTTTATAGTTGGTAACTATGTCATCCCATGCACTAATTGGAATTTCTTTAGGTTTTGCTTGTGTCGATGGATTCTTTGGTAATTGCCACGCGCTTCTTCGCGAGTGGTGTGACCAGTAGATGGAATCTTCTGAAACGGCTAGTGACTTTGGTTGATGTAGTCTTGTTTCGCGGTATAACACTCTTCTGTTTTTTCCATTCAAATCCGCGCTTTCTATAGTAAAATATCTAGCTTTGGCAGGCAGGTCATCATAATTTGCTTGAGTACCATCGGTCCAGTACAGTTTCTGGGTCTGGAGATCAACGACCAAACATTCTGGCATTTGAAGACCAGTACCTATTACAACTTCTTTCTCAGAGCCATCAAATCTAGCCCTCTCTATTGAAGACGGTAATTTTTTGGTTGCGTAGTTAATCGTCCAGTAGATATACCTGTAAGTTGTAAACCACAATAAATTTATACAAAGTTCAAGAATAATATATTTTGTTGTTCGACAAAACTATCGTAAGCAACTTACTCTCTACAGCTATCTATGGCGATAGTTGAGGCACCATGACCAGATGTCTTGGTTATAAAGTTTCCGTATGTATTGTTTTCAAATCCAGATTTCAATGAAGACCAGTATACAGTACTGTCATAAAATACATTATAAAAGAGAATGTTTTCGACCGGATCGAAGGCTATACCTTCGATCCTTTCAGTGTCGTGCAACCTTGGTATTATGGGTTCTGTTTTCTTGGTTGTCAGGTCATAACTAAGAATAAAATTGTCAGTGTATCCTTCATCGAAATAGAACAATCTGTTGCCTACTGGGTCGTAAGTCATTTTACCGATTCCACCCGTGGTAATGTTTTCTGAGTGCGTTTTTGTTCCATTCAAATAAAATTCGAGGTCATTTCCTGAGGCTGTGGCGAAGTCTGAAACATTAATACAAAGAATATTTAAAACATAACATAACATATCATCACGCCAGCCATGAAGTCCCGTGTAAGAGGGGGCGATTCTACTGCCATCTATCGGGTACAAAAATGAAACAATTAAAAATAAATAAACAAGAAATATAAATATATACAGTATAGTATTATAAATGAGTACAGTCTTGTATTCTGAGATCATTTTAACAGTAAATCTAGAGGGTATTCTATTTTCCTGTTTTGAACAAAACATCAAAATAATATTTTTCCTGAATATGATAACCAATTATTTCCTATTATTGTGAAAAATATACTCTAGGCAAGAGATAAGGTATGCGATTACGTTTAAATTCTAGTTAATGAATACAACAGAAATAACAACCTGAAAAATATCCCACGAAACTCATTTCATGAAAATTGGTTGCCAAGCCTTATAAATTCATAAAATACACTGTTAGAAACTCCTCAATCAGATCGTAAGAAGAGCCATGCCTTATAAATCTAGAAGGAGTAACTCTCCAGACCCTACATCTTGGTAAAAAAGTATAGATGGGCTGGCGCAGTGTTTAATGGTTTTTAATGTTCGTGGAATTATTGCATGATACAATACGACACTGATTTGTTAACAAGTGACCTGAGTTCTTACCATAAGAGCATAGGAGTGAATTTACAAGTTCTTATACTTAAGTCACTAAGGTACGCAGTAGTTTCACATACATTCCGGATGATGAGTGACTATTAATGACTCATGCAAGACCCAGCTCCTAACGAACTCGACGGAGTAAAATGGACACTCGCTTCACACATATACGAGCCAAAGTTTTGTCGAAAATAGGTTTATCTATGCTTGTTTTATTTTTTACTTTAGAATAAAAAGCCGTCTACTAGAACACATATTATAATTCATTCATTTTCTTTGAGATGGTGAAATGTTTTTTGAAATGACAATCAAATCAAAACCACCGAGCGTACTGATGGGCTTTATGATTGTCATTTTTATGACTGCGTTAAACACTACAAATTTCATGTGTGTGTGTTAGATTTTACAAATTAATAACTACATTATACAAATAAAACATAAAATATTCACGAATCAAATATTAAGTAAATGTTCTTCTATGTTATATATTTTTAAGGTTCCGTGATCAGTGTTTTTTTTTTAATTTATTATTTAAAGATAGGCTACCTTTTGACCTGAGTCTCACCTAAAAGTTGATTTGGTCGACGGTGAAGCACGCTCTTTTAGATGTAACCTATTCTTTCTTGACTTAAATACCCCAAGGTTGTAGCTATCAGGAAACGAAGACTCCGAATGCCACTCCTTAGCTGTGCTTACAATGAAAGTATTCGCAAAACGCTTTGCGCGTATGGGTAGGATGTCCACCATGTACCGATGGCACATTACCGTACGTCTTGTAGTCCGGTGATGGAAAGGGCTAGGCGGACCAAATTGTGTAGTTTCATCGCACACTCCTCGAAATCACATCATCATCAGCCTATTAATGTACCCACTGCTGGGACACAGGCCTCCTTTCTGTGAGAGGGCATGGGCCGTAATCCACTACGCGGGCCCAGTGCGGGTTGGTGGATGTCACATGTCTACGAATTTTTGGTTCTAGGAGATGCCGGTTTCTTCACGATGTTTTCGTTCAACGTTATGAGAGCAGTGGTGGTGGTATAATTTACACAAAGTAAAGCGCCTGATTGGGCTCGAACCCACGACCTACAATTTGTAAGTCGCGGCCGATACCACTGGGCCACCACTGCTCTTCTCCTCAAAATGTAACCAACAGACTGGCAACTCAACCTCGATGTTCGAGGCTCTGGAGCCCTGACATGAACAGTGCATCGTTGCCAATAAGCCTCATGGCCCGTCTGTCAATCGACTCAAGCTCATTAAGCTGGTATTTGGCAGAGCCGTCCCGGAGGTGAGAGCAGTTCTATCTAAGGCCCAGTAGCCCTTGCGTTGGACAAGTATCTGTCAGCAACAGTGCTGTCGTCTGCATACTCAAGGGTTCCGGGTTTTAGCAGATCATTAATGAGCAGCAAAATCAATGTTGCTGAGAGCACCGACCCCTGAGGGACTCCGGCGTTGATATCTAACTGACCGGATGAGCAGCCATCGATTACCACTCGGATGGATCGATCCCTCAGGAAGTCTGCAATCCAATCACACAGACCACTAGGCAGACTGAAGGAAGGCAAGCTTACTAATAAGGATCTCGTGCCAGACCCTGTCGAAAGCCTTCGAGATGTCGAGGGAGACGGCTAGCGCTACCCCATGTCCCTCGATGGTCTCTATCCAGATGTGAGTGGTATGCGCTAGAAGATCGCCAGTAATTCTATAAGTCGTTTTTTCCTTATAAGGAACCAAAAAAGAACAAAAGGAATTCTTATAGGATCGTTGTCTGCCTGAGTGTCTGCCAAGACCATTTTCGTTGGGTTGGAACTCGTGGCGGTATCAAGTTGTCAATTACAATCGAATACTAAGGTCTGCAATCCCTTGGAAAATGTTAAAATTAAAAATCTAGCTTTGTTTTAGCTACGGCCGTTTATGCCGTATATTTTGATACAGTATCAAAACCTACGGGTACTTCCCGTTGACCCAGAATAATAATTATTTTTTATTTTTGCTTACGTTTCTTAGTTTATAGTTTAAATTTTTTGCTAAATAAAGGTCATGCTTAGTTAATAACTAAGTTGTTTTATTAGGGTTCCATAACTCTAAAGGAAAAAACCGAACCCCTTATAGAACCACTTTGTTGTCCGTCTTTCTGTCCGTTTGTCTGTCAAGACCCTTTATCTCGGGACCGCGTGGAGGTAATTTGAAATTAATATCGTATACTCAAGTTTGCAAACCCTTGCAGCTGTAATAGTACATTACTGCAGAATCCAGTAAGTAAGCCTTCCTGGCCAAGTATGAGTTAACCGGACCGAACCGCAGGTGAGGTCCGGTTATATACGAGGCCAGGATGGCTTTCTTACTGGTTGAGGCTTGTATAATGCTTTTCTCAAAAATGAAAGAAAGTTTAACAACAAATTCGTTTAATTAATATTGAAGGTTACATTCATATTAGGGCAATTACTGATAGATATTGTAATCGATTTACCGGGGGCATTTATATTTGTTTGTTGTACGTCTTGATTAACGGACTCAAAAATATATCTATCTCATAAAATGTCATACCAAAAAGAGAGATAGATATATATTTAGAGCCTCCCTCCTATAACCATGTTATAATGACTAAACTCTAATAAATATGTGACTGGCTGGTACTATGTTTTTTTTTCTAAGCAGATCTGAAGAGGATGATCTACTGTCTAGAGATGTGTGTTTTCGGTTTTTTGCACAAACGGTTATGTAACCGATATGCAGATTTCATATCGATATCGAAAACGGTTTTCAGATATCGATATCATTTAGTACAGTTTGCATAAGTTAAAATGTTATTTAGATGAGCAAACTAACAACGAACGCGAAATAATACTTAAAAAGAGAGGTAGCCCATAATTATGGTTCCTATCGTTTGTGAAGTTTGCGTTTTGTTCGTAGTTCGTACGTTTCCGCATTGTTACGGTTTTAAGTTTTGACTTATGTGTTCTCGCACGCTAGTAAGGTTTTTATTAGATACAGTTTTTGTAATATCGGTTATTTTGATATAGATATCGATAAGTTACGTTTGGTATATCGGACCAATCCCTACTACTGTCCAGTAAGTAAATTAGATACTTACTTACTGGACAGTAGGAGATTCCAAATTTAAAATCTCGCTTCTTACTGGACAGTTGTGAATAAGTCTCCGGTAGAGTTCACTTTCTGGATACTTTTTAGAGATGTTATGACAACATTACATACCATTTTTGAGAAAAAAACTTAAACTTCTAGATCAACGCAGTCAAGAGATACAGCCGTATCAACAGGGTACTTCCCGTTGACCTAGAATCATGAAATGCCATTTTCCAAGGTCAACATGACGTTCTATCATTTTGTATTATAACATCTCTTCATGCTGACAAGTTGTTATGTATGTATGGTACTCACACTACTCACTGACCTCTAATATACAAGTACGCTGGACTTCATATTATCGATGACAAAATTAAGACATTTGATTTCCGCCATTTTGGCGCTGATAGCTACGTGACTTAACGTGAGATTCCATGGAACTAATATTAGAGATGGGACATAGCTTTCGGTATAAAAATACGTGAGAATAATTTAATACTTAGGAGAACAAGAAAATCCCAATTATTTTAATTGAGATTCATTTCTAAGTAATAGAAAACTTGCTGTAAAGGTTAACTGAAAAATACTTTCAATCAGATTGCAAGCTATAAACTAGTGGATAGCGTGCTACTAAAGTTATAGCGCATTACTGTCAGATCAGTGAGATTTAAATATGGGGATAGGCTAACAACTTATCCTTAAAACTAGTATATTTGAGCAAGTATCTGCTCGCTCAAGTATACTAGTTAGTTAATATTTACATTTACAATAGTTTGGATTCACTCGGTTGGAACATCATTCATACAATTTTTTTTAATTATTTTTTTATTTGTGATGGGTTTGCTCTTGACTCTAGTCTAGGTCATAGGTGACAGAGACAGAGTCTACTATGGAGTGAGCTTACCCAGAAGAAGCCTGACAACAAATATTTGCATACGAATGAGATGGATAATAATTTACAACGGACATATTTCTCGCTCTCATCGCTGAGATCCTATCTCTGTAGTGTTAAGGTGCAAATAAGAGTGACATCGCATTCCAGTGACGTGAAGACTTATATCAGTTTTCAACTCTGTTTCAGATGCAGATATAAATTGTTTGACTTAAAAACATTTGTTAATACAATTATAATTATCATGATATTATTCCAGAATTAATTCCAGACAGGAACGAGGTGATTGATACAAGAGAGAGGCCTGTGCTCAGCAGTGGGCGAAGTCGGACTGTGGATGATCATGATGATGACTCCAGAATTTAGTATTACACATTCCTTTTTAACATATTATTACTGATTATTAGGCATTCATATAACATTCATCACTAATACCAATATGAGATATTTAGTTGCAACATATTAGGAGAAGTCAATACAGTAGATGAGTGATACGCCTTGCCAAGTCTACTATTTTGATATTAGTGTAATTTAAAAATATTACTAATACTCATATACTCGTATTAGTTAAAATAATATAATGTTTCCTGGCGAATATATTAGTATTACCTAATCTTGAGAAATATCGGTATTAACCTATCTCTAAATGTGTCAATTTTAGTTCCTGAGAACCTCGAGTGGGGCGCTTTGATTCGGCACAAAAATCAACTGTCATTTCATCTAATATATGTAGTCCAGCGTACTTGTATGATAGAGGTCAGTGATGGTACTCATGTTTAAACAAATGAAAAAATTAAAAAGTCAAAAAACGAAGAAACGAAAACAGGAACAACGACTTCCGAAATTGAAGTTATTTTACACTTTGTAGTGTTTTTGTTTGGAAGTCGGTTGTAATTTTTGTAAAAAAGTTTTTTACTTTTCACTTTTTAGTTGTGGTATAATGGACTAGTTCTATAGGGTAGGTACCTATACCTCAATAACATGAAACTTAAATTAACAAAACCGGTGGAATGAGAGTATACCAGGGTGAACTGTTCACACCTGCGTACTCCTTTAAAGCGTACCAGTGTGATGTTATGTTATGAAATGGTTTAAACAATAAACAGTTATGCGATTGCAGCTATCCCGAGTGATTTGCCGTCATTTATTGACGAGTTCTAATGTACATCTCCGAAGCTCTTCATCAAATCTTGATGAAAATTAAATGGGACCACATGACAAACACCAGCTTTCGAATAAAAAAAGAATCATCAAAATCAGTTCACGCAATAAAAAGTTCTGAGGTAACACACATAAAAAAAAAAATACAATCGAATTGATAACCTCCTCCTTTTTTGCGAAGTCGGTTAAAAATGATTTGATTTGACTTTACATAAATTTGATCAACTGATGAGAACTTTGTACGGAAACTCCATTCTTTCTTTACCCGACTACGGCGAAGCCAAAAGTAATGGTTATGATTTTAGCAGTCTATGCATAAACATACATAGAGTATTTACCTCCATAGCGCCTAAACTATTCCTCAGATTTTGATGAATTGTTTATTTTGTCTATCGAATTGTTATTATGGCCCGGGTCACGTAGGTTTACGGGTTACAGTTTTTAAACTTTTTGCTTGTTGGTAATTGACTATGACTTATCCATAGGCAAAAGTGGTTTTTAAAATATAAGCACACCTTTCCGTCTTGTATACAAACAAGCCTGAATAATATGAATAGGTATAAAAATATATCTGTATTTTTTCGTTTTACAAAAAATCAGACAACAATATAGACTATTACAACACTAATACAATAAAGTTTATAATAAAAAAAATAAACAACTCAAACTGATCGAGGCTATAAAATCTCATTATATTGTGAACAGATAATTTCAATTTCAAATACCATAAACTCCAACCGAGTCTGATAATGTATACTATATCGTCGCTTTATTGAGGACAAACAGTTTTCAATCTCAGGCGACTTATTATAAGCTTACGGTGTTTGCAATAATCTGGTACATATAGGGATGACACCATGTATCTATCCAAATAATACCTTTTCAACACACTTGCTCATAAAGTGACTCTAATTTCACCGCAATTAGGCATATAATGATACCTGTAATCAAACTGTGACTTTTTCATTGCTATTATTCACAAGCGAGTTATAGTTTTTTTTTAAATGGTTTCCTACCTGCATTTTAAATGCTTTTAAATTAAACTAATTTTAAAAGTGTCACAAATCAATCCAATGAAAATTAATAAAATAAGTAATTAATTCTAATCCAGTTAAAATTGAATTATTTTCAATATAATAAATTTTAACACTGTTAATCAATTAAAAGTGTCCCATTCGACATTAATCCCTTTCTATTCCTGTCATGGAAGTAGTACTTACTATATCCATAACATGATATGGGTAGTAATTACTATTTCCATGATATCCATTAAATACATAAAATGTGGCAAAGTATCTTCTATCTTCTAGTCAAACAATTCAGCAAAATGCTAGAACCTAACATATTGCATTTCATGCAACTTCGTATTCAACTAGATAATTTCAACTTGTACGTGTTTAATAAATAAAACTTTCCCTCAAATATAACATTTGTTTCTCTGCTATAAAGAAAACTTGAAATTCCCCATTTTGTACGAGGCTAATACGCTATCCGCGAAAAGCTAAAAAAAAGAAAGTAACCTCATTGTTTTAGTCTATGGCCGATCACCATTGTCAGATGCGCGCGCATAGGAAAACTGATTAATTTACCCCGCCATTGCGAAAAAATTTTCACAACTCGTTTTCACTGTTGAAAATGATTTTTTTGTATTATTTTATTCACAAGTGTGTTGAAAAACGTCGTATGATACACGTGTGTATTGATGATTACCGTCCTCGGCTCTCTTAAGACCCTCACCTAAAGGCTCGGGTCTCAATGGCGCCTCAGCGGTAATCACCAACATTACTCACTTGTACCACAATGTACTATTAAACGAGCAATTCTTGTATATAAAATATGTATACATAATAATCTGAATCTCGGAAACGGCTCCAAACAATTTTCATGAAATTTGGTATGCAGCGGGTTTCGGGGGCGATAAATCGATCTGGCTATAGGTTTAATTGTTAGAAAACGCCGTTTTCTCTATTTACACCCGAGTAGAGTTCGGTCGCCCACTTACTTAATTTTATCTTTGAAAATGAGAAAAAAAGATACGTCTTACCCCACGACGAGGATTGCGCCGACCCCACGTAGACTGCTACCAGCACCAGTATACAATGCGTTTTACGCATTTTGTACCCCTTGAAGACAAAGTTGTTGAAACAAACCAGATGTAGAAGCTTCGTCCACTCCTGGTGAGAGCCCGTGGAATATTAAAGCTAAGGATAGATTGTATGCGTATTTAGTTACTGTTAATTAAGTATTTTATACACTGCGTAGATAATATCTATGTAAATAACGGATAGATTTCCTTAAACTAGAAACGACAAATAAGTATAATTGGCAATTAACACACCAGAAACTAGGGTTGATAAGAAGGCATCTCATCGCGGGTAATGAGTTGTTTTTACACAATTCGACTCCTTTATCTTTTCTGCTCGGTTTTAGTTGCTAGGCAATAACAATGTGTGTAACTTCGTATGTGAAAATATAGCATTTTTAAGGCGAAAAACTTCGTGTTATTTTAATTTAACTTTAGGTAAAGAACATAGGTATGTTTTCCAATACCGTCACGTCACGTCAGCTGTGCGCTTGCAGCTTTATAGTGAGTAAGGCAGCCGGTTTGATGTAGGTACCAACCAGTTTCAGGATCGATAGGATCTAAGCAATGTTCCAAATTTAAAATAAATCTGCCTTGGCGTTTCCCAAATTATTAACTACGTAACTAAAACCTTTATTTACTGAAACAAAAAGAAAAGCGTTTTTAGCCGTGTTTAGTCGAAAATAATTGCTACAATGCCTACAAAACTACGTATCACGAGACTTTCGAAGTGATTGGTGGAGCAATGACAATCTTGCTTCGTTGATTTTGTTCAGCCAATGAAGCCATAACGATATTCTCAAAAAAAAAATGTGACTCATACCAATTTTAATCAATGATGGTAACTTTGTATGGATTTTCTTTTTGAAAATTTACTACCCATTTCCGTTACATTCTGTAGAAACAGTAGCAAGTAAGGTATTTAATAAAGATTGTGTAAGAGAACTTCAACCAATATTATACGAAATGCTGCATCCGAAGAGATTAAACTCCCTCCTTACCCATATACATTTATCCTGAAATATTGTGGAAGAGAGAAGAAGAACTCTAAAACGAATGACACAACCTTTAGATATTTTAAGTCAAGAGCGAATGGTGGAAAAGCATAGAAAAAGTAGTTGTTCCATGGCCTTACAATAAGGCGTCTATATCATAGGCGTCTGGGTCATGTTTACAGGATAAATATTTAGCACATTTATTGTTCAGGCGCGATACAATCAAATCTATAACAGGTTTTCTGAATAATCGAGAATCTAACTCCCATTCAATATCAACATTTGTTTGCCTAGAAACTCGGTCTACTTCCGTGTTTTGTCTAGATTTTAAATATGATTAGCTTTTGCCAGCGGCTTCGCCCGAGATGTCGAAATTTATCCCTAGGGAACATATTTCCGGGATAAAAAGATATCATATGTGCTATTCCAGACTATAATCTTTCTCTGTGCCAAATTTCATCCAGATCCGTTCAGTAGTTTTTGCGTGAAAGAGTAACAACATAAATACACACTCGCAAACTTTCGCCTTTTTATAATATTAGTGTGAAGTGTGATAAAATATAATAATGTTATATAATTAGTGTGATCCGTATATAAAATATCCTTTACAATGCATGTCCTCGAAAAGAGCGTTTTCCAAGCAGCCAAACTGTGCGGAAAGTGTCACTTTGTTTACTAGTGCTTTATACTTTCCTGTACTTTTTTAATTTTTAACTCCAACGTCAGCCCGCCGCATAGAGTTTTTATTATTTTAGAAAAGTTTTAAAAATTAGGTAAGTACAGATTATCATTCATATAAAAGGTAAAACAAAACTAATACGTCATTTAAGGCGTTTTAATTACTCTAGATTTAGATTTTAATCAATAAATTAATTTTAAATATTCATTAAATATGTTTGGCAGAATGAATATTTTGCTCGTGCCTTTTTGCGTTACGACTAGGGAATGCAGAACCGGTTCTGTTTTAAAGAACCGGGATTTATGGGACTTCCTGGTTAAGGAAACCGGGCTTCCCGGTACTTTCGATAGTTTAAATAAGCCTTTATAAAAGGGTACAGGGTTTTGCAAATATGTTAATATTGATGTTGCCGGCTGTTGACGTGGTCTATAACTGATTTTCAGCATCGTCAACCTTTTTGCGGCAATACCTACTATTATTTATGGTGGAATTTTTTTTTAATGCGAATTTTACAGCTATAGTCAATAGTGTCGCATCTCGCCGGATAACGCATAAGGCTTCCAAAATTGTTCTAATAATGTCAAGAACTTCGTAAAGTTCTGTTATTTAAGCGAAAGGTCACTCACTCACTCACTCATCAATAAATATCGAGAACCGCTTGACGCGTAAAGATGAAATTTGGCAGTTCCTCAAAGATTTTTGGCAATTCTACCCCTAAGGTAAAAGGAGGGTTGAAAGTTTGTATGAAATTTCAACAGTTTGTATATTGGAAACGTGAAATTTGACATTTACGCTCTTGATTGATAAAAATAATTCATATGTTTATTGTTTTTTGGAAACTCCACCCCTAAAGTGGTAAAAAAATTGTTGAAACTGTATGTGAAATTTCTTTGGTTTGGAAGGTGAAACATCTGACATTGTTGGTTTACGCTCTTGGTTAATAAAAAAACAATGAGTTTTTTTTTCGGTAATTCTACCCCTTAGGGAATAAAAAAGGGGTTGAAGGTTTGTATAAAATTTCTACAGTTTGTAAGTTGGACACCTGATCTTTGATATGTATACCCTTGGTTGATAAAAAGAATTTATGTATTTAGTGGTTTTTGAAAATTCCACCCCTAAGGAGGTAAAAAGGTGGAAAATTGTAGGCCATATATATTTGCAACTTGACATAAATACTAACCTAAGTAAATAGTGAAGGTGTTCATTATAAGTTTTTCAAAACTACTCCTAATACACGATTTAGGGGGGCGTGAATGGGAAGCTTAGAGATACGAGTGGAAAATGGACAAAAACCATAACAGAGTGGTATCCCAGGCATGGGAAAAGAAGTTAAGGACGTCATACAAAAAGATGGGAAGATGACCTCAAAAAGGTAGCGGGTCCAGAGTGGACGAGAACAGCGAAAGACAGGCAGAAATGGAAAGGTTTAGAGGAGGCCTTTGTCGGAAGACATGCTGTGAAGTGAAACCGATCGTGTAAAAAATGTGTGTAGGTATTGAAAACTTTAGAACAGCAATAAAGGTTTATTTTATTTTATTGAGAGCGTCCCATTTTGTTGATATATGCAATGGCTGCGGTATTAAATTCTAAGAAGAACATATTATAAGTTAGCATAACATATTTTTTGAGCCCATGAACGCTGCTAGTAACTCAAGATAGTTAATGTGTTGTTTCATTTCACTACTTGACCAAGGGCCTCTTGTAAACTTGCCTTTACAGGCAGCATCCCAGCCTGCAAGTGAAGAATCAGTATATATTTCCAGTTGGAAGGAGTTGCCACGAATGTTATTGATGTTTTTATGTGATATTTGACTCCACCAAGTAAAGTCTTCTTGCATATGTTTTTTTTTAATAATCTGTAGCCCATTCACTCTTGACTTAGTCTCCTAGCCAAAACGTTTTGTGCGTATCGGTGGGATCTCCACCATGTACCGATGACGCATCGCCGTACGTCTGGTAGTCTGATGATGGAACGGGCTGGGTAACCAGAAACTTCCACCTCTGAACGTTTGTGTGCTTAAAGTATTAAATAATTAAACTTATACTAACTTCAAGTCCAAATTACCCCACGATGTTTTCCTTCATCATTATCTGCGATGTCCAAGATAAACTTAAAAAGTAGGTACATACGAATTGAAAAATTCACATTGGTACTTGCCCAGACTAGAACCCACTATGTCAAGCACGAGAGACGAGGTGTTAATCATTAGGCCACCACGACATTTATGTTATGTAAATCTTACGCTCAAATGATACGCGCTGCTAAGCTCGCCGTGAAGCAAATGACAACAGCAGCCTAATTGCGTAAGTGAATTCTCCAAAGCAAACATGTCGATTCTTTCCCAAAAACGACTTTACGTATTGCATATTACACTCTGAAACGGCAGCCTAATTGCGTAAGTGAATTCTCCAAAGCAAACAAGCCGATTCTTTCCCAAAAACGACTTTACGTATTGCATATTACACTCGGAAACGGAAAGGTTATGCTCCTTTCCATTACCAATATTTTGACGTAGAATTGATTGTAAAGAATGAACGAAAGCGGCAGATAAAATTTTACTATTGGTATTGTGTAATGTTCGAGTTTGATGAAACATAACGCAGTAGATGAACTTCAACTCAAAGAAGGATGTTTGTACTTTTTCCAAATTAGTTTCGCAATACCAAAAAAGTTGAAAGAAATGATTCTGATTCTTTGAAGGAATCGACTCGTTTGCTTTGGAGAAATCACTTACGCAATTAGGCTGCAGGAATTGAAGGTTCACTGCTCCTTGTCGTAGCACGTAGCACAGTTTGCTACGGCGTAGCTCGATTTGTGCTACTAAAACGGCTATTGAACCATTTTATAAAAGCGAACGGCAGGCTTGTATGGGAATTTCGTACCGCGATAGTAATATGATAGATAATCCCTTTTTAAATTCTTACATTAAGGCTTGCTTGTTCCGGCGAAGTAGGTATTTAACGCGCTACTGTTACTGCGAAGCGTGCGGCGCGCTCGCTTGTGCGTAGTGCCGACTTTAGTGTCACAGTAAAGGGGGGTGACCATAAGCTCTTAGAGCGGTATCAATTTGATATCGAGTAAGTGACAGATGTATACAAGTCAGATACATCTGTCCCTTATTCGATCTCAAATTGATACCGCTCTAAGAGCTTATGGTTACCCCCAAGGTGTGTAGAGAAGACTTATTTTACTATTGATTTAAAAAGTTAATAAAATAAGAGAGTTCATGCCAAACCGTTTGTTGCATTACAATGTGTAGTTATAACGAAATTTTTAAGTGTTTTGTTTTAGATAAATCTGTGTAGATATATTAGTTTGAAAAAAAACGCCCGAAATCGTATTTTATTCAATTATTTTACTACCTATCCATATTTTTGAAAACATAAACGGACGGACTAAATAGAAACCCCAGTAGATTTTTTTTTGATGAATCAAAAAAGTTATTTCTACTGGGGTTTACAAACATTCGATTGTTTTAGGTTGTTTTTTTTAAATAAAATCAAAATCCAAGATCGAAATTGCCGAAATTTTCGTCATGGGTGTCATATTCATGGTTTTCGGGATCGCTAAATGCGCCTTTGGCGTAAAAATTAAATTCCAAGATGGCGCCGACCGAAAATATTGAAATATTCCTCATGGGTGTCATTTTCATGATTTTTGGGGTAGCTTTTTTACAAATATGGAGACAAAATGAAAATCAAAGATCGCGCCGACCGAATTTTTTTATATATTCGTCATGGGTGTTATTTTCATGGTTTTTGGGGTCGCTAGATACGCATTTGGGGTCAAAATGAAATTCCAAGATGGCGACGACCGAAAGTTTTGAAACTTTCGTCATGGGTGTCATTTTCATGATTTTCGGTGTGGCTATGTGGTGGTGTGGTGTGAGTATGGGGTCAAAATGAAAATACAAGATTGTGCTGACTAAAATTTCTTAAATTTTTGTTTTTTTGTTGACAACAGAAACCATGAAAATGACACCCATGACGAAAGTTTCAAAAATGTCGTTCGGCGCCATCTTGGAATTTAGTTTTGACCCCATCTTAGCATTTAGCGACCCCAAAAACCATGAAAATGACACCCATTACGAAAGTTTTAAAATTTTTGTTCAGCGCCACTTGGAATTTAATTTTGACCCCAAATTCGTATCTAGCGACCCCAGAAACCATGAAAATGACACCCCATGACGAAAGTTCCAAAAATTTTGTTCAACGCCATCTTGGAATTTAATTAGACCCCAAATTCGTATCTAGCGACCCCGGAAATCATGAAAATGACACCCATGACGAAAGCTTCAAAAATTTCGGTCAGTGTCATCTTGTATTTTCATTTTGACCCCATATTAACATTTAGCGACCCCATAAACCAAGAAAATGACACCCATGATGAAAGTTTCAAAAATTTCGTTCGGCGCCATCTTGGAATTTCATTTTGACCCCAAAGTCGTATCATAGTGACCCTAGAAACCATGAAAGTTACACCCATGACAAAAATATCAAAAATTATGGCCGGCACCATTTTGAATTATTATTTTATATAATATTCGCAATTATTATTTTTATTTTGACTAATAACCCAAAAAAATAAAATACAACCATCACGAATATTTCGGTCTTCTTTGAAGTAAACTATCCTAGCCTACTGCCTTTAGTTACACTGTGGTCTACGAGTAAATCGGCCGATTGATAAGCGGGAAGTCGTGCGCGGGCAAAAGTAACACAGGTCCTCGTCAAGGCCTCGCAGGCGACTAAAGACACTTATAACGGCCGTTGTACTATATACTATTTTATTAATAAAACAATTAAACTATTTTACAAAATCTACTCTCAGAATAAAGTTCTATAAGTTGTTAACTGTTTTAGATATATTTTTTGGGAGTAAATATTTCATAATCATCAAGAAAAAAATTAAAAATCATCAATTAAATGTCGTTTCAGCCTCCTCTTCCGATTTTTTTTTTGATCGAGTGAATTTTTTAATATCATGTTTTGAGTCTGAGAAATGAAAAGAACTTAAAGTGAAATACAATATTATATTTTTTTGCATTTCAAAAATCACTATTTGTTTGTTTAATAATGGATCAAAGAGATGTAAAAGTCAGGCTACCTGCCCTTAATCTTACCGCCAATATTAGTTTAGTTTAGATGGTGGGTTATTTATCTCTATGCCTCAATTACACGTCTATTTCAAGGCATTAAAAGGCTGCCATTTTCAAGCAAATCAAGAACAGTTTTGAGGCTTATTCTTTTTGGGAATGAGTCATACGATAACATTAAGCCTGTTTAGTGGTCCCGTAGCACTAATAAATTCTCCAAACCTTTCGTTTATTATTTTTATTAAGGTTACACTAGTCAACGGCTCGAACTATTTTGTGCGCGGGGTTAAAATGCATTTTATATCAACCGACAACACTCGTGGAAGAGTTAGATGCTGTGATGAGCTGTAGGAAGCTAGTTCGCGTACGAATACACACTTTTGCAAATTTGTAGCGGAATGGATAATGATTTAGGACGAAACCGAGCGCGCGAAATTTTATAAACAGACCTTTGGGAATCTTGATATCATGAAAAAACGACTAAATGTATCTGTTCAAAATAAAATTATTTGCATTGTTGAACTACTAAACTATCCCTGTATGGAGGCCGTTTTGCAATTTTCCGTCTTCTTATGGTATTTATTTGCGCCAAAGCAAGGCAACTTGATTGGACTAAATTACTTAAAATTAAAATTTTCTCAAAAAAAAATATCCGTAAGGAATTCCAATAGTTTAAATTATCTATCATTTTCGCTCATCACAGCGTTCTCTTTGGCTTCAGTTTCATATTCAGACTAATTTTCAGATGATACTCTTTTTAGTTTCAATCATAAATGACATAATATTAAATATAAAAAATAAACGTAAAAGTATTTGAATAGTAATTAATTTCGAAATTATGCACGAAAATATTCGCAGGAAAATATGGTCCGAAATTTCAAAATGCACGGGACGCGGCTTGCAGACGCGTCCGAGCGCTTATTCAACGATCATAATATGTTGACATAGAAACATGTCGAGTAGTGAAAGTGAGGATGATTTTCTGAAAGAAAAACTTATCGAGTGTGTACGCAAATGAGAATTGCTTTATAATTGTAAATGTTAGGAATACAAATTAGCTTCTTTGAAACAAGAAGCGTGGAAACAAATGAGTGCTGAACTAAATATAACAGTAAGGTGAGTAGGTAGGAAAGGACAGGATAGATGGACCTTTTTTGCCGCACTTAAGACTCGTATTTGGTCCGTTGTAGGTGCAAGCCTCTACTCTGTGAGAGAAAATGGGCCGTCATCCACCACGCGGGCCCGAGTTATTCCGTTTATTCACCCTACAACAGCCACCCTAAGGTAGATACTCGGAAAGGCGTGTCCATCTATCCACTGAACGGGGTGGATACTCGGAATTTCCAAAATATCTTACTTATGATTTTCTCCCCCCGTTCGTGTACAGTCCTTTAGAGAAACATACACAAACCCGGCCCAAGATACTTAGTGAATATTAAAATACTTAGAAATACATACTTCTTGTTTGAAAAGTCAAAGCTGGAAATAGTTCTGTTTACTTACCTATCCATTCTGTGACATTTCCGTCATTCTAGACATATCTTTTAATGACACCAACATATTGCAATATTAATTTAATTTTTTTTTAAACTAATATGCTTTAAAATGTCTTTAATTGAAAAAGTTAATATTTTGACAAGGGGTAAGGGTCGAGTAGCTCTATATGATGATCATCAATATCACTATAAGAAAACATATGTAAATCAAACAACTTATTGGCTTTGTGCTAAAAGAAAATTAAACCACTGCGTCGGGACTATAACCGTAAAGGTAAAAAAGAAATTGTCATAATTAATTGTTGTCCAATAGTTTTAGAATTTTGCACATAACATAATTATTTTCTTTTAGTTATCGTTACATGACCCAGTTCGTACCCAACTGCGTTTTTTTTCCGTCCATTCTGCGACCTATCGAATTGTATGAAGCTGCACGCATTGCAGAAATCAAATCGCGCGGAAATAATACCGCAAGAAATCCGTGTTTTACCACAGAATCCACCGCACCGCGGCGCGGGTTAAATCGCGCAAATATTTTGAACTCCATGAACAGGTACAAGGAGACAAAAATCGCGCGGAATTTTATCCGTACTGCGTTTTATTTAAATTCAGTACGCGGACAAAAATTGGCGCGAAGTTTATTCGCGCGAATAAAAATCGCAATGCGTGCTAAGCCTTCGGAAAGATGGACTGCATTATTAGTGCGACTGCAATCGGACTGCACGGTTGGTTTGCAGTCGTACTAACTGCATTCAAACTGCAAATTTGCAGTCGAAGTACAGTAGAAATGCTACTGCCCTAAAAAAGGAGTCGTATAAACTCGTAGTGACAAACATTAACACTTGCAGTACTGTACACAACACACATATATTATGTAGGTACCTACTTACTTTTTGGTGACAATGGAGTATTCACAGTCAAATTTATTAATTTTATGTTTAGCAAATTTTTAATAAAATTGTATCAGTTAATATTTTTTTTAACGGTGGCTGTTTTACTCGACTGCCGAAGGAGGGAATCATGCTGTGCAGTCAGAGGATACTTAATCGCGAGGTGGCTGACCAAAACCAGATGTATCCTCCGACTTCTTCTACCTAGCGTTTATCCCGGTTGCTCATCCCGCCCAGCGCGGGAGAACCCAGGGTCCGCTTTCCTACACTTCCTCCTCCACTTTGCCCGGTCTTCGGCATTCCTCGCAACTAGCCCATCGGCGCGCATGTCATCCCGCGCGACATCAAGCCAGCGTTTCTTGGGCCGTCCTCTGCTCCTGGTGCCAGGTAGGGTCATGTCCAGGCATTTGTTTCCCACGTAGCTTGCCGGTCGTCGTAAGACGTGGCCGTACCAGCGGAGACGACTTTCCTGCAGCTTGTCAGCAATGTCACGGACATGGAGGCTGCCGCGGATGTATGTATTCCGTACACGGTCTTTCCGCGTGACGCCACACATCCACCGCAGCATGTTCATCTCCGTGACATGCAACAACTGCCGGTGTCGCTCCAGCACCGGCCACGCCTCACTGCCGTACGTAAGGACAGGCCTTATGATGGTCTTATAGACCTGTCCCTTCAGCTTGACCGGCATTTTGGGGTCACAAATGACACCCGTCACCTCGCGCCATTTCGCCCAAGCCGCTGATACACGGGCCTTGATGTCGCGATCGATGTCCCCGGACGCATCAAGCACAGATCCGAGGTACCTGAAGTTGTCCATGCGCTCGACGGTGTCGTCGCCTATGAGAGACGTCAGATCTGTGCTGTTGCAGGCCATATACTCCGTCTTCGCCACGTTTAGCTTCAGTCCGCCGTTCTCAAGCGCCTCCCTCCATGCGTGCACGCGTCTGGTGAGCCGTCCTTTGTCCCCATCTACCAGTGCGATATCATCAGCGTACATAAGCAGCCAAGGCTGCGGTAGTTTCTGTACGCTGGCTGACAGTTCGTCTAATATCACACTGAAGAGATAGGGGCTCAAGACGGAGCCCTGATGCACGCCTACGGTTATGGGGAAGGGGGTATCACCAACAGCGGTCCTGACTATTGAATCGGAGTTGCGGTACTAGTCACGTACGATTTCCACGTAGGTCTCTGGTACAAACTTCGACCGCAACGCCCACCAGATCATCTCCCTGGGAACACAGTCAAAGGCCTTCTGCAGGTCTAGGAATAGAAAATGCAGAGCGATGTATCCTCCGACTGCATAGCATGATTTTCTTCTTGTTTACGTCTTTTTAGTTCGCTTTTTAAGCAGTCGGGATTTTTGTTTTTTTTCTAGGATTAACTCTTTTCACTCCTTATTTATACAAACTCATTCTGAAATCTTTTTGGGTACCTACCTATGTACATATTTACATATAAGTATCATGCAATATTATTATTACAGGAAAATACTGTGATGAAGACAAAACCACACATAGAGTTGTGTAAACAAGATTTTGCTAAAAATTTAATTGACTCACGTATGAACGAATGTGTCAACGAAGTTACTACTTCACTAGATCCGGTGCCGACAATCTATAAAAACATGGTAGCTTCAGTCAATAAGGACTTATTAAATAAAGTTCCTGAATTTTCAAAAGTTAAAACTACTCTATATGAACATAGAAATGCTGTATTTGGTTTAAAAAAAAATTAACTTTAAAAATGTTGCTGAAGTGGTAGTATCAAAAACATTCGAGATTTTTTTATTAGCTGATTACATAGATGAAATAGACAATATTCGGCTTTTGTTATTCTGTAACAATTTCGCAAGAGACCAAATGAGTAAACTCAAAGATTTCTTTGGCGATGCAACTTATAGAATATGCCCCAAACCGTTTAACCAAGTTTTCGTTATACACGCTGATATGAACAGTACCATGAATTCGACAAATATTATACCTTTGGTATTTGCAATTATGAGTGACAGAAAGAAAAGCACATATATAACTTTATTTAATCTAATCAAGTCACAGATTCCTGCATGGAATCCCTCAAAATTCACGCTTGACTACGAAAAAGCTACAATGGGGGCACAAAAAAGCGTATTTCCTAATGTATCGCTTCATGGCTGCTACTTTCATTATGTGCAGTCTATTCAAAAACGAGCCGATAAGCTTGGTATTAATAAATACCCGAACACAAAAAGATTAGTACTACAGCAAGGTTGCCACTATTACCTTTAGACTTAATTCATGAACCTTTATTCGCATGAAGGCTGGTTGTTTGTAAAATCATTTTTAAATCACGATGAAAATGATAACATGACGGCATTTGACTTCGAAAAAACATGGCTCAAGGACGAAAATTTTGTGGCGGTTTGGAATTCATTCGGAGTGCCTCACAGGACTACAAATTCACTGGAAACTTGGCATAAAACAATTTCACAAGAAATTAAAGATAAACATCCACATTTAGTTAAGTTTTTGACATGCGTGCAAAAAAATGCACAGTTCTGCGCTATCACATCTACTGCAGCACAGAAATTTAGAAAAAGGTTGCAAATTTATATTAAAAGAGACGAATTTATCCAGGACACACAATTACGCCTCCTCAATAATGAAATTAGTGTTGGTCATTTTCTTGACATATTGCAGAATTTATAAAATACTACCTGCCCCGGGTGCGACTTTGCACGACTGTACCTACTCTTTTTATTTATTTTTAGTTGGTAGATAAGCACCTAATGATTTTTTTTGTTTAATAAATATGTGATTGTTAGAAATACAGTATGCAAGTTTTTATTTAATAGATAAGTTTATTCCACTGTTGACTGTACTTGTACCCCAAGTCAAAAGTCGGCAGAACAATCAGAGGCTTTAGTGCGAGTTTTTACTCACGCTCAATCGTGTTAACGTTAACGCCAATTTGTATTGAAACTGGATAAGCGCCGTCTGGTGACGGCAAGGCAAAACCTCTTTTTTTGTATACATTTTGACATAAGAGATCGTTTACGTTATGTGAGTATGTTAAAAAACTCGCACTAAGCACACAGAAGTGAATTCCGATTATCCACCCCGTTCAGGGTGGATAGATTAACACGCGTTTCCGAGTATCCACCTTAGGGTGGCTATTTTAGGGTGGATAAACGGAATAAGCCGCGGGCCCAGTTCATGTTGGTGGATGTCACATGTCTTCGAAATTTTGGTTCTAAGACATGCCGGTTTCCTCACGTTGTTTTACTTCACCGTTTTGAGAGCAGTGGTGTGAAATATCTAATTAACACAAAGTAAAGCCTGCCTGGGGTTCCTGCCTAATAAGTGAACTCGCTCTGAACGCGCGATCTTCAGAGCAAGTTCACTTATCAAGGGCAATTGAGCGGCAAAATTTTGTACGGAGTTGCTGGAATACTCGCACGTTGGTACGCTCCTTCTGGACGCAACGTACGCGCGCATTACGCGCGAGAGATCCGCAGCTTATTCGCTCTTTCTGGACAAGGTCTGTGTCTGTCGAGTTCCGTTTCTGACAAGTTGAGAGTCTATCCCAAGAGATGACGATATGCGTTTGCTAGTGATCCTTTTTATGCCATCCTTATGTTTACGGAATACAGCTCATAATCGGTTGAAAAGGACTGTAAAAAGGATTGTTTAATTTCAAAAGAAGTGGTATTATACGAGCGTGCAATTATGTGTAAGGAAAACAAAGAAACAGTTTCAAAAACTTTTATTTATAAAAAATTGGTTGACATTAGAGCTACGCAAACGGACAGGCCAAGCTTATAACAATATCTTAAACATCTCATATTATCAATATCTGTGAAAAACTATCAATTTACATAATAATATCATTCGCTTTGACTCACTCCAGTACATAGTCTCACTATTTAGTTATTTTACTACTTATAGAGATGGCCTATTTTACCTAAGTTAATGAGATATTAACTAACAATTTACTACGAGTCTTTTCATATATTCCAACATATATTTAAAATACAAGATCAAATAAAATTAACAGGGACCGTACTATAACGTGTCAACGCCATAATGATTCTGTTGTGGAAAAGGGATAGTGCTATTCATTCTGTATAGCTCCGTATCTACCACACACATGACGCGAACAACAACGAAAAGAAAGTTTGTTTTATAAACTCGTAATTTCAAGTAACTTCAATTATTAATTACGGAGTTAAGGGTGAGATCTCACCAAGAGCTTATTAGCTACTTAGGTACTCTAGTTCCAAGCTAGTGAAATATTATATTGCCCTTTCTGTCTAACCTTGTAGATCTACAGCATTGTAGTAGCTCTTCTTGAACTTCAAAATTATTACTGAAGAGCTATTAATGGCACCGCACCTTTAAAGGCCGGACACTCATGTAGTGACTGGAAATTATTGAGTAGAGTTTAGCATCATAATCTATTAGATATAGGCAAAACCTATGTTTATTACGTATTTTATTTAAACTTTTTTTGTATAAACAAAACTGAAATATCGCCGGTCAATTTAATTTGACCTTGTATAGGAAACATATTTAAAGAAATTGTTAGTTAATAGATCATTAACTTTCATAAGAGCGACAGAGATTTAATATCCATAATAAAATAGGTAGGTACACTTTCTTAAGCTATTACACCGCAACGTATCAAACGGATAATTCTTCAGAGAGATTCATAAATTATTTGATCAGGCACACAATACAAGTCTCTAAAGAATTATCTTTAAACAATATTTATTCTTACATATAATTAAAAAAAAACATACAAAAACATAAACTTTGTTCTCGTTTCATAATTACACAACCAATAATGTGTTCTAGACTTTATAAGAAAAACAAAATGGCAGTCAAAAATAACTGTGTTATTGTGTGTTAGACACAAAAATTCAGTTATTCCGTCACAAAAACATTTTTATTCCTGCGATTTTTTTAGTAATATTTGATCGCGATTTCTTTTTCGCAATGTGTGCAGCTTCATACATTTCCATAGGTGAATGCGCGGAAAAAAAAAACGCGCGAATAAAAATCACAGTGCGTGCTATGCCTTAGCACGTCGCTGACGCGAACCCACATGTTTTGCCGCTACCACGCAGCTAAAGAAGTTTTCACATCAAAATAGGCCACCTCTGATCTCTATTATTAATAATAACTCTATGTTATGTTTTAAAATAGGCATTATCACAGACCTATACAACGAATTCTGTAGGAAAGAATGTTAATACAATTATAGAAATAGTATTCTGAGATTATAATAATACTTTCTGAGACATTATAATAAAATCATTATAAGCAAGGTTATAAATAAAATAAAGACGACAATATATTTTCTAATTTGCAAAAACTGCAAGTTTGAAACCTAAAACCCGCATTGAGCAAGCGTGGAGATTATAATGCTCGTGCCTTCTCTGGGGTTATTCCCAGTTGTCGCCACTGGTGACGCCACCACTGGCGACAAATGGGAATATTTTTCAAAAAAAATCCCAGTTGTCACCAGTGGTGGCGCCACCAGTGGCGACAACTGGGAATGGCCATTCTTCTAGTTCCCAGTTGTCACCAGTGGCGACAGATGGGAAATATAAAGTGATACGCCTCCGGTGGGGGCGATGCTAGAGCTGAATTATAGTGATGGGGTTTCATTATTGTATCACTAACGAAGTTTTAAATAGGTATATTTTATATTTTCTTAAATAAAACTTTTACACGTTACTTGGGAAGATATATATTTTTATAAATCACAATATTTGTATTCATTGAGATTAAAACTGCACAAGTACAGTTTCCAGTACTACAACTATTACAGATCATATAATTATTTTACTTAAAACTATATTATTAGGTTCTTATCACAGATTAATCAACGTATGGCATTATGAAAATTTAGAAAATTATAAACGTCAATTATTGTGGTTAATATATACAAGTCTGTTTTATAAAAATAACCTAAGAACTACATAATGCCATACGTTGATTAATCTGTGATAAGAACCTAATAATATAGTTTTAAGTAAAATAATTATATGATCTGTAATAGTTGTAGTACTGGAAACTGTACTTGTGCAGTTTTAATCTCAATGAATACAAATATTGTGATTTATAAAAATATATATCTTCCCAAGTAACGTGTAAAAGTTTTATTTAAGAAAATATAAAATATACCTATTTAAAACTTCGTTAGTGATACAATAATGAAACCCCATCACTATAATTCAGCTCTAGCATCGCCCCCACCGGAGGCGTATCACTTTATATTTCCCATCTGTCGCCACTGGTGACAACTGGGAACTAGAAGAATGGCCATTCCCAGTTGTCGCCACTGGTGGCGCCACCACTGGTGACAACTGGGATTTTTTTTGAAAAATATTCCCATTTGTCGCCAGTGGTGGCGTCACCAGTGGCGACAACTGGGAATAACCCCTTCTCTGTATGAGAAGAGGCACGAGCCCTGCAGTGGGACTGTTAGAGGCTGGTATTATTATAAACAGTTTTTGCAAATTAAAATTTTAAACATTTTTGGTTGGGTGGATTACAGCATATTAAGCTTGTACATAAATATTTATATTAAATAATAATCAATTTAAATAAAATATAATTTAATTTTATAAAATTAAGTTATCTTTTGTATTGATACAAAACGCGCAAATCAAAGCATTTAACACATACATAACATCACGCCAGTATGCCCCGAAGACCTGGTCAGAGGTGTACCCTCATTTAAATGCTGTGATTGTTAGAATGGACGGCAATCAAGATTATAAGGATATAAATGAGACAAACACGAACTTTCTATATATTATCGACGCAAATAAAATGCAGGTCAAGTGATCCCACTGGCTGTTACTATTCGTACAACCAATTACAGCAAGCATGTAGCCCAGGTGTGAATTTGTTGTTAATTTTCAATTCAGAAACGGAGCCTATCTTGTTTGTATCTTTATAATTTGTATCAATACAAAAATATAGCAAAATATAGATAGGTAAATACATAATTTTAGTACAAAATAAAAAACATTTTTCTTAAGTTAGATCTATTAGAGATTCTTGTTAGAAAAAACTACAGTTTTAAGAATCACTAAGTATGAGCAAAGTTTATTAAGACGATTTACGCAATACCCAATCTGGCATTTTTAGATTTCAATCAGATCTTTTATACATTTTAATTTATTTATTCTTTCATTATTATTTTGGTTGAGAAAATATGATATTGTTTTCAGTAGAAATGCAGGTCGACATTTAATTGTTTGGCTATATTTCAGGGATAAAAGACCGCAATGAATTTTAACAACTTTTACTGAGAAAGTAATTCTGAATTTGCGAGAAATTAATCAGCTTTTCTTTGCATTTTTGTAGAGCTATGCGTAACTAAATGTAAGCTGATTTTATCATACTTCAGAATTATCCCTTGGTAATATTTTTTGTAGTCACAAGTACTTTCACACCCAAAAATATTGCCATTGATTTAAAATCAACCTGTATAATAAAGCATGTATAATTTTTTCATCACTTTCCCGAGCAATTTTTGATTAAAGTTGTTTTTCGAATAATTTTTATTTTTCTCTTGGACTAATAAAAGCCTATTTTAAATAACTATCAACAATACGGCACCAGGTCTTATTTTATACTATTTTTTAAATCTATACAAACTATCTATACAGATTTCTAGTCGAATAATTTTTGAAATTGTTTTTTTCTATTCGTATATATTTTAACAACGGAATCGCTCTATTAAAATACATATATCTTTTAAAGATATCTGTAAATAAAGCGAAGTATGTCGCCCGCGAAATTACAAATTTGTTACGTTTTTACAAATTGCAGCGTTTTTTAAATCGTCATATTTATGCGAAATTGATCTTATTTGTAGCCAAAATAATTATAAATAAAATATATGCTTTAAATAACATAAAATCACGTATGCATTTTGGTGGGGGAGGGCATTATAATTGATTAGTTATTTCATTGTATTTGTTGCACGTTAAGTTGAGCAAAACACAACATACAACAATGCTGCTGTTTGCAAAAAATTACGAATTTCACGGGTTTCATTGATGGCATTCCCTTAAAAGGTTTCCACAATTATATTATTACTAAAGGCAGCGTTACTTCTGTATCAAATAAATTTTATTATTGTTCTTTAAATATTTTTGAATATAAAATTACTATCTGGCTAGTTAATTTTTAGAATAGTTGTATCTTTAACTTTAGTTTTCTATCGACCGCCGATGATTTCTAATTTCGATTTTTAATTAAATAACAATTTTTATCAATTTTTTCATAAACCTTTAAATTACCTAAACTAGGTTTTTTTTTTAATTTTTTCCCACCACTGCTCACAAGAAAAGCAGCTATGTTGTTCACGACCATAGCTTTTCGCATTTTACAACCCTTCATGAAAATGCTATGTATTTAAATAAAAAAAATTGGAGTTTTGACAACATTCTTTCTAAGAATTCTACTGTTAAATAACCAACTTTATCTATCACCAATTTAAAACAATGTTTTACGATAGGTCCCTTAACTGGATAGGCAGAAGTCCTACCCATAGTCAAAGTTACTAAGAAAAACACGAATCTTGTTTCGAAAAATAAGTAAAATAGTATAATATTCTCGAAACAAAAATACAACGCTGAGCGATAAATTTGGACAAAGCTACGCCGCTACTGGGTAGCAATTTTGTGGAATGTAACCAATTTCGATAAAACAATGAAAAATCATTTGCTGGAAAACTTTAATTTTGTGACCTCGAATTGTTTCGAGTAGGCAAAGTACTACTAGTAGTACTTGTATATTTTATAATCAAATAAGAATATGGCCAAAAAGATAAAAAAAATAAGAAATCAAATATTTACAATTGATATGAAAATAACTTGATATGAATCTTACTCTACGGGCAAAGTTCATTACTATCAGCTCCACCCGGTAAATTTCAGCTTTAACTAATTTTAGCAATTTCTAACACTGGCTAACATATTTTGGCGATACTTTTTAACATCACGCCGCTTCCAAATCGGGTATAGGCACATACAAAACCACTTTAGTTACTTAAAATCTAACTATTATATATAATAACATGCTATGTACATTTTTTATACTTATTTAGGTATATACAGGACGAATGGTATAAAAGTTAAATTTATGCGAATTTGATCATTACTGGACCGTTTATATAGTCAAGTCTGGGTTTTTATTTAACTGTGAATGAGTTTTTTGCTTAAAACCTTTTTTCTTTTGATCACACATAATATGTTAATAGTTACTGCTGTGCTTATTATGTATTAATTTATTTACTTCTTAATTTAAAGAATTGTTTCTTGTTTTCTAATTTTAACTTGTATTTAACCTAATTGGTGTTATTTATAAAACATTTTACAAAAAAAACAATGCGTATTATTTGTTCATAAATATTTTAAAATAAAAATCTTTATTACTTTTATTATTATGTACGTATGGCACATACACATTGTGACAATAGTAATTTCGAGATTTCTGGTTACCCCTATTTTAAGAAAAAAATATAATGTAATTTTATTCATGTAACTAAATAAAGCAAAACAAAAAATAATTTTAAACTTATAAAAATAGATAAGTATAACAGAAAAAGTACTATAAAACTGTAAACATTTTGTTCAAAATACTAAAAATATAATTTAATGTGTAGGTACGTATAAATAAAATTGCGTAAATATTGTTCGAATAAAAAAATAACGAGATTGTCTCTAGAGATTCCTAACTTCCATATAAGTAATTATTTCGAAATATCATAACAATTTGAAGGCACTAAGCTATTATGCAAAATATTAAAATAAGTATACTTCTATACAAAATAATAATTACGCTTAAGGGGAGGACAAAGATAAACTTTTGTTAAATAAATAAAAACACTAAACAAAAAATCCTAGAAAACTATTTGTACCTCCACATAAAATGGAATTTTTTCCGTCGATAAATTTCTACTATTAAAACATTAAAAACAAGGAAAAGTATACCCTCACAACTACAAACTTGACCGTTACAATACAAGCCTATGTAGAACAAAAAATAAATAGTGAAAAATAAGAAAAATCATACTACCGCGTGCATTACATGCAGTTATAATTGTGCTACTGCCACTATGGTATGCCTGAAACAAGATCAAGAAGGGGTCAAGATTAAAGTTGTCAAGCTATAGCTTCACCTTCATATTATATCTTCTAAAAAGTGCTATATAGCGAGGCACGATCAAACAAACGAACATTTATTTTAGTAGCGCTGCTTTGTGCAAATAAATAAAAAATACACGTGACTTTTAGTTAATTGGCGATATTTTTGGAGATGAAAGTACTTGGGATCATCAATATAAAAAAAAAACTATCAGCTGACACATTTGTTGGTACATTTTTATCACCTCTAAAACCCAGTAACTGGGTATCTTGATACCTCTTGGCAAGACTGTATCTGATTTCAGTAAATGTACAACTCGAAAAAAGTTCCAACGATTTCAAGTTTCATGCCGTATAAAGGTACATATTCATGAGTGCTTTCATCCCCCTGACATATTGCCAATAAAAAAAAAATCTGTATAATATTGCTTAAAAATATTTATATGTGATGTTTCCTGACTAGACTAAGCATAAAATGTGCTGAGTTATAAAAATAAAAGATATTGCAACGAGCTATTACTGAAAACTCACGATTCATTTTCACAATTTTATTGAAACTACCATAGATTTAAAAATAATACAAAGTTGTCGTCAACTGACCAAAATATTTATGGGCGATCGAATATTTTTTTAAGAATTGAATATGACTTTCTGGGCGAAAATTAATCGTAAACATGGACGAAGTTAGTCAGGTGAGATGGTGGTCAAGCGCGAGCCTATATAAGATTTAAAAAAAAATAGCAGTTCTTAAAATATTAATATCAACATTTTTATTTATATCAAAAAATGTCCCGTGAGTTTTACAGCCTATAAAATACTGTGATTACTATTAAGAGTCCCTACAAGTTTCTCGAGCTTAAAACAGAAAACGGCTACTTTGTCATCGCCAATTATATGATAAATCTTTTAATGCAACTTTTTGCGTCACATAGTTATCTAGTAAATGTACATTACATATTTTTGATAACAGTTCAATTTATATTAGAAAAAAATAATTCCTAACACATGTTTTTACGTAATCCCGAAACACCAGGTTTTTCAATTGCTTTTTCAGCTTACTGGTGGTGAATAACAATCTGCAAAAAAAGGGTGGACTGGGCATATAGTATACTAGTAAGCCACCAAAGGTTTTATTGTATTTGTACTTAAAAAAAAATATTGTCCTCGCGGAAAAAAGGATTTTTTTTATCATGTGCGAAATCGTCGCCTACGTGTAAGAATATGTTGAATGTATAAAAATAACTGGTAAATAATTTGAAATTTGAGGTGTTTATCAATCGAATCCAATTTTATATTTTATTTTTACTTATTTTATTTTAATTTATTGTCTAAATATTGCCTTATAAACCATTGCGCTCCCTCGAGGTATTCAGTTTCGCTCAAGGGCTTGTAGACGACGGACCTGTGTCGTTTTTATTTTTGTCATTATTATTTTTTATTATATATGTTGTTATTGAGAAATTTTCGCTGAAAAAGTAGCTGTTTTCTGTTTTTGGCTCGTGAAACTTGTAGGGGCTCTTAAACAAACATAAAAAATAATACAATTTCAGAAAAGTTTATTGAAGCCGAAAGCCAAAGAAAATAAAATTATACACTCTCCGGCAATAAATGTGACCCAAGCTCGAACGCGAATTTAGAGATAAACATTTTTGTTTTTGTGATTTTTTGAGGCCTGTAGGCCAAGTAGCGTATTTAGCTAGATTACGTTATTAAATAGTGATGCGTATAGCTAAGGAGTACAATTCCCTGTCGCAGTCTGTGTTTTCTGCACAGACTGACTGGAATATACAAACTATATAGCTACATTCTGGGGGTCTTCAAGTTTAGGTTACTTCTAGGCAAGCGTGCTTCACCGTCGACCACATCATCGCTTACTATCTGCCGACTCCCCTAGCCAAGTTACAAACGTTTCATATCGAATCTCCTTCTACAATCGTTAACGCCTTTTATTCGTATGGTCTGACCACGTGACTTAACGTACAGATGTGTCATTCCCATACATTGATTCGTTTTCTACTAGCGTTATCGATTGTATTGTCAACTTGGCTACAGGTGCAGGTGAGATAGTGGTCAAGCGTGAGAGCCTATCAATAGTAACAAAAAAGGTAATAGGTATAGAAAAAGTTGCTTCTTTTACTTCTTTAGCTGTAAATAAAGTAAATAATTTCAGAATAGGCTCATTTATAAATTGATTAGTGTAGGAATTTACTCCATAACTATTTTTACAGTTTCCTAAAAATGTAAGTAAGTAAATCCTAATAAATATAAAAAAAAATTACATAGAATAAGTTTATTTTAATTCGTTAAGAGTTTGGGCCACATTCAATGCCGATGAATCCATTTGATTAATATTAATCTTGTTAAGAATGGCTTTTCGGCTGTCGGTCTTCGAAATTCGGCTTTAGACCGAAAAATTCAGTCTTCGATTTAAATCGAAGACTGAATTTTTCTGAATTGTTAACAATTCGATTCACAAAATGAAAGTTTTCGTAGAGCCCCGATTTACTGAGAACTGTGTAATAAAAAAAATTAAAACTAATATAATTAAATTTTCATTTGAGCAAATAATTGTAAGCTGCATATTAAAGCATATTATTCTCTTTTTACGTCATAATTTAATAATAACTAACCTAATAATAATATTATATAATCTCAGTTCTCTAAACTTTCATAAAAAAATAGGTACAAGCTATCACTCTTGTGTTCCCCGACGGGTAGGCAGAGGTGTTCCAACAGGTTTTATATAAGTGATGTTGTAGTACACCTTTATATTTCATTCTCAATCATTCGGGGCCTTATTCTCACTGACATTCTGTGGTATCAAGCAGTTGTAAGAACTTATAAATCACATAAACTCTACGCTGACCTTCTTTAATCTGAAAAGGATGAAACAAAACAAAATCAACAAAAAAAAATGCAAATAAAAATTATATACAGTATAAGAATTATTTTGTAAGCTGACAAAGCTAATGATCTTTTATACAGGGTCAAATAATAAACAAACAAATATTTGTAATAGTTTTAGAATGTGGCTTTACCCGCATGCCGCGGGAATATCAGATGTCCTAGTCCAGACCACCGTCTGTGTTCTAAATATTAACGTTCCACTTTCACATCGTTTAGATGTTTGGTAATAAATCACGACTTAATAGCTGAACGGTTTTGAATGAAATTTGGAAAACGGGTAGATGGTGGTTAATTATATTTGACTCTGTATTCATGTTTCATTAATAGATTAAGATATCTATAGTTAGTAGCCAAGAAATCACAGTTATAATAGGTGCACGGTGCAATATTACAAATTAAGCGTAATTATTATAGCGAACAGAGAGTTATTAATAAAAAGATTCAGGTGAAACAAACCACAGGAACATTTTATGCATTTCATTACAAGGAATTATATGCAACTATATTAAAGCCAGCATTGCAATAACCAATTATGCTATCATTCATATTTTTTGCTTTGTTTGCCAACCACCCTATTTCTGCAAAACATATTTAATTTTGGCAACCCCATAAAAAGCTATAATTTTGTTGCAAGGGTAAAAATTATTCCGAAAACACCCCCTAATCTAAGGTTAAGCTAATATTAAATATCACGAGAAAATTATCAACAATATTGTACTTTTAGACCTACCTACTACTGTAAACTACCCCTAACCATTTTCTGTACTAACGTAAAAGGCAACCAAGTTCCCCTAGTTTCACCCCGATGGGGTGCTACAATCACCCCAAAGATGTAAACTACTCTCACTATGGGTGCTATACCTTTTCCCAAGAGTTTTACTCAAGGGTATAAGGGGGAAATATTATCTGTCGGGAATAGAAAAAGATGTGCTATATCTATATATTTTAAGACAAAAAAATGCCCTTAAGCCTACCTAGCCTTTCCACTTGTGAATATATTATTTGGTTTAGTAATATTGAAATGCGAGATTCAATAATAACACGGCGATTTGTAATTAATTGGCAATCATTCAAGGGGTACAAGTAGTCATGAATATAAATAACTCGTAGGTACTATTGGATAAATCCTGAACTCGCGAAAACATGTAGCGACATCTGTTTCGCCAGATACGAACTAAAACATGACGTCACACAAATTCTACATAACTATCGAAGTTAATCGGAAAATAAAAATTGACTAAGATAAAGCGCATTCAGGATTGGGGGCTTGTGACGTCACTTGTCAGTATAAAGTGTAGCACACCGATATTTCAACGCAAGTGACAAAATACGTGTCCAATATTTTTAGGTTATCTGACTGACTAAATAGATATTTAAATGTCAACTACCCTATTGCATGGTTTCTGCGGGATAGCGAAGAAGCGGGATAAAACTAGTCGCTAGTCGTAGTTACTAGCCGTCGCGATAAAAAAATCATTTCACACTACGATGCGACATTTTCGAAGCAACCGTTAATGTGCTTCTTACATTGTAAATTGATTTTAAGTACCTAATAAAAAATAGTTTTATTTTATGAACGTTTATACATCCATCAAATATATTGGATTTCGTAAATCCATTTTAATATTAATATGAACATAAATTTCCCTATTTACTACAGTGGAAAGCATAGCTGATATCATAACATGTGAAGTCGACCATTCGTGTGTGGTACACACGAATAATACTTTTTAGTATTTATGTAAATAGTCGCTTCTTACCATAAAACACTGAATAAAGATAAATTGTAATTGACTTCTGTCAGAAATAGGGTTGCCATCCGTCCGGGTTTTCCCGGATTTGTCGAAGCGTCCGGGCGGTGTTTTATTTGTTGTCCAGGTTTTAAAAGTTCTTTATCTTATATAGGCTCGCGCTTGACCACCATCTCACCTGATGGTAAGCGATGATGTGGTCAATGGTGGAGCACGCTTGCCTAGAAGTAACCTATTCACTCTTGACCTATTACTCAACGATTTTTTTTCTGTCTAGGGTTGCCATCTCTAAAATCTACCAACCAGGACAAGAAGCGAGAAAACCCTGGGTTTTGGATCTTGCAAACCGGATATTTGAACAGAGTATGTTTACTAAGTTACCCACTCAGTAGTATAAAACAAAGTTTTAAAAAACTCTTTTGTTTTTGCGACTTATTGATTTTTATGGACTTTTCAGGCAGCGTTACTGCTACCATAATGCACGTAATGCCGGTGAATGGACTATAACGCGCATTTTGAATCGAATAAATAATGTGAACACATTTTTGTTTTTTTTTTAGGAACCGTTGGAACCGGGTTTACTCCTTCCGGAACCGGTTCTGCACATAACTTGGAAGAACCGGGTATATACGGTTTTGAAGGAACCGGGTAGAACCGGGTGCATGCGCTAGTAGCGACGGATCCGTTAAAACAATCCTGGAAATACAGATGTTCTGTGTGAACGAGGCCTGATCAGTTGTTTCTGAAGTACAACAGGTTTTAAATTGCTTGCTTGCTATATTAGTTTACATGTACTATTGCTTGACTACTGAAGAAAATAAAAACATAATCATTTGAAAGGAATTTTGGGTACCATTTCGGAATTATGTCGAATTCGAATTTACTTCCATTTTCCTACATTTTGTTAGGCGAATATATATAATACTCAACAGTTTAATTCGTTTTAATATTCCAGAATTGATCCAATAGTTTTTCATAATAAGCTTGTCCGCTGAAAAATTGCCAAAGAATTAAAGATCTTAATGCATTATTTGGTGGTACTATAAAAATGCGAGATTCTAGAAATAACAAGCTACAGGGGCATACTCTGACGTGTCAAAACTACCATGGTTCCACTGTGAGAGAGAGAGACGGAGCTATACAGGATGAAGAGCACCATCCCTTTTTCACAGCGGAGTCATGATGGCGTTGACATGTCATGTACGGCCCGAAGTCTTTTAATCTACTTAACAAAAACTTAAACTGGCCATAATATGTCCTCTGCTATGAAGTATCATAAGGATCCATTTTGAAAAAGGGTTAATGCTATTCATCCTGTACAGCTCCATCTCTCTCTCTCACAACAGAATCGTGATGGTATTGGTGCACATATTTGCAAAACAAATACCATATTTTATGAGGTTAGGTTAATATCATGACTGCTAAAATTGCAAACATAATTTTTCCCGCAACCATTTCAGATCTGCTAATGAAAATTACTTGTACTGTGAAGCACCTTCATAAATATTTTAAAGCAACCGTTAACTATTTCTATCTAAAATATGAGATTCTTTGTTACTGTCAAAAAACCTTTAGTATCCGGGTATCCGGAATAAACGGAGACCTTAGTTACCTGGATTACCAGAAGTACTTGGTTAAACGGATTAAAAGAAGTACTCGGTTAACTCGGTTACTCGAATTAAAAGAAGTACTCGGTTATTCGAATTAAAATATGTACTCGGTTAACTCGGTTACTCGGAATAAAAGAAGTACTCGGTTAACTCGGTTACTCGTATTAAAAGAAGTACTCGGTTACATGGATTAAACAGAGTACCTAATAATTTAACTCGGTTACACGAAGTAATCGGTTTACTCTGTTTAAACGAAGTACTCGGTTACCCGAATTACCAGAAGTATCCAGCTACCCAAATTGCTCGGTTACCCGGAGTACCCAAGCGTTTATGACACATCGAGCTTTAGAAAGAGACTGTCACTCAGATATGACACAGACGACGTGACTACTTGATGTGCCATATCTATTGGCTCGTTTACTCTGCAGATAAGGTACTACTCTTTAAGAGCATATTATTATGTGATTAAGGCATTAAGTTACCAAGGTTAAAAGCTACCATACTATAACAATAAAGTAGGAATGAAGTGAGAACAAGCTGAATATCTGGCAATAGAAGATTCATTTAAGTTTAATTGTATCGCCCACGGCGAATTTATTGCAGCGATATAATCGCAAAAAGATCGTTCCTTAACCATTTTTGGTAGGGGTTTGCCATGAAAAAGCATTATGCCTCTCGAGACGTTCGATTCCATGCTGCCTGCAATACTTGTAAAATGTGACTTGTCTGATGGTGAATTTTATTTAAGACTTTTTAACGAATAAATATCAAGTGATTCGTCCCTGATGGGGATTCCCTGACCACACGCGATTTTTTTTTGCATCATTAAGATAAGATAAGATAACATTTATTTGTCAAAAAAACACGTGTAGGTTTTACAATGAGATGGAAAAAGAGAAAATAGAAGTCTCAACATGTTTTGCCTAGAAAGGCGTACAAATGCACTCGAAATAAATTATTCGTATTAAAAAGAAGTAGACAATATTGACAAATTCATAAAGCGATACATTCCATTCTTACTTTTTCTACACATGCAAATATATTAGTGCTTTGGTTAAAAATAATATTTTTTTTGTAATACTTGTAGAAAGCTGCAAACAAAGCTGCTTAACATATTGGAGAGCTGAAAAATATTGAGAGATTCTTTTCTTTGATAACAGGGGTAATTTAAAAAAAAAAACAATTTTTTACTATCAAATACGGGGTGACTTTAACCACTTTGAAAATATTTTGGGAGTGAATGTATTCAAGCATATTATTAACTTTTACTATGGAATCAACACAGCGCAGTGGCTAAGCGATTGGCTGCTGCGCTGCGTGTTGCTGGTTCGATTTCCGCACTGAACAATGGCTTACTTATAGATACTTGTTCTGGATCTGACTGTTTGTGTATGTGAGTTAAATGCTTGTAAACTCACCCACGAATTCGTAATGAAGGGAGACGACAAAATTAAAAAAAATCTAAATTTAAAAATTTACTCCTCATGTTTTATCAATTTATATCTATACTAATATTATAAAGAGGAAAGATTTTTTGTTTGTACCGAATAGGCTATGATACTACTGGACCGATTTAAAAAATAAATTCACCAATAGAAAGCTACATTATTTCTGAGTGACATAGGATATTTTCTAATTCCGAAAACGGGTTCTGTGGGGTGGTCCACGGGAGCGAAGCCGCGGGCAACAGCTAGTAATAGTGTATAAATCATCCCATAGTAAAATGTTTTTGATATTCATGAGTAATTTCACTTCCTAATTTATCCAATGGATTACACGTCACCCTGTGTAGTTTTAAAAAGGCTCATTCTGTAGGTCATCAACAAAGCTAGTCAAAGCCCGTGTGTAACAGGATGTTGTGGTCATATTTTAAAAACGGCTTCTGCCCAAAAAACCTCATCAAAGAAAGTCTATGTTAATTCCCAATAAGTAATTTGGATTGTCCATACAAAGTTGTCATCAGATGAACAAAATTTGTAAGGAGATACAATGTTTTTATTTTTATTTATTGAGTATTGGCTATGTCTTCCTTGGAGAAAGTTATTTATTTACAGTACAACTATTTTGTTGATGTCCCTCGGCAATCTTGGCGTTTCCGAATACAAATGAATGCTAATTTCCATGTCCATCAATTAATAAATTTATCGTGTACTAGCTTCTGTCAGCGGCTTCGCCCGCGTGTATTATACATATAAACCTTCCTCTTTAATCACTGTATCTATTAAAAAAAAACTGCATCAAAATCCGTTGCGTATTTTTAAAGATATAAGCATACATAGGGACAGACAGCGGGAAGCGACTTTGTTTTATACTATGTATAAGGATAATAATTTGAATTCAGAACTAAGTACTTTATTGTTGTTTTGTTTTGATGTCCGTGTGAAATATAAGGAGCTGTAAAAATAGCAGCTTCCTGCCCATTTTAAAATAAATTACTTTAAGTTAAAAGAGTATTAACAACTCTATATACTTCCAAGTTGATTGAGAGCGTCCGGTCTGCACCAAGTGCAAAGGGCAACTGATAGAAAGCCGACGTATGACGAAACACGAAGATTGCCGAGGGTCATTAAGAAAACAGTTGTACTGTACGTGGCTCGAAGCAGTTTTAAAAATATGACCACAACTCTCCGATACACCCTGTAGGCAAGGTCTATATTCCTTCTCTTTCTTATTTCATTAGCTAGAAAGAGACGGCAATACGTTCTTTTTAATTTGGTCAATATTTTACAGATTCGAAGCCCTCGAATATTTTTTGTAGTAACACCACACGGGAGACTATATTTTTGCTCTGTTTGAGACATGTACATATGGCGACGATTCTTTCCTATAACTCTATGGCGACTCTTTGAGACCTATGTTAATATTGTACTCAAAATCTATTGTTAAGGTACCTATTGTCGATATACAGGGTGTTTTTTTTAATGAAGATTATTATTTGATTGCGAAATCAGTTTTCCCATTTTAGATAAGTAAAAGTCTATTATTCAAATGTTTTAGGAAACACAATAATATATTACAAGAAGAGGTTTGACCGAAGTGTAATAGTGTTTAATACCTTCATGGCGAATAAATAATTCGATTTAATTTGAATTATAGCTACAACCCGATGGTCTTTAAGTCAAGAGTGAATAGGTTACTTCTAGGCAAGCGTGCTTCACCCTTCGACCACATCAACGCTTACCATCAGGCGAGATAGTGGTCAAACGCGAACCTATCAATATTCCTATTCCTATTGAAAAATATTCTTTCTTTGTATGTATAAAACACCGTGTATATCGACAAGGTGACTATTTTTATGCACTATTATGGACGAGTTGACTATGGTGACTAAGTTGCGCTTATGACTAATGTTTGGGTAAACGCTTGGGAGGCGTTTTGGGCTTGAGGCGGTCCTTCCTTACCTTTGTTAGTCGCATTCTTTCGCATCTGAAATAGATAAAGAAAGATCAGTAAGTCTGGCGATAGTATTTTTGCTCTGTTGCTAGAAAATAGATAAAAAATTGATTATTTTAACGTTATGGAACTGAAATGGAGTTGGGCAGAACAAATGCCGGGCGCGAGGCAGAAGGAATGTAGGCAGTGACTGAGTGGCGACCACGGACTGGCAGAAGGAATGTAGGCAGTGACCGAGTGGCGACCACGGACAGGCAGAAGGAATGTAGGCAGTGACCGAGTGGCGACCACGGACAGGCAGAAGGAATGTAGGCAGTGACCGAGTGGCGACCACGGACAGGCAGAAGGAATGTAGGCAGTGACCGAGTGGCGACCCCGAACAGGCACAAGGAATGTAGGCAGTGACCGAGTGGCGACCAAGGACAGGCAGAAGGAATGTAGGCAGTGACCGAGTGGCGACCACGGGCAGGCAGAAGGAATGTAGGCAGTGACCGAGTGGCGACCATGGGCAGGTAGAAGAAATGTAGGCAGTGACCGAGTGGCGACCACGGGCAGGCAGAATGAATGTAGGCAGTGACCGAGTGGCGACCAAGGACAGGCAGAAGGAATGTAGGCAGTGACCGAGTGGCGACCAAGGACAGGCAGAAAGAAGGAATGTAGGCAGTGACCGAGTGGCGACCAAGGACAGGCAGAAGGAATGTAGGCAGTGACCGAGTGGCGACCAAGGACAGGCAGAAAGAAGGAATGTAGGCAGTGACCGAGTGGCGACCAAGGACAGGCAGAAAGAAGGAATGTAGGCAGTGACCGAGTGGCGACCAAGGGCAGGCAGAAGTAATGTAGGCAGTGACCGAGTGGCGACCACGGGCAGGTAGAAGGAATGTAGGCAGTGACCGAGTGGCGACCAAGGGCAGGCAGAAGGAATGTAGGCAGTGACCGAGTGGCGACCACGGGCAGGTAGAAGGAATGTAGGCAGTGACAGAGTGAGATAATGGTCAAACGCAAGCTTATCAACAATAATATAAAATAAATAAAAAATTGCCGCAAATAAATTTTGGACCTGATGAATACACTTATTCACATCGTCAAGATTTTGTGACCGTCGATCTGTTTTAAATTATAATTATTATCAGCAAATAACACCACCTTCGGTTGATTGGGGCAAATCATTTATGTAAACTTAAAAAGAGGAATAGATCCAACATCGAGCTTTGAGGAACGCCCACTAGGGTCTGAAATGACAATAGTAACTCAAGGGCAGTTTCTAATCCCAAAATGGTCGAGCTTCAAGAACATGGAACATGGTTATCGCAATAGAACGCCTTCCAGGGATCAAATGCGCTACTTCTGAGGCGTTAAAGATGTTCTCTATTAGGGTGACGCCAGCGTCGGTTGTGCAACATCCTTTGGTCCAAAAATATACTGTTGATCTTGAAAAATAGTATGTTTGTTAAAATGACGCAAAGTTGGTTGAGCTGGAGAAACTGAGAACTGATGGAATTGACACAGGTCTATAATTGTTGGTTTCTTTCTATCCCCGGATTCCATGAGATCCGCAAAAACCTCCTGATCGACACTAGTCGTCGTAGATCGCAATTATTGTTTGACAGATTTTTACAGACAGTCCGCAAATATCTTCTGTTGATTTAATTTTATAGCTATAGAAGCTTTTACAACATCCTGAGTTCTTGTATTTTGAAACTTAAAACGCCGAATAGTATGCATTTACATTATTTCTAAAGCAGCAGAGAGCGCGGGTGGGAAGTTTAAAGCAGTAGTGCAATTCTCTAAGGATACAGCCTTGAGCGCAGCGCTGCGCCTACTACGAAAATACTAGCTTTGTACTAGTTGCATCGCTGCTGCTGTTTCGCACTACAATAGTGCTATTCTCTAAGGATACAGCCTTGAGCGCAGCGCTGCGCCAACTACGAAAATACTAGCTCTGTACTAGTTGCATCGCTTCTGCTGTTTGGTGCTGTTTTGCACTACTGTTACAGCACTACAATAGTGCTTTTCTCTAAGCATACAGCCATGAGCGAGCGCTACGCCTACTACGAAAATATTAGCTTTGTACTAGTTGCATCGCTGCTGCTGTTTGGTGCTGGTTCGCCCTCCTTTACAACATTACAGTAGTGCTTTTCTCAAAATGTGAGTATGCATTAGAGCATTTTCGCGAGCATTATAATGTAATGTAACGTTCTTACGAATGGAACAATACAGACAAATGCTCAGTTTCCTAAAACATTTTCAAGTAATGTCATGTTCTTTGTACCTTGCGTTTCATTATTGACCTCAC
Organism: Orthosia incerta; assembly: GCA_948252205.1. Taxonomy (NCBI): domain Eukaryota; kingdom Metazoa; phylum Arthropoda; class Insecta; order Lepidoptera; family Noctuidae; genus Orthosia; species Orthosia incerta. The sequence continues at coordinate 23,764,533 of OX411765.1, forward strand.
TCCACATCGCCCGCGCTCGTGCCTTTGCTCGATAAAATGTTACACCAAAACACTCGTTGGTTTTTAAAATCAGGTTGTAACAAAACATCGAGCGTCATGTTCGAAGTGTGGTTCGAGTAAATCAATAAAAAACAGCGAATGCTCGATGTTCTGTTACAAGTAATTGCTCTAGTTTATATTCACCTTAAGGATACAGCGATGAAACTAGTACAAAACTAGTAGTAGTTGGCGCAGCGCTGCGCTCAAGGCTGTATCCTTAGAGAATAGCACTATAGCTATAAAGTTTTAACATGAATAATTGGACAAACAATTATCTTTAGGGCTTACCGAGGCACGAAGGAGTCTAGGTATATCAGGGATGGTCACCCATCCGTGGTCCGACCTCGGCAAGTGTTGCTTAACCTTGAAAGTTAAGAACGTATAAATAATAAATATAACTTACGTATCCAACAAGCCGGGTTTCCTCAGCATAGTATGCAACCTCCGCATGAGGTCGGGCGCCACGCGGTGCGCGGTGGCGCGGGCGTGCGCCCCGCAGGCGCGCATGGCGCCGCCGGCGGAGGGCGTCTGGTACGAGAACGTGGCGTCGTCGCGCGGCGCGATGCGCGGGTGTGCCCGGCCGGCGCACATACCTGGAATGAACATACACTTGTTAAGGCAAAAGCTATAAAAAAAAAACTGGGTCAAAGCACACTTAGAGCGGTTGAACACTACAACACTACATCCGATCCGTGTCGGTGAGATTTCGGAACCGAAATAGGCGTAGTACTTCTTGTAGGGAAACTTACGCACTAAATCCGAACTCTATCCGTCATAAATCTATACTAATATTATAAAGAGGAAAGATATTTTTGTTTGTTTGTTTGTACCGAATAACTACTGCACCGATTTGAAAAATTCTTTCACCAATAGAAAGGTACATTATTCCTGAGTGACATATGTTATTTTTTAATCCCAAAAATGGGTCCTGTGGGGTGGTCCACGGGAGCGAAGCCGCGGGCAACAGCTAGTCTTTCATCATTCAGAACATTTTGTACTCTGAACTCAAATCACGAACACGGAGGACACGGATCACGAAGACGGACGTGTAGTGCGTAACCGCTCTTAGGAAATACCGGTGTTCTGTGTAAACGTATGTTCAGTCTACCTACCTAACCTTTTTTATTATTATTTGTGGATAGACTCGCGTTTGACCACTATCTCGCCTGATTGACCTATTCTAAATACCTACCCTATCATCCATACCTACCTACCTTACACTACCTACCAAAAACTATTTATCTATACTAATATTATAAAGAGGTAAAGTTTGTTAGTTTGTGTGTTTGTGACGTTGTAAGGGGTAATCTCTGGATCTACTGACCCCTTTTGAAAATTCTTTCACCAGTAGAAAGCTACATTATTTCTAAGTGTCATAGGCTACAATGTATTAAAAAAAAATGAGATCCTTTTGAAAATTACAATAATGTAACCCAAGGTAGCAAAATGTTGCCTATAAAATCCATTCTTTGGCGTTCGCTGAGAATGAGAAAGCTATTGATGATAGATAGAAAATATTAGGTAGGTAGGTATTGGTAAGTAGGGTAGGCAGGTAGGCAGGATAGGCAGGATAGGCAGGGTACACAGAGTAGGCAGAGTAGGCAGGGTATGCAGGGTAGGCAGGGTAAGATAGGTAGGTAGGTAACCAGTTGACACAGCGGATAATCCTGTAGCGGATAGTTTGGTGGCGATTGGAGCATTTTTTTTAACTTTGAACGCGGGCGAAACCGCGGTCAGAAGCTAATCATTTATATAACTCACCAGTAATAAAGATATCTTCTAAATGAAAGTAGTTAGTTCTTAAGGCGGCCAGATAGAGCGCTCTTGCAGCATCGGCGGACAATGCGTACCCCGTACCTGATAGATACTTGGGGTACACGCGGCCCCCATACATGTACTTTGGGCTGTACCTGGAAATAACAAATTATTCATTAAAAATACATGCATTTTCGTATTCTTCTTAACAAACCCGATCATTTGATACTTATATCAAGGGGGTGCATAAAAAATAATTGGCTCGCTATATTGGCTTTATAATAATATCACTTATACTCTGTTTTTTAGGGTTCCGTACCCAAAGGGTAAAAACAGGACCCTATTACTAAGACTCCGCGGCCCGTCTGTCTGACTATCTGTCACCAGGCTGTATCTCATGAACCGTGATAGCTAGAAAGTTGAAAGTTTCACAGATGATGTATTTCTGTTGACGCTATAACAACAAATACTAAAATCAGAATAAGATAAATATTTAAGTCGGGCTCCCATACAACAAATGTGTTTGTTTGCCGTTTTTTTTTGCGATAATGGTACGGAACCCATCGTGCGCGAGCCCGACTCGCACTTGGCCGGTTTTTTTTATTTCGTAGGCTAAACTGACATTTGGGGGGTTGTCACTTTATCGTTACATAAAAATAGTGTCGTACCCTGACTATCCTGAATGATCGATAGTTGATTAAAAATCGAAGTAGATCAAAAATGGAACAATTTCACGGCAAAAAAATACATTTGTTAAGAAACTAGCAGCCCTTATTTAGTTTCTACTCATTTACGTCAGACTTCATTTTATCGATCGCATTTATTTTATTAAATTAAATAGTACTATGTGTAAGAATACTATATTAATACTATACTAATATAATATTTAAATATTTGTTACATAATGTTTACATTCTAAAACATTTATTTACACCAATTAGTCAATTTTTTTTTTTTTTAGATAACGTTGCCCCACACTAGGAATTTCTTCCTGTACCGTGGGTGCGTTTACAAACATATAAACTCACATACACAACACCCAGAGCCGGAACAACTATCTGTAGGCCATACAAATATTTGTTCCGTGTGGGAATCGAAACCACGACACGCAGCGCAGCAGTCAATCGCTCAACCACTGCGCCAACCGTGCACCCGTAACCGTGTAACCGTGCGTGATTAAATTGAGGAGTCATATCACATCGATTCGATGAATCACTTTATGATTGAACCATACCTACAACACTATCCTCCGCGCTTGCAACATTTAAAAAAAATAACGTCATTGACAGCTGTCAGTTTACTCTACGAAATTAAAAATCACAGTATAGCTAGCCGTGCATTGCCATGCAAAGCAATCGTGCATTTAAAATTGCAGCTCAATCGATTGGGATTAACTATTTAAAAATTTAGTTACAGAAGATTATCAGATAGGCAGTCACATATGCTAACCAATGTTCTAAGGTTTGGTTTCCACACTTAGTTCTTCAAATGGACCATTGTACGTGGGCCATGGCGGCCGTTTGGTGGTTATTCCAACCAGCCCACCCTACAGAAGTCAATTAGAGCTCCTGGTTTCCTCAAAACATCTATGTAAGATCTGGGTGACCCGAGGGTTTGTGTTCTTATCTGGGTGACACCTGTGTATTCAAAGAGGACGTGCGCAACGGTTTTCTCGGCCTCCATGCATGCCCTGCAAAAAGGACTGTCCGTTATGCCTATTGTGTGAAAATGTTTGTTGAGTGAGCAGTGTCCCGTGATGGTCCCCGTCACCAGGCGCAGGCCATTCCTGTCCAGGCGTAGATGACGCCTGGTAAGCCAACTGTCCAAGGATGGCAGAGCTTCTTTGGATTGCCTACAGCCCGGTGTCGAGGTCCACCAGTTCGCCGCCTGTGTCTGGATGAATTCCTGTAGCCACCTGCGTACTTGGTTGAAGGGGATGGGTACAACAGGTTCGGGTCCATAGACCGCCGAGCTGGATCCGCGTCTCGCAAGCTTGTCAGCCGCGTCGTTGCCAGCGATCCGCTGTGTCCCTTTATCCATTAAGTGCCACCGTGTTACGGCTAGATACAGTTATTTGTTCTAGTGCGTTGTGACATTCTAGTATTAGTTTTTATGTAATATATGTTTTTTTGTAAGGATTGGAGGACTGATGCGCTGTCGGAGAGTATCCGTATGTGGGTGTCCATAACCCTCCTGGCTTCTAGGGCGTGGACCGCTTGTATGATGCCCACACACTCCGCCTGATAGACGGTATTGAACCCTCCTAGCGGTCTGGATATATTTATATTGAAATCGTGTGAGAAGACTCCGACTCCGGTACCGGAGTCAGTCTTCCGTCAGTGTATACTCTCATCTCTTTCGGGCCGGAGTAGTCACATCGTTCTTCTGTATTATATTGTAGTGCCTATAAAAGTGGTGTGTTTTTGGGGCTTTGTCGCATGGTGATGCTAACATCGCTTTTCGCTTGATCGCATTTTACTTTATGCGTGTGTGCTTAATTCTGGAGTCTTTATTTAGGACACCTGATAGATGGAGTCCAAAAGTGGCTAGGGCTGCCTCCTCTCGTACAATAAGGTGCAGAGGTGGATGTCCCAGCATTGCCTGTAGTGCGGCAGTGGGTATGGTTCTCATACTGCTAGTGATTGCAACGCAAGCGAACCGCTGCAGTTTTTCGAGATCTCTTTGGGCTGTGCTGAGGTCTGTCCTGGGCCACCAGACCGTATGTAATGATTGGTCGGATGACAGCGGTGTATAGCCAGTAGGTGACCATGGGGCTGATCCCCAAATTCCTGCACAGCAGTCTCTTGCACTGCGACAGGGTTATACTGGATTTTGTGGTGATATAGTTCATGTGTTTTACTAACCAATAGTTTAGTTAAAGTAAAGTTTAAAGCGCAACACAAAAAGAAGCGTGGGATGAGTAGCAGAATGAAAATATTATTTATTTAGATTTTCTGCAAGTCGTCTTAAATGGGCCGTAGGCGTGTAGGACGAATTGGTGAATTACTCTGAAGTCCGTGTACCTTCCTATTGTTTTACATTATTCGACACCGACTTCGCTTGTATTTTTCGCTTTGTAGTGTTTTGGTTTTGAAGACGGTTTAATTTTTTTTTTTTAATGTTTTGTACTGAAAGAGTTTTTAAATGTATTTCACTGAAAGAATAATTAAAATCGGTTCACAATTGACGGAGAATCGGTGAACATACATAAAAAAAATACATACCTACAGGCAAACATAGAACCACCTCATTTTTGGACAGTCGGTTAAAAATAAACATAAACGCTAAATAAATTTTAAACGGGACTCGGGAAAACACTGTTTAAAACGCGGAAAGCGGTGCATATTTTTAAACTTGTCCTCCTTTTGATAACTATCAAAAATACAAATTTCCTCTCCAGATGTTATTGCAAATCGAACAGGAAAATATTATTAATAAGTCCTAATTAAATTAAAATAAATGTTCATAATAAGTACAACATTAGTACAATCGGGGGAAAATGATTAATTTAATGAATACTAAACACGGACATATGAAAAGGTACTGTGCTGTTCACCGAATTAATATATGTACTGCGTCACTGACAATAAACTTAAAATATGATTAAAAACGTGTTTTTGCCCGCGGCCTTGCCTGCGTGATATTCCAGATTTATCCAAACCTACATAAAAAATATCACATCAAGTCTATAATACCCGAAGGGCTAACATACTGAAAATGATTTTTGTATCCGTCAGGTATATTCATAAAAAATATTGGACATGACGTATTTTTTCTTTTGAAACGGTGATATAAAGGTGATGACGATATAATGCGTTGAAATATCGTGTGACGTCACGCCGCTAGTGCACTTTTTACTGACATATTGACGTCACAAGCCCCCACTCCTGAACTGTGATGCGCTTTAACTTAGTAATTATTTTATGATTCTTAAGAGGGGACTCTGTTGAGCCTTTCTCCATACAAAAACATTCCGCTGTTTTCTTCGTGGATAATAACTCCAGAGCAATGATTTTTTCCCATAAAATCAAGGTCTAATTAATACGTGCCCCTATCATTTCCTTTTTTCGAAAACATAATCACTAAAAGAAATATGACAATCCAAAAACCAGAAAAATATGCCCGTTTTTACCGCCATGTTCAGACGACTTTCAGACAAAATTGATAAGTTTTTAACAAAAAAGAAAATGATAGAAGCATAGATATACTTTTCTTCTAAATTTTGATACAAGAATTTTTAAGATCAGGCCAGTTTTGAAGAAGAAAACAACAGAATACGAAACGCCTTTTGGTCAAAGTTTTAGTAGGTAAAATCAGCCTGAGCTGCAGTTGTCCCTTTCGCACTTTACGGGGGGAGGTTGGAGGTGAGGGAGGGTAAGGCTTACACGTACACTAATAGGGAAGTGGCAGTTGTCGATATTTTTATCGATACTCTAGTGGTATACACCGATGTCGATATTTACACTATACAATGATTTTATTTAATAAATCGTGTGATTGTGAGCATTACTTATTATTGTTGTTGAAGGCACTTGTCGAATGATTAACTTAGGCATGCATAAGATCTGGAAAGTGCAGTTGCAAATACACGATCGAAAGTTGTTAAGAAAATTAAGCCAGGATCCAGAATAATGCTCGGTACAGACCAACCGAACGAACTAACAAATGTTGTTGAAAAGAAATCGCTGATTTTTGTTATTATAGATAGGTTCGCTCTTGGCCAATATCTCACCTGATGGTAAGCGATGATGTGGTCTACGGTGTAGCAAAATTGCCCAGAAGTAACTTCACTCTTGACTTAAAGACCCCGAGGTTGTAGCTATCGGGCAACACAGACGCAAGGCATTGCACTCCTTGGTGTACGCAAAATTAAAGTATTTCCAAAATGTTTAGTGCCTATGGGCGGGATGTCCACCTTGAACCGATGGCGCATCGCCGTACGTCTTGTAGTCCGATGATGAAACGGGCTATATTTATTTATTTTTTATTTTTAAAAAAAAACGTTGCCCCACACAATGTAATCAGAAAATGTGAATGTGTGAATGTGTGTGATATGGAATCAGATCATGCAATTCCATCGCAAAATCCCCAAAATGCAACCTATAAAAAACCGACAAGCTGGCAACTCTGCGACGACGTTCAAGGTTCTGGAGCTTTGATTCGACCTCATTGCCGATGAGCCTCCTGACCCGTTTTTCGATCAAATCTAGTTCATGAAGCTGGTATTTGGCAGATCCTTCCCAGAGATGAGAACAATTCTTCATGCAAGATCGAACTTGCGCTTAATACAATTAAGCAGCTGTTCTGGCTTGAAGTACCGTCTCAACTTCATAGCAGCATGTTGAGGCATTCCTCAATGTAATGGTCCAAAATTTAGTGTCGACGTCAACGTTACGCCAAGAAGCTCCTCAATATGGTCCGTTATCGGCACGGTTACACCTCGGAAAGATGGAGCCGGATGAAATTGGCTCTTTGTAGTGAACAAAAGACGCTCGCTGTATAATATAAATATAATAAATTATTTTTTTCCAAAAGTTTCCTTCTAGAAATGGTATTTGACCTTTTTCGGTGCAATAACTTGCAAATAAAATGTTACTTTAAAATTGCAATATAAATTTACAAATTCATAATACGAATGGTATATTGCATCTTATTTTTTAAAGTGGCTGCGTACGTGATCACTGCCCTCTGCGACTAGTCTCCCGATACATCCATAACAGCGTGAGTCTGGCCAGTCTGCCATCAGTGAAACAGCTATCTCGACCCAACTCCTCTAATGGCTGCACCGGGCATCGTAACCGGATCACGGCTAGGCCACGTGGCGGTGTCTTTGCCCGGTATGTGGTCACAAGCCCTTCGGTCGAAACCTACCACCAGTATGTCACATGATTAGCACCATCCGGGGACCTTTTTTTTTTAATAATGTTACGCTTCTAAAGATACCACATAAAGGGAAATGCCCATTTTTGGCCATAAAACGCCCAACAATTTGCTTTTGTTAAAAAAAAACAACGTTTATTAATCGCGGTATTTATGTATCCAAACAAGATTGCAACATTTTTACAAAAAATAAAAGGTATCGAAAAGATAAAATGATATTAGGTAAATCCGGAATCCATTGGTTTGTGGATAAAATAAAAAGTGTTGCCAATTATTAATTTCGTTCAAAATATAATCGATTCTATTTTCTCCAATCGATTTTTTATGATGTAATAATTATTATAATGCCAACACTATTCGTTTTTTTTTCGTTAATTTTTTTTTTTTTTTTATGATGATGTTATGATAATAAAACAAGCGAATTCCTAGTTGATTCACCATACATTCTTATCATAACTAAAATGCTACTACACAATTTAACTGTTATTCTTATCTGTTTTTCAAAATACATTAAAAATAAAATTCGAAAACTAAATGAAACAACATAATAATCTTTGATGCGCTTTAATTAATTCGTTCGTTAATTAATTCGAACAAAAATCGATATAGATTTTTATGTCTGATAAGTAGCAACATCGAATCTGACATTATGACAGCATGGCGGCTGTCTGTCATATGTTGGTAAAGGTAATTCAAAATTCGACTTCGTTTGCATTTGTATTATTTTGTTTGTTTTCTTGCGGATTTGTTATCTCACCAACGAATAAGCTTTCTAAATGGACTACGACAACTTTGTTATTGTAGGTTTGTATTACAGTAAAATGATTGTTATAAAACTGTATTAGTGACAAAAAAAACATTTGATATCTTAATAATCCGGACTTTTTTCTGGACCTATTCTATTCCTTTACCATTTCATTCATTAGATTGCATATTATCATTTCCGTATGCTTTTATTTGTGTGCACCCCGGGCCAAAGTGTCTATGGCCGGTGGGCATTGCCCTTTATACCGGTTGAGTCGTTGAGAAGTTATGGTGCAATAAAGAAACTCACAAACATAAATGAGCCCTATAAACATAACACTCCTCTTTTGGGCAGTCGTGTAAAAATGTGCATTTATCTATCGTAATTTCAATCCTTTCACTTGCCGGTAAATTTCGTGGTATACGACCATCAATTATTTCTGGCGGAAGGCATTAAAAAAAAAATCATTTCTCCAAAATTCATCGTCTCTTTAAATTTTTTCGTAAAGTGTGTTGCGGCTGTTTTTTCAAATTCTTGTTGACTAGAGTCCGCTCTTAAAGCAAAAAATACGGAGGAACGAAGGACGAAATAAAAAAAGTCGCTGGCCCATTGTGGTGGCAAATAGCACAGGATAGAGAGAAGTGGACATCATTGGAGGAGGCCTTTACCCAACCTGGGGACCTTGCTAATAATTAATCATAGTGATATAGTAATAATTAGTAAATTAAGAAGTAATGTAGCAGGATCAAATAAAGGCTTTTTTATTTTTTATTCATAAAGCAAAAAATAAATGTTCAATTATTTCTATTCTATTCTATTCTTTATAAAAAACGTTGCCCCACACTAGGAATTTCTTCCTGTATCGTGGGTGCGTTTACAAACATAAAAACTCACATACACAAACACCCAGAGCCGGAACAACTATCTGTAGGTCATACAAATATTTGTTCCGTGCGGGAATCGAACCCGCGACACGCAGCGCAGCAGTCAATAGCTCAACCACTGCGCCAACCGCCAACCGTACATGTATTTCTATTTGTATGTCTATTACTGTCTACGTCACTAATGGACTTAATAGACTTATCATATTTCTACACAGAAAACATCCTTATTATGTTGAACAGAGGGTGAATCTATAGCCATAAATTTAGTGTTATTAGCTGTTGCCCGCGACTTCGTCCGCGTAGCATTAGTAATTCGAATAGCCTATTTTTACCCGACTGCCAAAGGAGGGTAATGTGATTATCAGTCTATGTATGTATGTTTGTTCCTAAGTGGCGTTCTAGAGACCAAACGCGAAGGATGATTTTTATGATTCTTACGTCAATCGATTCGTGATAACCTTGCTTGTTTCACTGATTACATTAAAATTTAAAAGCTGCGGTTTTTGGGCGCCATATTGTGGGGGTCCTAATGTATTTTCATCCAATCCCATCGTCATATCCCACAGATATGAAGATGAAGGGCTTTAAAAGGTGAATACAAAAATATATAACAATTATGTGTTTAAAAGTAATTCGAACAAAAAGGTGATAACTAAGAAGTTATTTAAAATAAAGTTAAATTATAATTTATATAAGGTTTTGGTCAGTCAGCTAGCAATTATGTATACTCCGACTGCACAGCATGATTATGTATACTCCGACTGCACAGCATGATTTTCTTCTTGTTTATGTCTTTCATGTTCACTTCTAAAGCAGTCGGTTTTTTTGTTTTTTTGAATTAACTTTTTTTTTTTATATCGCGCATTTATATTGTAGGTGTAGGCCGCCGTACTTGAGAAATGATCACTTCACCATACAAACTTCCACCCTCTTATGAATGATTTCCAGGATAAAATGTGTCTCATCCCATACAAAGAAACCGTGCCGACGTACTGTACTGATATTTTTTGTACATCGTTCGCGTTCGGTCCGTTCCACGGATATAGATGGTGATCTATCTATCGCCGTGGAACGGTACCGGACGCCATCGATTTACAAAAAATAATCGGTATAATCAGATGAAAAACGTTCGCGGCACGGTTTCTTTGTATAGGATGAGGCATCTGTATAGGACGGGCAAACCCGGCTTTCCGATTTTTCTAAAAACCGGAAACCGGACAAAATTTACCAATTTTTAAAACCAGGTTTGAGAGGCAAAACCGGAGTTATCTCAGGTTTTAACGTTTTTTAATTACATTTTGATTTAAATCAACTTTTCTTCGAATGCACTCAAGAAATATTCAATTTAGAGTCATCAAATATATCCGAACGCAATTCCTATTAACACTTAAACTACTCCCTCCGCGACCCCCGCACCCGCGACGCGTCTACTGCGACCCGCGTCCCACCTGCCTGCGGTGTTGTCCAAATAAAATTGCTGGGATTGCAAGTGCGTGTCCGCTGCCCACGAGTGCGACGCTAAGATAAAATGTGAGTACTTACCTATTTATGAATTATATTATATTTTGTGTATTCTTATGTAAGTAGGTAACTATACATTTTTGTTGAGCCCATGGGTAAAACGTCACGAAGTAGGTCGTCAATCATTCTTAAACTAGACACCAAATAATATATTGAAACATTTTCTTCGAGCAACTGACGGACAGTTCGCAAAGTGCAAAACGTGACAAAATCATGAAAACTGGTGGTGGTTCCACTTCCGCTTTACACACGCATTTTCGGTCAGTACACTCAAATATCTTCCTTCATTTGGTCTGCCCGGTGGTCAGTGTGATTGGATTGCAGACTTCCTGAGAGATCGGTCCATTCGAGTGGTTATCGATGGCTGCTCGTCGGACCAATTGGATATTAATGCCGGGGTCCCTCAGGGGTCCGTACTCTCAGCAACATTGTTCTTGTTGCACATTAACGATCTGCTAAAACCCGGCACCTTTGGGTATGCAGACGACAGCACTGTTGCTGAGAGATACTTGTCCAACGCACGGGCTACCGGGTCGCTGACCCGATCTCTCCGTGAGGCCAAGGTGGAGCGTTTGAACTTATCCTTGCAAGCAGTCTCCGAATGGGTCAAGTTTAATGCTGCTAAAACCCAGGCGTGTCTTTTTTCCGCTAAAAAGAGCCAATTTCACCCGGCTCCAACTTTCCGTGATGTAACCGTGCCAATGACGGACCATCTTGAGCTTCTTGGCGTTACGTTGACATCGACTCTCAATTTTGGGCCATACATTGAGGCAAAGGCTCAGCTGGCTGCCAAAAAGTTGGGGATCCTTGCTAAGGTGAGAAGGTACTTCACGCCGGAACAGCTGCTCAACTTGTATCAAGCGCAAGTTCGATCGTGCATGGAGTACTGTTCTCATCTCTGGGACGGATCTGCCAAATACGTAAGTACTTAGTAAGTAAGTATGAATAAAAAACTCACCATTTATTACTAGAATCCAGCACGGGCCTGGCACCACAGATGAGGTCCCCGATCAGCATATACTCCTTAACACTACGTCCCTTAGTCTTCGCGTCGAAATCATGAGATCTGTTCCTCAAGTTATCCATGAGGTTTGGCACATTTATATACATATCGTCGTCTGTTTTCAGTATGTAGCGGACTGAAAAAAGAAAAAGAATTTTCAAAATTGGTGCAAATTTGCCGGAGATATCGGTCATTCGGTCATCAACATTATCACTTCAGCCGAAAGACGTCCACTGCTGAACATAGGCCACCCCCAACCTCGTACCACCTAGTGGACGGCCTTCAGACACTACTTCTTCCGTTTCGCGGTCGCCACTCAGGTACTTTTCGGCCTCATCGACCATCCGTTCTGCGAGCAATGCACCCTGCCTCTTAAGTTTGGGGCTATGTCGGTAACTTGAAGCAAGAGGACTAGGGTTACCCCAACACACACTCCACATATACTCATACACACACACTCACCAAAAAGCAACTTAAATTCATGGAATAGAATAATAAGCTATACGAGTATTTATCAACATTACAATTAAGTTTTATCTATGTGAGTAAGTGAACATGTTTGCCTTACCTACTTGGGAAGAGACTGGACCCCACAACACAGGGCATCCTAGTGTGGGATCCAGAGAATTTGGTTTCTATGTAATGTTGTACTGTGTAAAAATGATTGGATAATGTTTTCAAATATCATCAAGATTGGTTCAGCATAGCATACAGACAGTTACTTTGACATTTATAACTATGGATAAACTTACCACTATCATTGCAGTTATTGGTGATCCATTTCAGCATCATGATAGACTTCAGCGTCAGATTATTGTACGAGTCTATAAACCCCTCTTGGATGACATCGCCATACGTATCTGACTCCTCCTCGATTTTATTCTGAATTGAAGAATCGTTGTCGTGCGTTGGCAACCCCAGGAGAAACACGACTTTATACTCCGGATCAGTGTTGACAGGTACGTCAGGTAATGATAACTTCTCCTTCATTTTCCGAAAGTTTTTATTACCTTTCAACATTGATAAAACTTTTTCCAAATCCGGGGTGTCTTCATACCCCTTCGGAGGTATTTTCATGACGTTAGTATCATAATAATCATAATTTGGCTCTGTGTTCTCTCCTATCTCCTGATTCATGTCGAATTCTGGCAACATGACTTCATCATCAAACCTCTTTTCAGGTACATCATCAGTCTTGTCAATAACCAGATTGTCCTGCAGCGCTTTAGCCAATTCGGGCAATAGCCGGCTAAAGCTAGATATGTCTCGTTTAAGTCTATCGCTAGACGCGTTGCTTACATCATGCTCTGAATATAGATCATATGTAAAGTTGTAGTTAATATATCTTTGTATGACTGCATGGTACAGCTTGGACATTTCTAGATAACTTCTATAGTTACCCCAGGTTTCTCTTATGGCTAGGCGTTGTTCGAAATTGAGGGTAGATGAACAAACAACTATGAGTAGAAAAAGCTTATCCTTGCTAGTTCTAGGGCATATATTCCTAGGGGCGTGTATTGTCGTTACGTTTTTAGGTTGTACGTATATTTTTGTGTCGCGATTTGTGTGAATCGACCAGCCCGCGACGAGACCTGCAAATGACCGGTACAAGTGAATAACAAAACGTATTAAGGATCAAGTTAAATTTGCCTGCCTAGATGGTCTAGTGTTCGCGAGCGCTACTGCTGAAAATGAAGTGCTGGGTTCGACTCCCGGGACGGGAAAGTGTTATTGGGTTTTATCATCTGGGCTTTTTCTTTAGGAGCCTGGAGTCTAGATTTGTGCCCGACCCAGCCTAGACCAACGAACTTTTTTGAAGGTGGTTTAAAAAGGTCTTCTATCTTTTTCTTTTAAGCCACCAAAAATTTAACTCAGAGTTAGTTGCTAACACAAGGTTAAATTACAAATATGTCATATACAATTGACGGTGTTGGCTAGTATCTATTATTTAATAGTGAAATAACCCAGGTTGGCAAGCGGGCCTTATAGATTATCTAATATCAGAATATTTTCGCCACTCACGCAATGTCTTACCTTTGGACAGCTGATCGTTGGCCTTATTATAAACCGGTATGTACAGAAGCACGCAGAAGAGGATCATGGCCGTGCTGAAGAGGAAGAACTTGGCGAGGTACGTCAGGGTGGACCGACGCTCTCGCTCCTCGATCTTCGGCGCGGCGTATGGCGAGAGGTGACGAGATCTGGAAAAGAAAGGGCATCTTTATTACAAGCTTTATATTACCTTGTATGTTTAAGTTAACCTCTTGATGATCATTTCCTCGAGCCACCAGAGAGCCCTCCGCCTGGGCACGCGTGCCCTTGGCCAACCTGAAAACCCTGAACAGACTCCGCACTCAGGTCGGCCGCAGCAAAGTAAATTTCCCTCGGTTCTCGGACGGTGCCGATCTTCAGTGATTGTGCGGCGTCTCTGTGAGACCATGGCCCACTTTTCAACTTGTGCCGCATATCTGTTGCCTTTTCTCGTGAGGACCATATGGCTGCGTCAGCGGACGTAGTTTCCGTGGCCGAATACAGAGCCAGGCAAGGGATTTAGCCAAGAAGTTTGTCATTGAAACGCTAAGTCGCGCCATCAGTAAAGTCCCAAGTGCCAATATGGCGGCAAGGAATAATATTTACACTGGTATAATCCCCGACACGTAAGTTGACAAGAGTCGATAAATGCGCGCTGAAGTCGTTTTTTAGGTCTCTTTGGTAGTGAAGCGGGGCGCGGGGAACGTTCCGAGCGCGTGATTGGTTGGTCAGTTGACACAAGGATCGACAGACCAATCGAATCGCGTCCACTTTCCTTTCGCTCTATACGGTGGTTGGTCAGTGCGCGAACACGTTACCCCCACTACGCCAAAACCTTGCCAAGATACATGCCGGGGATTATATTGAGTTTGGTGTCAAAGGTAAATACGGACAAAACTACGCGATACGGTGATGTTCTTCCCAATGGTCAGATGCGCTGTACTCATAACCGGCGTGCGTGTATGACCGGGTGTAAGAACGTTCACTATTATGTAAGGATCGTAGCAGGTGGCGTTCTGTAGTTTCTGCCTACCCCCATGGGAAAAAGGCGTGAGTTTATGTATGTATGTATTATGTATGTAAGTAATGTATTGTGTGTCTTTTGTCTTTACCATCAAGGTTACATAGGAATATGACTACTCGATTCGATTGATTTTCAATTCAAACTACAATTTTAAATAAAAACATTCGTGTTTATAATATCTATCGGCTAAATGCTTGGGCGTGCGCGATGCGAGTGCCACGAACGTAACCTTTAGAAGGACATCACCTAAATAAAAGGCATCATGTTCACAACTAAAATCGTATCCATTGGGCACAGGTCACTAACCCACCCAGGAATGCCTGTGCACCCTACTCGTATTAAATAAAACCATTTTTTACTGTTTAACTTATATAAAGTCGCCGCTCGATAACAAAAAATAAAATTCGTTAACACCTGTCTACCAATGTATTCCAATATTTCAAAACGATACGAAAAAATGTAAAGGCAGTGTCGCTAACACGATGAAAAATCACATAGCCAAGAGCAACCATTTCGCTGGCAGGGGGGACACTTGACTCACAACATAAATTTGCAATTTAAAGCTTAATTTTACGCAAACGGATCTCTGAATCGAAAAACGGTTTTACAATGCATGTCCTCGAAAAGAGCGTTTTCCAAGCAGCCAAACTGTGCGGAAAGTGTAACTTTTTTTTACTAGTGCTTTTTACTTTCCTGTACTTTTTTAATGTTTAACTCCAACGTCAGCCCGCCGCATAGAGTTTTTATTATTTGAGAAAAGTTTTAAAATTAATTAAGTACAGATATTCATTCATATAAAAGGTAAAACAAAACTAATACTTCATCTAGATTTAGATTTTGATCAATAAATTTATTTTAAATATTCATTAAATATGTTTGGCAGAATGAATTTTTTGCGTTACGACGTGACAGCTATTTGCACATGCGCAGTAGATATGCCCGAGGAACTATGAACTATTAGTTAGTTAATCTGTGGATATGCTGAGCGCCCTTGAATAAGCGCCATTTTATTAATTTCTTGCTTGGTTCAGATATTTTTTTTTATTCCCTCGCACAATGCATAGTAAAATGATGTATGATACACGTTCGTAAGATGATTTCCGACTCGTGTCGATTTATCCACTCATCGGAAATCACCAACTTTCCGCACTTGTAGCATAATAACTATTAACAATCCCATAATATTTTTGAATGGCCTATCCAACGATACCCCACACCATGGGATAGACGAGAAAAAAAATCATCCACACTTTACGTCTATGTCTATAGGAGGAACCCCAAAAAAATGTTTTTCACGATTTTATTCTCTGAGCTAAGCTGCGGGCGGACAGACGGACAGAGCTAAACGAAACTACTAACTTTGGGAAGTCGGTTAAAAATACTTATAAACAGAAAACATTGATGGTTAGAATTTCTTGTTAGCCAATATACCTTAATCAAAAATCAATCTGCGCGCCTTCTCCCAACTACATTGGGGTCGGCTTCCAGTCTAACCGGATTCGAGTACCAGTGTTTTACATGGAGCGACTGCCTATCTGACCTCCACAACCTAGTAACTGGGTAACACGATACCTCTTGGCAAGACTGGTGTCAGATCTTAAGCTTCTGACTACCTGTAACGACTGTCAAAGAATTAATGTAAATAAAAAAATATTAGAAACAAAACAGTCCACAAGCAAAAAGTTTGAAAACTGTAACTTTCGGACGAAGGTTTTATTAGCCTAACACGGGCCATAAAAACGAATCGATTGACACCTTATTTATCAAAAGCGGATGAATAGTTTAGGCGCTACGGAGGGACATACGTAAATACAAACATACATGCAAAGACTGTTAAGGGCCGACATGCGCTTTAGTGCCGTAAAACGGTTACTTTCTAAAGCATACTCCTTCGTAACGGCTAGGTTAAAAGGTTTGAAAAAAATATATATTTATTATTGACTCATGTACATTATTTGGTACACAAGGTTTTTTTTGTGTAACTAATCGTTTTGCTATGAAAAAATAATTAACAACACGATATTTTTTCGCAACTTTTGAAAACTCCTCCAAAACGGCTATGATATTTAAAAATATTTTTAGGTAGACAGATTGGTGGTAAAAGGTTCTTTAGATTGTACTTTGCTTTTTTAAATCAATCAAAATTTTGCGAAGAAAGTCTTGCAAAGTTAAGTCCAATGTATATATTCTAGCTCTCTACAGGGGCGAAGCCAGTACCGCGTTAGCATTGGCACGGGAAGGTTGTGTCGCTCGCTGCTCCGCCGGGCTATCGTCCGACTAAGCGCATTCGTACGTGTTAGTGCAGATGTTTACTAAGTTTGTGTATTAGTGTGCGTCATACTATGCGTCATAGACTAGCTCGACGCAGAGAACCCAACATGATCGTGCGCGTACGCGTGTACTGACTACTCTTTATTGATGCTTTATATTTCTAGACTGTTTATATTGTGCATCATGAAAATTTATAGTAATGCCAAGACCAAGTAAATCAAGAAAATGCAGTACTAAGGGCTAAGAAAATGCATCTTGTTTTGTAAGTACCTAATTACTTATTATACCTAAATATTGTCAAAGTACTACTTTAACTTTTTTATTATCTGATATAAAATAGAATGTACTTTATAATTGTACTTACATAAAAACAATTACACATTTCCACGACTGTTTACTAATTTTATGTCATAATTGATATTAAGTTTTTACGATCTAGAAATAATTTAAAAAAAAACAAAAGAAATCGAAAGGCCATAATCCGTCTAATTCTTAATTCTATTCAGGTAATTTTTAATAGTATACTAGTAGTTGAAATAACAAGATAGCGGTAGGTAAATAGTCACTTGTTTTATTCATATTTATAAATAGTACAAAACAAAGTCTGTCGACGTCATTTCTGCTTTTCCGCTAAATTCTTCTAAACCAGGGCTGTCCAAAGCACGGGCCGCATGTGGCCTGCGGCTAACATTTGTGCGGCCCGCGGCTTCTTTCTAATTTACCACATTTACGCAATTTTGTTTTGGTATTTTGGTAAAATTACATTGTTTTACTTTTATGGTATCTCAAATAAATGAACTAAAATGTTTTAAATAGTTTGATGTTACTTAAATGATTAACTTTTATTAGGTATTTGTTTGTGCGGCCCTCCAATCTATTCAGTGAATTGTATTGGCCCGCGATCGTATCTGGTCTGGTAGCCCTGCAGCCTAATTGCGTAAGTGAATTCGGCAAGGCAAAGGGTTTGGCCCCATGAAAGAGTATGACAAATACTCTTTAAAAAACAAGGTATTGCTAAAAAATATTGGACTCTTTCAAAAAGAGTATCTTCACCAATGAAAACGTCCAATAATTTTTGGCAATACCTTGTTTTTTAAAGAGTATTTGTCATACTCTTTCATGGGGTCAAACCCTTTGCCTTGCCGAATTCACTTATGCAATTAGGGTGCTATTCCAAACC
Organism: Orthosia incerta; assembly: GCA_948252205.1. Taxonomy (NCBI): domain Eukaryota; kingdom Metazoa; phylum Arthropoda; class Insecta; order Lepidoptera; family Noctuidae; genus Orthosia; species Orthosia incerta. Next base: position 23,782,866 of record OX411765.1, read on the forward strand.
ACGCAACGGATTTATCGCAAGTGTATAACCTTTTCAAGCTGCTAGGTGCCTCAATTTTTTTGTGTAATACTCTTCTAATGAAACACTTTCAAAAAGTTTTATCGTGCGTAATCTCATAGTTTTTGAGAAAAAGACCTTGTTTAAATAATTTGTAGAAAGAGAATTATAATTTATTGATTTTTAGAATGAGCTGTGTTTGATTTGTAACCTGGAAGGAAACTGTTACCACTGACATCATTATCTTCCTGCCCTTATCCCATGTTACTTGGATTAGGCGCAACACGTTTTCTTCATTCATACCGTCCTGACATTGCAAAAAGATGTATATTATTGGTTTTTATCAATCACAAAAATAAGTTTGTATTTCATTGAATTTCTCGATAAAATTGTGAATAACGAAGTTATCTTTAGGGTTATAACCGAAAACAACCCATATCTCACAACCATTGACTTAAAAAAAGTCACTTAGAAACATTATAATATTTTAATTATGGTATCCAATAATACGTCACACACCTGTTTTCATGGATGCATGCAACAAAATGCACTTCAGTATGTGAGGTACTTTTCTTTGTTACCCATTATTTAAAAGATGCTGATATTTGATTTGCCGCGATTAATGTGTTTCGTTTGTGAGGCATGGGATGTTTCTAGTAACAACCACAGAACTAACTATACTTATTACAATTTTTCGAGAAATTCTATGAAATGATAAAATCAATCCTGTACCTGTTCCTCCGTAAATATTTGTACGACTACGGAACTATTTACTGTCCAAATCTACGCAAATGAGGCACTCTATTCTCAAGAAAATGCTCGAAATCATTTCTAAAGTTTTGAGGGTGGGATGAAAATGTAACTATTAAAAACTGAATCGCTCATGGTAAAAATAATTTGAAAGCGGATTTAACTAGATAAATGTATTTGACTTTATGTTTTATTGTTACCATTCCAGTTTGAGTTGCTTTTTTATGATAATTATTTTAAATTACCTACTTAGTATATATATGTACTTACAAATATAATAACTTAAAACATCTGTACGGAAGTAGGTTTTAACCGGTTGAATGCCCTAATCTGCGTTTCCGGTAATCAAGAGGTTAATCTAAACTATTTTGTATGACTTGACCTACATACGTAATGTAATAAAAAAATATGTCTACTAAAAAGTATAGGTACGTATTATTTATTTACGGAATCGTAGGCAAAATACCACCGAGCTAGTCGCATCTGCGTCCGCCGTATATTCTTTGATCACAGTCCGTGCGCACTATGTGTGCGTGAGCTATTTATTTAGCCGGTGTGTGAGTTTAGCTTCGCCGGGATGCTCAAGGTCATTGGGGCATACTTGCGCCTTAAAATCATAACAAGATCACGAGAACGTAAAATCTCATACGGTGTATCACAAGGAACCGTTATGGGCCCGTTTTTGTTTATATTGTATGTCAATGACATGCCCATGTCCCTTGAACCACCTATAACAATGTTTGCAGACGATAGCACAGTAACGATCCCTTGTAAAAACGTAATTACCTATGAATATGACATTAATAGTTCTCTTAACTCACTAATTAAATGGCTAGACAAGAATAATTTAATTATTAACTTAAATAAGACAAAGATAATGCACTTTAGACAGCGTACTCCCGGCTTAACTAATCTTCATATACACTACAAAAATGACAATATTGAGGAAGCAGGCGATACGAAATTTTTAGGATTACAAATAGATTACAGCTTAAATTGGAAAGCACATATAGATATTTTGTGTAAAACTGAGTTCATCTGCATATGTTTTATATAGATTATCCTCCTTAGTAGATACCAAAACATTTCTAACGGCTTACTACGGAATAGTTGAATCTCACTTACGCTACGGCATCATTTTCTGGGGGAACTCAACTGATAGGGACACTGCATTTAAGGCCCAAAAACGATGTCTCCGGTCAATGTTTAAACTAAAAACTACAGACAGTTGCAAGCCCTATTTTAAGCAATACAATATCTTGACACTTCCTTGTATTTATATTTTCGAGGTGGCTGTGTTTGTAAAGCAAAATCCAAGTCGTTTTGAAAGCCTAGCGGATGTATTCCCAAGGAATAGGCGTGACAATAGCAAAATATGTCAGGTATCATGTCAAACCGCTTTGATGCGCAACAGTGTTTATTGCATGGCCCCAATTATTTACAATAAATTACCAAGTGGTTGGAAAGATTTAAATACATTGCTGTTTAAGAGTAGATTACGTAATTTTTTAATAAATAAAACGTACTACAGTGTGGCTGAATTTTTGACGGAGAAAAATATATTTGTTGGTTAATTGAATGGTAATTGTAATGATATTGATAATTTATAAATTGATCTATTGTACGATAATTGTAATGATAATAATAATTTAAATATGATCTATTGAGTGATCATTGTGATGATAATGATTATTTATTAATTGTTCTATTGAATTGTAATTGTGATGATAATGATAATTTATTAAGTGATCTATTGAATTGACATTGTGAGCAAAATGATTATTTATTTATTGATCTACTGAATGATAATTGAAGTTATATTTTATTAATTGATCTATTGAATGATAATTGTAATGATAATTAATTAATTTAAGTTCATGTTGCATAAATAATGTAAATGTTTGCATGCCGAATGGTAAAATATGGCTGAGCTTTTATATCATAAAATCTATTGTATATTACCCATATTTGCAAAATAAAATTCTATTCTATTCTAACCCTTCCTTTTGGCTTCGCTGTAGTCGGGTAACAAGGGCCAGTCGTGCGTTAGCATTTGAGAATATATACGCCTTAAATAGGCAATTGACCTATTGCTCGCTGAGGCAACATAGCAAACTATTTTAATTGCTTGCCTTGTTCATCTACATAAATAAGATTCGTAATTATGCCAACCAATTACAGTCCAACTGCAGGACAAAGGCCTCTTCTCATACAGAGAAGGCACGAGCATAAATCACCACGCTGTTGGTAAGCGAATCACTTGAGAACGGCGGGATTTAATTAAATGTTCGTAACAGCAAAAAATTTTTTTTTATCATCTGTAGGCTTGCGCTTGACCACTATCTCGCCTGATGGTAAGCGATGATGTGGTCGACGGTGAAGCACGCTTGCCTAGAAATAACCTATTCACTCTTGACTTAAATACTCCTAGATTGTAGCTATCGGGCAACACAGACTCCGGCAGGGAATTCCAGTCCTTAGCTGTACGCATAATGAAAGTGTCCCCAAAACGTTTCGTGCGTATGGGTGTAATAAATAATTAAAATACAAGTGCCAAGTTGTACGTTCAAATATAGGCTGGCGATTTACTATGTGTAAATTATTTCATCACCAGTGCTGTTAGCGCCGCGAGCCTTTTGGGTGGTTCTTAAACGCTAACATGAGGGGGTGCGGGGAATTTACCATGAAAATGGATAGAACTGTCTAAACAGCTCTTTCCAGACTTCTAAAAGACTGGAGCGGTGATTCAAAGCCTTGCTATGAGAATCGGCGGTTTTTGGACTGTAATAAACTTTATGTGGCAGCATACATTGATTGGAAATGAGGCTATTCTTTGGTATGGGGAAACAGGAATAAGAGAAGGACACAGGATGCAGCGTCTTACCTTTATTGAGGCCCGGAGTTGCCTTCCTGCTGCTAGCACCTTGTATGTCCTCGATGTGTAGGTTAACCACGCGGCAAGCCAGCGTGGTTTCACTGATGATTCCTATTACTTACACAGCACTTCAAATCAATCTAACTTGATAAGTAAGTAGGTCTAGTTTAAATATAGACCCGAAAACCTGGATTTATTGCGGAATCCAGATATATTAGCGGTAAAAGCTCTGGTGAGATGCTTTCGCGGCGGCGTATTAGAACGTACTTTTTCTCTTTCAATATGGCGTCCGTTACGGTCAATCTTCTTCTGGCCCTGTATGGCTGTCTCGCTCTGACCTATGGTAGACGCTGCAGGGATGAATAGGGAGGAAGGTCACCGAAGGGAAATGTAATGCTGATGCTACTACCGCCACATTCCGATATAACTAAAAGTTGAAAAGACTTGAAGTAAGTAGTTTTGGACATTAGTGATGTATATGGCGGTAACATTCTCCCGGCCTTAAAGGAAGTGAACCATAAAAAAATACAAAGTTTAATACTATATAATTGAGCGATAGGATCTGATCCAGACAGAATCAGAATCCTTAACAATTTATTTGCGGGATCGTCTGCTCTAAAAATAGTCAGAGAATAACGCGAATTACATTACCTATTTGCAATAAACCTATCTCTAAACTAACCTAAAGATAAGAGAGCTAAATACGCTCTTATTGGCTCGGTAAAAGGCACACACGGACAACTGGGCGGACCAGGCTACCCTTAGCAGTGCTAACGGTAAGAGACCGCGTTGTGCCATCCTTCGAGGTATGAACAGCCTCCACCACACCTAGTGGCCAAGTAAATGGTGGAGCATTGTCGACAATTAGTATAACTACCGATCGCAGTGGGATTGGAGTGGATGGGATATTCCACTTGGACCTAGATTGCAATTGATGCAGATATTCTACTCGCCATCGCTGCCAGAAAGACTGCACCATCTTGTGCAAAATTGAATGTCTGTCTAGCAAACTTACGTTCTCTACCTGGGGAGCAGGCAGAGAGCGAAGGGGCGCAGTGTTAAGAAAATGAGCCGGCGTAAGAGCAGAAGGCTCTGAAGGGTCGCTACTCATAGCGGTCAGCGGTCAGCGGTCGCGAATTTACAAGTGCCTCGATTTGCGTTAACACCGTCAACAGCTCTTCATACGATAATATTTGTTGACCGATAATCTTGAATAAATGAGATTTTACCAACTTTACCATGCTTTCCCAGCAACCTCCCATATGAGGCGACTGGGGTGTTATGCGTTTCATCTCTATGCGACTTTCTGAGAGCTCATATTCAAGTTGCGGGCGATGCTCATCGAGGAACCTATAAAGGTCGCGAAGGTAAGAACTACATCCGACAAAATTAGTACCATTGTCAGTGTATATACACTGCACAGGACCGCGACGTGCTAGGAATCGTTTTAAAGCAGCAAGGAAATTGGCGGTACTTAACTCCGAAGCGATCTCTATATGCAAACACCTGGTTGTCAGGCACGTGAAAATACAGAGCCAAGCCTTACGGCTTTTAATGCCTCTTCCACGAACCGGTGTATACTGGAGAGGACCAGCATAATCACATCCAGTATGCGTGAATGGCTTGTCAACTTGGGTGACGCGGAACTCAGGCAGGTCTGACATAATCGGAAAAGTTGGACGTGGTTTTGCTCTGAAGCACGTATTGCACTTGTGAATACGATGACGAATAACGCGTCGCGCTGCCAGTATCCAATACTGATTCCTAAGTAAGGACATAAGCAATTCAGGGCCGGCGTGTAAATGCTTTCGATGATAATAATCGATTAAGATATCAATCACGTGATCGTGCTTAGGTAATACATAAGGGTGTTTCTGTGCGTAATTGATTTCTGCGTAAGTCAACCGACCGCCAACGCGGATGAGACCGTTCGCGTCTAAAAACGGTTTAAGTTTTTGCACAGCGGTAGAACAGTTCTCACTATTTTTTAATTTATTTATATCGTCACTGAAGTAGACTTGTTGTAATGCGGATATTATTTTAATTTCAGCAAAAACTAAATCAGATTTGTTCATGTAAGATCTGCGCGGTAGTAATTGTGGAAAGCGGTACATATAGACAATTATGCGAAGTAACTTTGACCATGAGGAAACACGTTGAGCGAGCTCATAAATTATTGATTTTGATCCACCCACTGTTATAGCGTGCGCAGAGGGCTTCAGTTCCGGTACTTCACTAACGTCTTCGCGATCGAATTCAGAAATAGGCCACTCTGATATATGCCTGGATGCCCATGGGGGTCCAGTAAACCACAGAGGGTGATTGACAAGCAGCGCGGGTGATAAACCTCGCGATAAACAGTCAGCAGGGTTTTCAATGCCTGCCACGTGATGAAAACAACTTGCGGGAATGTTATCGACAACCTTTGCGACACGATTTGCCACAAAAGTTTGCCAGCGATGCGGAGACGAATTAATCCAACAAAGAACGACTTTCGAGTCGGTAAACGCGAAAACATTCGAAATTTTATACCTTGGCTCAAAATTGTTCAGCACATTACGCATAAGCGTGGATAATAAAACTGTAGCGCACAATTCTAAGCGAGCAATCGAAATAGTTTTAAGCGGCGAAACTTTCGATTTCGAACACACAAGCCTAACGGTTGTATTTGCGTTATCTTTGACTTGCAAGTAAACTACGCCGCCGTAAGCACGCTCACTTGCATCAGCGAATCCTAACAGGTTTGCTACACAACCCTGCACTACCCCGAGATGACGCGGCACGCGTATCTCGTTGAGTGCGGGCAGTTCGCTACAGAACTGCCTCCAGAGGATTACGATGCGTTGCGGGGGGGCCTCGTCCCAGTCGCACTTCAATAACCATAGCTCCTGAATCAGGAGCTTGGCATGAAGTATGACGGGGGCCACCAGCCCTAGATTGTCCCATAAGCGCGCTACGACTGACAAGATACTGCGCTTAGTACAGCTTGAGTCTGGCCTTGCGACCTTGAATTTGAAAACGTCATCAGATTTGTCCCAAAGTGTACCTAGAACTTTGTCAGGTACATTTTTATCAATTTCGAGATCTGACGAAGCTCGATGCGAGGCGGGAATAGCGCGAAGGACACCGGCCGAGTTACTCGTCCACTTCACGAGGTCGAACTGACCGCATTTAAATAATTGTATAAGTTCGATACATGAATTGATAGCGACGTTCTCGTTTTCCTGCGCTGAATCATCTGACATAATGCTGTAGCAGACGTCATCCATATACGTAGAAGCGGTTGCTATAGCAGTTGCAGTTGGGAATCTCTCACCTTCATCAGCAATCAGCTGATGAACAACACGGATTGCGTGAAATACGGACGACTTCATACCGAACGCAACACGAGCCAGTTCAAAAACTGTCAATTTATCTTCCGGATGGAAACGATAATTGAACCTTTGATATTTGCGGTCTCGCTCTAACATTCCTACTTGAAGAAACATTTGCCTACAATCTGCTGAAATGGCGATTTTGAATAGCCGAAAATTCAAAAGAATGTTATTCAAGTCACCCTGTAAATTAGGGCCTGGATGAAGAACATCATTCAAGGATAAACCTGTGCTAGTTTTACAACTAGCGTCCAAAACCATGCGGACCTTTGTGGACGTCTTATCTAGGCGCTGAACACAATGATGTGGTACGAAGTAGGAAGCGGCGGTGGATATTATACTATTACTGTCAATAGGCCCTACTTCGGTTACATAACCCTTATCAATGTATTCACGAATGATATTGTCATAGGCAGTGCGTAGAAAGCTTGACGACTCCAACTTCTTTTCCAAGCACAGAAAACGTCGACGCGCTGTGGAGAAAGAATCTCCCAATTTATAAACATCGTCGCGAAATGGAAACGCAACGGTGTACCTACCACTAGAATCACGCGTAGTAGTAGTGCGGAAATGAATTTCACATTCAATGTCATCTTGACTGGTCGGGGTTGGAGCGGAAATTTCCTCAAGTGCCCAAAAGCGCTTGAGGAGGTGGCCTAAATCGTCTTTTACGATAGCGCAACATGCGGCAGTAGACTTATAGGCGAGAAATGTGGGCGCGGAACCCATTATAATATACCCTAACACAGTTTGTATGGCGGGCGGTATTCCATGCATGCTGCTATGTACCGTATCAGGCATCAACAGGTGCGGAAAAATAGATGCCCCAAACAGAACATCAACGGCGGTTGGAGTGGCGAACGTGCTGTCCGCGAGCGGCAATGATACGATGTGGGTAAAGGCAGCCTCGTCCACGGGAACTGTGGGCAGGTCATCCGTGATGCGATCTACGACAAATCCCGATACATCAAAAGAAATGTTTTTGTCAAACCGGGAAAATATTTTAAAGTCAGTCGAACCTTTGATAGGTTTTTCTGAACCACCAAACCCTCGAACAATCATTTGCGTATTTTTATTATAATCTAAACCTAACCGGTTACAACATTCTTTACTTATAAAATTGCTCTGCGATCCTGAATCTAAAAGGCATTTTACAATATGCTTTTGTCCATTTCGATCGCAGATTACAACTTGAGCGGTCGATAGCAATATCGTTGTGTGACGAATACATCGCGCGGCGCGGTCGCCGTCATTAGCACTAAGCTGCAATGGCGCAGCAATGGATATAGTGTGAAAGGACGATACTCTCGGCTCGCTCGCAGTAGGCGCCGCGGCCGGTGCGCGTGCACTTAATAACGGTGTGGACGTCGACGGCGGCGGCGTGGCGGGCTCGCTAAGAATCGTAGGGTCGGAGTTCGATACTTGCACCGATCCACTGTTATGAGATTGTGAGGCGGTTTGATTCGGAACCCTATTGAAATGCAATAAAGAGTGGTGTTTTTGATGACAAGTGCGGCATTTGAGCGTGGAATTACAATCGCGAGACTTATGTTTAATGCTTAAACAATTGATACATGCACCTTTATCCTTCACGCATTTAAAGCGTGCGGACGGTGTCATCTCAGTGAATTTTTGACACTTGAAAAAGTGATCATGTACAATATTGTCACATAGGCATTTTTTGTTAGCAGTCGCGATGGCTACATAACTCTGCGGGTTTGGTACATTATTGCGAGATTTAACAGAACTACGAGTGGAAACGCCAGCTGCACTAGGCTGTGTGTTTTGATAAATCCTATGTTGACTCCTAATGAATTCGGTCAGCTGGCCAAAAGTCGGCAACGAAACATCACGATATTGTGACTCGAAAGCACGTATCGTTTCTCCGTCCAACTTTTTTAGTGCTATATGTAAAAATACAAAATCTGTTAGGTCATTAATTCCAAGATTTTTTATTGCGCTTGCGGCAGTTACATACTGGTCCATAAATGTTTGCATATTAGATGCAGAAGCGGGGCCATTTAATTTAAGATTGATCATCTGATCTAGATACGTAGAAGCGAGTATGCGTTTATCTTGATACCTATCCACGAGACACTTTACGATGATTTGATAGTTTTCAGGACACGGCGCGATGCCTGAAAATACCGCTTGTGCTTTAGTGGAAAGTTTTCCTATCAAATAGTACAGTCTCTCAGCGTCTGTCAACGAAGGATTTTCGTGTATTGTAGACTTATAGCTTTCATAGAATAAGGGCCAATTGCGAATGTCACCGTCGAATGAGACAATTTCGATTGGCGCTAAAGTAGGCCGTTTAGATCTAATGACCTTCTGATCATCGTCAGCGTTCACCCTCGAAGGCACAGGCTCAACCTGCTTTAACACTCGTTTGATACGACAAAATAGATCATCAAATGAAATCAATGATTGATAGTTAGGCTTCGCGGATGGATTAATTTCTAAAAGTAGCCTATTGTGTTCGTTGACGAGATCCCTAAATTCAGATCGAGTTTCATCAATAGTCGCGACTGAATCCAGAAAACTCTCCACCATCTCGTTGTCAATGTGTGCCCTTTTGGCCCTTTCGAATACAATTTGAATTGATTCAAAAAGGGCATTTCGTTTAGCTTCTACGAGAATGATTTCTGAACTTAAATGCGATGAGGCGAACTCATCAGCTTTCTTATCCTTAGCATCAACTGCAGGCCGAGGCATCTTGATTTATCACAATGAAATGAACCTGTTCAAGTAAATAGATCGGAATGCACTTAGTGAATTCTCAACCTATCTTAGATAGTGCGTAAACAACCTATATTCTATAACTATAATGCGCGCGATAACAAACAGCTGATGTAAAAAAACTGATAATATTAAACGGCGGGTAGCGGGTATTCTTTATAGCGGAATGTGTAGGTACTTTGTGCTACGATGCAATGTAACTATGACTAAACTTGAGCCACCTATGACTGATTGTTAGGTACAATTGAAACGTAGGTACCTATTTACTAAACGTATTTTATAAACGAATTTATTATTTTAAGTAGGTGGTTTTAATGACACGAATGTAATTAACTAGTTGAATCTGAACGAATTCAGATCCGAGTGCGGGTTTCCTTAGGGAATGGAATGAAGATCGTCTAATATTTATTGAGGTGGATTGCAAATAGGATATGAATCCGGCTCGAAGGACCAAAATGTTAGCGCCGCGAGCCTTTTGGGTGGTTCTTAAACGCTAACATGAGGGGGTGCGGGGAATTTACCATGAAAATGGATTAGAACTGTCTAAACAGCTCTTTCCAGACTTCTAAAAGACTGGAGCGGTGATTCAAAGCCTTGCTATGAGAATCGGCGGTTTGTGGACTGTAATAAACTTTATGTGGCAGCATACATTGATTGGAAATGAGGCTATTCTTTGGTATGGGGAAACAGGAATAAGAGAAGGACACAGGATGCAGCGTCTTACCTTTATTGAGGCCCGGAGTTGCCTTCCTGCTGCTAGCACCTTGTATGTCCTCGATGTGTAGGTTAACCACGCGGCAAGCCAGCGTGGTTTCACTGATGATTCCTATTACTTACACAGCACTTCAAATCAATGTAACTTGATAAGTAAGTAGGTCTAGTTTAAATATAGACCCGAAAACCTGGATTTATTGCGGAATCCAGATATATTAGCGGTAAAAGCTCTGGTGAGATGCTTTCGCGGCGGCGTATTAGAACGTACTTTTTCTCTTTCAATATGGCGTCCGTTACGGTCAATCTTCTTCTGGCCCTGTATGGCTGTCTCGCTCTGACCTATGGTAGACGCTGCAGGAATGAATAGGGAGGAAGGTCACTGAAGGGAAATGTAATGCTGATGCTACTACCGCCACATTCCGATATAACTAAAAGTTGAAAAGACTTGAAGTAAGTAGTTTTGGACATTAGTGATGTATATGGCGGTAACAAGTGCTCTTAATACGGCGAAGGAAAACAAGGATCTTGAGGAAAACTGTATGGCCTAGAGATTAAAGTTTGAATACAGTGACGTGCCCGTTCCATTATCGGACTACAAGACGAATAGTTCTCGCCAAACTTCTTGGCCGCCCTGAAGTTGGCCACAATGGCTGCGCAGTAGTAAATCTCATACAAAAACAGCACCTTTTCGTGCCTCGCGCATCCGGTAAACAAACTTCAGGGCGGCCCAGAAGCTTGGCGAGGGCTATTCAGCGATGCGTCATCGGTACATGGTGGACATCCCACCCATACGCATCAAACGTTTTGGGAATACTTTTATTATGCGTACAGCTAAGGAGTGGAATACCCTGTCGGAGTTTGTATTTCCTGATAGCTACAACCTGGGAGTCTTTAAGTCAAGAGTGAATAGGTTTCTTCTTAGGCAAGCGTGCTTCACCGTCGACCACATCATCGCTTACTATCAGGAGAGATAGTGGTCAAGCGCAAGACTGACAACAAAAATAAAACATTCTACACTGGCCCGCGTGGTGGATTACTGCCCACTCCCTCTCACAGAGAGGTGGCCTTTGTCCGAGCAGTGGGAACATTACAGGCCGATAATGCTATGCTATCTGAACCTATGACCTGGTGAAAGTTGCGGGAATCGCTGGATGCGAGACGCACGGGACCGGTCAATGTGGTGAACTGGTGGCACTTGGGGGAAGCCTATGTCCAGCAGTGTACGTCTTTCGGCTTAATGATGATGACGATGAATGCTATGCTTAAGTTCTGCGGTATTAGTGAGTGCGTTCACATTAACTGAGCACAAATATATACACAAGGATGTTTGTTTGTTCTGAATTTCCACATTAAGAAACCCAATTTGACTGTGAAATCAATGAAACCCGACCCGAATTCCCAATTAAAATTATTTCCTATACAAATCTATTTTCCGTACACAATCCTTCCTACTTCAACGACCTATGGTAGTTGGATATATACTATCCTACAACTCTATAATAAATAAAATTTATGACTCTGTCTTTATTATCAAATTAGTAGTTTTTTAATAAATGCTAATGAAATTAAGGTACTTATAACAAAAAAAAAATTGTCGAATTTGTCTGTCTGTTCGGATAATCTCTGAAACGGCTGGACCAATTTTGACGGCACTTTCAATGGCAGATAGCTGATGTTATAAGACAGGGTCTCCCCAAAAAAAAATTACTTTCATTTGGGGCCCGTTTTTAGGGTTCCGTACCCAAAGGGTAAAAACGGGACCCTATTACTAAGACGCCGCGGTCCGTCTGTCTGTCACCAGGCTGTATCTCATGAACCGTAATTTCAATTGCTAGACAGTTGAAATTTTCACAGATGATGTATTTCTGTTGCCGCGATAACAACAAATACTAAAAACATAATAAAATAAATATTTAAGTGGGGCTCCCATACAACAAACGTGATTTTTTGCCGTTTTTTGCGATAACGTTACGAATCCTTCGTGCGCGAGTCCGACTCGCACTTGGCCGGTTTTTAGGGCTCTTTCACAGGTGGTCTCTTTGGTTACCAAGCAGGACGCGGGAAAAGTATAGCACCGTTCCGAGTGCGCGATTGAATGGTCAGTTGAGACAAGGACCGACCAATCGCGTCGCGTCCACTTTCCGTTCGCTCTATATTGTGGTTGTACAATATATATATTATCTCCACTACGCCAAAACCTTGCCAAGTTACATGCCAGCGACTACATTATCATTCATGAAAAAAATATTTATAAAAAAAAACCTGCCGGATTTAGCGGTGCGTACTATTTATATATTTAATCTTTTACGCAAATAACACAGAACAAATATTGATGAAACTTTACTGTGGCTTTGTTCATCAGAATGACACATGGTGTATATACACTAATATTTTAAATGCGAAGGTAAATTGTCTGTCTGTTACCATTTAATGCAATGGATATAGAAATAGTTTAAGACCCTGGGAAGGACATAGGATAACTGCTGCTATCCTATCTAGCTGGAATCATCATTAAGGGAGTGAAAAGGGGGGAGACTGTTGCTTAAGTAATGTGGCCCACATCTACAATCTTATTGTGCAATATTTATAATATTAGTGTAGATATGTTATTTACGTAGAAGAACTAATTCCACGCGGGTGGAGCAACAGGTGGCAGCAGAAAATTGGTTTGAACGAGATCTAGTAAGTAGTTTTTTTTTTAACACGTCATAAATCGTAAACCGTAATTTACCAAGTATGGAACCCTTTTAAGCCTTCTGATTGCCCATCGTGAGCGACCACATCTCAGTACCATATGGCATCACTGGCACCATACACTGGTCGTGGTCATAGACTTTCATCTTTTGACACTGTGGTACATTGGACGAGAAAATACCGCCCAGGCCCAACTGCCCGAACACCCGAAGTAATTGTATCTGGGTGTTTGATGTGTCAATATTAACCTCCACTTCGCTAAATTATATTTGCAGCGGCCTACTTGTGTACGCAATCGATTCAGTGCTTTCCATGTCCAGTATGCCTAGTTCCTATCTAACCTCCACAACCCAGTAACTCGGTAATACGATACCCTTTGGCAAGACTGGTGGTAGATTTCAGGCTTCTGACTATCTGTAACGTCAACGATCTTCAAATGACAGCCGGGACCAACGTCTTAACGTGCTTTCCGAGGCACGGGGGCAACTCGCTATGTAATGATGGTCACCCATCCACGGACCGACCTTGGCAAGCGTTGCTTAAGCTTGAAGATCGACCCGTGCGGCTGTTATTATAGCCACGAGCTCCTCCATATCCAGATAATATAGCAAAAATCCTTACCTGTGCGACAGTATGGGGCTGTCATCGCTGTTGGATACAGAGGGGTACAGTCGGTCATCGTCATACCAGTGTTTATCACCATCCATAGATTTAACTGAAACAAAATACAACACATTAACAACCAAATTTAAGAAGCGGCATCTATGCGTCAGCGGGTTCGCAGTGAGAGCTAACGCGTGCCCGTGTTCCCGCCATCGCTATAAGCGGCTCAGAAGGACACCGTGGAGTTTTAGTGGGTTGGAGTCCCACATAACTGCATCTCCCCGTGGTAGTGCAGTACTCGTATGCATGAGAATAGAACAAGGCAAAAAAAAAACTTTGTCCACACTGCCGTCCTTAAGTAAACGCGTAGCTTAAACGCGTTCACCGTACAAGACACACGGTATTTTAACATAGTAAAACCGGCCAAGAGCGAGTCTGACTCGCGTACAGAGGGTTCCGTATAAACAGCTACATTCACCAAAATAATTACGTAAAATTACTAACGTTCATAAACAATGAAAGCTGCCGCAGGAGGGTAATGTGTTTATCAGTCTATGTATTTATGTATGTAAACATAGATGTTTGTTCCTATGTGGGGTTCTAGAGGCCAAACCCGTTGGCCGATTTTGATGATTCTTACATCAATCGATTCGTCTTAACCCTGCGAGTGTCACAGGCTACATCAAAATTGGAAAAAAAAATGGCGGCTTTTGGGCGCCATTTTGTTTTCCAAACCCATCGTGTGAGGTATCAAAATAAAGGGTTTTAAGAGGTGATTTCAAAATATATTACACTTATATGTCCAAATGTAAAGAAATCTTAAAAAAAAATAACTAATAAGTTATAAATAAAAAAAGTTAATTAAAAAAATCAAAAAACCCGACTGCTTGAAAAGCGAATATGTATCCTCTGACTGCACAGCATGAATTTCTTCTTGTTTACGTATATTTAGTTCGCTTTTTAAGCAGTCGAGTTTTTTGATTTTTTGAATTAACATTTTTTTCCTTTTTATGTGCATTTCCTAAATCGGTCGACTATTACTCGTAAACTTGTAGAGCCTAATTCGCTGTGATAGTTTTCCTTTCAATTTCGTTACATAACTATATCATGGACCAAGTGATTAATCAGGGCACTATGTATAATGCCCGGGCATTAAGAATCTAGTCAAGTCAAATCGAGCAATGTAATGAATACTGATTGATTATCACATTGTCAGGTCATTATGAATATTGCTACGTAACGGTTGGGAATTCGAAAATTATGGTCAATGAATTAGTCCAAGAGCGAGCGAAGCGAGCTCGGGAGCTGTGCTGTCGGAGGGTACATATTAGCGAGCTGGCTGATCTTTTATCCGTGGTGCTAGGCAACTGGGCTTATCCCAGTTGTAAACGACCCTTTGTGCCTATTAGCCTTGTTTGTTCTGTCTCCTGCTTGATATGGAGGGAAGTGGAAATTTAAATTATTTTTCCTACTCCTCCGTTATTCTTTTCTGATTAATTTCGTTGCGGGATCCAAGACAGTTAAATTCTTTCTCCGGGACTTCGTCGAGCTTCATTGCCTTGGCGCTTTTCTGGTGGTCGCCACTGTTGATTCTGGCTTTCAGGAGTTGCAGTGGTTTGGGAATAGTGCGGTAGGATTGGAGCTGGCTGACCACCTGATCCTCCCGACTGCACAGCATGTTTTTTTTCTTGTTTACATCTTTTTAGTTCGTTTCATACGAAGTCGAGTTTCTGATTTCTAAATTATTTGCTTAACCTGTATATTGGTCTTCTCCGTGTCTAGGAAAGCACGTTAAACAGTTGGTCTCACCGATATCCTCCGCTCTGGTGAGGGCAGAAGGGTCTGTCAAGACTCTTACTGACTCCTGTGTTTCTAGTATTCTTTGGAGAAAGAGGACATCCATGAGGATTTCCACACGTTAATAAATGAGAACTTGGCACATACCTTCATAAGTTACTATTAAACTTCTTGTCACTCCAATATAAACATATCTCGAAAATCTAACTAATTTTCTTATCACCATTTTAATAAATCAAATAGATATTTATGATTTAAAAGCACTTTTTTTTTTTTTTTATTCGAGATGGGTTTGCTCTTGACTCTAGTCTAGGTCAGAGGTGACAGAGACAGAGTCGACGATGGAGTGAGCTTACCCAGAAGAAGCCTGTTCACTCTAACTTTGAAGAGATTCGGGTTGTATGCATTCGGAAACACTACATATTACTGGCAACGGTCAAGCAGCATTTAAGTATTTAACAGGATAAAATTGATTACAATTATTTAATTTTATCTGAGACCACAAACAGGAGAACGATAAGGAATATTTTTAGTATTCCTCAATGTTAACGCAGTACAGTTTTGATTGCAAAATATTTTTTGATTTACATATGCTATTTCAGTTATGAAGAAAATCCAGCCATAATTTTTCTGTATAAAAATATTTTTTAAACATCCAAGTCGTTTTGGAGGAGTAGAACATCCAAGTCGTTTGCCAAATTTCGTGATTCTAGGTCAACGGGAACAACCATATAGGTTTTCGACCCAAAACCTATAGGGTACCCTATAGGTTTTGGGTCGAAAACCTATAGGTCCATTATGAGAAAACCTATAGAAAACATATTCCGGTTGACCTAGAATGATCATTTTTGGTTAAAAGCAAGGTGCACTGCACTGTTTTTTAACAATTTGTATGGCTTTGGGTCACAAGATGTTTAAACTGTGAACATTTTAAGACTCTAACTCCAACCGTTTGGCTGTAAAACCTGTGTGACAGACGGACAGACAGACAGACACGAGAGTGACAGCAGTAGGGCTCCGTTTGGACCCTTCCGGTACGGAACCATAATAATTCAAATCTCGCAATGAATTTCTTCTTCCGCAAATAGTTGTGAGATCTAATGTAAAATGTTAGAAAATGTCTTGAATTGCTTCGAGAAAAGGGTGGTAGGGTTGTGCCTGTTTTTGCTCGATTTGGCATGGCATAGACGCGAAAGTTTTCGAGGATAGATTGGAAGTGGAAACGCCGGGACGACCTAGAAGGACATAATAATATATGGATCATAATGGTGATGTTCTTCAGAAAGGTCAGATACGTGGTACTCATAACCGGCGTGCGTGTATGACCAGATGTATTAAAAAAATGAAGCAATAGAAGTATAAGTACGGCTTAGCAGGTGGCGTTCTGTAGTTCCTGCTTACCCCCATGGCAAAAAGGCAGTGGCGGAATAATGCAACGCACATTGCTTCGTTTACGTTCATACATCGGTTCTTGTGGGAAAGACACAAGAATCGAAAAAAATAAAGTGTATTTTACGTAAGTACTAAGAATACGCATTGTGCCAGTTTCACTGTGCTAAAATAACAAGCACATGGCTTATAGATTGGACAAACCTGTTGGATTCGTATAAAAATAGTTGGCCACAATATCTTGTAAATTAAAAGATTTGGTTGTACTCGTACTAGTGGGATGAGAGCGTCGTGCACCCAGGTCCCAGTGTTAATACCTACACACTTAAAATAGACTTGCGGAGTGAAGGTCATATTGTTTTTCTTCCAACTATGCTTTAATTTCATCACAATCACACTAAAAACTCAGTACAAAGCGAGTCTTTATTGCTCTAGAGCAATTAAAATGTATGAAATTTCATTATTGCACAGTTTTTTTTTTAATCGCACCAAAAGGTGCCAATCTCAATGGATTAGCTCTATTCAGCCAGCCGATATCAATACTTTTTTTTTTACGTACGTATTATTCGTTTCTATCCTACTTGTTCCAAATTTAAAAAATGATTGCTGCTAACTCTGATTTAAAAATGAAAGAAATTTAAAAAAGTGATTTTCGACATCGCCGCGCCCGTGGCCGCGCCCATCTACTTCCCGTGATAACGACTTCATTGTAACAAATCAGCCAGGCCCATCTAACTCGTCTGATAATATTATTCAGTCCCAAGTTAAACAAACAAATATAAATTTGCCCAACAAAACTTAACCTTACGTTTAATAATTGCTCAAGTATAACTTTTAATTTCAATAATTAAACTTCTATTTTAACTGTTTGATATGAGTTTCTTTTATCTACTATTCCTATAGGTAATAGTTGAAAGAAAAGCAGATTATGCACCTCGCCTTAAGTAATTTATATTGCCCTCGTGCCTGTTAGATTAGAGCCCTCGCTAACGCTCGGGCTCTAAATCAGGCACTCGGTGCAATAATAAATTACTTTGTGCTCGATGCAATAATCTACTATTACATCTCTCATGTTCGGTAAGTAGGTTCTTATTACCTCCAAATGGGGCTTGTAGGTAACTAATTAGCGCTCTAGGGTAATAATGTAGCTAGAAAAGCCCTAGGACGGTAAGTAATAAAAAAAAAACACTTCTTTCTTTTAAAAAAGTTCGCGTACATCTAACCATCATACCGGCAATAGCCATCATGCATTCAGCCCAATGACCAAAGAGGTCGCTTTGCTATTCAGTCTTGTCTTCGTGTGAGTATAATAGTCATCAATTTTAAATTTCGATATTTAAAAGCTCAATTTCGTTATTGTAAAAAAACTTTTACTTTAAATATTGTTTGTTTTTGTTTTTTTTTTATAATTACGTGCCTAATTAGGAAAAAACATAAGTTCTTACTTCAATTAAAATTAAAAAGTTCTCACTACACAATCGAGATGTAAAGCAGAATAGTTAGCTCGGGTGTAAGCACCAATTGCACCCTCGAACTATAGGCGCCCTCGCTGCGCTCGTGCGCCTAAATATCTCGTGCTGCAATTGATGCCTTACAGCCGTTGGCTACTAATCTACTATTATTGATACAATGTTAGAATATGTATGTTGTATGTATGTATGTATGTTTGTAAACGCACCCACGATACAGGAAGAAATTCCTAGTGTGGGGCAACGTTTTTTTAAAAAAAAAAAAAAAAAAAATGTTAGAATATCAAATTAAAATTAAATTTATTGCATCCATAAATGTACACGTGGTAAATCTTTTCACACCACCTGCTCGACATATATAATGCAATCACAACGTAAAGTAAAGCATTACGTCATTTTCATGTGGAAACTCGTGGAAAACTAAGTAAAAAATGCCCTTATGGCGAAAATCGAACTGGCCACTATAAGCAGAACTCAAAAAAAAAGAAAAAAGGCGCGATTTCAAAGAATGTGAAACAAAAGATGGTGTCTGGTGCTGTGATTTTCAGCGAATTTTTTTACGACGGCACGCGGCACTGCCAACTTTCCAAACCAAGCGTGTCACTTGTCAACGTTTGTTAATAGAAAATGACAGCCCCGTCAGTTCTATGGCTATGACAGCTGAAACTTGTGAGCGGGCACGCATAAAAATATGCTCATGCTCACGTACTCTATGATTCTACGTAAGAGAAAATATTTATGTTGGGATTGGCTTCCGGTTTAACCGCATGCAGCCGAGTAGGTACCAGTACTTTACATGGAGGACCTCCACAACCCAGTAACTGGGTAATACGGATACCCTCTTTGACAAGACTGGTGTCAGATTGCTTCTGTCGATCCGTAACGACTGTCAAAGATGTACTTACAAATGACAGCCGGCACCAACGACCGACCGATGAGCTTAGCGGTTTGTCGAGGCACGGAGAAATCTGTTAGGATAGTCACCCATCCACCAACCGACCTTGGCAAGCGTTGCTTAAATAACCTTGAAGATCGACCGATGCGGCTATTATTATTTAACCACGAGCTTCTCCTAAGTTTAAAGATGTGCCACATACTACTCGGTCTAAATAATTAATTGGTCACTCGTCCGTGTGCCACTAGGGATCGGTATCAACTGAAAATCAGCTCTGGGTGTCTGACGCCCAGCATATGTTGTGTTGGTATTGGTTGGCAACCCTTTCCGTGTGGGCACGCACAGCGCAGCTCTTCTTGAGCCTTGTTTGTACTTTTTTACTGTTGTTCCTTACTTGCTTACTTTGTTACTTTGTAATTATTGCTGTTGTTTTATGTCTGTGTTGAATAAATGTTTTCTATTCTATTCAAAATGTCAAACGACCTCACGCAGCGTCCCGCGTTCTCGTCGTGCGCCAAAAGTGAGAGTCGAACGTCAAAGTGACATTGACAGCTCAAAGTGTTCAGCTATTTTGACCGTTCAGTACAAAAATTGATAAGCAAAGTAATAAATTATTTGAAACAAAACAAAAGTCTTCTGATAAAAATATTATGAGTACCTATCATAACATGAGTAAGAGAACATTAGTAAGCAAACGGTTGGTCGACTCTTCACGTGACCAGAGGGCTGGGCTTTTCCTTGGCTAGAGAATCAGCATTGCCATCCAACGTGGCAATGCTGCCAGCGTTCTGGGCACTTTTCACGTTGACAGCGATGTGGACGAATTTATTGACACCCTATGACCCCTGCCCTTTTATACGAGTTCGTATTTTATTTTTGTGTATTTATAGGATATTTTAAATTTAATTTCGCTAAGATAATTAAATATTTTGATAAAAAAGAGTAGGTACATTTGCGTACAATTAATATGAATGGCATTTAGATAACTTAATAGTGTTACACACGACTTGTGACTTTAATTACAAATACAATGTCAATTGTGACTCATAATTATTTTAGTGCACTGTGCTTATTATTACTTTAGAATAATAAAACCGGCCAAGTGCGAGTCGGACTCGCACACGAAGGGTTCCGTACCATTATCGCAAAAAACGGCAAAAAAACGCCACTTAAATATTTATTTTATTGTTTTTACTTTTTTAGTATTTGTTGTTATAGCGGCAACAGAAATACATCATCTGTGAAAATTTCAACTACCTAGCTATGACGGTTCATGAGATACAGCCTGGTGACAGACGGACAGACAGACAGACGGACCGCGGAGTCTTAGTAATAGGGTCCCGTTTTTACCCCTTGGGTATGGAACCCTAATAAGGACAATTTATGGGTAATTGCCACTTGGCCCCCTTTTTTATCGTGCAGAAATCCTTATGGATGTCCTCCACCCCGTGGTGAGCGGAGGTGTCTGTCAGACTCTGACTAAAACGTCACAGTGTTTTGCAGTTATCTTTGGCCAGGGCGCTGCGCTGCTGGAGTGCTTGCGCATTTCGTCACGTTCCCCCGGCCAGGAATTGGCCCGCATAAATTCATGCGGTCGTCACACTCTGCGGCCGTATAAGACTTCAATTCCTCTACAGAGGCGCGCACGGAACACAACGCGCTGTCGTCTCGGGTTTTTGAATGTACAGGCTCCCCAAGTCTGTTATCTGCAGGGTGTAGGTAGCACGGCAGGTGCAATGGCGGCCGGAGATCATGCCGCGAGTGCTCGCTCAGTGCATTTTCTACGGATGGGCCATTAACAATAGCCTCTAAACTAAACAAGCTTCTCTTTAACATGGTCCCCACGGAGAGCTCACTCTACAGAGGCTGGTTTGTCACCAAGGAACCAACCGCCCATGTCGTCCTGTGAGTCCCTGGGTTCTTAACGCGCACAAATCCTCGGAGTAATGAGGTCACTCCGCGCCTGTGAAAACCCCAGGAAGCTTCCGTGTTGTTGGGTGGAACTAGGCTGCCTATGTAAGCTTGTATCCCCACACATAATGGACCGAATTAGGGGCCGTAGCTTAACAAGGCGTATTAATCCGGGCCTGTCCCTTCATGCTTCTGGGCAGAGCTAGGCTAACTATGTGACAGTAAAATCGCTTTAGGACCAAATAGGAGTCCAAGTGCGGCAATTGGAGTCCCTTATCTATCTAAAAATTTATCTGTTCATTGTTACAAATTGACCTCAGAGCTAATAGCTTAATTAACTTATCTGTAAGTCTGTAGGGATGGTAGTCACCAAACTACTTTTGTAGAAGCAATATCTTGGGGACCTTCTAAGTAGTTGTTTCGTATTACCATGACACGGTCATAGCCCTTTCTCTAATATCATAAACCAAGATCTTGATCAAATTAAGTAAAGTCTCTATTTAATTCCTGCCGGAGCCTGAACAACAAAGTATATAATGTGTGATCATCAAAATTAGTTCAGTAGTTTAGACATAACAGACAACTAATTTGGACTCTTCCGTTAACCCTGTTCATCATTTCCTTAACCTTTACCCAAACATGTTCGGGTGGCCATTCCAACTGGATCCAACTGGATACCAGTCCTCCATGGCGAGACTGCCTATCTGACCTCATTAAAACTGATATGAAGCCAATAAAAATATTCAAGGTTTTTATAAGCCTGTGTCCCCACACAGTTCAATGTGAATATGACGCCCTAACACAAGCCGCTACTAATGTAAAGCTTTTAGGTATCCATAATTATGGAAGATTCCTATCCGATAGTCTGGCAGGGCTCAAAGCCCTAGAAACCAAACAAACCAACAGCAAACTAATCATTGAATGCCACCTTGCCCTGGAGAGTATATCGACATCCACCCTACAGTGGATCAAGGGACATAGTGGGTCTTTAGGCAATGATGCAGTGGATGAACTTGCAAGGAGAGGTTCCGAGATGATGGTGCTAGGCCTGTACCCACTTCTCCCCCTGCCTTTCTCACAAATTTGTGCATGGATCTGCCAAAGATCAACCAAACTGCATAAAAACAGATGGTCACAGGCTACAGACTGTAGACAGTCAAGAACGGCCCTACCGAATGTAAACAGTTAACCAAAAACCTTCTTAGCCTAAGTCTCAGATGAGGTAAAAAAAATTACTTCATCTGAGGCCTAAGTAGAAATAAACTCAGAATAATCATAGGGGCAATTACATGTCATGCCATCTCCTAGGCTCTCAAGGCCTACCGCATAGATGCCTGTTGTTCAGAATCCAATCAGAGGTTACCATACAATTTATAGTATTCAATCTCAAAGTTGAATTACAGACAATTATTCCACCTGATAAACATAGTTTTCTAAAGAAAACCTCTTTCATTGTCTTGTCAGACTAATTATGGTAACTTTTTCATAATTTTCTTAACATATAATTGTTGCCATTTACAATGGTCTTCAAGTCTAAGTATAATTTATGGCATATCTTTATGAATAAAACATTATGTGGCTCTGCCTCCTATTATGAAGTAAGTCTTATTAGAATTACAAATTAGCTTGTAAATTATGATTACACGCGTAGTTATGTGTGTAACTCTTTAGAGCCTAATTCCATAATGTATTGTTAGTTTTTTGACGTTAAAAGAAGCAAAAAGAAACTTATTTAATGAAGAGACTGATAGGTTTAAAATAAATAGTAAATACGAGTTTAGTAGTGCTTCAGAATCTGTAGAATTTGGTTGGAAAAAATTCTGGACTGTTTAGCATCTACCTACCTAGCAGATCCCTACTTCAAATTATCTTATTTAAATTTAGAATCTGCTAATAATTTCTAAGCTGATCAGTTTTCCTTTGTAAGTAATTGAAGCTTTTATTTAGATGTAGAATCACATGACTTTGTAGCATAAAACGTAAAAAATCGTCGAGTACAAATATTATGATTTAATAATGACATGCTGAACCTCGCCTCGATGTTAACGACCAACTTTCTTATATGCCGCAAAGTAACACCATAGGTACAAGTTCCAAATTAAATTAGCAAGTCTTTCTGAAGTCTAGAACGTCGTGCAGCCCCTATTTGTACGAAAATTTGAAACATAAATAAACAATATTGTTAGGAATGTCTCGTTTCTGCTTATTACTCACCGTTTAATAGCCACTAGGCACTAGAAGTAACGAGAATCACACAATTAAAGGTTATGCTAGTATTTTCAAACACTATAACACTATTAACAATTAATTAAATTATTTTTACAATGAAAACAGACTATCACATTAAGTTTGATTCAGCTGCAGCAGCCATTTGTAAAAAGTTTGTAGTGTTGCCAAACCTTGTAGTTTTTTCTTACCAAATTGCTTGTCAAACTTTTAGAAGTTTTGTGAAATGCCATCTGTACAATGGAATGGAGTATCAATTTGACTGACCAAAAATACTACCTATATGTAAATTGGTTGCTAGAGTCTGGCAAACGAAAGTAGAGACTGAAAAAGCGCGTCAAATTAAAAAAAAGCGAACTAAAAAGACATAAGCAAGAAGAAAATCATGCTGTGCAGTCGGAAGATACATATGCGCGAGCTTGCTGGCGAAAACCAGATGTATCCTCCGACTGCACAGCATGATTTTCTTCTTGTTTATGTCTTTTTAGTTCGCTTTTTTTAAATTTGACGTGCTTTTTTAGTCTCTACTTTCGTTTGCCAGACTCTAGGTCTCACACTTTCTTATGGCTTTCCCTTAAAGAGAGCCATTTCGGGACGCAGCGAAGGGTGGTGCAATCCAGCCCTACAACCTAGCATTTTTTTAAGGCAAGTACTACTAACTAGGCCCATGGGCGTATCCACAGTGGGGCAGATGGGGCAACCTGCTCAACCCTTCATCCTGACTAGAAAATAAAAATTTACTGTTCCAGAGAAAAAACTATACGACGGGTTTTAATCTTCTCTTCATACAGGTTCGAGAGGCTCAAGTAGATTTTGCCATCCTGGGTCCCCGACACGCTTAATCCGCATCTGAAGTTTCTACTATTCTAACAATTTTCATTACTTTTGCCCCACTTCTAAGCAAATGCTGGGTACGCCCATACCAGGCCCCTGTAGGCTGCCGTCCATTCTTGTTTATCAAAAGAAAATCTTATAGTGTTAACACACGTGCGGATTTGGTACGGCCGGACCACGGATTTGTGGGCGGGGTTAGTCCGGCCCCGACCATATCGGAGCGTGTGTAGAGTGGTCCGCGGACATTATTATTATTAAATTTATTCCGTCTCGGTCCAAACAAGCGTGTGTAAGCGAGAAAGCATTTGTGGGTGGAGTCAGTCCGGCCGTACCAAATCCGAACGTGTGTTAGCACTATTACCTATCCGAGGCAGGGTGCTAAAAATAGACAAACTATTTTTTGCATGAGTAGACAAAGTAAAGTAACTCCAATGAGTAAAATAAGTATTAGTTTAAGAAGCCTCAGGATACATTCATTCAGATGAACGTAAAAAAAATTAACCTCTCTCTATACTTCATAAAAGATAGCTTGATCTCTGCGACAGCTGTCACTATCAATACAGTAACGTATACGTCAGTTTGACATATGTCGTAGAGATCAAGCTATCTTTGTGACGTATAATTTTCGAGCTCGCTTCACTCGCTCTTACATTCTTAGTTCTCGCTCAATTATGCCACAGTCGACTTCCATAATCGTCGCCGACAATGAATGTTAAAAGAAAATCTTAAAATATTTAGTGCTAGACTGCTAGGTATTAAAAACCAAGCCGAGGCAAGATTTTAAAATTTTCTAGCTTGCTTCGTGCGCTTTCGCATTATTCTTATATCTTGATTCTCTGCATTGCGTATCTTGAAGCTTTTCTGCATATAAAGTCAACAACGTAATGAATGTGAGTTGATACAATTTTTGAGTTCGTTGATTTTTTTTCAAATGCTTACTAAAATTTTTCATATTCAGTTGGTTTTTGTTTTTTGTTCATCTTTCTTTAGAGAGTTTTTTCACTAATGCAAATATGACGCTCAGAGGCTTTAGTGCGAGTTTTTACTCACGCTCAATCGCGTTAACGTTAACGCCAATTTGTATTGAAACCGGATAAACGCCGTCTGATGACAGCAAGGCAAAACCTGCTTTTTGTATACTTTTTGACATAAGAGATCGTTTACGTTAACGCTATTGCGCGTGAGACAAAACTCGCACTAAGCCCACTGGTTTCATAACTCAATGAACCGGGGTGTCTAAGAATTTTGCCTACCTTCCTTACAGGGAAAGAGAGAAAGATCTCTTTCTGGACAGCCTCTAGCGTGCTTAGTAAGACTGTTTCAATGACGATCTCTTACGACACTATCAGGATCGGAATTAAGACTGTTGCGAAAACGTGAAATATAAAAATAATAATAAGAGTAATATTTAAAAAAAAAATACCACATATGGAAACATTACATGGCATGGCTACATTATTCCCGAGTAACATAGTCTATATATCATTTAAAAATAAAAATTAAGATCCTTATGAAAATTGCATGTAACCCAAAGTAGCAAAACTTTTGCCTATAAAATTCATTATTTGGTAGTGGCAAGGTTGGTGGGTAGGTAGGTAGGGTAGATAAGTAGGTGAATGGTAGGTAGATAGCCAGTTGACGGGAGCGAAGCCGCGAGGGTCAGCTAGTTACAGACCTACCAACTTATCTGTGAACTGAAAGAGGACGGCACCGTTGATTATCTTGATTAACGTCGATTATTATTATCGCTCAATCGCGGCCGATCGCCGCCGTGGCCGGCCGGCCGCTTGAGTGAGTGAGTAAATAATAACAAGATAATCGACGTAGCCGTCCTCTTTCAGTTCACAGATAAGTTAAAACTGTACGATAGATAAGTTAGAACTGTACGTATATTTTACTAACTTATACCAATATATTGAAAATTAAGATTTTTCTTTGGTGCGGAACCCTAAATGTGTGAATTCCGACACGCACTTGAGATAAACTATACTTACTGGACCGCTGAAGTGGATTACCGTAATTTTATGGCAGAAAGTTCTTACTATAAGGAGACTTTCTGAAAAGTTTTAGATTGTGAAAACTCGCAGTTTTTCCAAAAAAAATCCTTAAAATCGATGTCTATTGCGTTTTGTTTCAACCTTGCCAGCCAACAAAAGCTTTTTTTTTCATTTATTTTGATCTTAATTCATTATTTAATAATAAATATTTTACAAATATTCTTACAGTTTAGATTCAAAAGTCTGTCACAGATCCGAATCTACTGACTCCGACTCCAAGCAGTCTTGTCTGTCATACCCCTAGGGTGTTTTTGCAAATACGGGCCCGTGGATTGTCACGCAAGGGCGAAGGGGCAGCACATCCCGCAGCGCCGGAGCTATTGCGATTCGAAATTGTGCCTGTAAATGTACTAAAAAAGGATTCACAACCCCCCTTCGCAGGTGGGGTTGTCAATATTACGCCCCCTCTTACCCCCACCCTCCCTCGACCCTTAAGGTTACACTAGTCGAAAATTATTCCATACAAACGTAGTCTAGGGATTATTCCACTGTTTGACAATGTATAATACGTTCAAAATAAAAAGTGATATCAATTTGTCTCATCATTGTATGGAAACAAAAAAGTAAAAATTTGAAAGTTATGAGCGTCGAAAGTTCTCATTTCGACACTAATTTTAACTTTTTGGGCACGAATAAATAACATATGAAGACGGAAAATTGCAAAACGGCCACCATACAGGGATAGATTAGTAGTTCAACAATGTAAATAATTTGATTTTGACAAGATACGTTTAGTCGTTTTTTCATGATATCCAGGCTCCCAAAGGTCTATTTATAAAATTTCGCGCGATCGGTTTCGTCCTAAATCGTTATCCATTTCGCTACAAATTTGCAAAAGTGTGTATTCGTGCGCGAACTAGCTTCCTACTGCTCATCACAGCATCTATCTCTTACGCACGTGTTGTCGGTTGATATAAAATGCATTTTAACCCCGCGCACAAAATAGTTCGTGCCGGTGACTAGTGTAACCTTAATTCAGCGGTCCAGTAATCTTAATCATCAAGCTATCTTATATGAAGTTTATATTAATTTTACTATGCTACTAAACTTTAATTCACTGGCAACAATGGCAACTCTGTCTGCAAATTTCGCTTCATTCCACGCATTTCAGTTTTATTTTTCCAAGAGTTTTTTGCTCATGTATTAAAAGCAAAATAACATTAAACTATAAAAAGCATAAGGTAAAGTTATGCAAAGTTATTATATATATCTATGTTATGTTACTCAATAATGTCTTTAAATTATTTAATTTTCCAGCTTGAAAATGCATGAGTGAAACGTAACGTTTTCATATTTACAAATTCATTTTCATTCGTGTTGGTAAAAATTCCTTGTGTTGTGAAACAGAGTAAGAAAATTATTAAAAAGATGTCTTCAGGAGTGTCAAGGCGGGAAATTCTATCAATCTACAAGTTGCTCCTGAGAGAAGCTGATAAGTTTTCCAATTACAACTTCAGGTAAACTTAAAATTAATTCAAATTACATAACCTCACTTGGCACAAAAAAAAATGGTTAAAGTGCTAATTACTGTTAGCTAGAAAAATGTAAATAACAAGCAATATTGTAATAAAATATCCAAATACCTCTACACAAATATGGGGTCTCATTAAGACTTTATTTCATCATCTTATCATGCAAAGTTGTTATGATTAAAAAAATACATTAAGATGTGTTTGACACATAATTACCAGTTCTAAGTACTATTTTATCTTTACAACATTATTAGACCGCCAAAAATACTTATAAAGTCCAGAGTTCACACTGCAAAGTCATTTTAATTTTTTTTAAACTCACTGCAGTCACTGCCTTAGGTACCTTCATTACCCCCCCGGAATTGTCTAGGTGGAGGACTCAGTAGCCGTGGCTTGGTCACTCATTGTGAAGCGAAGAGAAACCAGAGCAACATAGCGGCCAACAAGTGCATTGCATTGCAACGGTGGCGGGCGCCTGTTGCGGCGGGAGAGCAGTGCCGGTATTGCGGTGCCCCACTCTCCCTACTTTGCGCGGTCTGGATGGGGTTGCCACTGTATGATGGCAGGCACGGTGTTGCGGCTGGGGAGGAGTGTTGGTATAGCGTTCGCCGCTCTGCCTATCCACTGCGGCTGAAAAGTGGTATGCAGCGGGGCCACTGACCTGACCCGTCACATGGGGACCAAGAGTGCCATACACGGGGTCATCTGGTGGTGATGGGGGGTACTCCCCAGAGGAGGTGACGGACAGCCGCGGCAGGTCCGCGGATGAGTGCTTACGTGTGCCGGTGTTCCCGCCATAAGCAGCACATGAGGACACCATGGAGTTTTAGTGGGTTGGAGTCCCACATATCTGCACGATCTCCCCGTGGTAGCACAGTATGCGTGAGCATTTCTCCTATCTCTCCATGACCTAATCTAAGGGTATTCTTATTACATCATAACACATCTTTTCTTAGATATGTGTTATCATGATGTCATAATGTTTGTTTATACTCTGATAATGTTATCAACAAATGTTTTGATGCTATTTTGGTCAAAATTAGCACCAATCACAAGGTTGTTGATAACCTAGTTTATTGGTTTGACCTCTAATGATCTTATTTTTATCATGCCTCTGTTCCTGTTAAGGTATAGGCAGAAGAGAGTGGGTTTAGTGTGAAAATTTAGTCCGTATGCATGGTGTAAACTATTTGTCACATTTATGTAGAGCTTCATATCATTCCATGCCATTTTAGTCTATTTCATGACTTCATATGTTGGTGCTAAATGTTCTGAAATATCTCTAAATAGTGGCTTTTTGTTCAAAATAAATAGTCAAACACTTATGCTCTCTTGGGGCGAAGTCTCAAGCCAACAAAACAAGCACATTATATTGCATTCAGGCTAAAATATCAAATGCAATATACAACAATAAACTGACAATGCCTGGTTATATAGCCAACCTGATGGGTCGCTGGCTCACTCTGCAAGTGAGAAAGCAAATTTATTTGCATCTCTCTTTGCTAGCAATTCACGTCTGGATGCTGGCTCCAAGCAACCACCTACTGTACCTCATTGTGACTCTTCGATGCCGGAGATCGCTGTGCACACTAAAGAGGTCCGGAGAGTATTGTGCAGTCTAGACAGTGTGCGCCTGAACTGTCTCCTGTGTTGACACGCTTGTTCCGCCTCTCTCTTGTAAAAAGAACGGTGCCGAAATCCTGGAAGTTTGCAAATGTGCAACCAGTGCCCAAAAAAGGCAACCGTGCAGACCCTGCCCATGACCGTCCAATCGCCATTACCTCCATTATGTGCAAAGTTATGGAAAGGGTACTGAACAGTAAATTGCTGACCTACCTTGAAGACAATAATCTCCTCAGTGACCATCAATATGTGTTTCGCTGGGGACGGTCAACTGGCGATCTTCTTGTGTATGTCACGCACTGCTGGGGCGAAGCCATCGAGACACTTGCTGTGTCGCTTGGTATCTCGAAGGCCTTTGACAGGGTCTGGCACGCAAGTCTACTCAGTAAGCTTCCTGCTTATGGCATCCCCGCTGGTTTTTTTAGCTGGATATCAGACTTCCTTAGTAAACGGTCGATCCGAGTAGTCATTGACGGCTGCTCCTCTGACCTTATGGCTATTGATGCTGAAGTTCCTCAGGGGTCTGTTCTCTCTGCAACTCTTTTCCTGCTGCACATAAATGAACTACTTCAGCCTGGTATTGTTGGGTACGCAGATGACAGTACTGTTTCAGAGAGATACTTATCCAGCGCAAAAACCAGCGTGGATGAAGTTCGTTCCTTGAGAGAGGCTATGGTGGAGCGGGCAGATTTGACCTTAAGCCTTGTCTCCCAGTGGGGTGATGACAATCTGGTCTCCTTTAACGCCACCAAAACACAGGCGTGTCTTTTCACCGCTAAAAGGAGACTTTTCGATCTAACTCCTACTTTTCGGGATGCGTCTGTTCCTGTGAGTGATCGGCTCGAACTCTTAGGCATGGAGTTGACATCCAGTCTCAACTTCGGCGCCTCTATTGAGTACAAAGCCCAAATTGCGGCCAAAAAACTAGGCATCCTTAATAGAGTGAAGCGATACTTTACGCCTGGACAGCTTTTAACTCTATACAAAGCGCAAGTCCGATCCTGCATGGAATATTGCAGCCACCTTTGGGATGGCTCAGCTAAGTATCAGCTAGCCACGCTTGACTGATGAGCCAAGCTTCACAGCTTGGCTCATCGCCGCAAGGTTGCCTGCTTGTCGGTCTTCTACAGACTGTACTTCGGTGAGTGTGCTCAAGAACTCCACGACCTGATCCCACCAGCGACCTTCTACCATCGGACATCTCGACGCACTGCAAGTTACCATCCTTACCTTGTTGCCATTCCATCAATTCCAAACATCCTTCATAATGCGCACAGCGAATGAATGGAACTCACTACCTGCGTCTGTGTTTCTGAATGCATTCAACCCGAATCTCTTCAAAGTTAGAGTGAACAGGCTTCTTCTGGGTAAGCTCGTCGACTCTGTCTCTGTCACCTCTGATCTAGACTAGACCCATCTCAAATAAATAAATTAAAAAATTACCAACGACACTGTTAACTTGATTGCATTCAGAACCAACAACAACGGCTACTATAAGGCAATAAACTTGTATTTAATCATATTTCCTCTATGATTTTCAGGGCCTACGCACAAAGAAGAGTAAGAGATGGATTCAAGGACAACAAGACGCTGACTGAACCGAAACATATTATGAAACAGTACGACTTTGCTAGAGAAAACCTGGCTGTCATTAGAAGACAGGTATGCACATCATCTTATATTAAACTAGCTGTCCCTACTACCTACCCTACCCTATCCTACTCTACTCTACCCTACTTTCGCTACCCTACCCTTTCCTACCCTACCCTACCTACCCTACTCTACCTGCCCTACCCTACATACCCTAGCCTACCTACCCAACCTACCGTACTCTTCTCTTCCTACCTACAATTTTTTTTTTGAGGCAAAATGTAGTCTATGTCCTTCCCCAGGGATGCCATCTATCTCCTTGCCAAATTTCATTGAAATTCGTTCAGTGTTTTAGACGTGAAAAGGTAACAGACAGCCAGACGGAGTTACTTTCAAATTTATAATATTAGTATGGACTAGTGGCGCGCCCTGTTTTTGCCTGGGTCATAATAAATAATTATAACCTATCACCAACTGTAATAATGTACCTTCAAATAGTGAACGATTTTTTCAAATAGGTAGGTGTAGTGGTTCCATAGATTATTACCCTACACGTCTGAACAAACTCACAAAACTTTTTCTCTTCATAATATTAGTTAAGGGTACACTAGTCGACGGCACGATCTATTTTGTGCGCGGGGTTTAAAATGCATTTTGTATCAACCGACAACACGTGCGGAAGAGATAGATGCTGTGATGAGTAGTAGGAAGCTAGTTTGCGTACGAATACACACTTGCAAATTTGTAGCGAAATGGGTAATGATTTAGGACGAAACCAAGCGCGCGAAATTTTATAAACAGACCTTTGGCAGTCTAGATATCATGAAAAAACGACTAAATCTATCTGTTCAAAATAAAATTATATGCATTGCTGAACTACTAATCTATCCCTGTATGGAGGCCGTTTTGCAATTTGCCGTCTTTTTATTGTATTTATTTGCGTCCGAAAATGCGTTAAAATTAGTGTCGAAATGTGGAACTTACGACGCTCATAACTTTCAAATATTTTCTTTTCTTACTTTTTCGCTTCCATACAGGGCTAGATAATGATGAGACTAATTGATATCACTTTTTATTTTGAACGTACATCGTCAAACGGTGAAATATTCCCTAGACTACTTTTATATGGAAAAAATTCGACTAGTGTAACCTTAAGACTAGGTTCTGGTTGTGGCTTCGACCGCTTGGCATGTTGATAATAAGTATCTTATGTCATTCTGTAAGCTCCAAAATATTAGGCGGAGGCAACCAAGTACGGAACCCTTAGTGCGCGAGTCCGACTCGCGCTTGGCCGGTTTTTTTATCTATCATCAATAGTTTTCTCAGCACACACCGAAGAATGAATTTTATAGGCAACATTTTCCTACCTTGGGTTACATTATTGCAATTTTCATAAGGATCAATTTTTTTTTGAAAATATGTTATAGTCTATGACACTCAGGAATAATGTAGCTTTCTACTGGTAAAAGAATTTTCAAAATCGGTTCAGTAGATCCAGAGATTACCCCCTACAACGTCACAAATTTTACTTCTTTATAATATTAGTATAGATTATATTATCTGTGGCGGAGGTTTAGTCGTGTAAAAGTAACAAACACAAACTTTCGCGTTTCTAATATAAATAGCTTATGCCAAAGGCTTGGTCGGGAATTATGCCAAGGCAATGTATAGCAGGGATAAAAATCCTATTCTCCCAATGATACTATACGTTGCCTTGGTAGATACGTTTTACCGAGGTCTGCGCGGCAATACGAACACAAGCTGACCAGCTTGAGTGAACTCAGTCCGTCCTGCGTCTGGCCGCGACACGAACATACGTTTAAACAGTATGTTTATCTCATTCTGACAACGAGGTCCTATTTATACCTCTTGTGATCTTTTAACCTACTCAGTGATAGAAATAAAGTTCCGAGATCCATAGGTCCCATGTAGGGTAGTTATAGTAAAATATTGCCATGTTTTTATTTCTTTCTAATGAGTATGACGTCTCTATTGGTGAAATCTCATTGTATTCTCCAAAATCTAATCTATCTCTAGCTACACTAAAATTCATCAAAAAATTGGGTCTGCCTGATGTTAATGAAACATCAACCTTATGTTAGTTATGTTATTGAAATAAAGTCGAAAACTTAAATAGAATGTCTATTTGGACAGCTGGAATTTTGTTACCGCAAGAACCGATTCGTTTATTTTATTTATTTATCCAGTATCCAAATCTCAAAACGGTGAATGAAAACATCGTGAGGAAACCGGCATGTCCGAGAACCATAAATTAAAAGACATGTTGCATTCACCAACCCGTGCTGGGCCCGCGTGGTGGATTACGTCCTATTGCCTCTCACAGAGAGGAGGCCTTTTTTTTTTTTTTTGGTTGGGACATCATCCGATGACTGAGCGGGAGACCGCTCTGGGTGAAGCGGGAGGGCATGTCAGACTTTTACTGACTAAAACCCACCCGTGTTCCTTCAGTTGCTTGTGCCAGGGCCGCGGTAACTCTATTTCAAATTTATCCGCGACCCAGACAGGCATCGGCCCTATCGGACCCCGTCACTTTTGCTGACATCTCTTTGAGGCGCGCGTGGAACACTACGCGCCGTAAACTCGGGCTTGGTCCTTATCGGACGGCGAGCTACCCATTACTCTCCGTCCGCAAGCCCGCGCCTACGGTGGCCGGGAATCGTCTCGCGACTCCTGACGCCCGGGGCGTCCTGCGGTGCCTAGGGGCGTGAGGGCGTCTCATTTGCGTCTCCCTCACGCGTTCCGCCTCCTCCTTTGTCCGGTTCGCGGACGGTAGTGAGCGGCCCGTTAGTTGTGTGTCGCGCACACTCAGTGCGCCTGAGCGCAACTACAGCCAGCTGGACAAAGAGGCACTGGCTATTCTGTTTGGTATCACGAAGCATCACCAATATTTGTTCGGTAGGCGCTTCACGCTACGCACCGATCATAAGCCGCTTACTCACATTTTTGGGCCCAAAGGAGGCATTCCGCAAACGGCCGCTAGCCGCTTACAGAGGTGGGCTGCACGCCTGGCAGCGTATGATTTTGGGATAGAGTTTGTACGATCGGTGGACAACGGTCCGGCTGATGCGTTATCGCGATTACCGTTACCTCGGGAGGGTCGCTCTGCTGACACTGTGGACTATCTAAACCTTATAGAGGAGTCACTGCCTGTCAGTTTCAAAGATATTGCGCGAGAAACTGAACGTGACTCTTTGTTATGTAAAATTAAAGGTTATGTTCTTTTTGGTTGGCCGTCAAACCCGAGCTGTGATCTGGAAAAACCATTTTTTGCGAGGTAAAGTGATTTTGTTGTTGATCAGGGATGCGTTATTTATAAATATAGGATAGTGGTACCAGATGTTCTACAAAAGAAAATTTTAAATGAGGTTCATGAGGGCCACTTAGGCGTGAACAAAATGAAAAGTTTATCGCGGAGTTACATTTATTGGTCGAGTTTAGACCGGGACATTGAGGAAATATGTAGGTCATGCGCTGCGTGCTGCAACGTGCGGGACGCGCCGCCGCGGGCGCAGCTACACCCTTGGGAGTTCCCGCTGCACCCGTGGCAGCGCGTACACGCGGACTTCGCAGACTGCGGGGGCGTGCGTTACCTAATTATGGTGGACGCCCATTCCAAGTGGATAGAGGCCATGCCGATGCATAGCACGAACGCAGCATCAACGATCAAAGTTTTTAGAAGTATATTCGCACGTTTTGGTCTACCATCACAGCTCGTGACTGACAACGGCCCGCCGTTCACTTCACTAGAATTTAAGGAATATTGTAAAAACAATTATATCAAGCATACGACTTCGGCTCCATATCGGCCTCAGGGAAATGGCGCGGCGGAAAACGCGGTAAAAACGGTAAAGAAAGCAATTAAGAGAGCTATATACGAGGGTAAGGATGTTAACGCCGCTCTTAGTAAATTTTTGTTTCAATACCGTAACTGTGATCACGCGACTACAGGAGTGTCCCCGGCAGTGGCGCTCCAAGGCAGGCGCCTGCGCAGCCGTCTGGACGCACTGCGGCCAGACGTGGCGGCCGTAGTAAGAGCCAAACAAGAGCGTCAGGTCGCCCACGCTCCAGGGTCGGATAGGGAATTCCAGGTGGGAGACGCAGTGATGGCTCGCGATTATACCGCGAGGGGGGATAAGTGGACCGAAGCCACCGTTATTAACATAGGCACCTTTTAATTCATTGTCAATTTCATTTAGTTTTATGTACTGATTCACTCGACGAATATACGCTGGCCATTGTTTTGAACTCAAATTAAACGCTTCTATTTTTCCGATAG
Organism: Orthosia incerta; assembly: GCA_948252205.1. NCBI lineage: Eukaryota > Metazoa > Arthropoda > Insecta > Lepidoptera > Noctuidae > Orthosia > Orthosia incerta. The sequence continues at coordinate 23,818,172 of OX411765.1, forward strand.
GCATAATGCTGGTATTGAAACCCGTAACCGCGTGGCCAAAAAAACAAAAGAATAAAGAAAATCCCGTTCTCGTCGCCAATGGAACGTCAATAAAATACGCGGCTCAAAGACAGACTGGTTTATTGCAAACTAAAACTAAGCTACCCACCACCATGACAATATAAATTATATTCATGTACCGACAGATCGTCACACGAGCATTACTGCTTCGCAGAAGGAGGAGACAGCTTCTCATGCCCTCTCGCTCCGTACCATGGCCTGGACCAGGGCCGGACGCGAGAGGTCGCCACCGCCGATCGCCTCCATGAGAACAGAGAGGAGGCCTGTGTTGCAGCAGTGGAAACATTAAATGACTGATGATCCTGTATCCAATATACAGTATCGGTACAGGCTTTTCTTCCTCGGTAATAGTGCGTCATGTGTATAAGATTATTGATTTATTTTTATAATTCCATTTTTATTTTCAGATCATAGTAGGCGATTTATACCGGACAGATAAGCTGGTCATCGAGAATAAACAATAGGAGACGACAGATAATATGCTCTATAAAGACAACATCAAAGGCTATGCTTGGTTGAAGAAGAGAAGAAAAATGGTCCAAGTCTTCACAAATTCGTAACAGTTTAGGATATATTTCCACAACGTAGAATTGAAGCGACGCGATAGACAATAGGGATCAATATGCTATGTACATTTTTAGACTGACACGTAAGGGACGTGTGACTCTTCAACTCTAGAGTGTACTTTGATCCTTAGGGTAAAATAGACATGCCTATTAATGTGTGCAAGTTGCTTGCATGCCATTGTAACATGCACCAATCAGAAGTTACGAGTATTACGGGACAATGGTAAATGGCATGCCAGCTACTTGCATACTCTTATGTCAGTTACAGGCTTGTCTATTTTCGCCCTTAAGAGTTCGAAAGAGTCTGTTTGCTTGAGCGTATTTTAGCATAAAACTTGACGTCTCTTGAGCTTAAGATTGTTGACCCTTACGTAAGATCTAAATGACACCTTAAACTAAGTATGTTTTTCAGTTTGTCCTTGCTTAATTCTTCTGAAGAAAACTTCCTTCACTCAACTCAGTCGCCATGGCAACGGACTAAAACTCTCGATTAATGTTACTTAATAACAAGTTTTGTCTATCAATTTCATTCGAGTAGACGTGTAGGTTGAGTTGAATGGAGGCAATGACTTAGGATATTGAGCCATCTGCCATTATTTTAATTTTTCAAGTATACGCACTTTTGCATTTAAAAATGTTCATCTACCCACTTTTATAACACCTACAAAAACACCCATACTTTCTAGCCTCTCTCTCTACATAACATCACGCCATTATTCCTCGTAGGATCAGGCAGAGATGTACAGTACAGCCTCATTTCTCCTATTAAGTTTAAGTCCCATGTATTAGGACATCTAACTCAAATATATTATTGTATACGTTATTCTAAAGGAAAAAATATGTTTTTGTTTCGTTATTGTCTTTGATAAAATGAAATTCAAAAAGATGGTATTAAAGAGAAGGAAATTAAAGACAATTTTAGATTTAGTATATTCTAATTTCTTGGCTGCTATAAAGAACATCTATCGACTAGGCGCTTCTTGAGGTAATTTAACCTTGCTATTGCTTTAGTATCTTGATCGGATCGTACAACGTTGCGGTATGCCTTATCATACACTTTAGCCGAATAACGTCCATTGCTGGACATGGCCTCCAAGTGTCACATCTACCGGTCCCGTGCGTCTACACCCTATTGTGTAAGTTCAAAGAATAGTGCATGGTACGCTTTCTTTGCATTCATTGCTTCATATGTTAAAAAATCCGTCTACTCGACAGCGTAAAACACGCAATGAATACTGTTGAGTTATCAAAACGAAAGGGAAGGAATGTGCTTCGTGGGCTCAAAACAGATACGCAATTAGGGTGCAGGTCATGGGACCACCTAGAGGCCTTCCATTACTGCGTCTTCTGGTAAGCGGTTGCCACTCCAGAACTTATCGGTTCCATCGACCATCCGTTCATACACATTATCGTATGAAAACGTGTCGTCGTTCTTTTGTCGTCGCATTAAGTGTTAGCGGTGAGGAGGAATATGTGAAGCCACCGCATCCTGCAGCGTTGTACGTTCCGATCAAGAGACCAAAGCTTTAGAATGATGCAAAATTTTAATAAAAACTTTTTTGTGTTATTGCTCATTTATCTTATGATTTTAACCACTCATCCGGCATACCAATTTCGGATTTTATTTAGCACGATTTGAGTATGAATGTTTAAAAATTGCCGTATGTATATCACCGGCTTATTGTAAACACCGTAAGTTTATTAATTATCTCGAGAGATAATAGACTAGGTACACGAATTCGATTTTTATAATCTCTTCTTGTCTTAAAATTGTAAACAGACGTGCATGAATTGGCGACCAATCAGTGTACAGTTCTGCAATCTATCTGATTATCTGTGGTACGTTAAATTGTTAACATGCCTCTAATACGCACGCAATCGATCAACTGTTTTCGATATGGGGTATAGGCCACTGCGGTTCACATCCAGGTGGTAGCCGTTCCTGGGATTTCAAGAAGTCAGGCGGTGGTATGTCGGTGAAATTATTCTCACAATTTGCTTCTCACTATAGGTGCTTGGTTGGTCTTAAATGGCCTGTGTGCAGCGAACAAACACCTTTAGCTCTTATGTCTACTACTTTAGGGTCAGTGGACCTAATGGTGTCCCTTAGGTCCTCTGGCCTTTGACGTTGCAATTAACGTGGCCCAAAATATTCAATGAGTTTTCCATCGACTCGAAAAGTTGGTTAGAGATTATAAAGTATTTTGATGCATTTCACTGTAGGAGAATTGTTCTATGAGAGTTTATGATCGGTCGAGATGTTTTATAAACTTACGTGTTTGCAATAATCATATTATATGTATTAATAAAAATGCATTTCTGTTATTTGTAAAATTAAGTTATAAGAGTTATTATTAGTTTAGTGTAAATAAATTAGGTAATGTTGACAATTTATTGTTCTTATTTTTTGCATCCCTTTTACAAAAACATGCACATAGACGCCAGACATGGGCGCCGGGTTTCTGGGAGGTGCATCTTCAGCACCTGCCTCGAATAGGATGGGTTTTCTTTTGCCTATTTGTACAGAGAACTACCTACATAACCGATATTTATCGAGAATATCCGACCTACTGACTCATTTTAAATAAAAACCTGTACCGACCTGTAAATGGCAAAGTGGCAGGGTGGACAGTTAGGCCCCCCATGACAGGAGCCATTTCGGATTAACCGACAGCCCAGGGGACGAGCGAAGCGAACTCGAATATTTTAGCACATCAACTTGGTTATTAAAAAGGTTTTTTTTTTAATATTTATTGAAATCTAGGGTATTGCAAGTGCATCCTCTTGCATCCCGTGGCAGCTTTGACGCCAGAGATGCGCTAAAGTGTATATTATTATTAGAATAGCTTCAACGGCTCGGCCCGCGCCCTAGTGGCTGCGGAGCAAGACCAGCATTGAGCCAAGCATTTTTATCTGCGATGTAATCCCCCAACTTATAGTGTGCGTTTTATACAAGTTTTAAATTTCTTCTCATTTAGTTCTGAAATGCGGGGGGGTATTTTATGTAGCCCCCTTGGCGCTTCGTCACTTAAGTGCAAGCGACCCTTTATGGGGGCCCATTAAATGAGTGAGCCAGTCACCCCTTCCATTATATAGCCGTGTAGTTCAACAGTGGTCAGGCAGGGGCCAGTATAGTCCTCCTATAGTTTTAAGCAATCGATCCACTAAACCTACCAAACCCATTGCTCAAACATTTTACTCCATATTGTGCAATAGTCCTGCAGCCTAATTGCGTAAGTGAATTCTGCAAAGCAAACAAGTCGATTCCTTCTTAAAAACGACTTTACGTATTAATATATATAAGGGCGCACGGTTGGCGCAGTGGTTGAGCGATTGACTGCTGCGCTACGTGTCGCGGGTTCGATTCCCGCACGGAACAAATATTTGTATGACCTACTGATAGTTGTTCCGTCTCTGGGTGTTTGTGTATGTGAATTTAAATGTTAGTAAACGCACCCACGATACAGGAAGAAATTCCTAGTGTGGGGCAATGTTCTAAAAAAAAAAAAAATAATACGTAAAGTCGTAAAGTATTTTTGGGAAGAAATCGACTTGTTTGCTTTGCAGAATTCACTTACGCAATTAGGCTGCAGGACCCCAAGATCCCGAGATTGTCAAAATATAATATTATCCAAATCTGTTAAGTCGTTAAGATGCGACGTGAAAAGGACATACAGATAGTTACTTGCATATTTATAATATACCTACCTACTATACGTATTACTACTACGCTCCATACGCTTCACTAACTAAAAACGAAACTCTTGATGGTCTCGTTGGTCAAATGGTCACATGCGCTCATGCTGAGTTTAAGTTCCAAGGTTCGAAACCCGCAGCCTTATTACGTAATGAATTCGGCAAAGGGCAAAGATTATGAACAATCGACCAATCACATGGCGAAAGGAAAGACGCGATGTGGATTTCCGTCTATGTGATTGGTCGATTGTTCATACTCTTTGCCCTTTGCCTTGCCGAATTCATTACGCAATAAGGCTGGTTAGACTGGAAGCTGGCAAAAATAGTTGCTCAAAGGCGCGGCATATTTATGTATCCCAACGCAGCAGATATGTTGGTCTTCTTTATTTACCCACTGTTGTGTTTTTCACACGCATCTTAACGTGTAATGATGTTGCTTTTCCTGCTTTTTACAAGAAAAACTACCGGATACCGAGCTCTCGCTTTGTAAATACAAAACATTAGTATTGTTCTCGAAACGTAGTACAGTCGGCATCAAAAGATAAAACGGTTTTCTAGGCAGAGGGGTGACCATAAGCTCTTAGAGTAAGGTTATTTTGTGTGTGTGTATGACTTGTATACATCTGTCACTTACGCGATCTCAAAATAACCTTACTCTAAGAGCTTATGGTCACCCCCCAGGTATGGCGTCTACCAAAAAGTATTTACGAGGCAGGCGTGATTGGAAACGCCGCGGGAGAGTCGACGCCCTAGAAGGACATACACCGATGATATACACGTATCTTGTCGGTGATGTTCTTCAGAAAGGCCAGGTGTGTCGCAGTAGATACGTACTCATATCCGGTGCGCGTGTATGACTAGATTTACCTACACACGTAAACTAAGCAAAAATACTATGTAAGCCATATTATGACCATGTAGATACCTACAACACAGGCAAACCAGACTATGTGATTGCCACTACACTAATACTTAATCATCATCAGTCCATTAATGTTCCCACTGCTGGGACACGGGCCTCCTCTCTGTGAGAGTCCACCTTTTTCTCTCGAAAAATTTCCTTCGCCCTTTTTAGAGCAGTGGTAATGAAATAATGTATCTAGATCTACACAAAGTAAAGTGCCTGCCTGGGTTCGAACCCACGACCTACGACACGTAAGATGGGGCCGTTACCACTGGGCCACCACTGCTTACTGCAGACTATCAATAATCCTATAAAAATAAATTCACTACTGGCACCCACTGTACACTCCCCCAAAAATAAAATTGACCCATAAAACATTATCTACAAAAGAAATCTCACTTAACGGATCAGAAAAAGGGTGCAACAGTAAAATCTTTCTTTTTTCTCTTTGCAATGTCTTCATCAGTGTACCTACTGGTTGCAAAACATAGCAGTTGAACACGGTCAGGCGTTTGATAACATCGCGTTGGGTGCAGTCAATGTATCGGGTATAAGATGTTGATATTAATTCTGGGGCTTCTGACTGCGGTCGCTGCTAGTTCCAACTCGGATAACCAGGACTCTTTTAAGAATCAATGTAAGATACTTTTTATTTTTCATTTATAGCTGCATACGTTTTAATATATTAAGCGACCTGCCTGATGGCTCCCAGATGATTCGATATGTATCACAATGTTAAGACGACGACGTTGCCAACGACCTTGAGGGAATAAAATGCGCACTCGTTTCACACCCGCGCGACACAAAATTCAGTAGATTTTTGTACTTTCCTTATTATTCTTTGACTTAAAAAAGCCTAAGAACAAAATGTAGGTAGTTAAATTACCTTTGAGATGGTGGCAATTTTCGGCGGTGGCGACCTCTCGCGTCCGGTCCTGGTTCAGGCCATGGTACGGGGCAAGAGGGCATCGGAAGCTGTCTCCTCCTTCTGCGAAGCAGTAATGCTCGTGAAGGAGGAGGCGGAACGTGTGAGGGAGACGCAACGGAGACGCCCTTACGCCCCAAGCCACCGCAGGAGACGCCCTAGGCGTCGGGAAACGCAAGCCGATTCCCGGCCACCGTAAGCGCGGGCTTGTAGATGGCGAGTAATGGGTAGCTCGCTGTCCGATAAGGACCATCTAGGCCCGAGTCGACGGCGACGGTGCGTAGTGTTTCACGCGCGCCTCAAAGAGATGTCAGCAAAACTGACGGGGTCCGCTAGGGCCGATGCCTGTCTGGGTCGGAAATAAATTTGAAAAAGAGTTATCGCGGCCCTGGCTCAAGCAACTGAAGGAACACGGGTGGGTTTTAGTCAGTAAAAGTCTGACACGCCCTTCCGCTTCACCCAGAGCGGGCGAAGTCATTGGATGATAGCCCACGCAAAAATAAAAGGTGGTGACAATTTCATTAAAATATGCAAATATTTTGGTGCGATTGTCGTTTGCGCATAATGCTTTGGTACAGATCGATTCAAAGTTAAAGGCGGCTGTTCGCTTTTCACTGCGTAGTACTCCATCCTTGAACACCGCTGGTGCTGATCTCTACAGTTCAGAGACCCGTCTTGTGATCCAAGCCACCATTAAGTTTGATTCTACCAGTATAATGGCCCGCTTGCACCAAAATTTAAGTTGCTATCACGATTATCTGGTCATCTCAATCCTACTTACCTATATCATAGTAATGTAAAAGTATGTATGTGTGTTTGTTAATTAATCACGCCTCAACGGCTGAACGGATTGACAAGATATTTGGAACACGAGTTGAGCATGCCCGAGGCCCCGGCCCCCGATAGCCCGATACGTTTTACCCCGGTGGTACGTCCTTGATTCCCGTGGGACTATTTTCGACTGTCACGCGGGTGGAGCCAGTGGCTATAGCTAGAAGGGAATATGCAAGTAATTTAATACCTACATTGCTTATTTTAAATTGAATTATCAGACCAGAGGCTCCTAGCAACAACACAACGAAATCGTCGCAATAGCGTTTAATACATAGATATAAATTAGGTATGTCTGTGGTTTAATAAAAAGTAAAAAATGTTTGGCATTGTCAAGCGCTATGGAAATGTCGCCATAAACACTGGGGGGGTGTAAGAGGCAGATGTATATGACTTGTATACATCTGGCCCTTACGCACACTCAAATTAATCTCACTCTTAAGAGTTTATGGTCACCCCCCTGGCCTCTGCCCAGTTGGCTGGCAGAAACAAGCTCTTATTTTTCTTGGTATATAGTATATATTCGAATGATCTCAAATTGACTTGCATATTCCCTTTTGTTCGCAGTTCGCAGTTCTGGGCATGGCGGGAAGCACAAAGACAAGCATGAATCCTTCAGTGCAGATCGTAGATATCACTTTTATATATTTTTATTTCCTTATTCCTACCCTTCCGCTTTTTCCTTAAAAATAATGGCAAGTTCTATAGTAAGGTGCTTAAAATGGCCTAATTTATGCCAGAATAGTAAAGCGCACACTTACTCTCCCAAAATTCAAATGGCTAGGTTTTGTAGAAGAAGTTAAACTATCCACAACTGGTTTGTTAAGTTGTATAGAAATTAAAGTATAGATTATACCTACTAAACCGTGACAAGTTGAAAATCTACTGCCTAAAAATAATTACCGCTGCTGTTTTGCTCTTTTGAACCTTATCTGTACACATCTGCGTACCCCTTTGGAGCGTACCGTACCGGCGTAATGTTATGTTATGAAATTGCGTAAACAATAAACACTTGCGATTGCAGCAATCGCGAGAGATTTTCCGTTGTCCATTGAAACATTCTGTTGTATATCTCCGAAGTTCTTCACCAGATTTCAAATAAAAGAAGGATCATCGGTTCACCTAGTAAAAAGTTTTGAGGTAACAAACATAAAAAATATAGTCGAATTGAGAACCTCCTCTTTTTTTCGAAGTCGGATAAAAAGGAGCGATGGTGTCGCTTTCTGTGTGTTATTTATTCGATCGACATATAAACATACGATCAGACACAGATCCCCGCAGGATTTTCAACATAGTTGATTGAAGGTGAAAAGGCGGACATGGCCTAAACGTAAGAATTACGTACAGTAAAGTAAGGTTAGAACAAGTCGAATTGTGAGTTTTGTTTTGAAGAAACTCTTGATTAGGCGCCCTGTTTATAAACCAAGTCTTGTAGGCTCGTGTCGTGTGAAGTTATTGCCTCTGCACGCAAATGGTTTTAATGCCGTTATAATTACAAATCATCTGTCCCGGACAAACAATAATGTGGTTTTAAGAGAGAGGTGTCGACTGTCCAGGAGGAGTCCGTGGAAGTGAGTTGTTCCCCGAGCCACACCGCGTCACCGCCGCGCCGCGCAATCAGATGCCTTGTAGGTCACGCAGATATATTATTATGTAGACGGCGCGCTCCGGCCGCCCGAAGTTTTGGGATGAATTCCCAACAGCTAGGCACTAAAACACACTCATTTTCATGACGTCATCTTCGCCTCTTTGTCCCCAGATTGCACTGACCCTAGGACTATGAAGAAGCACGCAGCGTACACTGAGTGGGCGGATGCCTACTCCTGCACCCGGCACAGATGTCAGCCTGGGGGTAGGAACCTCGCTATATACACAGTTGGGTAAGTTTCCGCAGAACACGTCTTGACAGGACGACTCGGCAAACGAAATGCGGGCAGAACTCCGACTGAATTTCCTTAGTAAAACTCGTTATTCGAGATTTTGCTCTCGCCTATTTCCTCCCCCAGTATTGGACAAGATATTCCTAAAATTTAATGAAAAAAATATGTCGTGCTTCTATGTTTTTCTTTTTAGTGTTCCGTGCCCAAAGGGTAAAAAACGGGACCCTATATTACTAAGACTCCACTGTCCGTCTGTATGTCTGTCACCAGGCTGTATCTCATGAACCGTGATAGCTAGACAGTTGAAATTTGGCAAACCAGAAGCAGGCCAGAACCAGGGCGGGCCAGAAGTTTGGCGAAGACTATACCTCACGTTTGAGGCCAGCAGCCTAAACGCGAGTGAATCCGACAAGGCAAAGGGTTTGACCGCAATCAATCGACCAATCACATGCGAGATGAAAGTCGCGATGTGGATTTCCGTCGGATTCACTTACGCAATTTTGCAGATGGCGGTGTCTGATTCCTTGACGTCATACCTAATAGCTCGTGGATGAAATAAACTGTGGACTGTATATTTTAAGGTGAATGGTTTAATGCCATTTCTTTACAAAATGTTAACAGTACCGGACACAGAAGATAAGAATTTAGGAAGAGGTGTTGACTGTCGCGGTGGAATCCCTGGAAGCGAGCGGTTCGCCGAGTCGTGCAGCGTGGCCTGCGCGCTGCGCATTCACACACCGATGCCGTGTGGGTCACGCAAGTGTGTGTGCAGTGTAGACCGCGCGATCCGGCCGCCTGACGTGTTAGCAGTTTTTGTTTGAGGACATAATTATATACAGAACAGAGTCTAAATTTTCCACCGTGATCCTCATACCTTTATAACCAACCACACGAACCGCATCCTCCATTTGATAAGGGAGGATCCTCGACCGAGTGTTGGCAAACTGCCCGAAGGTTGTTGTCGGGCGTTATGTATTATGTTCAAATCGCGCGGAGAACATTGATAGCGCGATGTAGGACTTGTGTGACGTCAGGTGTTTTAGTTCGGGTGTGGTGGTATAGATGGCGTTATATGATCATAGCGAATAATGTTTGTTTATTCCAGGTGTAAGCGGGTAGAAGCTCCCGAGTCGGCCATCGAATGTGAAGAAGTGGTGGAAGATACCAACATGCAGTTCCCCTTCTGTTGCACAAGGCTTAGGTAAGATCTTCTTGTGATAGGTTGCATTAAAGAACCTTTTAAGAGTGGCTAGCCGACACTAGCCGTTAGTCCTAATTATATTATCTGTGGTCCTACTGCTACTCATTATATTCAAAGGTGTGAGCTAAACTCCTATACTCCATACCAATACGAAGTAGATAGCATAGTAATAAGATATATACATTCTAGAAATTCATTCACTCTAAAAACATATACTTATCAGGTGTTTGGTGGTAGTCCGTGGCGAAGTATGGACCAGGGTGCTGGGCCAGCCCTGGGAAGTGTTGCCCGCCGCCCCGTGGAGTCATATGTATAAGATGAAGAAACCACCACCAGCTGACTCCACTTTCATTGCCAAGTAAGAGCTACAAAGTCTCCTATTCACCAAATTAACTCTTAGGGTGCATGTGACTTAACATAATGATGGTCTTATATGCACGCTGTTTAAGAGTACTGCGAATCTAGCATTTCTGAAGAAATTAAGAAACACATGCATCATGCATACACTTTTTTACCGTAAAAATCTACGGTTTCTTGGTCGTGTGTAGTTTTTCTCACATGTCTTTTTCTCCGGTACGAAATGCCGGTAAAAAACGTGTGTGTGCAAGTGGCTTAGGCTGTACGTACTATGGCTTAGCAACCGGAACAATTTCTGTCACTTCAAAACTTGTAAAGAGCCACTCAAATCTTTATTTAAGGTTGGCAATCTGTCAGCTAATCTGGGTCCTTCAGGAACTGGCACCCTTATTGCGTAACAGACACGAAAAGACTCGAATTTACTATCTAGATTGACTCCTTCTAGGGCCACCGACCAAGGTCCAGTGTACGAGCTAACAGAGAGCGACGCCGAACAAGTCGGCCACGACAAGGTACTGCGCGCTACCAAGAAGGCCAACACCGACTTCAGCGAAGCACCCCAGCCCGTGGAAAAGGCCGCGCTGCCGCCCCCTGATATCGTGGTAATCACTAATCGTGTTGGTAAACCTATTACGAACAAAAACAAATATTTATAAAAATCTAGACACTGTTTAGAGATTTCTGTAGAAAAATCGTTTTTGACAATTGCGTGCAATGACTGGACAGGTCCACTCAATCTGGCTGGTTCTTTCCTCAAAAGACCATTTCAGTCATTAATCTACATGGCCTTCACATGATCTAACCAAGATTTTATCTGGACTTTAAAAGATAATGTGACCTCTGAGTTGGTTTCGGCCTTTCTTCTCGGAGTATTCAGATAGGAAACACCGACCTCATCTAGTTTTAAAAATATGAGCGACATGTAAAAGTGATTGTACAAACCCAACATACAGAATTAATAGTTATTTATGCTACAAGTGCGGAAAGTAGGTGAAAGTGAGTGGATAAATCGACACGAGTCGGAAATCATCTTACGCACGTGTATCATATAACATTTTACTATGCATTGTGCGAGGAAATAAAAAAATATATCTGAACCAAGCAAGAAATTATTAAAATGGCGCTTATTCAAGGGCGCTCAGCATATTCACAGATTAACTAATAGTTCATAGTTCCTCGGGCATATCTACTGCACATGTGCAAATCTAGCTGTCACGTCGTAACGCAAAAAGGCACGAGCAAAATATTCATTCTGCCAAACATATTTAATGAATATTTAAAATTAATTTATTGATCAAAATCTAAATTTAGACTTATTAAAAAAGCCTTAAATGAAGTATGGGATATTATAAATTGCATATCAAATAAAATAATCGTCTATCAATACATACTCATCATTTATATTCTTTTTTACATCAAATAACTTACTAAATGTTTAGCAAAACTCAAACTGCAGATAATTCGAAATTATACATCAATATGACATTACTTTTTTCCTCATAAATGCAATACAGTTAAATTTATTTTTGTACTAAAATACTACATACATAGCAGAAATACTAACTGCACAGCAAATTTACCATATTTCGTAGCAAAATAACTATCTCAGTCGCATATTAACCAGTAAGTACAACAAAACCTGTTCATCACATTTGTCCTAATTTTCAAGAAGTCATTAGTCCAAGAGCGAGCGAAGCGAGCTCGGGAACTTAGGGCACCCCGACACGGACAGGTTAGGTTCGAAAAGATGACGGCAGCTGAAGTGAGCGAGCAAAGCGAGCGAACTCAGCTCCCGTCATCTTCTTCGTGTTAGGTTACTTTAGACCCTTTAGACAGAAATAGGAGCCCCGCGCAGCGGGGCTCCGTCGACATTGTCGTTAAGGCCGTACCCTGACCAAAAAATCAGCATGAGATATGAGCATTCCTATTGGCCTAGCGGCACTGTTGGCGCATGAATTACGGTAGTGAATACGCCCAGATTTTAGAATAAAATCTTTATAAAATCGAATATTAGTCTTTTGAAAAAAATAAAACTTACAAAATGTTCGTTATCAAATTGTCTATCCATTAGTGTTAGTATAAAAAATAATTAATTAATACTTTACGAGGAGATGCATGCTATCAATAATTATTTCACATTTTTATGGTTTTGTTGGAAGGAGATTAATGACACATATAAATCTTTAAAAAAAAAAGTGTACTACAATTTTAGAATCAACATTATGTAGAAATTTAATCTATTTTTATTAATTGATATTTCTTTTTGAATAAAGAGTAGATAGCTCTTAAAAACTGCACAAAATTCGACTAGCGCGGCGTTTTGCTCGGGGACGCGCCTTAAATAGTAATTGTAAAAACTTTAACCATGGATTTAAAAGAAAAAGAGTTAACATGTATGATGTGCATTAAGATTATTAGCTGTGCATTAATAAAAAAGCTTTTGCTTTAGGAAAAATCGCTGTACGCTGCGAAAATAAATTGTAGTGTGTTTAGTGATATTTTGCGTTGAATATTTTGCTGCGCAATCAGTAATTTTGATGAGAATTCGGAATTTTATTGCATAGAAAAAGAATATTTTTTGATTTGCGTTTAAATACTACCCATGAAGTATTAGTTTTGTTTTACCTTTTATATGAATGATAATCTGTACTTAACTAATTTTTTTCAAATAATAAAAACTATGCGGCGGGCTGACGTTGGTCAAAAATTAAAAAAGTACAGGAAAGTAAAAAGCACTAGTAAAAAAAAGTGTCACTTTCCGCACAGTTTAGCTGCTTGGAAAACGCTCTTTTCGAGGACATGCATTGTAAAATCATTTATCATTTATTGATCATAAGTATCGAAAATATTTCCAAAAAAAGCCAGGGTGTTCAAGGATACCTAATCAACAGAACCCAATTACAGCATTTTTTGGAATTTTTGTATGTTTAGTTGTGCACGCATCACGTAAAATTTACGAAACCAATGTAGATAACATTTATACATAAAAATTGTGCGTAACTTGAAGTATTACTTAGTTTTTGTTTGATGCCAATCGGTGCGCTCTATCAAAAGTAAGATGAATTTATACTGTTAAAAAAGTAAGGTATCACAACACACGAAATCAGATACTCGGACAGTTGAACTTCATATCGATAGAGTCTGGCAAACGAAAGTAGAGACTGAAAAAGCGCGGCAAATTTAAAAAATATCAGCTTAACAACCCCAAAAACTAGTATGCAATACCTGGAATAACCTAATTTGATACTTTAGAATTATTGATATTACTTCGTCTGAATAAAAATACTATAGGTACATTTAGGTAGGTAATACTTTAGATATATCAATCCGAATAAAAAAAAGCAACAGTATTCTATAATAATTTTGGTTTATTCATTATCAATCAAAATCTGAATCTAAGACTTTCATGTGAAAAGATTCATAAGAGTCACAGGAATCATTGTTTTCTACATTAATAATGAAACTTTTTAAATTATTAAATAGAGAAAATGTTTTTACAAAAATATAAATAGTGATTACGAATTAAAACAAAGTATCAACTTCGTAGCGTCATACGGCAAATTGGGGTTGACATTAGTTTATCATTGCCATATAAAAAGTTCGCAAATAATTCCAGTGTCTACTTTCGTCTGCCAGACTTCTAGATCGCGTTGTGCATTTCCATTTTTCATATAAATTTGGCAAATTTGTACACTATACTTCATTAAAGATAGCTTGATCTCTGTGACAGCTGTCAGTATCAATACAGTACTAATAACGTATACGTCAGTTTGACATATGTCGCAGAGGTCAAGCTATCTTTTATGAAGTATAGGCCTCTGTTGACAGCGCATTTTTGAGCATCTTTTGAGGGTTGTAGGGCTTATAAAGATAATGTATCATCAAAAAGGAAAACATAGGGGCACAGTATATATATTTCTTTTTCAGTTTATAGAATATCTTTTAAATTGGTCCAATATTGGAGAGGGAAATAGGCGAGAGCCAAACCTCGTATTATGAATTTTCATTTAGGAAATTCAATCGGACGTCTGCGACCGCATTTTCTCTTAATTAGAACCTATTTGAAATAGCTTTGAACATATGAAAGGTACATTATTCCAAATGGTTATAGTCTTAGCTGTTGCCCGCGACTTCTTCTGCTTAGAATTAATAGTATTTTTTTTATAACGCGCAATAATATTTTATATCTGCGGGTCGCCTTACTTGAGAAATATTGATTCACCATACAAACTTCCACCCTCCTTTCCTCCTTAAGGATCTAGAAAATCTATCATAGTGTTCTTCTTATAATAGGGACTTAGGGTCCCAATCAGTTTAAGCGTGAAAAGGTAACAGACAGACATTTAGAGTTACTTTCGCATTTATAATATAAGATAAGCTAGTACGATTCAGGCACAGCCCGGGCGGGCCACTGGTAGATATTATTATTTAAGGGAGGTAAGGTTTTTGTATTGAAGTGAACGTTTCATTCTGTCATCAATTCGTAGTATGATTCTTCTTCAATCGGCCCTACATTACTAATGATCGTGGTCACTGGACCCCTTTAAGAGGTCAATCTGCCTCCATCGACTCGACATAGACCTGCTGGAGTTAGCTTGTGGACGTAGCTTCTTTCACTTGGTCAGACCATCATGTTGGCGACCGGCCTCGTGCTCTCTTCCCTTCAGTATTGCCAACAATTACCAGATTTTCCCTTTCGCATTATGTGGCCGAAGTATGTCAAAATACCCCGTAGGAAACAACCGAATACTTCACGAAATGACAAAATATTTCGATTTCAGATCGCGCTATCAACAAATGACTTGCCCAAAGAAGCGGCTCATACCAAGAACTATGACAATCCCAGGTAATTTAAAAATCTTTATTATTTTATTAATCTTTACGTTGTTTAGGTAATTTAAGTACTTACCTACATCACAAAAGAATGCGTCATATTGCAACGATATTTTTAACATTGCTTATTGTCGAAAACACGTTAACCCGTTGGTTTCGGCTGACATTTGAAGATCTTTGACAGTCGTTACGGGTAGTCATAAGCCTGAGTCTGTCACCAGTCTTACCAAGAGGTATGTTGTTACCCAGTTACTATGTTGTGGAGGTCGGATAGGCAGGCACTACATGTACCATACTGGGTTTCCAGCTGCATACAGTTACCCCGCTTGATGCACTAGAGTCGATCGAAAACCAGGCCAAGCGGAGGGGATGTCTCATCCCCTCCGCTTGGCCGGTTTCATCATAGCCCTACACGACGCGACGTACGGCGATGCGCCATCGGTACATGGTTTACATCCCACCCATACACATTACCTAAAGGTTTTGGGAATACTTTATGCGTACAGATAAGGAGTAGAATTCCCTGCCGGAGTCTTTGTTCCCGATAGCTACAATCTAGGGGTCTTCAAGTCAAGAAAATAAAGAAAGAAAACACATTTATTTGACAAAAGCCAGAAAACATTAAACAAACATAAAAAAAGAAAACTTAGACTAAACATACAATAATATAAAAGAGAGAAAACAATATAAAATAGGAGGATAGGAGTGAATAGGTTTCTTCTAGGCAAGCGTGCTTCACCGTCGACCACATCATCGCTTACCATCACGTGAGATAGTGGGCAAGCGCAAGACAATAGATAATTTAAAAAAAGCCGACCCCAATATAGTTGGGAAAAGGCTATAATTGCAAATTGATTTGATGCTCTTTTGAGTAAAACATAATATATTGATAGTCTTCCAGACCGAATTGCGGCCACGGCGGCCAATCTCGGCGGAGTCTAACAATGCATTGGCGCGGGAGATATTATAGTGCAGGCGTGTGTCATGTGTGCGGTAACGCAGGTGCACTCTCTGTTCGCTCACTGTCATATTCCGAAGGGACGACAATCCGACACCACCAGAGAGAGATCAGGCGTAGGACGAGGCATGGGGTGTCACACCACCAGAGAGAGATCAGGCGTAGGACGAGGCATGGGGTGTCACACCACCAGAGAAAGATCAGGCGTAGGACGAGGCATGGGGTGTCACACCACCAGAGAGAGATCAGGCGTAGGACGAGGCATGGGGTGTCACACCACCAGAGAGAGATCAGGCGTAGGACGAGGCATGGGGTGTCACACCACCAGAGAAAGATCAGGCGTAGGACGAGGCATGGGGTGTCACACCACCAGAGAGAGATCAGGCGTAGGACGAGGCATGGGGTGTCATACCACCAGAGAGAGATCAGGCGTAGGACGAGGCATGGGGTGTCACACCACCAACTTCTACATTCCGGGCTGCTACTGAGAAATTCCTAATGAAAAAACCCAATATCACTTTTTGCCAGTACTGGGCATCGAACCCGATCGACCTCACGCTCAGCAGTTGCACTTGTGATCGCGAGACGAACGAGCAATAATATAATCGGAATTTACTTGTAGACGTAGCAAACGGCGAAGGACAAGTGTGGAAACCCCAGCCAGTTACTTCGAAGAGGACGCAGAGAAGGGGAAGCACGCTGATCCTAAGACCCAGGAAGTGGAGGAATTACCTTCTTCCACTGAAAAAGTAAGTCACACAGCTAGGCGTATTACTTTGAAAACTTGTTGGTCTTTGTGCTATTTATTTAGCAATTTCTTACTTTTGTTTCTTTTCTTTCTTTCCTTTCTTTCTTTTCTATCTAATCTTTCTTTTCTTTCTTTTCTTTCTTTTCTTTCTTTCTTTCTTTTCTTTCTTTCTTTCTTTTCTTTCTTTTCTTTCTTTTCTTTCTTTTCTTTCTTTTCTTTCTTTTAATTATTTCTCGTCTTTATTTATTTCTTTTCATTCTTTCATAACCTCGCACCTTTTGCACGTGAGGGTAGGCAGAAACTACAGCGAGCCACCTGCTATGGTCCTAACTTAGTCGTCATTTTGTCTCATTTATACATCTTGCCATACACTTACACCCACAACTTACACCGAATGCGGGTACTACGCAGCTGGCCAGAGACTGAACTTCACCAATAAGGTCTGTATATGACCTTGGGCATCCCGGCGTTTCATTATTCAAAAAAAAAAAGTTGTAGAATTATTTCTTATCCCTAGGCTCAGATTAGACTGATCTCTAATCTGAGTGCCTAGGTTTAGAATGATATTAATATAGACCGGGCATACTTACATGTGTTTTTATATTTTTTAAATATTTACAGCCTCAAGAACCACTGGAGGAGGAAAATGATAAATTCTACGCTAACAAAGAGAATCCATCCACAGAGAAACCTCCGCATAAGTCACATGTACGTATTAATGATTGATTAATTTATTGCCTATAAGTACATAAATAAAAATAAAAAATTAAATGATTAGTATTAAAGTAAGACAGAGTCACGTCAGACTGAAAGGAGCGAAAAGAGATCGTTGCCCCGGACCGCGACAGAATAGGCTAGATAAAAAGAAAACCGGCCAAGTGCGATTCCTGTACGAAACGCGGCGCACTCTTAATAAAACTACGTCTTCATCAATCATCATCATCATACCAGCCGATGGACGTGCTCTGCTGAATATAGACCTCCCCCAAGTGTCGCCATATCGATTCTCACAGCATAATTGGGTCATCGGTCCACCTAGTGAGAGGTCAACAAAGGCAATGTGCCCTGCCCACTTACACTAGTCGATAATTCTTCCATACAAACGTAGTCTAGGGATTACTCCAATGTTTGACGATGTACGTTCAAAATAAAAAATGGTTTCAATTTGTCTCATCATTATCTAGCCCTGTATAGAAAAAAAAAAAAAAATGAAGGTTTTGATCGTCGAAAGTTCCATATTTCAACGCCAATTTTAACACACCTTTGGGCGGAAATAAATACCAGATGAAAAAGGAAAATTGCAAAACGGCCTCCATAAAGGGATAAATTA
Source organism: Orthosia incerta (assembly GCA_948252205.1). NCBI lineage: Eukaryota > Metazoa > Arthropoda > Insecta > Lepidoptera > Noctuidae > Orthosia > Orthosia incerta. Next base: position 23,836,461 of record OX411765.1, read on the forward strand.
GTAGTTCAAGAATGCAAATAGTTTTATTTTGAAAATATACAATTAGTCATTTTATCATGATATCTAGACTCCCAAAGGTCTGTTTATAAAATTTCGCGCGCTCGTTTTCGTCTTAAATTATCCATTTTGCTACAAACTTGCAAAAGTGCTAATTCCTACACGAACTAGCTTTATACTGCTCATCGCAGTATCTATCTCTTTCGCACGTGCTGTCGGATGAGATAGCATGAATTTTAACCCTGCGAACAAAATAGTTCGTACCGTCGACTAGGGGAAATTAAGACTAGGGGCGCAGATACCTCTCAGTAGCTGATTTTAAATTGAGAATCACGTCTAAACGGCTAGTCGTAATTTTCTGGAAAAATATATGTTACATTAGACCATTTTCTTAATAATATAGAAAACTTTGATATACGAATAAAATAGAAAATTTTCAGTTTTATTTGTATAACATAGTGTAATTAACTTGTAATATCTAACACGGACATAAAACCGACGACGTTTTTATTGACATTTTCACCTTCTCAAAGACAATTTAATTATCGGCTTTTTTTTAAATCATAGAATAATAAGGCAAGTACAAAAAGCTACCGAATTTTGAGTCGCGCGGGTGTAAAACGAGTGCGCGTTTTGTTCACTCAAGATCGTTGGCGACTGTCGTCGTCTTAACATAGGCAATTCTTCGGCCTATGTCGGTCTACTACGTCTTACTTTTTTACTTTAGCTTTCTTTTAATATGATATTTCTTCTTTGTTTTAGAAAACCCATGACCAAGTGTCTTGGACAGAAATACCTCAGAACCAATGGAACGAACCAAAAGAGGGCGCTGAAATCGATAATAGTCGGAGCAATGTAAGTAATAAACGCTGCTATAACATAATTACACCTGTATTCTCTAAAGGGTTGGGCAGACGTGCTCCTATTTTCGCCAGGTCCCACGTAATAGGGGCCTATTGCCACTGAGACATTCCAGATTAAAAAAAACCTAACACTTTGCCCGGGAATCGAACCCAGTACCTCAAGTTCAGCAGTAGCACTTGCGCCACTAAACCAACATTTACCCATAGAAGGCTTTCTATACAGCCTACGAAATTCTCTCAACTAAGTGTTATTTTCAAGGAGGAGCTCGTGGCTGAATAAAAACAGCCGCACGGGTCGATCCTCAAGGTTAAGCAACGCATAATGAACTTGATATACCGAGATACCTGCCTCGGAAAGCACGTTAAGCCGTTGGTCCCGGCAGTTATTTGTAAATCAAACCTGAAATCTGGCACTAGTCAAGGCCAAGGGGCATCGTGTGACCCCGTTACTAGGTTGTAGTCGTTGATAGGCGAGTACCAATGTAACATACTGGTGTATGTAACATAGTGGACTGGAAGCCGACCCTTATTTGGGCAACAATAAAGTTGGGCAAAGGCTAGCAGTTGCATTCATCATTTCAGCTGAAAGACAGCCACAGCTGGGCTTAGGCCTCCTCCAAGAATCACCACAGCGATCGGTCCCGTGCGTCCTGTATCCAGTAAATGCCCGCAGCCTTACCGACCTTTTTTTTATAATCTGTAGGCTTGCGCTTGACCACTATCTCACCTGATGGTAAGCGATGATGTGGTCGACGGTGAAGCACGTTAGCCTAGAAAAATCCCATTCACTATTGACTTAAAGACTCCTAGATTGTAGCTATCGGGAAACACAGACTCCGGCAGGGAATTCCACTCTTTAGCTGTACGCATAATTAAATTGTCCCCAAAAAGTTTGGTGCGTATGGGTGATGTGATGTCCCCATGTACCGATGACGCATCGCCGTACGTCTTGTAGTCCGACGATGGACGGGCGGAATTAAATCATGCAATTCCATCGCACACTTCCCGATATGTAACCGATAAAAATCGACAAGCTGGCAACTTGGCGACGATATTCATGGCTCTGGAGCTTTGAACATCGTCATCGCTCCACTAGCAGATTGATTGATTTATAGTTATTTTTCAGGATCACAATACTAACTACCAGACACAAGAACCACAGGCCTTACAGTACTCAGAACCGAAACATGAATCTTTACAAATACCCGTCAAAACCACAGGAGATAAGCCCACAAACCTTCAGGCTCTCGTCGACGCCATCGGTTCCAGGATGAGAGATATAGAGACCGTGGTACAGAAGATGAGCGACAAGGTCCATCATGCGAAAGCTCCTGCTGCTGAGAGCAGCAACGAAAAGAGGTGAGAGAATTCCTCCATGAACAATACTACCCTAATTGCGTAACATCAATGAATGCGCGCGCGTGTGCTGCGCTTGCATTCATTGCTTCATAATAGGGATGTTTCCAGGGTAATCAATTGGTAATTCTATTTAGTCATTCAGTGAGATTATCAAATAATATTGGACACGTATTTTTTGCTTTACCAAATAAATAAAAAATAGCAAAGATAAAGCGCATCATAGATCAGGAGTGTGGGCTTGTGACGTCACTTTGTCAGTATGAAGTGTAGCATATCGTGATTTAACATGATATTTCAACGCACTGTATCGTCGTAATTTTTTGTTTACGCGGCAAAAGGAAAATACGTGTCCAATATTTTTGGGTTATCTATCTTCAACAAATCGTCACAGCATTTAAAGAAAAGAATATTCATTTCACGAGTAAACCCTTTCACTTGCAAGTCACTGCTAACACCGTCTATCGCTTGACAGAACCGACCACGTTCGATGTACTTTTAGTAAAATAATCAGTATAATCAGACGAAAATCGCTAGTAACTTCTGCACGGTTTTTTTGTATGGGATGAGGCATGTGTATGCTAGTATTATATTATCTTTGATCGGGGCATCGCCCTCACATTGAGGGTCTATAAAACCCCATTTCACTAAAATATGCTTGCAGCGGCAAATAGCAAAATTTCAATATACACTTTTATATTCAGAGTGTCAGCCGAGCGAGAAGTATCACATAATGGAGTCTCACATAAGCGCTCCAAGGAAAGCAAACGACAAAGTGCTGAGGATGATAACAGTAACTATAAGAGGTATAATATTAAGTTAAATTCAAAATTAAAAGGGAGTGGTGAAGGAAAACATCGTGAGGAAACCGGCATGTCCTAGAACAAAGCATTCGAAGACATGTGATATCTGCCAACCTCCACTTGGCTCGCGTGAGAGGAAGAGAGGAGGCCTGTGTCCCAGCAGTGGATACTTTATTGGCTGATTATGCTGGTAAGTGAGCTAGATAATTGGGTTGCTACTAGGCTTGCTTGGGAAGCCTATGCCCACAGTGGGCATCTGAATGATTATCTACTTGTGCTGGTTCAATAATTTCTTCCAGATAATCGAAACGATTTAGTACTTTGGTGATCACAAAGGAAATTCTCTTAATTTGCCGATGGTCAGTTGAAGCTATTTAGATAGGTCATATCTGCCAGTAGGTACTTACTACTAACTCGACAACGTTAATTCTTTCACTTTTAGAAGTCCCACTATCTCCAGATGTCATAGGCTGAAAAATCGCTGTCGTGTAAAGCGTTTCTGTGTGGTAAACCACGGGAATCCGCTAGATGCGAGTCGCACAGCGCCGATCGATATATAATATATACATACTTTGAGAGAGGCCTATGTACAGGAGAAAGCAGATTACGTCTAGCGACTAAAATTGTGATGATAATGATGATGAAGTCACGGAAAAAAACTAGTATATTCGTGTAAATGTTTTTTTTTAAAGGTTTACAGAACTTAAAGACCGCACTAGCAAATATCTACATACTAGTGCAGATATAACTACAGAAAACCCGCTATTTATTGAAGAAACTAATCTCACCGGATATTTCAGTGATGCTAGCAACAGTATTCTGAGAAGAAACAATGGACCCAAGGTAAATAACATAATAAACAACAAACACAAGACATAACAACAACAATAAAATAAAATCATCTTCCTGCCCTTGTGCCATGTTACTTGGGGCCGGTGCAACACGTTTTCTTCTTCCTTACCGTCCTGTCCCCCGTCACGCTATCACAGACTCCCTTTTCTTTCATATCACTCCTCACACAGTCCATCCATCCAAAAACAATAACATACCAAAAACAACACATACACGCTTACAAGCACGCACATACAATAACATACCTAAATCTTTTAATTTAATTTTTGCTTTTGCTAAAAGTACGAGGAGCTCGTGTCTAAACAATAACAGCCGCACAGGTCGATCTTCAAGGTTAAACAACGCTTGCCGAGGTCGGTCTGTGGATGGGTGACCATCTTAACATTCCGAGACTCCTCCGTGCCTCAGAAAGCACGTTAAACTGTTGTGCCCGGTTATCATTTGTAGAACTTGATCAGATGAGCAGTCGTTCCATGTAGAATAGCAGTATTCCATATCCAGCTGCATCTAGTCACACTGAAGGCCGACCCAATATAGTTGGGTAAAAGACAAGGCAGATTGACAAGGCAGTCTCTCCACGCCAGTCCAGTTACCCAGTTACTGGACTGGGTAACACTATACCTCTTAGAAATACTGGCGTCAGATTTCGAGCTTCTGACTAACTACAACCCTGGGGGTCTTTAAGTCAAGAGTGAATAGTTTACTTCTAGGCAAGCGTGCTTCACCGTCAACCAAATCATCGCTTACCATCAGGTAAGATAGTGGTCAAGCGCGAGCTTATCAACAATTAAAAAAATAACCCGTAAATGACCATCAAAGTTTTCTGCCCCTTCATAAAAAGCTACTCCTGAAAAAGCAATAATTTATATCAAAAATCTCCATCCACCAGGAACCACAAATGTACATGGCACCCGTAGAAACCCGTCGCAAACCCACGCCCCAACACATCACAGTCCCGACCAACGCAGAAGAAAACGAGAAGAAGCGTAAAAAGCACGCTCACAAGAAGAGGAAGGGCAAAGGACGGTCACACAAGAAGCATGTTCGTTCTAAAGATGACAAACGGAAACATTTCAACAGGCTGAGTTCGGGAGAGTCTGAGAAGAACGCTGTCTCCTTAGATGACACTAGTGAAGCTATGCAGTAGATAGATAAAGTTGTATTGTCTTTGATAAATGGCTGAGCGTTTTTGAGTGAGCGATTTAAGGGTCTCAAGTCTCCGCCAGATAACTAAAAATAAAAGTCGTTGAGCAGACTGTTACGAATAATAGTACATTATGGTACAAGTGTGCAATGTTGGTGATTACCGCTGAGGCGCCATTGAGACCCGAGCCGTAGGTGAGGGTCTTAAGAGAGCCAAGGACGGTAATCATCAATACACACGTGTATCATACGACGTTTTTCAACACATTTGTGAAGAAAATAATACAAAAAAAACATTTTCAACAGTAAAAACGAGTTGTGAAATTATTTTCACAATCGCGGGCAAAATTAATCAGTTTTCCTATGCGCGCGCATCTAACAATGGAGATCGGCCATAGACTAAAAGAATGAGGTTTCTTTTTTTGGCTTTTCGTGGACAGTGTTTTAGACACGTACTTAGACACGTACAAAATAATTTAAATTTTTCTTAATTACAGAGCAAATAAAATTTATTTTTGAGTGAAAGTTTTTATATTAAGCACGTACAAGTTGAAATTCATACGAAGTTGCATGAAATGAGCAAGCAATAGGTACTTACATTAATTTATTTGTACTATTGAGCACGATCTTTTTTGTATCGAAACTTTTTTAAGAACAAAGCAACTCAACCAATAAATTAAAAAAACAACTCTATAACTCACTTGTGAATAATAGCAATGAAAAAGTCACAGTTTGATAACAGGTATCATTATGTGCCCAATTGCGGTGAAATTAGAGCCACTTTATGAGCAAGTGTGTTGAAAAATATAATTACGTAACTTGAAAACATGATGTTTTGTTTATGGAGATATTTTGATAATTTTGTTTTCAAAGGAAACGTCGCGGAGAACTATTTTATCCGTTTAAATCATTTAAATCGGTCCACGCGTTTATGAGAAATTAACTCATTACTGAATGCTAAGTTAAAAGGGTTAAGGACGCCCCTTACTGCGATACGTTTGTTTTGATCGTGTTAGCGACACTGCCTTTACATTTTATTCGTACCGTTTTGAAATATTAGAATACATTGGTAGACAGGTGTTAACGACTTTTATTTTTTTATTGTTATCTGGCGGTGACTTTAGTTCATTTAAAATTGAATCTTCTACTTTTAGAGTCGATGGAAAACTCTTGAAATATTTTGGGCCAAGTATGTCAGTGACCAAAGCTGAGGTGTATGGGACACATGCCGAGGTGCATTCAAAATTGAATGAACTGCGGGGTAATTGCGTAAACACAAATTCACACAATCGTTCGCAATGCCTTTCATTTTGTCAACAGTTATTAAAATTTTGCTGTAAATTTATACTTTTAATTAATTAATGTAAGTAAAATTAAAATTAGATAATCAAAAAGTTGAAAAAAGTCAACAGTAAATTGCGTGTTTTACGTTGTCGTGCAGATTAATTTTTAATCAAATGAAGATTGTGGATTGGGAATTCATTCGTTTATGATTGAAAATATGATTTAGTGTGTTATGCAATTAAGGGCCTGGTTGGGGAAATAGTTATTTTTTAAATCCACATGACCCACCGCCAGTTCCAGAGAAAATTTATTGCTAAACTTACCTAACTACTGGTGTGAAGAATTTGCATTTGTAATGGTTGACCGAATTGTCAACAGCTAATCACAGAAGTTTATGGGCATTTGATATTAATTTGACACATTAATTTTGTGATACAGAAAAAAAAAATGTAAAAAAAAAAAAATCTGTTTATTTAATTTATCAATCAAATAATTACATTGCGTGACACGATTTCAATACCCGGCAAACAAATAAGTAGTTGTAATAGAATCTCGGTTTAAATATCTTTATTCTCATTAAAACAATAGTCACTTACATGAGAACAATAAAAAATAAATTAAAAATGTTATCCCAGTGAGGGTAACAGAAAAACTAAATATGGTTAGTTGTCGAGTGGTTAGGTCTGGACTGGACTGGCGGTGGCCCAACTTCAAAGATTTCATATACCGATTTTTACAAGAAATTCAATGCAGTGTCTCGTCATTGTCTAAGGTCACTAACCTTGTTTAACACGGAGTCCCGACGCTACGAAAGAAAATTTGGTTCTAATAAATATTACTAGATGGCGCGGTAATGATGTGTAAATTCAAAATTTTCTAGAAAAGCTTATTTTAAAAGGTTTTGTTTCATTAAATTTATTTTTAATATTAGGATGGCAATATAATTTTTTTGGGTTCAGTACCCGATGAGTCCGAAAGGAGCTCTATTTATGATTTATTTATTTATTTAGACTTCATGCACAAAAGGTACAAAGGCGGACTTAATGCCTTAGGCATTCTCTACCAGTCAACCAAGGGTGGTGAAGAGATAACATGGCAGGTGCATTGTTTAAACAATAAAAAAACGACTTTTTCATTAACATACTAAAATAAGTAAAATACACGTACATATATACTGAATATAATATATACTTATATAAATATATATATTTATGAAGTAACAGAAAAGGAGAAAGTGAGATCTTCTCTCTGTCTCTCTATTGCTGTCACTCACGTGTCCATCTGTCCGTCTTCTGGCACAAAATTTTGTTCTGAAGATTTTTTTAACTTCCCGTTGAACTATGAACTTGAAATTTGGTGATAATATTTATTATTACATATACTTTACTAACAAATACCAATATATTCTACATTTGGTACGGGATCCTAAATGTGCGAAGACCAACACGCACTTGGCCGGTTTTTTTAAATAGCTGAGGAAATACTCACGAATATTAATATTTATTTATCAAACAACAAAAAAAAAACGAATTCTGTCAAATCAAACTCGCGATGGCTTTCAGTTGATAGATTAAATGTTAATTGTAATCTAATTAACAACGCATCCAGCGGGTACTTGCGCAACACACAATTTTACATACACTCGATCACAAATCCTTTTATTTTGTCAATTTATAAGTATACGTATGAAGCAATGACTTTGGAATTTCATTCGATTGTGATTGAAACTCTGATTTAGTGTGGTACACAATTAAGGTATTGATTGTGTTACATAATCGCAATTTATTTGTACAGAAGATTTTTTTGTCTACAATATCTGAGTTAAAGGGAAATAAGTTTATTCCAAGCTGCCAGAAATGCCTAGCCATTTATTGATAATTTCCTGTATTTAAAACTAAAACTTTTTATTAATAAATAATATTTTAATAATGTTTCTTTTATTTTTCATTCCTAAGATCTCCAAACCAATATTTCTAATATCATTTATCCCAGTGCTTTTCAAACTGTGGGTCGCGAATCCTCTACTGAGGGGTCGGAAGAGGTCGCGAAAACTACCTCAGTAAAAAAAAAAAAAAAGTCACAAATAAAGATTTGTTAAAAAAATGTTAACTAAAGGATATAAACATTTGTATGTTAATACAAATTAACAAAAAATAACCTATAAGTACTCGTTCTGCGAAGGTTGCGCTTGTTTCTCATTAATAAATTTCTTCCAAAATGAATCCGTTTTTGCTAGATTGAGAATTAAATCATCTTCCAAATTGATGAAAATTTCAACTCGCACAAGTAACAGGTGGCAAATAGAATCAAAGTCAAGTCAAATTTTTAAGTCAACATTGAAGTATGCCTGTTGTATTAATTCTGGGTATTTTGTTTGTCTTTTTAACCAAAAGAAATCCAAATTAGCAGACTTGAATTCCAAGTGCAACATCCCATCGGCAGATAATGCCAGCAGCTTTTCTTTGAGTTTGTTTGCCAAATTTGCCTCATTTATTGCTGCATTTGCCTCATTTAAAAGCAGATTTAAGATTCACCTTTGCCCAGTGTTTTCCGATATCTCTTGTACTGAGAAGTAATGACACCATAATGACATAATTCTTCTTTCAAAGAAAATCTCATAAAAATTCCAATAAGCCCATACACGACTAGGATACATTGTTTTATTTCGTATTTAGTGGTTCTCGAGATTTGCGCTTAGCAACACATTTAGCGATTCATTTTTAGGGTTCCGTACCCAAAGGATAAAAACGGGACCCTACTACCTGAGACTCCGCGATCCGTGTATGTCTGTCTGTCTGTCTGTCCGTCTGTCACCAGACTGTGTCTCATGAACCGTGATAGCTAGACCGTTGAAATTTTCACAGATGATGCATTTCTGTTGCCGCTATAACAACAAATACTAAAAACAGAGTAAAATAAATATTTAAGTAGGGCTCCCATACAAAAAACGTGATTTTTTGGCAGTTTTTTTGCGATAATGGTACGGAACCCTTCGTGCGCGAGTCCGACTCGCACTTGGGCGGTTTTTATATTATAGATAGATAACTAACCAACCGCGAGTCAGTCTCAAGCACGAAGGGTTCCGTACCATTGTCGAAAAAAACGGCGAAACGTGATTTACGTTTGTTGTATGGGAGCCCCACTGAAATATTTATTTTATTCTGTTTTTAGTATGTTTGTTGTTATAATGGCAACAGAAATATATCATCTCTGAAAATTTCAACTGAGATACAGCCTGGTGACAGACAGACAGACAGATAGACGGACAATGGAGTCTTAGTGATAGGATCCCGCTTTTATCCTTTGGGTACGGACCTCTAAACACAGTTTTTTGACACAGACAGAACACAACAGCAACAGACAAGAATACAAAAAAAATGTTAAATCAATAATTGCGCTGAGCGTCCCTATACCGAAAGGATTATCACATTATGTACAACGAGACTATGCAGGTACAACATCTAATTGAACTTGGCTCCAGTGAAAATGTAGGTATCTTTAAATAGTATAAAACAAAGTCGCTGTCGACGTCATTTGTTTTATCAGGTTTTTCCATCTACAGATTTTGTTACGGTTTTCATTAAAAGAAAGAGCAATAAACGAGGAAGGTTTTCGTATAAAATTTGCCCCGTCCGCAGCCGGGGCGCGTCCGCGGGTCGCTAGTTAAGACGACGACTAACACCAACGACCTTGAGGGAACAAAACGCGCACTCGTTTCACACCCGCGCGACCCAAAATTTAGTAGTTTTTTGTACTTTTCTTATTATTCTAAGACTTTAAAAAAAAAAGCTTCAGATCAAAATGTAGATAATTAAATTGTCTTTGAAATGGTGTCAACTTCATTACAATACGCTCATCGGTTTTTGTGTGATTGTCGTGTTTTTGTCTGTTTTAGACATAACTTTACAAATTAATTACACTATGTTATACGAATAAAACTCAAAATTTGCTCAGATCAAATTATTAAGAAAATATTCTAATATAACATATATTTTTTTCAAAAAATTACGTCTAGCCATTTTGACGTGATTCTCATTTGAAAATCAGCTACTCAAGGGAATCGGCGCCTTAAAAAATTGGTTGTCTGTAAAGTCGGCTTACGGACGATAGTTTAACGTGACAACGCCACATACATAACGATACAATTAACGTCATTGTAACGTTACAATGAGCGTAACGTTACATTGAGTCATCCTTTTTCGTACGTGCAGACGGCGTTCATCGATTTATTAGATGTTGTCACGTCAAAAAAACTTGGGTAGTCTTTAATAACGAGCGTGACTTTTGACTCTAGTCTAATGGACACATTCCAGTTCAAACACTATCCGGTAACAGTCGTGTCGCTTGACGGCAAATTTTCTCGATTAACCGCCATTGTCTTATCTGTTGATAATAATGACAGCTCCGTTCGCATTTGATGACGACGATTCCGCGCGCATTGGGAGAATGGCGAGAACTAGGGTGGTATATAATTGTTCTGTGATTAGGGTTCGTCGGGTTGAGAAGACCAGCCAAATTCCCTTTTGATTATCCATTCGGTGTAAGTTTACATTCTGAGGCCTTAGTGCGAGTTTTTACTCACGCTCAATCGCGTTAACGTTAACGCCAATTTGTATTGAAACTAGATAAGCGCCGTCTGGTAACGGCAAGGCAAAACCTCTTTTTTTTGTATATATTTTGACATAAGAGACCGTTTACGTTATCACGAGTGAGTACGTTAAAAAACTCGCACTAAGTACACAGAGGCCTTAGTGCGAGTTTTTACTCACGCTCAATCGCGTTAACGTTAACGCTAATTTGTATTGAAACTGGATAAGCGCCGTCTGGTGACGGCAAGGCAAAACCTCTTTTTTTGTATACATTTTGACATAAGAGATCGTTTACGTTAACACGAGTGAGTACGTTAAAAAACTCGCACTAAGCACACTTATCTAAGTGTGACAAGTGACAATAAGCTTCTATTTTACGTTGTTGCAAGACATGGTGACTGTGATGAATGAAGCTTTTAAGTTAAAAGGGATAAATATAAATGTGAACAAGACATGTTTGAAAGAGATAGAGAAGACGATGTATCGGAGTGTGAACTGCGTGAAGTGAAAATAAAATGTGATAAGAGTGTGGAGCAAGTAAACGAGTTTGTATATTTGGAAAGTATAACTTACTTTCAAGTGCAAGGGATGGAAAGATTAAAGAGGATTTGGAAATGAGAGGGAACGCAGGAAATAAAGTGAATGGTGCTATATATGCCGTGACCAGCCAGTCGAATGGTTTATATTTCTATGGTTTGGGCATGTTGAGAGAATGAATGAAGGTGACTAGTAAAATGTGTTTACTAGGCAGACGTGAGATGAATCACCGGCTTGGACGCCCTATAAGAAAATACATAGATCTTACAGAAAGTAGTTAAAAAAAAGAAATTTTTAAAGTCGAAAGTGCAGGGTGGTTTTTTCGAAAAAAAATTTGGTTGCGCGGCATAAGAATAGAAAACATTTATTAGACACTAGCTGTTCCCCGCGGCTTCGTTCCCGTGGACCACCCCACAGGACCCGTTTTTGGGATTAAAAAATAGCCTATTTCACCCTGGAATAATTTAGCTTTCTATTAGTGAACGAATTTTTAAAATCGGTCCAGTAGTTTCGGAGCCTATTCGGTACAAACAAACAAACAAAAAAATCTTTCTAAGACGACCCACTGACCTATTGGTATAGATAGACACAACACAACATCTATAATCACATAGATATCGGTGAAGAATCCCAGCATTATCCTGAGCGATGTTCGTTTTGCATAAGACGCATACTATCCCTATTTGTACCTACCTACTTTTTTTTTCTTCTGTTTCCTGCTCAACGCAGCAATCTATCTTTAGACATTTAGATGCTCCATTGTTTGAAGTTATTTCTGTAAAGGGCTTTACAGCAATGAGGAATTGTCCATTGACCACTCTCCCCTAATCTGTTGGGAACCGGTTTATTAGAGTTGGAACACTGTTCCGCCTCAGTCTTGTGTATAAAATACTTCCAGGTCCTGTTAAACCACAGCCAGGGAGTTGACATGTTTGGTTATTTTTTCCTGGTAGTTTTAACTACTGGCAGCGATTTCTTGTTTCACCCTTTTGAGCTGCAGAATTTATTTATGAAAAATGCTCATGCATACTGCACTACCACGGGGAGATAGTGCAGTTATGTGAGACTCTAACCCACTAAAACTCCACACGGTGTCCTCCTCTGCCGCTTATGGCGGGAAACGGGCACGCGTGCTCGCACTCACCGCGAACCCGTCGCGGCTATCCGTCACGGACCCATGCTCGGGGGAGTACACCCCATCACCGGCGCGACAGAACACACTGTACGCCGTGACCACCCCAGGGACCAAATCAGCACATGGGCGCCAGACGACCCCGTGTATGGCACCCTTGGTCCCTCTGTGACGGGTCAATGGCTCTGCCACCTACCATTTTTCGACCGCAGGGGGTAGGGAGAGCGGCTAACACAATACCGACACCTGCGGCCCACCGCGTCCGCCATCAGACAGAGGCGACCCCGTCCGGGCCGTGGAAGCTAGGGAGAGCGGCGCACCGCAATACCGGCACTCCTCTCCCGCCGCGGCCTCACGACGCTATATGCTTTCCAAGTCTCGGAGGAGTCTTGATTTAGCATTCGTGGCCGGAAGCCCGAAAGTACACCGAGCGTGCATGTGTTATGAATGTAAGATAGGCAGTCGAATTCATGTTAAATAGGTTCTGATTTTCAGCTTCATCCAATTAGACTAGCAGCCGACCCAACACAGAAGACACAGGTTCCAGAATCGGTAATACTGCCTCATGATTATAATCTCCTGGTACTTTGTTAGTCTTTACCGCTAATGATTCCAGCCCCGCAAATACTTCTTCATGATTCTGGCATCCTGGTAGTTTGGCTATAAATGCTTATACATGTTCAACATTTATAAAAATTAAAAGAGATGTGGGGCCAGTTTACCATTATAAATTTTTAAAAGGGGCAACTGAACCCTGGTCCCAGTTTCATAGTGGACCAAATGACCCCTAACCCGTTGTGACTACTATATTTTGTACCGTGCAGGTCGCTTGTTAAAAAAATGTGGGTAGTTTATAATAAAAAACGTGACTCTTAACTCTGAAGGACATATTCCAGCGCGAACACTAGCTACTCTCGAGTGGCGCTTGTCATATTTGTTGTCTATAATGTATCCTGCTTATAATTCTTTTGATGCTCCATCCCAGCTCATTGGTAAAATATTGTACTCACATTACGAATCGAAGGTGAGTAACTTTCTGATCGTGTGACGAGCTTGTCTTTTACGTTAGTTATCTATACAATATCGATGATCTTCTTGTATAAAACGGTTAAATTAACTGTGCACCTGGCACTCTGACGTCACTCTGACTCTCTATTGGCGCACGAAGCGATAATAATCGGAAGTCTGTGTAGAAAAACTATGAAAAAAAACCATAAAAACCGACTGCCGAAATTATGATTATTTTTCACTTTGTGGTGTTTTTATTAGGAAGTCGGTTGTATTTTTTTATAAATATTTTGTTTTTAAGTCATAGAATTATGTGTGTGGTGCTTTTTACGACTAAAGTTTGGATCACGAATAAGAATAAGAATAGAAAACATTTATTTATTTAAACTTCATGTAGAATAGTGGTACATACCAGTACCAGTCAACCTTTGGTTTAAAAAGGACAACGTTGTGAACGGATACAAAATAATATCGAAAAATAACAACTTGTATACGAAAATGTACAACACACACACACATGTGCACAATCGCAAAGAAATCATATTCCACAAATTACACTTTTTGAGTTAACTTTTATTCTGTTTCTGAGGGTGCAATATGTAGGTATGTATATTTTTGTTCCGTTCGAAGCAGGGGCGGGTCGCTAGTAAAAAATATGTGGGTAGTTTATAATGTATAGCTTATAAGCGTGACTTTACTCTGAAGGACATATTCCAGCGCAAACACTAGCCAGAGACAGTCGTGTCGCTTGATTTGCTATCAACTAATTCATTTACCGCCATTGTCAAATTTGCCAATAATAATGTTATCTGGTAGCAATCCTTTTGATTCCGCAAACCAATTCATTGGGAAAGTATTGAACGCACAGTACGAGTTGCGCGTGAGTTACTTACTTCTATTATTTATACAATCTCTGTCAACTTAACTGTGCACCTGTGCACTATAGCGTCACTCAGACGTTCGACTTTCGCTATTGGCGCACGAGATAAATGCTAGCTACGCGCGGGTAGGCTCCCAAGTGGGATCGCATTCCAGCAAGGTGCACAGTTTAACCGTGTTCGTTTCTGATTAATTTCGTTGCGGGATTCAAGTCAGTTGAGTTGAATCATTACTCCGGAACTCGTCGAGCTTCATTGACGCGATTTTCTGGTTGCCATTGTTGATTCTGGCTCAGTGGCAAGACGTTATGAATTTTATAGCGAGCTCCTACCAGCCTACCGCCCTATTATTCTTCCGTACGCCGACCGAGACCGTATGTATTTTGAACTTTCTCATCACATGATATTTTTGATAATTGTTCCTCTATTTGTGGAGAACGGGTTAGGGTTCTCCACAAATAGAGGGATTGGAAGGGTTCCTTTTACTGCGGACATATTTTTATTAAAAAATACTGTCACAAAGGCCATTTTTCCTTTCTATATTTTTTGTATAACTACCTACGGCTGTTTATTTTTAGCAAACTTCCAAAAAAAAGGCGATTCTCAATTCAGTTTAAACTACCCAGTACCTACGTACCCGTTAAAACAAAAAAGTTAATAAAAAAATGAGAATTAAAACCAGAAACAGACTTCCAAAAATAAAACTATTTTACACTTTGTAGTGTTTGTATTAGGAAGTGGTTCGAATTTTTTTGGCAAAAGTTTTTTTTCATCATAAAAAAATGTGTGGGTAATGTTTTCGAGTAAATTTTCGGTTGCGCGGAATAAGAATAAGCATAGAAAACATTTATTCAACATAGACAGAACACAACGGCAAAAATCGCAATCGCAACAGCAAAAAAGAAGGACAATTTATTATAAATTGACGGCGTTTGTAATAACCCGGTGACATATTATTTTATGTAATTATGTAGGTATATTTGTTCCGTGCGAAGCCGGGGCGGGACAATAGTTTAAAAAATGTGGGTAGTTTGTAATAAGGAGCGTGACTCTTGATTTCATAGTCGAGCACAGTGCAGCACAAACACTAGCCGGAGACAGACGTGTCGCTTGATTTCAAAATGTCTGTAAGCCCCGCCAAACGCCCGCATATAGAACTCCCGTATAAAATCGAACACACTCAATTCGTGAATGAAGATATTATCCAGAACATTGTGGTGAGTTGCTTTCAAGTGCGACCAGTACCGATATCTACAATATTGGTGTTTCATTGTGTCAACTTTGATTTTCTTATACCTCCGCTGGTCTTTTCTGATTAATTTTGTTGCGGGATTTTCTTGGATCGTTTCGCCGGGACTCTTGGAGCTTCATTGATTTTGTGCTTTTCTGGTGGCCGCCACTGTTGATTTTGGCAGTCACAGGGATTAGGAATAGTGTGGTGCACTTGTTTCAGCCTACCGTCATGCACTTTTATTCTTAGAAAAGTTTTAGGTTACAGATTTATGGCACGTGCTGCAATTGATTTTAAAATTAACATTACGTCTAAACGAGTAGTAGTAATTAAAAAAAAATAAGTTTTACTAGACCATTTTTTTAATTTTATTTGTATAATATAATGTAATTAATTTGTAAAGTTATGTATAACGCGGACAAAAAAACGACTATCTCACCAAAACCGGCGGGCGTGTTTTATGAAATTATCATTAAATAAAGACAGTTTCATATCTACATTTGGTCAGTGGGTCGTCTTTTTTAATCTACGGCTTTTCATTTTAACCTCGGGAAATTTTTACTCCGTTTGCAACTAAAAAGTGAAAATAAATAACTTATATCCAAAATAAATAAAAATATCTTGTTGAAAAACGTATATTAGATGGAGGATGTATGTGGGTATCGAAACCTCTTCTTGAAGCATAGAAACCGGAGGGACAGCGAATAACCCCAATTAAAAAAAAACGATAAGTTCACCGTGCAGTTTAGTTTGGTTGTCAATGACGTGTCACTGCCTACAAGAATTCTGCGTCTGCCTTAAGCTTCTTACTCACGATTACGACCGTAAAACGGCTAGGTTTAAAGGTTTGAAAAAAGTAATATAAATATAATCGAAGTTTCTGTTTGTAATTTCAAAATAACAGCTTTTTACTAAATGTGAAAGTATGAGTATTTAAGGTACTTAGAGTTTTTTTTTTAATCTGTCAAAATCAAAATCATTTTGTTTTTTATTTCACATAGGCCTACATGGGCACTTATAAAACGCCGACAAAAGGTGCACAGTTCGGGTTGGTCGTTTCCTATGGAGAAGAACCGGCAAGAAACTCCATGGTCTGTCTGTTTGTCGGCTAATCTCGGGTAAACCGATTTGACGAGACTTTCTGCAGCATTTAGGCTTAGCACGCACTGCGATTATAATTCGCGCGAATTTTATTCGCGAGAATTTTTGTCCGCGTACTGAATTTAACTAACACGCACTGCGGATAAAATTTCGCGCGATTTTTGTCTCCTTCTACCTGTTCATAGAGTTCAAAATATTCGCGCTAATTTTATCCGCGCCGCGGTGCGGTGGATTCTGTGGCAAAACACTGATTTCTTGCGATATTATTTCCGCGCGATTTTTTTTCCGCAGTGCGTGCAGCTTCATACATTTCCATAAGTCACAGATGTGCGGAAAAAAATTCGCGCGAATAAAAATCGCAGTGCGTGTTAAGCCTTAGCTGAAGTAACTTTGGCTACTTTTTATTTTAGAAAAAGGATTAGAGTACCGCGCGAAAAATAAAAACCATGTATTTTTTTAGTTTTGCGAGTTTGACGCGGACGAAGTCGAAGGCAACCGCTAGTAAATAATGATAATACCAACAGCGCTCTAGTTTAAAGCTGTGTTGTTTTATAAAAAAAATTACTAGTATCGGTCAGGCGTTGACCACGGAACAATATTGAAGTACCTACAAATCTTAAAAAAATGGTATCCAGACTGGGTGCTATATTGCCTATAGTTTTAGGTAGGTAATCAATACACTAAACCACCTTAACCTATATCGTTCTGTCTGTCTGTCAAGCCTTTTTTTCTGAAGTGTGTTGTTGGGCACATCGAGTTGTAGAGAGAGACAGCCACACAAGTATGAGTAAAAGGGACGGCGCTCTAGATATCTGAACTTTATTTAGAACTCCATGGATTTAGTTTGTATCGACAGTTAGGCCCGCTTGTGCCACCCTGGGTAATGTTACTAACTCCGAGTTAGTAGCTTATTTGGACAAGTATGTATCCTTGTAACCTTGTTAGCATTTAACTCCGAGTCAAGATTTTTGCGCAAGCGGGTCTTGGAGACCTTGCTAGGCTTATTACAATATTATTTTTCTTTCTTTTTCAGAGGAATCAATCTCTGGGCGTGCCGAAATGGAAGTTGTCAGATGGCAGAGAGATGCCAGCCATCGCGCTAGGTACATACCTAGGTTTTGATGAGGTTAGTGTCACGAATTAATTTCATTTGTACCTATATTCTCAAACATATTACATTGTGTCGAACATTACAATAGCTAATTAAAGGACATGGACAGATTTTGTATGGGCGTCGGCATAGTTATCGAATTTAATTTACAATAATGGTTCTTGCTGTTTTATATTCGTGAATATGAGCGCATTCAATTGCTATAAATAAAAAACTCCAAGAACTCGTCACAACAACAGACTAGTCGAAAACAGTTTCATAAACCTATTATAAAGATCGTTGCAATAAGTGTACAGATAATGATCTAGCTATTAAAAAAACGCCAGGCGCTTTAAATTAGCAAACAGTTGTGAGAATACAGTTATCTGATATGGTTTTAGCATTATTTATTTAATATATTCTTTACTAAAAAAATATATATACATGGACAAAAAATCATAAAAGCAAGTGTAAAATGGGCAGTCTTATCGCACGGGGCAATCTCATATTACTAGTAATTTAAACAAATAAATGGACTCCTAAGATGTATAATGATTAGCATGTTATTAAACTGAGTCTGGTTGAGCTTGAGCCTCAAAAAATGTGGCATTAATAACAAAGAATAGCTTTACTATTTTATTTCTTTTATGTACCTATATTTCTAAAGGTGTCTTATATATTTTTTTTTAAAGTTACCAATTATCAAAGGAAAGAATAAAACAAACGAGTAAAAATAATTATTTATTGGATACACAATATTTTTATTTCACACACCTGGATGTGTATAACTAATTGTATAATAAGTTGTAGTAGGTTGATTGGACTGTAGGCATAGCATGTAGGTATAATGTGGTTTAGGTAGTAATATAGTGTTACGGTCCCTGCGAAAATACTCCTTTGAACAGGCGGTAATGGTGCTGGTGGTGGAACAAGTGGGTTATCCACATGAACATTAGTGGCTGCTGCATTGTTGTCCGACACCAATCCCTGCCTGTCTCGTAATGAGTTATGCGCTGCCTGTCTATTTGCTCGCATCCAACACAAATGGCATATATAGTTGTTTCTTGCGGGCTGAAAACAAACAACAGTAAGCATAAAAATAGATAAAAAACTCATGTTTATATCATTTTTAGCAACAAGGGAATCTTTTGTTTACACCTGTGTATGTTTTCAAGTATTATATTATTTTGTCATGAGCAGTAAGTACTAAGATGTTACAAAATGCCTCTTTTAGGCAAGTATAATAATATATTTAAGATAGAAAATGCATAAAACACAGTTACAATCATACATGATACTTAGTCTCAATAAGAATACAACTAGGTACCTACTTATAATAATGAAAAACAAAATGCTTACCACATAATTAGTATTTTGTGTTAATAGAACAGCCGGCAATGGACACTCCATACTAACATTATGGTGTCTTATTTTTCTCACCGATTTCCCACAATCAACGCAAACCTAGTTATGCACTAGTAGTCTCTCATGTTCACCAGCTTCGGTATTTAATAATAATAAGCATGGATGACATATAAAAGTATCCAGAGGCAGCTGAAAATAAGATGCACTTTATATAATCGCGTATCATAAATAAAAGTAAATCAGATTAGGATAAGTTATTCTACTCCTACTGCATACCTGGGTTTGAGCGACGGTTATCCAACGTGAAAGTCTTGCTTGATAGTGTTCAGATAGCGAGGATATGATATGCCTTTGCAACCTTTGCACGGCTATTCCGCAGTTGATGCACCTCATAATGATCCACAAAACAAATCCGTAACGCAATGCAAATCAGAGTCCAGTGATGTTAACAAGGTTGGTAATTCGAGTGGTAGAGGTAGAAGATATCTTTCCGTTGAGATAATTAAAGCAAGAGTCAAAGAAAAAATCGCAAAAACAAACTGTTACTATAAAAGTGAACGTTGCTTTTGAAGTTTTTGAAGACATAGACAAAAATATCAGGTCTGACACATCGTCTGTCAAAAACGTCGCGTTCCGTTTTATGTATTTTACTTTGTGTGAAAAAATAAAAACTAAATAACTAACGCATCAAAATATGAAAAAAATATTTTATTTAATGCAAACAATACCAATAGAGACAGTTTCGTGTGAATAAAATGTTTCTAATAAGAGAACTTGTCGTACAATTCACGTCTAATAACTTACGTGCGTGGTGAGGAACGTCCAATAATATATTTTTTATCTTTCTCTATGGTCTATTATGGCGAAAGGTGACACATTGTACCTTAATTCGTCTTTGCACTACTTTTTATTTGGAAATAAAAACGTCAAGTTCAGAGAGGTAAAAAACTGTGTGATAATTCATTTTTAATTTTTTTTTATACAATATTATTTATTGTGTATTTGTACATAAAATGCACTTTTTGTCCATGTCCTTTAAATTAAAAAAACCTCCGCAGATGTTGTATGGGCGTCGGCATAGTTATCGAATTTAATTTACAATAATCGTTCTTGCTGTTTTATATTCGTGAATATGAGCACATTCAATTGCTATAAATAAAACACTCCAAGAACTCGTCACAACAACAGACTAGTCGAAAACAGTTTCATAAACCTATTATAAAGATCGTTGCAATAAGTGTACAGATAATGATCTAGCTATTAAAAAAAACGCCAGGCGCTTTAAATTAGCAAACAGTTGTAAGAATACAGTTATCTGATATGGTTTTAGCATTATTTATTTATTATATTCTTTAATGTTTACTACAAAAATATATACACAGGACAAAAATCATAAAAGCAAGTGTAAAATAGGCGGTCTTATCGCACAGGGCAATCTCATATTACTAGTAATTTAAACAAAGTAATGTACCCCTAAGCTGTATAATGATTAGCATGTTATTAAACTGAGTCTGGTTGAGCCTCAAAAAATGTGGCATTAATAACAAAGAATAGCTTTACTATTTTATTTCTTTTTTGTGTCTCTATTTCTAAAATATATATATTTTTAAAGTTACCAATTATCAAAGGAAAGGATAAAACAAACGAGTAAAAATAATTATTTATTGGATACACAATATTTTTATTTCTCACACCTGGAGGATGTGTATAATTAATTGTATAATAAGTTGTAATAGGTTGATTGGACTGTAGGCATAGCAAGTAGGTATAACGATGAGTAAGAAATCGAATCAACATGAAATGTATATATATTTTGACAGATTTTATTCAATAAATCTACCTAAAGTCTTGCTTGATAGTGTTCAGAAAGCGAGGATATGATATGCCTTTGCAACCTTTGCACGGCTATTCCGCAGTTAATGCACCTCATAATGATCCACAAAACAAATCCGTAACGCAATGCAAATCAGAGTCCAGTGATGTTAACAAGGTTGGTTATTCGAGTGGTAGAAGATATCTTTCCGTTGAGATAATTAAAGCAGGAGTCAAAAAAAAAAAAAAAAGATTTACAATAATTTCAAGCTCTTTTCATCATATTTCATGCAACTAGAAAAGCTAGTAATTAATTATGCTTAACTTAAATTACTTTAAGTTTCGAGTAATGAAAATTGACTATTGATTAAATGAAGGAAAAGAGATGAGTTATGCTGACAACATTAAGCACGCCACCCGTCGCGCGCAAACTTATCTTGCGCGCAATCTACGATAAAAGTGAGCGTTGCTTTTGAAGTTTTTGAAGACAGACAAAAATATCAGGTCTGACACATCGTCTGTCAAAAACGTCGCGGTCCGTTTAATGTATTTTACTTTGTGTGAAAAAAAAAACTAAATAACTAACGCATCAAAAATATGAAAAAATAATTTGATTTAATGCAAATAATTCCAATAGAGACAGTTTCGTGTGAATAAAATGTTTCTAATAAGAGAACTTGTCGTACAATTCACGTCTAATAACTTACGTGCGTGGTGAGGAACGTCCAATAATATATTTTTTATCTTTCTCTATGGCCTATTATGGCGACAGGTACCTTAATTCGTCTTGCACTACTTTTTATTTAGAAATAAAAACGTCAACTTCAGAGAGGTATAAAACTGTGTAATAATTCATTTTTCTATTGTTTTTATACAATATTATTTATTGTGTATTTGTAAATAGATTGCACTTTTTGTCCATGTCCTATAAGAAAAATTAAATTATTCTTAATTCTATTGTAAGTACCTGCACCAAAAACAGCATTACGTACAGGATGAATATTGATAATAATAAGGGCCTGATCCAGAAAGCAGTACTGCTGGACACGGCTCGTATAGTTAGGAGGTTTCTCTCTCTGGAGCCCTGACCGCCGGTAGCTTGGACCCTGTTCCCGATACCGGGCCTCTATTTTTTATATTTTTAAATGTTTTTGTTTTTTAATTTATTTTATAAAAATATTTAAAAATGTAAATAATAAGAAAACTGATAAATAAAGGAGATAATAATAATAATAATTTTATTTATTTCCATCTTAGATACAGTACACCAGTAGTAAACATTAAAACATGGTTATTTATAACAAAAGTACTTAGGTACATAGTTTCTTAGCTTTTAATTTACACTCACTAAGTTTATAAGATAGGTACACTAAAAAACTAACTAGGAATATTAGATACTTGAGTATGAGTATATATGTATTGATTTCGTTATTATAGAAAATTTAGTAAAATACATTTTTAAAAAATTTAAAAAAATTATAAATCCAAATTATTTGTCAAATTGTCGGATTCTTGTAATCAAACAAACAAAATGGCCGCCTTGGTTTCGATTTTGCGCAGTGACCAAAATTCATCGTGTAGGTGGATGAAATTCAATTTAGTGATATTGACGGTAGTTGAAAAAAATCATTTCATCAGTCGTGAGGTGTCCCTACCATAAACCTACAATATTATTGCGCAGTTCAATTGAACGTTTTGGGATAGTATTTAAATGTTGCTCGATGATTTAACACAAGATTGAGGCAGCTTACAATATTATTGCGCAATCTTTTTAATTACAGCGTTTAGGGCGTATTGAGTAATGTTTTTTTAGTTTTCTACGTATGCTGCACAGGATTGCGCATAAACATGGCGGACAAAAATGCGTCGAAAGTTACGGCAAGATAATTTTTTATTAGCGCATCGGATTGTATATAAAATGACTAGCACAGCTGCAGCCAAAATTACATCATACAGAAATATTGACGCGAATGCCTTATCAATTTTATTGGCTAATATTATTTAAACGTTTCGAGTTCAAGAGGGTATTCAATATTTTTGCACAATTATTATGTTATATGGGACACATTTTTCTATCATCATCATCAGCCTATAGCAGTCCACTGCTGCATTTTTATGTAATAATATATAATTGTAGGCGAGGTAGTTATTAAGAGGAAACGGGGGCAGAGAGAGCCGACTGAGTTTCCTTAGTAAATAGTCATAATTCGAAGTTTGGCTCTCGTCTCTTTCCTCCTCCAATGTTGGACCAATTTAAAAGATATTCCGCAAACTGAAAATTAAAGATATATACTGTGTCCCTATGTTTTACTTTTTGATGATACATTATCTTTAGAAGCACTAGAGCCCTCAAAAAATGCTCAGAATTGCGCTGTCAACAGAGGCTTGGTGTTAAAATTTGACAAATATAAATGAAAAAAGAAAAACATAGGGACATAGTATATATCTTATTTTACCAGTTTATGGAATATCTTTTAAATTGGTCAATTATTGGAGGAGGAAAGAGACGAGAGCCTAACCTCGAATTATGACTTTTTACTAAGGAAATTCAGTCGGCGCTCTCTGCCCATATTTCCTCTTAAGGTTACACTAGTCGAAAATTCTTCCATACAAACGTAGTCTAGGGATTATTCCACTGTTTGAGAATGTACGTTCAAAATAAAAAGTGATATCAATTTGTCTCATCATTATCTAGCCCTGTATGGAAGCAAAAAAGTAAAGAAAGAAAATATTTGAAAGTTATGAGCGTCGAAAGTTCCACATTTCGACACTAATTTTAACGCATTTTTGGGCGCAAATAAATGCCATAAGAAGACGGATAATTGAAAAACGGCCACCATACAGGGATAGATTAGTAGTTCAACAATGCAAGTAATTTAATTTTGAACAGATACGTTTAATCGTTTTTTCATGATATCCAGTTTCCCAAAGGTCTGTTTATAAAATTTCGCGCGCTCGGTTTCGTCCTAAATCATTATCAATTTCGCTACAAATTTGCAAAAGTGTGTATTCGTACGCGAACTAGCTTCCTACTGCTCATCACAGCATCTATCTCTTCCACACGTGTTGTCGGTTGATATAAAATGCATTTTAACCCCGCGCACAAAATAGTTCGTGCCATTATTTTTAAATTTCTGAGGCATACCACTCGATTGTTAAAATTTGCATTGTAACACATTTTGGTGCAAAAAAACTGTAAAAACGTGAAAAAAAATACTATCAAACGAACCTTCACTGTATTTAAAGAAAAAAATATTCACGAACCTAGTAAACCCTTTTTCTTGCAAGTCGCTGCTATGTTAACACAATCTATTGCCGTGAAACGGGATCGAACGCGATTGATGTACTTACAAAAATAATAAGATTAACCAGATGAAAAACGATAGTTACGACGGCACGGTTTCTTTGTATGGGATGAGGCATCTGTATGCTAGTATTATATTATCTGTATTGTCGTTTTCCACATAAAATAAGGTAATGTAACTTTTCTCATGAAAATGTAACCTTTTTGAGATGTCTCATATAATTGACTATCTGCCACTGGCAACACTGCAATAGGCTCGTCCTGTATGAAAGCAAATGAGCTAATAAATGTGTGTTTACTATAGGTTCCTGGTACCCCCACCTCTGCCCAATATTTCAAGGAAACGCGCGTGATGTATGTTGTATTCTTTTTTCAGAATGGTGTAGTGCTGTCGAAGAACAAGGAACTCCGGGACATAGTTTTGAAGGCTATCGATGTTGGCTACAGGCACTTCGATTCAGCCGCCATTTATTTGAATGAGGATGAATTAGGAGAAGCTATCAAAATTAAGATCGACGCGAAAGAAGTTTCTAGGGAGCACCTCTTCATTACCAGCAAGGTAAGGTTGCCGTCACCCTACCTCTTGGGTTACATAGCTATAGAAGACAGTTTTGAAAGAAAAAACGTTTTATAGATCAATTTCCATTGAAATGATCACTACATATTATAAAATAAGGTCCCCCGCCATGTCTGTACACGATAAGCTCAAAAACTACTGAACGGATTTTCATGCGAGTTTTCAGCAATAGAAAGAGTGAGAAACGAGGCAGGTTTTAGTGTATAATTTGTCACGGGCGAAGCGGGGGCGCGTCGCTAGTAGTTTCATAAACATAAGTAACGTTTTTAGCTTAAAAAACTTTTTTGTCAAAAAACGAAGAAACGAAAACAGGAACACCGACTTCCGAAATTGAAGTTATTTTTCACTTCGTAGTGTTTTTGTTTGGAAGTCGGTTGTAATTTTTGAAAAAAAGTTTTTTTATTTTTCATTTTTTAGTTGTGGTACATGATGGAACACTTTGGGCGTTATAGGTACCCCAACCCTGAGGTACCTATAACGCCCAGTGAAGCCAGAATAGATTAACCCAATAACATGAAACTTAATAAACAAAAATGGTTGAATGAGAGTATACCAGGGTGAACTGTTCACACCTGCGTACCCTTTTAAAGCGTACCAGTGTGATGTTATGTTATAAAATGGTATAAACAATAAACAGAAATGCGATTGCAGCTATCCCGAGTGATTTGCCGTCATTTATTGAAGAATTCTGATGTATATCGCCGAATTTCTTCATCAAATCTTGATGAAAATTAAATGGGACCACATGACAAACACCAGCTTTCGAATAAAAAAAGAATCATCAAAATCGGTTCACCCAATAACTTTCTGAGGTAACACACATAAAAAAAAAATATACAATCGAATTGATAACCTCCTCCTTTTTGCGAAGTCGGTTAAAAAATGATAGAAACCAAAAAATAACCATTTTTAAATTACTGCCAAAAACTCGAACAACATTAATTATAAGTATGTTTCACGCAATTACATTTTAATAAGTGGTATTGTCCTCCTCGGGCTCTGATTACAGTTTCGATCTGGTTTTGCATAGGTACCTACTGAAGACGAGGTTTCGGAGGCAATGTTGAGGAATATATTTTGAAAAACGTTACTATAATGTTGTATTCTATAATTTTCTAGAATTTCAAAGCAAGTTGAATTTTCTATAAAACGTTTTTATTTTATAACTAACCTCTATAGTTGGAAGAAATTGCAATTTGAAAAGTGTGGTACTAAGTCATGAAGGCCAGTGTATGTTAGGGTCGCCTTCAGTCTAACCCAATTAGCTATGTACCAGTATTTTACACGGAGCGACGCCACAACCCAGTAACTAGGTAACAGGATACCCCTTGACAAAACTGGTGTCAGATTTAAAGGCTTCTGACTACCTCACCGCCGCCGCCGTTCAGAGATCTTCAAATGCCAGCCGAGATCAACGGTTTACTGTGCTTTCCTAGACACTGATATTTCTCGGTTAGAATGGACCCATCCACGGACCGATTTCTACAAGCATTGCTGAACCTTGAACATCGACCAGTATGGCTGTAATTTCTTAGCCATGAGATTCTCGGTATATAGAAACATACAAAGTTTATTCATAAAGGTTAAATCCTGAGCCAAAATGTTCTGAAAATAAACCTAATATATGCTGTTTAACATATTTTCAGCTGTGGAACACTCACCACAAAAGAGAAGAAGTGGAACCAGCCATCAGAGAGACCCTGAACAAGCTTGGACTTAAATATGTGGACCTGTATCTTATGCACTGGCCAATAGGTTTGAATGTGAGTATTCTTGACCTGGAGGTAGATTTAAGGTAGGGTTACCAGTGCCGTAACAATAGGTTGGTAGAGCGGGTAAAATTACCCCGCTTAAAGGGGGGCCGTGGCCCAAAAGCCCGTGAAAACAGGGGGTATCATTTATTATTTAGGGGTACAATTTTGTTTTCAATCAATTAAAGTTAGGTACTAGGTTAGGTTAGGTTAAAACGGGCTGTTTTCCGCAACTCCACGACCAAGCGCGTATTTTGCGTACGGTAAGGAAGGTAGGTCTTCTTAAGTTAGGTACTAACTCAAGAACAAATATATAGTAAGTAGTAAGTAGCTGGTATAGTAACACCACTGGTCATTAGAAAGTAAAGACCTCCTTTTCTACGGTATTATAATACTTGAGATTTTAAACCTAAGTTACGTAGTTAGAAAAATGTACGCCACCAGTTGGCGCTACTTTCGAAAGAGCTTTCGTCTTTCCTTTGAATGAAGAATTGTTGGCAATTATTAGAGCAATTTGTGAGGCATATTCGCGCTCACAGACAAAGTGGCTGTGTGCCGAGAAGAGTAAAATAAAAATTGCACACTCTAAGAGCACAGTGTAAATGGATCTACAAAGTGGATCGACGACCTGCAATCAAATTAAGTAAGTGAATTCGGCAAAGGTCGGGAAAGGCAGCTGGCAAAGGTCGGAACCGCTAAATTAGAAAAGCGCATAGGATCTTCATTGTGGCCACGCTTGAGTGTGACCTTTGTCCTGCAAAGGACTTCTTCCAGCTTCTTCTTAAAAAGGCTTAATGTGTTTTCCCCGTTCCAGGCCGACTACACCATGTCAGACACAGACTTTATGGAAACTTGGAAAGGGATGGAAGACGTGAAAAAACTTGGTCTGGCCAGGTCCATAGGAGTGTCCAACTTCAATAAGAAGCAGCTGGAAAGGGTCATCAAAGAGGGGACTGTGACGCCTGTAGCTCTGCAGATTGAGGTGAGGCAAAATAAACAAGCTTAAATAATAAAAAAGATTTTTAAACAAGCAAAATTTTTAATTTATTTTTAACCCGACACAAAAACCTCTAAAAAGCAAAAAATAAGCCTCTTACTCGCGTAGGGGAACCGATAGGTGTAACATATCTACTAATACGTAAATGCTTTCCTTCCAGGTACACCCTCAAATGGTTCAAGAAGAACTGCTAAACTTCGCCAAGACTGAGGACATCCTAGTCATGGGCTCCAGTCCTCTCGGCTCCCTAGTCATGCGGTACGGTACGCACATTCCGGGCCCCAAGATGGATGACCCTTTGCTGGCGAAGATAGCTAAGAAGCATAAGAAAACTGCTGCCCAAATCGTTCTGCGGTGGTTGGTAAGTTACAATGGAAATTTATTTATTATTTACCAGTTTCTGCCAGCGGGTTCTCCCGCGTAAAAAGTGGTTTTTAATCCCAAGGGAACATTATACCGGGATGAAAAGTATAGCCTATGTGCTATAATAATAATAATGTTTATTCATTTAAAACATTGTAGTGCATGCTGACAGTTTACAGTAATCGTTTACCTTATAGTGTACTACAATAAAAAGGAGGGTGTGGTGTTGCATTCCTAGCTAGGTTCATTAACACAGTGCCGATCCCCAAGGAAAGAAACGATAAATCTTACACAGTATGTATTATGGGTGCTCGCTAAAGCTCTGCCCCGAAGTCGGCTTTCACATGTGCAAGGCACGAAACGATGTTGTTTTTGTATGAGATTTTCTACCGCGCAGCCACCGTAGCCAACCTCAGGGCGGCCAAGAAGTTTGGCGAGAACTATACATTATGATGTGCTTACTACAAGCAATGTTGATACTGAACTTAAATCTAAAAAGCAAAACAAAAAGTTAAAAATGCTATTCAGATCAGATCTGTTCAGCCTTTCTGGCGTGATTGATCCATCAAAACTTTCGCATTTATAATAAACTAGCGACCAGCACCGGCTTCACCTGTAACAAGTTATACACAAAAGCCTTCCTCATTTCCCACTCTTTCCATGGTGAAAACCGCATGAAAATTACACCTATTAAAATTAAATTTTGGATACTCGTTTAGTTTCGATGACAATGCATTATTGGGTTTTCCCAATTGAAGTTTCTCAGTGGAGTAGAGTTGGAGAAGGCGTTATGTTATATTATTAATCATTAAAACAATGTTTTTGTACAGGTCGAAAGAAACGTGGTGCCACTCCCCAAAACATTGAACCCGGAGAGGCTCAAGGAAAACTTCAACATATTCGACTTCAATATAAAAAAATCGCACATCGATAAGATCAGTGCATTACACTTAACATATTCAAAGCATCGTATCAATCTGCCTTCGTTTTGGCAGACACACCCTAACTACCCATTTGAGAAGATCGAGGAGCCTATCGCTGATCCGTTCAGAGCTATTTATGGTAAACAAGCCTCTGCGGCTGAGACACAGGCTAACGCCGCTTCCGGGACACAAGCCCTCTCGGAGTGTGGGACACAGACATCTTTTTCGACTGACACACAGACCTCTTCTGCGACTGAGACACAGGCCTCTTCTTCTTATGAGTCAGAAACCACTTCTGTATCTAGTACAGAAGCTTCTTCTGCAGCTGGGACAGAGGCCGCTACTGCGTCTGAGACACAGGCTTCCTCAGCATCTGAGACACCGGTCTCTTCTGCAGCTGGGACACATCTATCATCAGATGCTGGGTCAGAAGCTTCTTCTGCGACTGAAACACAGGACTCTGGGACACCAACCTCTTCTGTTGCTGAGTCGGAGACCTCTGCTGCTGCAGGGACAGAGGCCTCTTCTGCTACTGGGGCAAAAGCCTCATCTGCAGCTGGGAAAAAGGCCTCTTCTGCTGCTGAGACAGAGGCCCCATCTGCTTCTGGGTCAAAGGCCTCCTCTGTGTAAGAGGGCCTGGGCCAGAAGAAACCGCGCGGGGCCACTGTGGTTTGATGGATGACACGTGTTCGAATTTTTGGTTCAGGGACTTGAGCATGCACGAATTATATGTAATTGTATTTCTTGTTTATTTTTATATAATGTCACACCTGAATTTTGTAAAATATTTAATAAATTTTGTTTTATAAATTTTATTTTATTGAAGTAACTGCATTCAATATTTCATAGTCGTAATCTGAGAAAAATGTGGCATGCCTGTAACTAAATCAGATTCAGGACCATAGACCTACATAATTACGAGTATTCGTCTAAAATCAATTAGTTAATAAGTTGTTGGTGTGCCTTACATAAATAAATGAAAGTTTCACTCACCGTTTTGAGAATAGACTAATTGCAGTGGCATAACTGCGGGCCAATCGTGTAAATGAGGGCCCCTCACAAAAATTAAATTGGGCCCTATTTGTACTAAACTCTTTAAAGGTGCAAAACTCATCACCAACTCCTTATCATCCGCTGCAGGGCAAGCAAGGCTATTCACTACAACGTACCCGGTAGTTGTTAGTAGAGGCCGAAGGCACCCTTGAGCTTGGGGAGGGGCCCAGATCACTGTCCTACGGTAGCTACGCCACTGCCGAATTACA
This sequence comes from Orthosia incerta, assembly GCA_948252205.1. Classification (NCBI taxonomy): domain Eukaryota; kingdom Metazoa; phylum Arthropoda; class Insecta; order Lepidoptera; family Noctuidae; genus Orthosia; species Orthosia incerta. The sequence continues at coordinate 23,866,679 of OX411765.1, forward strand.
AAACTTTTCTTGCATATTCGCTTTAATATATTTGATAGTCTACAAGGAATATAGTATATCTGCCTGTAGGTTAAGAGAGTCAATAGCACAGTATAAATAATGGACGAACAGTACGGCAACTACCTACAAACGCTCGAAACGGCACACTCGCACAAACTTGCGCATCGACGAGACTGCTAAGCAGCCCGCACTACTGACAGCATCGCGAAAACTGCTTAGTTCTCGTCGATGCGCATGTTTAGGTGGGGGTAGGTGTAGGGTAGGTGTAGGGTAGGTGTAGGGTAGGTGTAGGGTAGGTGTAGGGTAGGTGTAGGGTAGGTGTAGGGTAGGTGTAGGGTAGGTGTAGGGTAGGTGTAGGGTAGGTGTAGGGTAGGTGTAGGGTAGGTGTAGGGTAGGTGTAGGGTAGGTGTAGGGTAGGTGTAGGGTAGGTGTAGGGTAGGTGTAGGGTAGGTGTAGGGTAGGTGTAGGGTAGGTGTAGGGTAGGTGTAGGGTAGGTGTAGGGTAGGTGTAGGGTAGGTGTAGTGTAGGTGTAGGGTAGGTGTAGGGTAGGTGTAGGGTAGGTGTAGGGTAGGTGTAGGGTAGGTGTAGGGTAGGTGTAGGGTAGGTGTAGGGTAGGTGTAGGGTAGGTGTAGGGTAGGTGTAGGGTAGGTGTAGGGTAGGTGTAGGGTAGGTGTAGGGTAGGTGTAGGGTAGGTGTAGGGTAGGTGTAGGGTAGGAGTAGGGTAGGTGTAGGGTAGGTGTAGGGTAGGAGTAGGGTAGGTGTAGGGTAGGTGTAGGGTAGGTGTAGGGTAGGTGTAGGGTAGGTGTAGGGTAGGTGTAGGGTAGGTGTAGGGTAGGTGTAGGGTAGGTGTAGGGTAGGTGTAGGGTAGGTGTAGGGTAGGTGTAGGGTAGGTGTAGGGTAGGTGTAGGGTAGGTGTAGGGTAGGTGTAGGGTAGGTGTAGGGTAGGTGTAGGGTAGGTGTAGGGTAGGTGTAGGGTAGGTGTAGGGTAGGTGTAGGGTAGGTGTAGGGTAGGTGTAGGGTAGGTGTAGGGTAGGTGTAGGGTAGGTGTAGGGTAGGTGTAGGGTAGGTGTAGGGTAGGTGTAGGGTAGGTGTAGGGTAGGTGTAGGGTAGGTGTAGGGTAGGTGTAGGGTAGGTGTAGGGTAGGTGTAGGGTAGGTGTAGGGTAGGTGTAGGGTAGGTGTAGGGTAGGTGTAGGGTAGGTGTAGGGTAGGTGTAGGGTAGGTGTAGGGTAGGTGTAGGGTAGGTGTAGGGTAGGTGTAGGGTAGGTGTAGGGTAGGTGTAGGGTAGGTGTAGGGTAGGTGTAGGGTAGGTGTAGGGTAGGTGTAGGGTAGGTGTAGGGTAGGTGTAGGGTAGGTGTAGGGTAGGTGTAGGGTAGGTGTAGGGTAGGTGTAGGGTAGGTGTAGGGTAGGTGTAGGGTAGGTGTAGGGTAGGTGTAGGGTAGGTGTAGGGTAGGTGTAGGGTAGGTGTAGGGTAGGTGTAGGGTAGGTGTAGGGTAGGTGTAGGGTAGGTGTAGGGTAGGTGTAGGGTAGGTGTAGGGTAGGTGTAGGGTAGGTGTAGGGTAGGTGTAGGGTAGGTGTAGGGTAGGTGTAGGGTAGGTGTAGGGTAGGTGTAGGGTAGGTGTAGGGTAGGTGTAGGGTAGGTGTAGGGTAGGTGTAGGGTAGGTGTAGGGTAGGTGTAGGGTAGGTGTAGGGTAGGTGTAGGGTAGGTGTAGGGTAGGTGTAGTGTAGGTGTAGGGTAGGTGTAGGGTAGGTGTAGGGTAGGTGTAGGGTAGGTGTAGGGTAGGTGTAGGGTAGGTGTAGGGTAGGTGTAGGGTAGGTGTAGGGTAGGTGTAGGGTAGGTGTAGGGTAGGTGTAGGGTAGGTGTAGGGTAGGTGTAGGGTAGGTGTAGGGTAGGTGTAGGGTAGGTGTAGGGTAGGTGTAGGGTAGGTGTAGGGTAGGTGTAGGGTAGGTGTAGGGTAGGTGTAGGGTAGGTGTAGGGTAGGTGTAGGGTAGGTGTAGGGTAGGTGTAGGGTAGGTGTAGGGTAGGTGTAGGGTAGGTGTAGGGTAGGTGTACGTAAACGATGCAAAAGGAGTAGTAAGGATCGTAGCAGGTGGCGTTTAGTAGTATTTGCCTACTCCTATGGAAAAAGGCGCGAGTTTATGAGATGCCAGCTCCATCATCTTCCTAGGTCAAGTAACATTCGATGTCGGCAATGGCAAGACAAAATGCCAAAACATAAGAGATTGATCACGTTGTGACATTTCGAAAGCGCTTGTCGTTCCCATATATATTTGAGTTTCTTTTAATCGCTATAGTGACGCTTTCGTTAATAGATTGCCAGGCTGACAGGCAGGCCATGGGCTAGACCAGTGGTGGGCAAACTTTCTTAATGGAGGGCCAGAAAGTTTAAGAAATTTCTGAGGAGGGCCAGAATTATAGGAAAAATGCATTTTGTGTTGAAACTTTTAATATATAAAAACATTACAGCATTACACACTTGCACAAATGTTAAAAATTACAATTTAACTTTTATTTGAAGGCCCTGCCGTGGTAGGCGAGGCATGAGAGTCTCACTTCACACCCCGCCTCCCGCTACCCGCAACTCAATAATGAACCACACGGCTTGTCTAGGTGGCTCCTTTACCTATACTAAGTAGAATCTACTACTTTGAATACTATACACTTTGAAAGTTTATTCTGTACCGTCACCACCAATTCGAACTATACCGCGAAACTGTGTGCGGTATACCGACCACCAAGCTCCAGTAAAATTATATTTATTGACGAACTTAAAACTTCACTGCTAAACTTCACTAAAATCACAGAATTATTCTTATTGGGAGATACTAATATAGATATAAAAACGGATAATCCTGTAAGGCATAAATACAATAACATGTTATGTAGCATGGGCCTTTTGTGCGGGATCACTGAATACACTAGAATAGCAATATCTAACGGGAAAATAAGTAAATCCTGTATTGATCATATTTATGCGCGATCCCGTACACAAGACCTATTTACGGCGGCACTCGGTACCACACTGGCTGACCATCGCGCTGTGATGCTCGTGTTAGTATTGGAAGTACGTGTGACGTCATTTAATCATGAACTTTCACTTTTTAAGCACAATGGTTTGCTAAAAAATACAAACTGTCATATTTATTAAGCATCTACCGACAAATGTCTAAGTACCTACCTAAACTATTATTGTGTTGTCAAATACCTACAATTGTTAGAGTATCCACCTGAGTAAATATTTTTGTGTGTACAGGAAATAACTCTAAACTTACATATAAACCATAGTGTTGATATTCCTATAAAATATTACATAATTTATAATGATCATTGTGATGTATCCTGGATTTTATATTGCCATTTTAATATTATAAGTCCTTTGAGACAATTAGTACAAGACTGTCAGTCAGTATAAATTATTCTTTCGAATATTGGTTAAGAATGACTAAATAGGCGATATTCAATTCCTTAATTGTCTTGATACGTTTTAAAAAGGTTTCATTACTCAAGAATTGATTATTGATCTAATAAAATTGTGAGATTATTTATAGAAATGTAGAAAATGGTGGGGACATTTGACAGTTCGACTCGTTACTATAAATAGTGTGTAATTCGTTAGTTGACACACTTTGCTGTGAACTACAAGCCAGTACAGACCAGTTGCTATGTTGTGATATTGATATTATTTCCTGAATTGTTATATTTTGTGAAATATGGACTACACAAGCTTCACGTAAGTTATTTGATATTATAACTTGATTATTGCTAATGGTTGTGTTGAAAGTCTATTTCATGTTGTGGCCTTTATTCATAATGATGATGTTAAATTGATTTAAGGGCTAGTCATGTTCTTTGCCTTATCCTTGTTGTTTTGATTATGTAACATTGTGAAAGTTTACAAGATTCATCATATAATGGCCATAATATAATTAGATCTTTATTGTGATAAACGATATTTATATGGTTGTAAAAAATATGAAAGATAAATACTTTTACAACCATAGTTGCTTCCGTGGAGTTTCTTGCCCTTCTTCTCCACGAGAACTAGTTTAGGGAACGGGCGGTAAGCTCTCTGAGCCTCAATATGAATTAATTGACAAGCCTAATTGAAATAAATACCTAGTCTTGTCTTTCTGTGCTTTTATTCATAAAACCTTTACCTTATACATCACATACACAGTAAATAACCAGCAACCAGCTTGACATTCCAAGCTTGCTATCTTCGTAAATATCGATACTTTTATATGGGGTTCCTCCTTAAATCTAACACTCGCATGTTCTGGCGCGTGACTACAGGTGTCCCTAAATACAAGACATGCAAAATAATCAACACCTTATTAAATGTTTCGATGAAATCCAGTGGGAAAAAACACAAGATATGAAATGCCCTATAATCCTATATAACTTCATGCATACCCAGTTCAAAGAATGTTATAAAAATCTGAATATAAAACCAAAGTTAAATGTAGCTCATCGCGTAGTAACAATTAATGGATGAATAAAAAATTTATCAAAGTCTGTGAACATCGGGATAAATTATTTATGAAGTGGATAAAAGACTCTAATAACGTAGTCCTAAAACAAGAATATAATTAATCAAGAAACTATGCAGACACTTTAATACATAAAACTAAAAACAATAAAATAAAGTCCGAAATTGTATCAAATAAGAACAATATTAGACAAATGTGGCAAATTCTTAATCGAATAACAGGCAGAATAAAACCTATTGATGAGACTATTCACAATTAATTTAATAAAACTAACTTAACGTCTACAGATACAGCTAATAATTTTGCAGACACTTTCGATAAAAGCGTGAAGCCAATTATTCCTAAGTCACAGATAATATAATACTACAGTACAGATACCCAATCCCATACAAAGAAATGTCACCTCCTTAAGTCGGGCTATTCGTCCTAAGTGCTCGAAATCATTGTTAAATAAAACAAACTATACAACTCCAACTAACGTTTCTATGCGTATAAAACCTGCGGATCCTAACTCAGTTGAAAAAATTGTTATGTCATTGAATAATAACAAAGCCCCAGGAATAGATGGAATTAGAGCTATGGATATAAAAATGTTGTGTACAACAATTACTGTAGTGATTTCTAATCTACATGCAAGTATCCATCGGCACTAATAACCGGGATTGTCAGACCGATACAGGAAGCAGGCTGGACTAACTACAGACCTATTACTATTTTGCCTACGATTGATAAAATAATATAAAAATACATTTGTAAACAAAAACACGAATTGAAAAAAATGAAAAAAATAATATACTAACTGACAAACAATATGGCTTTCAACCAAAAAAGAATACCACACAACTGTTATCAACGTTCACAGATAGTATTCATAATCATTTAGATTAAAAACAGCACGTTTTAGTAGTATTTATAGAAAACAGCAAGGCATTTGATACACTCAGACATGAGCGGTTACTGGAGTGTCTCCATGACAGTGGAATTAGAGGCAAACTACACGATTGGTGCGGAAACTATCTTGATGGCAGAAAATACATGGTCAGGTTCAGTGACGCGACTAGTGAACCAGTCATCGTAACGGAAGGAACGGCACAAATAAGGCTCGGTCCTTGGACCGCTGCACTACCTCACTTATGTAAAATAGTCTTGTTAACGTCATAAAAAATTGCGAGATCTATCAGTTCGCCGACGACACCGCCTCATATCAGCTGGACGGAGTGTTAGCGATGCCCAAAGGCAACTACAAGAAGACTTTGACTTGTTGACTAAATGGTCTCATGACGCTGGTCTAGTATTAAACGCTAGTAAGACCAAATTAATTTATATCAGTTGCAGTCAAAATAGAAGCTCTTTATTACCTAAACTAACAGCTGACTGTTATGAGTGTTTGCATGACAATTGCTCCAGTAAATTGGCCATCCCTTGCAGCTGTGACTCTATAGATCTCGTAGATAGCCAAACATACGTAGGACTTACCTTTGATAGCCGACTTAATTGGAAGGAGCACATTAACGGGGTGTGTGATAAATTGAGATACATGCTAGCTAAATTCTCTATTATTATATGCAAAATTCCATATCAAACTCTATTAATGCTTTACAAAGCCCTGGTCGAATCTACTATATCCTATGGTCTGTCGAGCTATGGTAGGACATATAAGACACATCTTGATCAAATTTACGCAATTCAACTGCGTATATTGAAAGCAATTGTCCCTCACAACATTAAGAAGAAATGCAAAAATGACTATCACAAATTATTTAAATTCTGTAACATAATACCTATACATGAAGATACAGCTACGAACCACCGCGGCCGCTACTAGTGCTACGCGCCGCGCCGGCTGCATTATAGCAATAGTCTGCGCAAGGAACAGTGAGTCTTAAACCCATTCAATATGAATCCGACTCGTACTCCACCGCAAGGACTGTCTGCATCAGACTCTAACATAAATAGATCTGTTATAAGCAGCTCGTCGACACCTGCGACCAACGTTACAATGAGATTTAATCCCAAACGTATTCGACTAGATGATGACGATTGCAATATATTTGATGCGTTTAAAGATGAGATTAAGGATATGCTTTCAAACTGGATGAAACAGCAAGATGAAAAACTGCAAAAACTCTACAAGGGTCTTTCTAAACTGGCAAATCTTGAAAAAGTATTGGCCGAAATTAAAACTGGATTACAAGTCTCAAACGATGAAATTGAAAAATTGTTAGGAGAACTATCAGCACAAATAAAGGACCTAGATAAAAAGATTGATATTCTAGACCATGAACGGATTAATACACGTGTAAAAATTGAGGAGCTTGAAGAGAAAAGTGAGGGGTTAGAAAGAATCATTAGAAAGACATGTTAGTGTTGCGAAGGGCTCGGTTCGACCACATTGGCCGAATAGGGACCAAACTTGCTTCTTACCCAGCAGGTAGTAAAGCGTTTTGGTCTCTGGCTAAGTCGGTCGAGTCGAACTTCTGCCGTCCCTCACTACCACCACTGCTAAAACCCGACGGGTCGCTGGCCCACTCCGCTAAGGATAAGGCAAATTTATTTGCCTCTCTTTTTGCGGAATCTTCACGTCTGAATCCTGGTGACGCGCGGCCCCCTCCTTCTCCTGATGGATGCGTGACGAGTATGTCGGACATTCGTATCCATCAAAAGGACGTCCGTAGGGTGCTGCGCAACCTCGACGTGAACAAGGCTAGCGGCCCTGACGGAATACCAGCAATTGTTCTTAGAACCTGTGCGCCTGAACTGTCTCCGATCTTGACACGCCTATTCCGCCTTTCGTATAAGGCTGGAAAAGTGCCGAATGCTTGGAAGCAGGCTAACGTGCAGCCTGTGCCCAAGAAGGGCAGCCGAGCTGACCCGGCCAACTACAGACCCATATCTGTAACCTCCATACTCTGTAAGAGTATGGAACGCGTACTCAATATTAAGCTCCTGGCATACCTAGAAACTAACGATATCCTGAGTGACCGCCAATACGGCTTCCGCCGAAATCGGTCTACTGGGGATCTTCTAGCGTATGCCATTCACATCTGGAGTGAGGCCATCGAGAGGCATGGGGAAGCGCTTGCCGTCTCCCTCGACATCTCGAAGGCTTTTGATAGGGTCTGGCACGAAAGCCTTATTGGTAAGCTTCCTTCATTCGGTTTGCCCGGTGGTCTGTGTGATTGGATTGCAGACTTCCTGAGAGATCGGTCCATTCGAGTGGTTATCGATGGCTGCTCGTCGGACCACTTGGATATTAATGCCGGTGTCCCTCAGGGGTCATTACTCTTAGCAACTTTATTCTTGCTGCACATTAACGATCTGCTAAAACCCGGTACCTTTGGGTATGCAGACGACAGCACTGTTGCTGAGAGATACTTGTCCAACGCTCGTACTACCGGGCCTCAGGTCCAGTCTCTCCGGGAGGCCATGGTGGAGCGCTTAAACCTGTCCTTGCAGGCAGTCTCCGAATGGGGCGATGCCAATCTGGTCAGGTTTAATGCTGCTAAAACCCAGGCGTGTCTTTTTTCCGCAAAAAAGAGTCAATTTCACCCGGCTCCAACTTTCCGAAGTGTGACCGTGCCAATAACTGACCATCTTGGGCTGCTTGGCGTTACGTTGACATCGACTCTCAATTTTGGCCCATTCATTGAGGCAAAGGCTCAGCTGGCTGCCAAGAAGCTGGGGATCCTTGCAAAGGTGAGAAGGTACTTCACGCCAGAACAGCTGCTCAGCTTGTATCAAGCGCAAGTTCGATCATGCATGGAGTACTGTTCTCATCTCTGGGACGGCTCTGCCAAATACCAACTTGATGCACTAGAGTCGATCGAAAAGCGGGCCAAGAGGCTCATCGGCGATGAGGCATTGGTTAAGTCAAAGCTCCAGAGCCTTGAACATCGTCGCCGAGTTGCCGGCTTGTCGGTTTTTTATCGATTACATTTCGGGGAATGTGCGATGGAATTGCATAATCTAATTCCGCCCAGCCCGTTTCATCATCGGACTACCAGACGTACGGCGATGCGCCATCGATACATGGTGGACATCCCACCCATACGCACTAAACGTTTTGAAAATACTTTTATTATGCGTACAGCTAAGGAGTGGAATTCCCTGCCGGAGTCTGTGTTTCCCGATAGCTACAACCTAGGGGTCTTTAAGTCAAGAGTGAATAGGTTACTTCTAGGCAAGCGTGCTCCATCATCGGCCACATCATCGCTTACCATCAGGTGAGATGGTGGTCAAGCGCGAGCCTATATAAGATAAAAAAAAAAAAAAAAAACATGTATTGAAATTAGAGGCGTCCCGAAGAGGAAAAAGGAGAAAAAGGAAGACCTACTTAACATGGTTACCAGCCTGATGAAAATTATCGATAGTAATTCAAAGTCAAAGACAAAGCACTTTATTTCAAGTAGGCCAGTTACAGGCACTTTTGAATTGTCAAAAGACAAAATAAAATATTACAAAATTATGGTGCTACAGTCCCAGTCACAAGACATAATAACTGTGAAAGTACCGTAGATGCCCATTCCAAGGCGTAGATCTCTATGGAGAAGAACGGGCAAGAAACTCCATGGACACTCTTTTTCAATTAGGTAATTATTACAAATCATTTGTTACATCATTCATGTTGAGATTACACATTATGTGAGAACGATGTAGAAAGTTAAAAGTGTCCATAGTAAATATAAAAAGACAATTCAGAAATAAAATTAGAATCAATTAAAATAAACCATGGCAGCTAAGAGATGACCAGTCCCAACCGACAGCGCCCGTTCACGAACATGACACATGTATCAGCACCATTCAGCTCAACCATTTTAAAGGGAGCTAAATGATCTGACACACGCGCCACCATCGGCGAGACATTTGAGTGAGCATGACATACTCTCAACCACCGGAGTCATTCAAGTCAATAGAAGACGTAGGTATCTAGACAATGATAGCTCTGAAGTACATGGTACTCACACAATGCTGGCTATGCTGCTATATAATACTAGAAAGATTGACTCTATATAATGCAAAGATAGTAGCAATCTTCATCAGCTCCGACAATAACAGTAAACGATACCTACGACAGTCTTACCAAAAAATAAAATTTTAAAAATACACATAAAAACGAAATTAAAAAATAATAATATTTAACCTGACAGCAAGCTAATTTTGGTAAAAGAACACGAACATTGTCTTGAGTTCAACACAGCGACCAACTATGCTTATCATCTAAATAATCATTAATAGAATAGTATGCCTTAGAACAGAGATTAGCTTTTACTTTTGCTTTAAATGCGTTAAATGGCAAATCTAGAAAAGAAGACGGTAACTTGTTGTAAAAAGTTATACCAACCCCAACGAATGAACTATGCACCTTATGAAGTCGATGAAAGGGAGCTCATAATTTGTCCTTATTTCTGGTGTTAAAGTTGTGAATATCACTATTGTTACTGTACAAATGAATGTTCTGCCTAATATATAAAATGTTGGCGAATATGTACTGTGAAGCCGCTGTGAGAATACCAATCTCTTTAAAAAAATCTCTTAGAGAAACACGCGCACCTAATTGGTAAATGGCACGAACAGCTCGTTTTTGAAGCACAAATATATTTTGAATATCAGCGGCTCTGCCCCACAGTAGAATACCGTAGGACATGATACTGTGAAAATAACTAAAGTAGACCAACCTTGCTGTATCAACGTCAGTGTATTGTCTAACCTTTCTGACGGCGTAGGCGGCCGAGCTAAGCCTACCCGCTAGGCTTGATATATGTGGCCCCCATTGAATTTTTGAGTCTACTGTTATACCCAGAAACACAGCTGAATCAACAGTTTCGAGCTTCTCATTGCCGAGCACAATGTTGGGACCCAGATTTCTAACATTGGGCAAAGCGAACTTTATGCATTTAGTCTTCTTGGCATTAAGAACAAGATTATTTGTTGTGAACCAATCTGTGACCATTGATAGTGCGTTATTCACGTCATCAAAAACTTGTCTATTCCTATCTACTTTAAAGATCAGAGAAGTATCATCTGCAAACAGCACAACGTCGCAAATAACCTTTAAATAGAATGGCAGATCGTTAATACAAACCAGGAATAAAAACGGACCCAGTATTGAGCCTTGAGGTACACCCAGCTCAACAGGTAACCTGGAAGATTTAGCGCTATTAACGTCTACGCATTGGTATCTATTAAGTAAATATGACTCAATTACATTCAGGGCTTCGTTTTGAAAACCGTAATGACGTAGTTTACGCAAAAGCGTATCATGGTGAACGCAATCGAAGGCTTTAGAAAGATCGCAGAAAACACCAATTGCATTTCGCGACTTCTCCCATGCGTCAAATATGTGTTTCAACAAAGCAACACCCGCATCTGTAGTCGAGCGACCCTTCGTAAACCCCTATTGGTCATTGTGAAGGAGGCTATGTAAGTTAAAATGTCTGAGTAACTGCTTAAGAATTAACTTTTCAAATATTTTGCTGAATGCAGGCAAAATAGAGATTGGTCTGAAATTACCAATATCATTTTTGCAACCGGATTTAAATAGAGGGATGACTTTACTGCTCTTCATGAGATCAGGAAAAGAACCCAAATCAATGCATTTGTTAAACGTAACAGCAAGATAGGGGGCCACAATGTCTATTATACTGCCCAAAAGTTTGGTAGATATGCCCCAGTAATCACCCGTGTTTTTAGATTTAAGAGAATTAAAAACATTAACTACATCACGAGGCGCTACATGCTCGAATCTCAATACATAACTACATTTAGGGACGCTACTATGCTCATACAATCTCGCTCGGCTTTTATAAATGCCTGGTGTAGCCCATTGGTTGAAACCAGCGGAAGTCCCAGTAATGTTGATAGTTTTAGTTTTAAAAACGGATTTGTACTCATTTTGCACAACATCAAAAAGGGCCTCGTACTGTTCATTTGGGTTCTCGTACTCTATTATTGACGGTATAACTTTAAGAGCTATATTATTTTTAAACTTACTGCAACGACTAACAGTATAAGGCCTGCATTCCACTTTGCGCGGCCTTTTACTTAATGGCATAAGGAAGCTAGCCATTAATCCACAGTGATCTGATGATAAATCACTTAACTGGGGGTCTGTAGACACAAATTATTATGTACCGCTCAAGTTCAACACAAGACAACTCGATAGTGCGCTCAATGGAAAGATTAACTAGGTCTAACCGTTGTTTACATTTTAACTTGTTTGAAACAAGAATTAAAGATCCACCGCGAATAGCAGTTTTTCTCACAAATGCACTCTGTACAGAAAATAAATCATCATTGATAAACACTACTTCATGCTCTTTCAACCAATGTTCAGTTAAACATAACACACACACCTAGTAAGGTGTGTGTATAGCAATGTTAGTATCACTACCAACAGAATCAAAAGTGATATTAGTATCTATACTAATAGTATCAATAGAGATGTTAGTGTCACCACTAACAGTAAACGTAGGTACAGTATAAGTACCGGTGTAAACGTGTAAAGTATATGCTAAAAGATTAGCAATCCGTCTCCTACAACTAGCTGGCAAAAACATGGAACAATCAGTGAGTCTGTAATCTGTAATAAAACCATTACAATTAAAATATATAATCGCGTCCCTGTGACGACAAGTCCTGTTATACATCAGCAGATTCAGATTATAAATATGCCTATTTTGCTCATCCGACAAACAATCAGAGTAAGGCAAAGCAGAAAAAATAAATTTACAATTATAAGACTCATGGAGCTTTAGCATTAAATTAAAACATGCAACTAAATCCTTTTTTCTTACAGCTAAGCTATCCCCAAATAACAATATTACAGTTGAATTGGGATTTATTTCAGTCAATTTAAGACTATTAATTAACTGGCTAAAACTGGCACCGGGTAAACAATGATTTACAGTATACTGTTGAGAACACTGACTAAAAATACTACCAAAACCTTGACCAAATTTATCTGAAAAAACATAAGCTGAATTATTTAAAATATTATTATTATTAACTACTGGTTGAGCCATTAAGGGTGTGGTTGTGACATGCTGAGAATCTGGTGTCTGAGAGCAGGCACAGCTACAAGAGAAGTTATTGGTCAGGGACTCATACCTCTCTGCATTGCACCTGACCAAGCCTACCAGCTCGTTGGCCTCCAGCATGCGCTTACTCAGATCTTGTTGAGAAGCCTCATATTTGCTAAAGATATCTTTTAGAGCACATTCCCTCACAAACAACTCATCCTGAAGGTTCTGACATTCAGCATCATACCTGATCCTACATAGTTCTAAATCAGTATTACATTTTTTTAATTCTTGCATTATATTTACATTTTTTTGTCTTAGTTTTAAATTTAATTTGTTCAGTTTTTGTCCCTTCAGTGACTTTTTAATTTTTCTAATTAACTTGTTAATCTTAATATATTTTTTAATTTTTTTATGACTAGTAAATAAACTGCATTTATTAAGAGTGTCATTAGTTAATTCTATGGTCACTATTGGTTCAACACATGTGGGTCCGGACCGGCTATCAACCAACTCATGATAAAGACTGCAGGTGTTCGCAGACTCTTCACTGGCCTTAAGCTTTTCCAGGCGTGTTACGGTGTTGTGTGCCTTGCTTAATTCCAGCTCCAGTTCTGAAATACGTTTTAAGGCCTGATCGTAGGTGTCACTGCACTGTTCAAAGTTACCAACAAGTTGACGGAGGTGTTGATGCTCTCCTAAGGAAATTAAAGACATATACAGATTACCATCTAAGGCGAACGCTACAACATCAGCCGTGGTCACTGAATTTACCAATACCTTTGCCAAAGACAAGTTCCTAAGAGAAACAAAGCAATATAATATCTCGCAACCTGATAGACAAATTAACACAAAACACCTTAGTCTAGTAGGGCCTGAAATATCACTGTTCGTGTCGGACCATTTGACCCCAAAAGCGAAAAGACTCCTTTTTCTTGCTCGTGACTTCGCCAGATCGGAAAACTTTCAATATTGCTGGATTGCGAATGGCCGGATTCGCCTGCGTAAAAAGGAAGGCGATAAGTATACTGTTGTCAAAAGTGAAAACACCTTTCAGCAACTGCGGGAAACCTACAAAGCTAGCAACTAATGTCAAGTATAGTATAGCTGTTCTTAAAATTATAATACTCTGTAAAATGTTATTACACGGGCTTGCCCTTACGGTTAAGTTCAACACAACATCTCTCAAACGTTTTTCCTACACACAACACCATAACTCACTTAATAACACATACTACACACATGCTTCTTTCAAACAGCACACCAGAATTAATATTTCCTAAATTTTGTTATTTTTTCCGATATATGAGCGATTCGGCACAAATCCATGCAATGTCCCAACCCACCTTTTAATGATTCTCAATGGCATCCATAAACGACATTAACAATGAACTTGATAATCTTCAGTTGGGTAATTCTTTTTGTTGTGAACCTGAAGATTGCCTCAAGTATATCAACAAATCTGATAGCAGCATAAAATTATTACATATTAATATACGTAGTGTAAACAAAAATTTTAGTCAACTCCAAGTTCTATTAAATATGACGAAAATCAACTTTGACATTGTTATCTTGACGGAATGCTGGCTTGGTAAAGTCCATAACTAACCTGTTTTGGACGGATTTGACTCCCACTCGTCTTCGAGAAATGCGAACCAAAATGATGGTGTAATAATCTACACGAAACAAGGTTTACATGGTTCTGTTTGGGAGCCCATTTTTGTGGGTGAGAATTGTCTTGTTTTTCAGATCGAAAAAAGGTTAGCAGTTCTTGCCGTGTACCGTTCTCCATCGCTTAATTCAAAAGAAAAATTTGATAATTTCACTGAGAGCCTAGTTAAAGTATATGATAAAATATCCTCCTGTACTAGTATTGTACTCGTAGGCGATCTAAATATCGATATATACCCAAGTAATAGAAACGATCGGAGCTTAGAATATCTTATGATAAATGCCTCCTACGGGCTCATGCCAACACACCTATTTCCTACCCGAGAGCACTGCATTGACCACTTACTCCTTAAGTCAAACCTTCGTGCAACCACACTAGTTCTGGAATCACATATTACGGACCACAAGCCTATTCTATTGTCTCTAGCTAACGGTGCTCCTACTAGGAAAGTTTGCCAAGTCGCCACCCGTCTTGATTATGAAGCCATTATACTTGAGCTAGAAGATACGGACTTCACAGTTATATACCAAATTAAAGATGTAAACGAATGTATGACCAAATTTATTAGTATTATTAAATCAGTTATCTTAAAACATACAAAATTAGTTAAAATCCCTAGACAAAAACGAACAATAAAACCATGGATGACTCCTGGGCTCTTGAAATGTATAAAAAATCGGGATAAAATGCATATGAAAACAAAAAAGGCTCCAAATAATCATATTCTTAAGACCACATATACACGGTATAGGAATTTTTGCAATAACTTGCTTCGAAAAATAAAAATAGCTTACGAAAAAAGTGAGTTAGAAAAAACAAGCAATAATCCCAAAAGCATGTGGAAAATAATTAAAAAAATCACCAATACACAAAAGACAGTCAGTGCTTCAGAGCTGCTTAAAATACGAGATGACCAGAGGCGGCTGTACTTTAAGTTCACTCGTGCACTGAACTGCCAGATTTAAAAAGGTTTAGAAATAAAATAAAAATGTTTAATAATATCTGATTAACGATCTATTCAATATTTACGAAATTATGACGAACAAATTTAAGCTCTTTGCTAAAGTAATAAGACGTATATTGCTGTAAAAAATAATCCCCGTGCGCTAGGCTAAAGGGCTTATTATGGGCTGGGGCGTTGTCTCATCCGTACGGGTTGGAGTGTGGGGTGAGGCAGGGTGGGTTGAGCTCACCTACGCTCTTTAACCTGTATGTGAACGAACTCATTGCCGAGCTCAGCAGTACCAGAGTTGGATGTTACGTAGACGGTATCTGCCTTAATAATATCAGTTATGCGGACGACATGGTGCTGCTGAGTGCGTCAATCTGTGGGTTGAGAAAACTGGTTGCCCACTGTGAGGCGTATGCTGGGTTACATGGCCTTGCATATAACATCAAGAAGTCGGAGATCATGGTCTTTGAGGCTGGGGGTAGGAGCCCTAATAAGGTGCCACCTGTTTTACTGTATGGCACGCCTTTAAAAAGAGTCCATAAGTTTAAATATCTAGGTCATATATTAACCCCCAATCTCAAAGATGATGACGACATTGAGCGGGAGCGGAGAGCGTTGTCGGTTAGAGCGAACATGCTGGCTCGCAGGTTTGCACGATGCTCACTTTCAGTCAAAATAACGCTCTTTCGAGCCTACTGTACGTCCTTTTACACGAGCAGCCTGTGGGCTAGCTATACGCAAAGATCGTACAACGCCCTCCGCGTTCAGTACAATAATGCGTTTAGGATGCTGGTGGGGCTGCCTCGCTTCTGTAGTGCGTCGGGGATGTTTGCGGATGCGCATGTAGATTGTTTCTTCACAACCATGCGCAAAAGGTGCGCATCTATGGTGCGCAGGGTGTGGGGCAGCTCCAACAGTATCCTTAGCATGATTTCGTGTCGCCTCGACTGTGTTTTCGTGGGTCACTGTTGTTCCATCTCACATGGGTTGTCGCAACGGTGATCCACTGTTATTTGTTGTTTTGTGTTTGTAGTGTCAGTTTGTTAATATCTGTGTTACTAACATAGTTGTAAGTTTTACTAACCATCTTTTGAGTCATGGATACTCGAATAAAGAGAAATTCTATTCTATTCTATTCTAAAGCGCACGGCGAGAGTTCATACAATTCTATGAGAAACAAGCGAAAACGCCTGGCGCGTGAGACAGAGATAGTTCAATAGAAAATGTACGGCGAAATATGACCATTCTCGTGCGCCGCACCAGCGAACCGAAGATTACCGAGAGCGGGCGAGGTTTGACGAACGAAATTTATCTTAGGGTCGAGTATCAACATTAAAAGTTGTACAACGACGTAACTAGATGGCGTTGGCGTCGAATTAGAAGTCGCTAGCGAGATGGTTTGCCGATTTACATAGGCTCCTGTGAATTTTAGCAAATCTAACACAATTACCCAGTGAGACGGCAAAGTGCACTACCACTACTATGATCCACCAGCCGCCACTGGAGATGACCCTAAATCATCGATAAACGATGTTAATCTCTTTTTTAGCAACGTAGGCAAAAATTTGGCCGCGAAAATAATATCACAGGCTCGTACAACCACCACCACCAATAATCCTAGTCCCCCTACTTTAGGCCATGACCGCTCTCAAAACTCCCCATCCGACTCTCTTGTAATACTGGAGTTTGACGAAGCAGAAGTTGAGTCTGTCATACTCCAATTGCGGGATGATAGTGCTGTGGGATGGGACGGAATATCATCTATACTGCTAAAGAAAACGTACCTATGCAACCGTTGCTTCCAAACAGGTGTATTTCCGGATGCTCTCAAAAAGGCAATAATTCACCCTATTCATAAGGGGGGGAGCAGAGACAGTGTCAATAATTATAGGCCAATATCAGTCTTGCCAGCCCTCTCTAAAATTCTTGAAAAGATTTTAAACAAACGTCTGAAGAGCTTTCTCGACAAACAAAATAATTGCTGAGAATCAGTACGGATTTCGGCAAGGTGTGTCGACAGAAGATACCGTACTGGATCTCACGCAACAGGTTGCTAGAAAGCTAGATAGTAAATCAAAATGTCTGGTTATCCTACTTGATCTTGATAAAGCATTTGACACCGTTTCTGTTCCCAAACTTATTGCTAAACTGGAACTCGTCGGTGTACGTAGAATACCGCTTGAAATGTTCAAAAATTACCTCACAAATCGAACACAAGTAGTCAAAATTGACACACACTACAGTGACGAGGCACCAGTAACCTATGGCATCCCTCATGGAAGCATACTTGGACCTACACTTTTCCAAATTTATGTTAACGACCTGTGCAAGATGTGCCTTACCAACTGTAACATCTACGCGTATGCTGATGATACCGCGATACTTGTTTACGGACCTACATGGGATATGGTCAAGGCTACCGCAGAAGATGCCATGTGCAAAATAATGAAATGGCTCAGTTCAAACCTCCTGACACTCAACTTAAGCAAAACAACATACCTCCCTTTCGCAATCCGACGTAACACCGCACCTTCTCATACTTTCTCTGTAGTTGCTCACTCATGTCCCAATTTAAACGAACCCTGTGTCTGTCCAGCACTCGCCAGAGCTGACAGTGCAAGGTAACTTGGAGTGCAGATTGATAGCGGCCTAAGATGGAACAAACAGATTGAAGCCGTTACCACACGAACAATGCGCCTTATCCACGTCTTTAAGTCCCTTAGAGATTCGGCTAATCTTGACACTGAGGATGGTTTATTATGCTCTGTGTCAGTCAGTTCTTGGGTACTGCTTAACTGCGCTAGTTTTGGCTGGTGGTGCAGCCAAAACTAGCGTTCTGAGAGTGGAAAGAGCACAAAGAGCCATTCTCAAAGTCATGACTAAAAAACCTTACAGGTACCCGACCACAGAGTTGTACTCTGACTGTAAAGTTCTGACGGTACGGCAACTCTATGTGCTCCGATCACTTCTAAGAATACATCTCAGTCTGCCTCCGCCAAACCCAAATAAGCGAGTAAATCTTCTTCCAAGAATCCAACACAAAACTACCTTCGCAACACACCAGTTCTACACACTAAGTACACACATATACCAAAAAATTAACTCACAAATAAATATTATAAATCTTAACGTACACAAACTTAAAGCCGTAGTAACAGAGTGGCTATTACAAAAGGACTATGCCTACACAGAGTCTTTACTCACATACATTGTCTAATAACATAAGTACTCTAACACATACTAACAACTTTTCTTATAAACAGTATACGCTTTTATAACAAGTTGCCTAAGTCAGTTATAGAACTGACCGATGGAAAGTTCAAAAACTACATCAAACGTGTCCTTATTAAAAAAGCATATTATAAAATCAAGGACTACGTTGAAGATAAAAAATTTGGCTTTGACACCCTCTGCGCATGCGGCTTCCCTGGTAACTCATAAACGGCACAAATATATGGATATCTCTAACTATTCTCAATCTCATTTTTTTTCTCTTTTAATTAGACTTTTTACAATATTTTTCAATCATCATTATAGCCCTTTGCTAAGAATAGTTACAGCACTGATTACAGTATTTGTGCCACATGTTAAATTTAGTGTTGTGTTTTTTTTTACCTTTGTATAGATTCTTTTACCTATTGTGAATGTGTGAACATTGTAGGCTTTCTAGA
This sequence comes from Orthosia incerta, assembly GCA_948252205.1. Lineage (NCBI taxonomy): Eukaryota > Metazoa > Arthropoda > Insecta > Lepidoptera > Noctuidae > Orthosia > Orthosia incerta. Next base: position 23,885,481 of record OX411765.1, read on the forward strand.
TTTCTAGATGATTGTTAACATTTGTTAACTTTTTATTTCGTGCATTATTTTTTTTGTTTGTTTTTTTGTTTCAATTTCGTACGACTTATTGTCGGGCCTTGGCACCTTTTAGTGCGATTAAAAAAATAAACTGTGCAATAATGAAATTTCATACATTTTTATTGCTCTAGAGCAATAAAGACTCGCTTTGTACTGAGTTTTTAGTGTGATTGTGATGAAATTAAAGCATAGTTGGAAGAAAAATGATTTTATATTCATGATAACTAACTAGTTTGTATAATAAAATATAATTAAATTGTGTTTGTGATGGTTGGCCCGATGGTTTTAATGCGATTGTCGTTTTTTTGTCAGTGTTAGATATCATTTTACAAATTAATTACACTATGTTAGACGAATAAAATTCAAAATTTTCTGATAAGTATCAAATTATTTATAAAACGGTCTACGAGTATTGTAACATACATATATTTTTCAAAAAAATTACGACTGGCCGTTTAGACGTGATTCTCATTTTAAAACCAGCTACTCAAGGGTATCTGCGCCTTAAGTAACTGATCGATCTAAAATATGATTCATCAGTCCAAGCTCCCAATATCAAATATCTGTATAATGTCAATATAAATATAATATCAAAGGAGAAACTGCAATCATTACAAACCTCGTCAGACATATCCGTGATCGCAGTTTGTTGTTATTTGCAGACACCGTCGCGCGTTGCTCCGACTCACTCATCTTGACGTAATCCTCCAATCGTGCTTTACACCAGCCACGGTAAGGGCGTGAAAGGGGTTGCTGTTCTTTGTCGAGCATTTCATACAATCTTAATTCTTCCTTTTCCTTTAAATCCAGTGCGGGTTGGTGGATGTCACATGTCTTCGAATTTTTGGTTCTAGAACATGCCGTTTTCCTCACGATGTTTTCCTTCACCGTTTTGAGAGCAGTGGTGATGAAATAATTTACACAAAATAAAGCGCCTGCCTGGACTGGAACCCACGACCTACAACTTTTAATCGCGGCCGATACCACTGGGCCACCACTGCACTGATTAATACTTTTACTAACATGTATGTATTACTCGTTCATTGAAGCCACATAACTTAAGATTGTATTAGCAGCGGTTGAGTTATGTTATAGTTGGCTAGTAAATCGTTCGTGTATAACATTATTTGCTGTAAGATTGCAAGTATGATTCACTTCCTTACGTCGATGTCGGGTTGGCAGCCTAGCTTGGTCTTACTTTTTTAATACTACCAAAGTACTTACAAATACTCTTCTAAATGTTGAAATCTATATTTTTACTTGATTCATGTTGCTTAAGCCTCCTTTATAACAGGTATACGTGTATTAAACACATAATAACCATGCTTTTTGCCAGGCGTTCAGTTTACCTGCCAAAAACGTTAGATTTAATCGCACTTTTAATCGCATATTGATTGCCATCAAAATTTTGTAAGGCGCTATATTTACTTAATGTTTTCTGCACTGGTTGATTAGTTACATTCTTACATTCTACATCCAAAAATAAAAACCCAATAAATACGTTGTAAAAAAGCAATTTATTTTTCCTTATCCTAAAAAAATCAATCCTAAACATTGGCATTTGAGATAACACCAGACTTTCGGTCGCCTATTCGTATTTATATCACAATAATACAGTAAAAACAATACAGTTTATATACTTAATCTTTTCGTAATTTTTTATAGCTAAGTAAACAGCTTCTAGGATAGTAAAATCTACATAGAAAATAAGATTTACTTCATTAATAAGATCAAAGAATTATTGTTGTATCATAGTGCCTTTTTATATTTCAAGTCTGTAATCTTAGTCTGCCCGTTTATTTCCTTTTTGTCTTCAATTCGATTCGACGCCGACGTCTGCTTCTTACTGAAACTGTAAAAGCAACAGTTTGTTTAAATTTGAAATAAAATCATGTATGTTGCGCGTTCTTTTGCTAGTTATTTTATTTGTTCAAGATGTTGTGAAGTGGGAGGAACAACGCAGAGGATTCGTTTATGACTACAGACTATATTTGTATGGTTTTAACTTTAAAGTAATATGCATATTTTGTAGTTATAAGCTAATGGTCTCTAAGATTCAAACTAAAAAAATATCATTTTCGGTCAGTATGAAGTGCGAGTCAGACTCGCGCACGAAGGGTTCCGTCCCAGGGTGGCGTCAACTATGTATGTATTGGGGACACCCTTTAATTTTCAACTTTTTAATTTTTTGGACTTTTTCCTTTATTTGTCCTGCCACCTTACTTTTTGCCAAATTTCGTGATTCTAGGTCAACGGGAACTACATTGGTAGTTCCCAGAATCCTATTGTGGTTTTCGACCCAAAATCTACAGGGTTTACTTCCAGTTGACCTAGAATTGACAATTTTGAAAAAACCTAATATATAAAACCTAATATACCTATAGACCTCAGTATCTGGTATAAATTTCAATTTGCTAGGTCCAACCGTTCCTGAGAAAATCGGTGGTGACACACGGACAGACAGACGGACAATAGAGTGATCTTATAAGGGTTCCATTTTTTACCTTTATAGGTACGGAACCCTAAAAAGTGGTTGTAGTTTTGTAGAGGGACAGGGGAAAAAAAATCTCGTATCTCAAAATTTTAACTTCCCAACCGAATGTGTCATCACTTCAGCAGTGATCAAAGTAGTCGCAATAATTTCTATGTTTCGAATTTAATTTGATGATAGTTACTTTCAAAATCAAAACAAGAACTTCAAACTCTGCAAGTAAATCAATTCCTTCACCAGTCTTTTGTACCACTAAAATCTATTCCCCTAAAACAAATCTTTCCAAATTCCTCTCGCTCCCATTCCTCCCACATCTTGCACTACATACACTAGAACTTTCCGCCACAATCTATTAGTATTTAACTCAAGCGTACTCACACTGGGTTTAGAACGAGATTAGCCAAGTTGCTCAGAGGTGATTCCACGAACAGCCATAGCAGGACGGCTAGTAGTGCCGACATTACGAGTATTCCTACACCGTTTAGTATCTGTAAATCAATTAAGAAGATTGTATGTTCAAGCTGTAATGTGTTGGGTGGGCAGATTGTTTACAGAGTGGGATAAAGTTTGGGTAGGGTATGTTCTTGTGAGGCTGAAAGAGCTTTTTCTTTATAAGTAGCAATTTTATAGGCACACTAGCTTCTGCCAGCGGCTTCGCGTGCGTGAAAGTCGAAAATTATCCCAAGGGAACATATTCCCGTGATAAAAGATAATATTTATGAAATGAAATGGGGATGAATCCTATGTGCTATTCCAGACTATAATCTATCTTTGTGCCAAATTTCATCCGGATCCGTTCAGCCATACTGGCGTGAAGAAGTAACAAACATACAAATACTCACAAACTTTTGCCTTGATAATGTTAGTGTGAAGTGTGATACATTGTAATAAAATTGTCTTCGACTGTTATGACCGATGTCTCATCTCTTGACTCGTTTTTGATACTCGTATTCAAAATGTTTTTAATTATTGTTTTTCTGTACGTCTACTACTGCGTACAGACTCGCTACAGACCTTTAATATTCTTTAGATCAGTTTCCGAGTTGAGCATTTCAGAAATCGGGGGTAAGACTAAAGGTTTATTTAATTGCGCCTTTTAAAAGAAACTAATAGATAAACTGCCACTCATTGGCATTTTCGTTTATCAGGACTTTTGCCATTAAATACCTGCCTTGTTCAATATCGCTGTAAAGCCATATTTGGTAAACCCACTAAGCACAAAAAAGTTACATTTTTAATATCAAACACAATGAAGGTTGACCAAACAACATTTTTAGAATGTCTTACCAGGAACCTAACCTTAAGGTCTCAATGCAGTGCAGTTCCAAGAAAAATACAGAAAATGAAATGGCAAAAGTAACCAACAATTTAACTAATAACTTGACGAAAGTGGAATTACTATACTTCTTAAAAGATAGCTTGATCTCTGCGACATATGTCAAACTGAAGTATACGTTATTGTTAGCCTGTCAAGCGCTATTGTTACTGTATTGATACTGACAGCAGTCGCAGAGATCAAGCTATCTATCGTGGTAGCGTGCATTCGTTGTTAAGTGTTTCGTATTAGTAAACTTACGGGGATGTGTTATTCGGTGTTACACTTTTCTGAGTCACGTAACACACCCTATTATGAAGTATAGTACTTACACATCATAGATACGGTAGAAAAGGTCGACTCCATTCAACGAGGAGAAACGCATACACACATAGACACGTTTTACATTTCCACATTTCATCACCGGCATTTCTTTAAAATCGCCTAATGTACGAGTCTATGTGTGCGTGGGTCTACTTTCAGTCGTTGAATAGAACCGACCTTCTGTAAAATACTGTGGTACAAAGCAATCACAGGTACGTACCAGGTTAAACATGTCATATTGCATGGGATTCCTTTGCGAGAATAGGAACCGTTCGATAATTAGAGAGTGCGTTATGTAGACTCCGTATGCTAGCCGGCTCAGGATCGTAAAGGTAGGCCAGGACATAAAGTTTCTTAGGATTTCTGCAACAAAACAACTTTATTTAGACAGAATTTTGTTTTGCTTGCAATTACTGTCAAATTTGACAGCATAAATACGCTTGGTTTGAATGACAATGCTTTAATTGCTATTGAAGATAGTAATAAATAGTACATTGTTGTGATACAAGGGTGGAAAGTAGGTTATTGCAAACGAGATTTTATTAACAAGCACAAGTCGCGCGCGGCGCGTGCTTCTTTGTAACATGGGCGGTGTAACACATAACAATACCGCCCACACATACATATCGGTCCCTTAGCCTGGGACGTGACCGGCTAGCTCTGGAAGCGTGTCGTGGCGGAGACCATACATCCTCAGCTGGGCGTGCCAATAAAGTCGACACCTGGTCCCTGACTGTTTTTCACTCGGCTTCTTGTGGTTCGCCACAAGTTCTGCCGAGTGGGGATATGTCGTCTAGGTGCCGTGAAAAATCGACGCGGTGACACAGCGTCGCGGCGCCCCCACTGAATACATTGCAGTCATACTCTTGACAGGCAGTGAATACACGCCTGCCAACTTCCAAACGCCATGAAGGCACATATAACTGCGCAGCGATCTTTCGATCGGTCGCACGTCCCTTTCTCGTCCCAGCCTTCGAAGCGTGCACATCGGTAGCGAGAGTGCTGTAATTGTATGATTTGAAGTTTTTATGTTGAGGGTAGATTTTGTTCCTCTGATTATCAAATTATTGTGTCAAGAAAAATTGTTTTGTTAAAATTAAAGATCAAAGTTTCTACTCGTGTGTTTTTTTAAATAATTTCTACTTCAGATTCCTAAAAATGTCATATGCAATTTGTATACATTTCTTGAAAAGATTACCTGGAAGAAATATGGGAAGGTCTTCGACCAGCATGCGGCAGTGTAGGCTAATATAGAAAAAAACATTTCCACAAAGCCAGTACTAACTTTTCAAAATTGCAAATATTAACAAAAAAACCAGCTTGGTAGCAACTAGTAAGATGATTTTATTTTAGTTTCTAAAAAGAGGCCTTTGACAAGTTAGCAGATGTTAGATTTTAACATTATGACATAAAAACAAATGGAAAATCTACTTACGAACATCCCCATACTCAGTAATGCCAATACAAGCACAGGTCGCTATAGCCCAGATGTTTCTGTTAAGGGCAGCATACACGGCTGCGTTCCAGGCGTTGTATTCCCCAAGGCACCACGCTGGGGCCGTCGATAATACTTTGAATCCTAGCATGAAAGCTGCTGCGAGGCCTAGGTAGGAATACTCCTGGAATGTGAAGAAATTATGGATTAGTAATTAATTATGTTATATAACGTAAGTTGAAAAGTCGGAAGGAAGCATCCTAGAGAAGTACATACACGGATCTTATTGGTGATGTTCTTCAGAAAAGCCAGGTGCGCAGTACTCACAACCGGCGTGCGTATATGATTAGATATCATCATCATCAACCTTTTAATTTTCCCGCTGCTAGGACATAGGTCTCCTCTCTGTGGGAGGGAATGGGCCGTAATCTTAAGAAAAGGGAATGGGAAATATCTTACATAAAGTAAAGCGCCTGCCTGGGTTCGAACCCACGACCTACAACTTGTAAGTCGCGGCCGGTAACACTGGGCCACCACTGCTCTCCCCTCTGAATAGATATTATATGAACTTAAATGAATCAAAAGGAGTAAGTATGTGAGGATTGTAGCAGGTGGCGTTTTTTAGTTTATGCTTACCTCCATGGGAAAAGGGTGGTATGTTATGTTAAAAATACTAATTACCACTTTAATAAATTAAATGAAAAAAAACTGTCTTCAAAAGCAAAATTCTAAAAAGTGCAAAATAACTTTCGTTTCGGAAGCCGGTGTCTTTGGTATTTCTTTTTCATCATTTTCGACACCGACTTCCGAAACTTTATAACGAAGTGCCTTTGAATACAAAGGCTCTCTTTAGTTTCTTAGAATTCTTCATTTGCAATCTAAATTTCGATACCCCAGTTCCAAACTGTAACAATTCAGAAAAATGTTCTTATGAGATAATTAGAAAATTATACTTATACCAGTGTATTTTTTAAACATTCTTCATATTAATCTGGATTGTAAAATTTTTATGAACGGTCTTATGATACTAGGCAGTTGAAAACAAATTCCGATTTGTAGTTTCATAAAGCAGTCGTCTTTTGTTTTATATAAAATCACTAGACATATCATTAAAGCCTGCCTCATTGGAGCTAATTCCTCTCTCGATTCACGGATTGGGGAAATTATTATTAGATTTCGAAGGCATTTCTTGGTAGTAGCCTTTTTTTTTTCTTTTTTTTTTGCGTGGAGAAATGCTCATGCATTCTGCACTACCACGGGGAGATAGTGCAGTTATGTGGGACTCTAACCCACTAAAACTCCACGGTGTCCTCCAGTGCCGGTTATGGCGGGAACACGGGCACGCGTTAGCACTCACCGCGAACCCGCCGCGGCTGTCCGTCACCGGACCCTCCTCGGGGGAGTACCCCCTTCACCGGCGCACCAGAACACACTGTACGCCGTGATCACCCCAGGGACCAAATCAGCACATGGGTGCCAGACGACCCCGTGTATGGCACCCTTGGTCCCACTGTGACGGGTTGAGGTCAATGGCCCCGCCACCTACCATTTTGCGGCCGCAGGAGATAGGGAGAGCGGCTAACGCTATACCAACACTCCTCTTCCCCTGCGGCCCCACCGCGTCCGCCATCAGACGGTGGCGACCCTGTCTAGGCCGCGGAAGGTAGGGAGAGCGGCGCACCGCAATACCGGCACTCCTCTCCCGCCGCGGCCTCCAACCCTCAGCCGCGATATCGTATGGGACCTGGGAATCTCCATAAGACATCGCGGCCCGCCTCAGTTGCGATGTCGCCTTTTACCAAGCGGCACCGCAACCTACTAGTTGGCCGCTACGTCGTCGGCAAAAGCCCTGACGAGCGGCCCCTCCTCGGGTTCCTCTTCGCTTCACCGTGGGTGACCAAGCCACGGTTACTGAGCCCCCCCGCCTCGACAAAGCGGGAACCCACCGGGAGGGAGCCTGTGGTCTGGACTTGTGCCCGGTTGACGGAAATAGGCTCGTCCACTATGCATGGACTATTGACATTTGGATTAACACGTGGACTTAAAATAACTGGCGAAGTGTGGACTGTATAAGTGTATCTCTGCCTAACTTCGCGTCATATAGGTGTGAAACTTCTCACTCACCTTAGAAATTACTCCTCTATACTTGGAAGGCCTGTATACCGTGATGATATATCCCATAGCCATTCCAAGGAAGTAGGAACCAGCTCTATGGTGACTCTGCATGTAGGTATCTTTGAAGACTTCGTTGTCTCCAAAGTGGATGAGTTTCCTGTAAATTATTTTTTATGTTTGAGTTAAAGTAGACGGAAAAAGAGGCCATGGATGACCTACAGTGACATGGCTACAAACAATTAAAAATGAAATGGTAGCGAGCAACAGAACAAAAGAGACAATCCACCACCGTTCGATGTGGCGCAGAAGTACTAGGGGGATAATAGACAGAAGAAGAAGAGAGTTAGAGATATTCCAGCTTGATGTTGAAGATACAGATATAAGAAAGAGAATGATCGTAAAGCTGGCGTTTTGAATATAAACACGGGCATAATGAACATTTAAGATAATAATAAATCTTATCTTAGACTTGCCAAGGAAACTGTAATGGAAATATCCATCATAAAATTTTAAAATAATCAGGCAACAGGCTTGACATGAAAACCTCAAGTCACAGGAAAACATCTTGAATTTTACGAACAGGAAATTTAATAGTAAACACTTTAAATCGTAGGTAATACACCGTCTTCTGAATTTACACGAAACAGACATGATTCCAAGAAATTCTTTCATAAAACCTTTCAATGAAAACCTCTATCAAAAATAATTTCGAGTTCCCATTATATCAAAACTTAAAGCAAAAACTTCAATCAACTGAAATAGGATTTTAGGTTCCATAGTGGACCATCTCCAACATACTCTGATACTGATATCGTATAGAATATTAGTATGGCGAAGGAGCCTAAATTAAAAAAAATTCTTTCATAAAACCTTTCAATGAAAACCTCTATCAAAAATAATTTCGAGTTCCCATTATATCAAAACTTAAAGCAAAAACTTCAATCAACTGAAATAGGATTTTTATAAGCACCAACGTTACGGGTTCGTTAACGACTTTCCCATACATTTAATTGACATCACGAAGTGATTTGTTGCAAATTTGAAAACAATTGGAATGGCATTTTTTGCCTTTTTACCCGACTGCCGAAGGAGGTTAATGTGTTTATCAGTCTATGTATGTATGTATGTGCGTGTATGTATGTTTGTTCTTATGTGGCGTTCTAGAGAACAAACGCGCTGGCCGATTTTGATGATTCTTACGTCAATCGATTCCTCTTATCCTTGCGAGTGTCATTGGCTACATTAAAATTGGAAAATATAAAATTGGCGGATTTTGGGCGCCATATTGTATTAAATGTACCTAATACGAACAAAAATATGTTAACTAAAAAGTTATAAGTTAATTCAAAAAATCAAAAAACCCAACTGCATAAGAAGCGAACTAAAAAGACATAAACAAGAAGAAAATCATTTGGTCAGCTAGCTCGCGAATATGTGTCCTCCGACTGCACAGCATGATTTTCATCTTGTTTACATCTTTTTAGTTCGCTTTTTAAGCAGTCGGGTTTTTTTATAACCTTTTGTTCACTAACGATTTTTGTTAAATCCATCATTGTATGAATGATTTGCACCATCTGCTTAACTTAAATGTCATTAATTATGATATATATTCAGCCGTCTTATCCCATCCTCGTCGTCAAATTGTTAAGTAATTATATTTGCTATAAATTCATTAAATTATTATTTTATACTAGATGTTGCAATGACGTGTTTTTCTCCTGTTTAAATCGCGAAGGATGGGATAATACGGCTGAATATAATTATATCAAATTATATAAATAAACTAATACAATAAATAGTTATTATTAAAAATTTTGTTTGATGAGAAACTGATCCGATGACGATTATTACACCGGTAGAATGCTTCGCTATCTCTGAGTGGCATAGGCTACATTGCTGCATAAGCCGCGGGAAACAGCTAGTTTTTTGATGAAAAGCAAGCATAAACAATAATTAAGAAGAAGCCAGTGACATACAGCATAAGAATAGGCTATATAATGCAACAGCCCAACGATTAAGCAGCGAACTGGAGAGAGTTCACAGAATTTTTCCACTGAACATGGATGATACTAGTTGAATGTTATCAGAAATACTAATAAATAATAGATAATAATATTCATGAGCTATATTTATTACACCAATGAGTACTATAAGCTCAATAATTTACTGCAATGAATGCATATATAAATAACACGGCCATTAACTTTGAATTTGCAACAGCCAGTTCCATGCAACTAAATAGAATCAGACCAAACATAAACTTACTCAATATCGTAGACCAGGATTCCATTCAATCTTCTGGTGTAAGTAGTGATACCAGTTATGAGAACCGAAAATATGACGGCAATGGTGGTGACGATCTTGCCAATGCGTTTGTTCCATTGCCAGAGACAGAATAGAGCGGTCCCCATGACTGCTAAGTGGTAGTCTACCGGGATGTACCAGGATACGAGCTGACACTGGAATTAATATTTACGAAGCTCTGATTAATCCAGTAAGGGAATAGTCCAAACCGGTTTTAAGTGATGTTGCTGTTGATAAAGTTAGCAAATAAAACAATAGATTAGTCTTAGTTAGAAAAAGTAGGTTAATCCGAATCCATACTTAATCCTACAAATGCGAAAGTAATTCAATCTATCTGTTTACGTTTTAAACTACGGAACCAATTCTGATGAGTTTTGATTTTAAAGTAGATTGGCCTTAGAGAAGGAAATGGGATTTTATTCCGGGAGTACGTTTGCTTGGTATGATTGGTTTGATACCAAAAAGTAAACATAATATTTTAGGTTTATTAGACAAATTCACTATTATGACTGAATATTTTTGAAAAAGAAAATATCAAGTTATAGAAATTATTAGCTGGATTATTTTAACCAATACCTTTGTCCGATAAAGATGTCAATTTCAAAAAAGACCTACACAAGGCCAACATAGTAAAAGCTACTTACAATATTATCACTATCCACGTAATTCCCCATCATCAGTAGACCGAGCAGCCAAGTCTTGGAGCAAGCCTTCTGTTCTCTTTTGATGAGCCGGTTCCATAGTGGACCATCTCCAACATACTCTGATACTGATATCGTATAGAATATTAGTATGGCGAAGGAGCCTATTAATCTGGAAAAGAAGTTCTATATTTAGAACACGAACAACAGATTGGATCCCATTAGACGAGAAACTACAGCAGCGGAGACCGAGGAAAAGATGGAGAGACATCTTCACCCAAGTACGCGGGCTTACATGGTTAAGGAAGGTAAGGGACTGGAATGGAATGGAGGGATTTAGGATAGGCCTACACCACTGAAGCGACTGCTGTGAAAGAGTTAGACAGTAGTGAAATGATACCTAATTCAAAATGTAGTAAACAATAGTATTTAAAAGCCAGACAAGTTAAAGTCCAGGTAAACGGCGTAAACTCGCTAGGGTCAGAAATGACAATGGGTGTTCCTCAAGGCACGATATTGGGTCCATTCCTCTTTTTAGTTTATATTAACGATTTGCCTCAACTACTACAAATTCAACCGAAGATGGTGTTGTTTGCTGATGACACATCTTTGATATTTAAAATAGATCGGCGGTCACAAAATCTAGATGATGTACTAAATATATAATAACTCTATTCATCAGGTCCAAAATTGGTTCACGGCAAACAATTTGGTACTTAGGTGTTAGAAGTAGCGAATGCGACGTCATATTGAATGGCGAAAAGCTGGACTTTGTAAATCAAACAGTTTTCCTGGGAATTACTCTAGACGACAAACTGCAATGGGGTTTTCACATAACATCTCTTGCGCGTCGGCTGAGCTCGGCCGCTTTTGCTGATAGAAAGATAAGACAGTTAACGGATCTGTCGGATCTGTCGGACTTTCACAGCATTATGTCATACGGTATTTTACTGTGGGGTCGAGCGGCTGACATTGAATCCATATTTATAATGCAAAAGAGAGCTGTCAGAGCCATATATAAGTTAATTCAGCGAGAATCTCTTAGGGAACTGTTTAAAAATATTAATATTATGACAGTTTCTTGCCAATTCATTTATGAAAATATTATGTATGTGAGGAAAAATATACATCTCTTTAGTAAAGTCAGTGATAGACACAATTGTAATACGAGAAATAAAGACACTCATATTTATTCTTTATTGTACAACAAGACATTACATTAAAACAAGTTGACAACAAAATGCATGCACAAAGGCGAGCTTAACTCCAAATGGAATTTTCTTCCAGCAAACCTTTGAGTGATAGAGATCATAATAGAGGGCAGTAATCCAGTGTACAATATATATATCTATATAGTAAGATTAAACTAGTTACATAATAATACATAAAAGACCTACGTACATTTATAAAGACAAATACGTAAATAATACATATATATATATAATTTATTGCGTTGAAAGGAAATGCAAAAAAATGTAATGTTGAATTTCATGGGGTACTGTGTTAAATTCTATAACAAAATACCTTGTGATGTATTAAAACTAAATGAAAGTAAATTTAAAACTTTAGTTAAAAGCACACTTTGTAAACAAGCATAATACAAACTAAATGATTATATTCAAGATAAGAATGCTTGGAAACATGCTGGTCCTGCTCCATAGGGCAATCTTTAGTGTAGACAAAATCAAATTTTCTAATTTATATTCCTATTCATAGTTATTGTATTTATTATCTTTTTTTTTAAATTGTCTCACACATTGTTCCATTATTGTTGAATTAGGTATTTTACCTATGTTTGCAATATTTGTTTGGTATTTATCAATTTAATCAATTTACCTGTTAATGCTTTTATTACTTTATACCTTTACGTAGTATAGTGCTATTTTTGGGAGAATAGTACTCACATATATGAATTTATTAATGTATGTACTTATGTAAATATTGTAAAACACATGTTTTTTTAAAAGGAGTAAGTATGCAGTTTCTTGTGCATTCTTCTCCATAACAAGCTACTTTTACGAATGCACGGTAGAATAAATTGTTATTACTTGTAAATTTTAATTCATATATATGTATGACGTTCAAAAGTGCCGCTTACTGGCCTAATTGAAATGAATATATTTGACTTTGAGTAAGAACAATAAATACATTTAGATAAGTTTTTAGTGTATTTTATATTTTGTAAGCTATCTTCAGATAAAAATATATTTTTTTTAATAATGACTTGAATAATTTTTAAATAGGTGATAGAATATCAACTCGTTGAAATGCATTAACGATGTCTAAATAAACATGGGTTCTACAATATATTTGTCGGGTTTAGTCAATAGTACGGACGTAAAGTCAATTCACAAGCACGCCCCTAGCGGCAATCAAGAGCAACTGCGCATTGGCGCGCTTTTATAAGCACTAGCGTGGTGCAGAATAGAGCAGTTGAGTACAGACAGCCGTAGAGCTAAGACGTCGTAGAATCAGTGTCGATCCGTAAAATTAGTAAGCAATAATGTAACGCGTGTCTATTTGAATATACTCAGTGTATCGAATAATTTGTGTGATTTCATTTTCACGATTGACCCACCTACCTGCCCACACACGATGTCTTAACCTAAGGGAATATATCTTGACTTCCCGATGGTTTGCATCTATCGGCCAGCCTTGATGCGACATATTAAATATAGAGGTAGTTAAAAACAGTAGTTACATGTCACCCATAAAATTATTATTTTATCTATCATAGGAAGCACGAAATCTGATAATCCTACGGACTTCAATTTCATAGACAAACTTGCTTGTCTATGCATCAACCCATATAAAATAGCATGTACCTATGTTTTTGCAGTTATGCTAAAATTAATTCATGCTTCGTCGTCTACGTCTTCGTTACTAGACGTGTACGTCATCGTCTAAGAAAGCGTGCTTCACCGATGACCACATCATCGCTTACCATCAGTTGAGATAGTGATCAAGCGCGAGCCAATATTTAAAATTAAAAAAACATTTTGCAAGTCTAATTAAGTTTTTTTTTTATACATCTGTAAAGAACTAAATCTATACTAATCTATACTTCTATACTTATAACATTATAAAGCTGAAAAGTTTGTTTGTTTGAACGCGCTAATCTCAGGAACTACTGATTGGTATTAAAAATTATTTTGAGTTGGATAGTCCATTTATCGAGGAAGGTTATAGGCTATAAAACCTCACGCTACAACCAATAAGAGCGGAGTATAAATGAAAATGATGCAAAAACGGGCAAAATTGTTCCTTATTGGGAACTTCCGTTTATTAAAGTTAGGTACGCAACATTCATTTATGTAGGGTAGGTAGCCAGTTGACGAGAGCGAATCCGCGCGGGACAGCTAGTACTTAATATTTACCTCACATATCGCTGTAGCAAAATAATGACAGGATTCCTCTTCTTCTCCATGAGACCTTTCATGAGTAGTAGTCCTGATATGACAAAGAAGTTCTCCACCGCTGGCAGATCTATATGCTGGATTGTATTACCTAGTGTGTTGCTTTTCGCACTTATTAACTGTAACAATAGAAATAAATGTTTGATGATGTTTGTACTTTATTTGTTTGTTTGTTTTTTGTTCGTTTGTTTGAATTTAGTTGTTCCAGACGTAGTATTATTTTATCAGCGTCATCAGTTGTCAGGTCATAAACCCCTTCAGGATTATCCTTTCGATACTTAAAATATTGTTGCGCCCAACAGGGTCCATAATTGTTTCTATTATGTTATTTTCACCACTAAAGTTATGCAAGCGTTTCCAGGAAACAATGTAATAAAAAATACAATAAAAGCAAAGAAAGAAGATAAATTATTCATTAAAAATCTTTTTTTCAAAACAAGCTTTTTTGTATTCTTCTCAGCCAACCCTTTCATTTGATACCCATATCATGACAGTGCACAATAAAATTACTAGACCGCCATGTCCACCATATTGAATTTAGAATGACGTCACTTGCGTCACCATCCATTGTCATCCAAACTAAACGTGTATGCAAAATTTTATCTTAATCGGTGGAGGATAACTGCTTTAAAATTCAGTTACAAGACTTGACCCGAACACACTTACATACATTGCCAGTTAAATACAAGCTTGTAAAAAGTAGTAACTTTTTAACAGTAATAACAATTGACAAAAAGTCTGAAATGTACGAGAATGAGTCGCGCTACCGAAATCTCACGTTGTCAATACCAAACATTTTGGATTTATTACGATCATATCTCTGTTACAATGTCACTTTGTCGAGAGGTTAGAAACCACACAAAAACTCCTGTTCCCTGGACAGTAAGGTTATCAAATCAATAAAAGATAACAAATATAAGGCGTATCAAAGTTCAGGAGTAATAAATTGTAGTTCAAAAAACTAAAAAACACGCTTTAATGGTAAATTGAACTAAAAAGTCGCTAATCCTGAAGATCTTAGTAAGGCATTTGGGACGAACAATTTAAACGCGCACGGTAGAATCAACTTTTATTACTTGCAAATTTTAATTTTTGTTTGACTTTCAAAAGTACTTTGACTTTGACTAAATTATTGCATTGTCATCGGTCCTTGATAGGTGTGCAAAGTTTCAAATCAATCCGACGTTTTGAAGTGGATGAAAATCACGTTCAAAGATTCCGTTACATTGATACATAGATACATAGTTACATAGATACATAGATACATACCAAGCTAATAAAAGCGTGTTAAAAAGTGTATAATTGTGGCAAAGTAAATAAGTTTGCAATTTATTTAGGTAATTTAACTGACGGACCAGTTAGAATTGTTCAGAAAACTATCTTATTACAAGTGGAAACTTACGTGATCGTAATCATGTCCATTGCTAATGGAACCAGCAAAAATGAACAAAAAAACATGTACGCAAGTTGCCAAGCTCAGGGCGAAAGCCTTAGTGAAACTTAGGACCGGGATCTCATCGTCTGTGATCTTCACGAAGCAGGACCAGTTTCTCTTGAGGCTGAAGGAGTATGCTATTCTTCGGACTGAAAGAGAAATATGAGGTTATAGTAAAAGTTGGCTTGTAATTCCCATCCCAAAGATATAGGCACAATTCACCTGCCATATCCAGTGACCATTATGCCAGCTATAATATCATTTTAATTTAATTAATGTAAAATTTTGGATGTTTCTTTGTCAATGGCTAAATGCATTCGGGTGACACTTAGCACACGGGCAGGCCATGAACAGGATACTTTATATCCCTGGTAATTTGTGCTCTTAGGATAATTTTCGTCATTCAAGCAGGTGAAGCCGCAGCTGGCAAAAGCTATGAAACCTACTTATATTAGTTATAAAGTATATGTCTGTGTTTCCTCACGTTCTTTTAAAAGTGGTAATATACTATATTGCGTTTAACCATTCTAAGTAAATAAGGACAACTACCGCTACTATCAATATGAAGATCTAAACAAGTACTGGAATTATCATAATAAAGTGTTCTTACGCCATAAGAATAATGAATCTCCCGCCGTAAATAATATGTAATTATCATGCGAGAAGTCATTAATTATGTAAAGTACCTGGGCGACCGAGCTCTGCTCGGGTGAAAATAGAAAAAACGACGTTTTCAAACAAATAAACCTAGCTAGATCGATTTATCGCCCCCGAAACTCCCTGCATACTAAATTTCATGAAAATCGTTGGAGCCGTTTCCGAGATTCAGATTATATATATATAGGGAATACTGTGTAATTGTCAGGCATAGCCATTATTGCGTGGATCCTTTTGGGCTAAAAGTTACTTGTATGTACAGGGTAGGGTCACAATGAAACTAATCACGTTATGTATTGATACACGATGCCCAACTCGGGCAAAGAATTATTGGGTTTTTGCATCACCATCATGTCGTGGTGGCCCAGTGGCTAAGAACTCGCCTCTCGTGCTTGTGTGTGTTGTGGGTTCGAATCCGGGCAAGTACCAATTTGAATTTTTAATTCATATGTACTTTCTAAGTTTATCTTGGACATAGCTGACAACGGTGAAGTAAAACATCGTGAGGAAACCTGGACTTATAGTGAGTTTATTATAAGATGCTCCATTGGTGTAATTGCTACAAGGCGTTCCAGTGCGCGGATAATCTGGAATTTCTCAGTAAATCCCAGAGTCTGGCCTTTTGTCCGATTGATGGCAATAAGCTCAACTTCTATTACATGGCACCTCAACATAACTGAACGGGGTGTACTCTAGATGCACCGGTGCGTTACTCTTCGGGGACTATAGCTTGAAGATAAAAATAAAGATAAAGATGATTTATTTGTCAAAACATGACGTGTTTACAAACAATAGGCATGCAAGATGTTCACTTCTTATTTATCGCTTACAAACATGTTTTGCCTAATGAGACGTACAAATATGTATTTTATGGTTATATAATAATATAGTTTCTAAAGAATACTTACGCCTCGAATCACTGTTGTCATATTCTAGATAAATTGTTGATGATACAGCTGCTACAACTAATCCTACCATTATGGTTCTGTAAAGAATGATATAAGCAAACTTAATAAGTGAATTGTCCTAGGTAAAGTAGGTGAATTGACCTTTCTGATTTCTAACTCAATTCAAATTGCGTCTAGGCGATATCACGCACGTATTTGCTCAGAAAATTTCAAGTGCAAATCGGCCAATTTGCAGCTCATCGCGTCCATATTTATCTACTTGCAATTTTCTGGCAAACGAAAGTAGACACTCGAATACGAAACTTTTTATATGGCAATGCTATACTAATGTCAACCCCAATTTGCCGTATGACGCTACTAAGTTGATACTTTGTTTTAATTCGTAATCACTATTTATCTTTTTGTAAAAACATTTTATCTATTTAATAATTTAGAAAGTTTCATTATTAATGTAGAAAACAATGATTCCTGTGACTCTTATGAATCTTTTCACATGGAAGTCTTAGATTTTGATTGATAGTGAATAAACCAAAATTATTATAGAATACTGTTGCTTTTTTTATTTAGATTGATATATCTAAAGTATTACCTACCGAAATGCACCTATAGGTTTTTTACTCAGACGAAGTAATATAAATAATTCTAAAGTATCAAATTAGGTTATTCCAGGTATTTCAAACTAGTTTTTGGGGTTGCTATGCTGATATTTTTTAAATTTGCCGCGCTTTTTAGTCTCTACTTTCGTTTGCCAGACTCTAGTAAAAAATATGTGTTTCATTGTGATATAAATCGCTTTTCGTTGAGCCATCAGGACGGTCGCTTAGAATGACTCAGAAGATGGAAATTACACAGCAAATGTATAAACGCAAATGAGTGTGTTTTGGACATTATTGATACTCGTTCAACGTCAGAAACGACGTTGACGTTGAATATAACAAACTTTTTTACAAAAAAAATACAACCGACTTCCAAAAGAACACTACAATGTGAAAAATAACTTCAATTTCAGAAGTCGGTGTTTCTATTTTCGTTTCTTCGTTTTATTACACCGCCTTCCGAAATTGAAGTTGTTTTTCACTTTGTAGTGTTTTTTGTAAAAAGTTTTCAATTTTTCACTTTTAGTGGTACATAATGGACAAGTTCTATATTAAGGTACATGTAATGCCCACAGTGATGCTAGAATAGATTACACGAATAACATGTAACTTAAACATAACCAGTGGAATGAGAGTGTACCAGGGAGAACTGTACTCGTCTGCGTACCCGTTTAAAGCATACTGGCGTGATGGTGTGTTATGAAATGGTGTGAACAATAAACAGAAATGCGATTGCAGCAATCCCGAAAGATTGAAGAGTTCTGTTGTATATCTCCGAAGTTCTTCATCACATCTTTATCAAATTTAAATGAGTATTCGGAACAAAACTAATATTTTTGCAAATCCGTTTATATATGACGGAGTTATGCCCGAACAAACATAAAAACATATAAATATAATCATCCGAATTGAGAACCTAAATAGACAATGGAAATAGCAAATGGTGCACTGACGACTTTGAATTGGGAAGTAGCGGTCAAAGTGCATCGTGGAAAAATTCAAGACAGTCATTAAGAAGACTCCACGGGAAAAACAATTAAAGACATATTCTACGAAACTGACCTATTAATGTCATTTGTTTTTCCCAAGGAGTCTTCATTAATGTTGACTTAGATATATTAAGTGTAGGGGCGAGGAATATGTCCTGATAAAAACTTTAAGTATGAATGTGGATGGTTAAAACAGTGAAGGAATACCAATGAAGGAGAGTTTCAAATGTGATACAGCCAAAAATGAGGTGGCTATTGGCGTGCCAGCTAAAAGAGATGTAAGGAAAGAGCATGAGCATGTCTGTCTCATGTTGCGTCGACACAAAATAAATATAAAAAGTTCAGAGGCTCTAGACAAGTGACATTCTATCGACGAAAGCGTCGCGATAGCGATTGGAAAAATGTCAAGCGCTATAGAAATGTCACGTGACCATTCCTAGCATTTTGACCATCGCCATCGTGGACCTCGTAGGATATTAAGTATCAAGAGCCTCAGTAGAATAATTCAATATCGGTCTTACCGAACCGTGTAATAATTTAACAAAAATAAATAAAATTTTAACTTACATAAACACACAAAACTTAAAACTATACTCGGTCTTCACTCCAGCCTTTTCACAATAATCCACAGTAATATCAGGGTCCATAGCAGTGATTGGATTCACCAAGTATATCGTCTTGAGGATCTTGGAAACTGATTCATGGCTACACACTGCTGGTAGACAGGCCCCCCATGATATTGTATCAGCCTTTCTACCTACTTTGGATTTAATCTGGGGAAGCAAAAATATTAAGGAATTTTGAGTAGGTTCTACCAGATTTTGTTATCAATAGCTTCTGCTTACTAGAAATCGTTTCCTGAATTCGTGTTTTTGATAAAGTCAAGGTTAATGTGATGTTCTTGTACCATTCGGATTATTAGATAACATGCATTAAATTATTAAATAAGTTTTGTACATTTGACAAATTTTTATTTATCATGCTAGTTTTATTAATTTTCCAATATACAATGATTTATGCTTATGCAATAATAGTTCGATTCGGATGTATGATGATAATGTGACTTCACTAGATGACCAGTTAATGGTACTCTTAACTCCAATTATCCTTTAGTGCTTTATTGTCTCACTACAAGGCAAAGGCCGTCCTCTGCCTTTTCTATTGCAACTGTATTATTATTTCCTCTTTCTATTTTAGCTTTCTCTGCTTGCTAGAGCTGACACCCAACTTCTTTCAATCCCAATCTCTTCTCTATCAAACAATAAATAAAATAAAATAAGCATTTATTATTAGTTACTTTACCTGTTATTTACTACACTTGGTACTGGGTACTGTACTTGGTTTTTAATGAGATTATAATCTATTTACACTGTATTTATAACTATTTATTTATTTTCCTCGGCACCTTGTTATTTTCCCTCGCACCAGCTTGTCTTTCGACAAAGGCTCACCACTTGAGTCTGTCCCTCGCTACCCGTAACCATTCTGCCGCTTTCTTTATATTTCCAGTGGTATAACTAAAATGTCGTTATCCAACATCTGGTCGATTTTTAACTTTTAATGCTATATCAATGAGAAAACAATATCTATCGATCGGTGTGTGCGAATTTTCAAAACCTTGAATAGTTTGGGAAATTAGTATACACAGATCAATAGACATTTTTTTTCTCATTAATATATATAATATGCTTCCGTTTTGAGAGTATTTAAGAGGAAATTATATTTTTCCTGTGTTGTTTTGTTAGTTTCTTTTCCTTCTATGCTGCTTAATACTTTTTATAGGTTGTTCAGTAGCTCATCGGTACTATTTATGTTCACACTAGGTACCAATTTATTCTGACTTTTCTTTATAGGGTGTCCTCGTAGCGTTGCCCGAATCATTTCATGGTCAGATTTAAGTTTCATTTGTGGATGATGGATGAGTTTTTAAAAGCTTTTAAATTATTGGACAAAACATAATCTATTTCATTTTTTATACCCCATTTGGAGAATACCACGTCCATTCTTTATTCTGTTTCTTTTTGTGGAAGCTATTTAATATACTAAGTTTGTTTTCTAGGCACAAATTGACCAGAGCCCCATTTTTGCTCCAATTGCCATAACAGTGCCTTCACTTGAACATTAAAGTCGGGCATTACAATTACATTTTTGTGTGCAGTATCAACAGCGCATTGTAAGTTTTTTTATAAAAATCCTCTATTTTGGTTATAACTTCTTTCTTATTGGATTCAGTCGTGGTATAATACACTTTGATAATAGACCAGGATTGACTTCTGCCTTTTTGCAGGGTAAGATTGATGTTAAAAATGGCAAGTCCTTCTGAAATGCCTTTTATTTCTTCTATTCGGTTAATATATTTCCTTTTTATCACAATGCCAACACCGTATTGTCCCTGTCTCTCTTTTATTTTTTCAATTGCTGTTTCTAGTTCAAAGAGTTTCTCTGGGGTTCTCAATTATCGTGCATTAAGCGTAGCTAACGGTAAAGGAAACCGGGGCAAAAATTCGAAGACATGTGACATCCACTAACCCGCACTGGGCCCGCGTGGTGGATTACGGCCCATTCCCTCTCCAGAGAGGAGGCCTGTGTCCCAGCAGTGGGAACATTATTAGGCTGATGATGTGATGTGATGTGAAGCGTAGCTACGTGTATGTCGCAATATTTTTCTCTTTTCTTTTGTTTATTTATTCTTGAAGAGTCTTGGTCATTTTCCCCCTCGTTTACCAGTCGGGTTGGGGTGGATTGGAGAGTTTTGTTTTTATAATTCATTTTTAATATTATTTATTTGTATGATTTCCTGTTGCCGATGCTTATTGTTTCAGAGATTTTGTTTGATCTGGATCCTGGATTTTGTTTGTCTGTTTAATTTCTTGTGTGCTGATGACTTTGGTTGATTTGGGGATTTACTAGGGTATACTGCTAGGTCTCTCTTTCTTTTGAAATTGTTATTTTCCTGTGGGCCTTTTATTATGAGTTTGACTTTCTTAATATACGCAATCTTCCCTTCTCCTCTTTCTCCAGTACTTCTTCTGTGAAATCTATCTTGATGATAATCTTTGAACCATTTTTATATTTAGTATCAAATTTCTCTTCCACTCCAATGAGATGCTTACTAACAGCGGTGCGCCCACCTCTTTCCCTTTTACTCCTAGTCTAAAGGCATTGTTGATTTCATTAACTTTAATGTCCGTTGTGGTTTCTCTTTCTATTATGGTTTTTATTTTATCAATCTTTGTCGTTTTATTGTTTGCCTCACTCACTCCGAAGAATATAAAATTTTTCCTTCTATTCGAATCTTCCAGAAACTGAATTTTCTTTTCCATGTATTCGGCTTTCGTTTTTAAGGTCTTGTTTTCCTTAATGACCATCGCCAATTTTGTATCCAAGACTTCCAGCAATCGCTCTGTTACTGACTCCGTTATTGCCTTTGTATGTACCGCCATTTGTTCTTTTATTTTACTGAGGAGCATTTCCATTTGGGTGTCCATATTTTGGCGTGATTGCCTAAGCCCGGTACCTGTTCGAGAATGATGGCCCCTGGTGCTCATAATGTTTTGAAGTGAAATGGAACACAAAAGTAATTACGTTTAAGAACGAAATTTTTTGACTGTTAATTTTCAAGATAACCGATCGGTCGAAGTGGTTTTATTCCATTCAAAGTTTTTCGGATGAATTTCGCTAGATCCACACACAAAGAATACAAAGTTGCATTGTTGCGCGGAGCGAGAGTTATTTCTCACTGTTATTATATATTTTTCGAAAGCGTTTTGACACAGCGGCTGACGTAAACAACAACGGAACTATCAACAATAAGATATAATTATTTACATTCAAAAACTCCTCAGTCCGTCCATGTAGATTAGCTCCACCATTTTCTTTCTCTTCTCTATCCGTAAGTTTAACATCAGATAGACAATACTGAGTGGCGATCATGGGTTCGCCGAAATTGGAAGGTGCCTTCAGACATTGATCGTAGTTACCCAAACTGTATTTGGAACCATAGAAACTACCGACTGGATGGTGTATTGAGTTCCATACTGAAATTGAAAATATTTGGATTAGAAAACAATATTTAAAAAGTTACCTAATGTAATAAAATAATGTGTGTCCAAAATAAACTTACACATTGGTACTTATCCAGGTCGTGGGTTCAAATCCGGGCAAGTACCAATGTGACTTTTTCAAATTCATATGTACTTTTTAAGTGTATTTTGGACATCACAGGCAACGGTAAAGGAAAACATCGTGAGGAAACCTGGACTTATATAGTTAATGTAAGTCTGAAATAACCAAGTCAGAAGGCCTGTGGGGTTCCCAGAGGCGGCTTAATTAACTCTGACACCAGAGATGGCCACATTCTCACACGAAAAGATGAAGAATAAAATGTACATTTTATTTGAGATTTGGGGCTTTAAACAAAGTCTAATTCTATCAAGCAAAGGCAATTATCGAAATGCTAAAAGTAAACGCTATCGAAATTTCACGACTCACGAGACCTATTCTCGTGACTTAGCGATAGCGCTTGGCTTTCCCATACATTTTTGACATTTAACGAATCGATATCGCGATTAATCACGACGCTTTCGTTAAAAGAATGTCACTAACCTAACTTTTGTACAATTTTAAATAGATTGTCTAATACTCACTCCAAACTGCCCAAACCGTGTAATTCTTGACATTGTTCAAAATTATTAGTGTCTGGTCTATACAAGGTTTCTCATGTTCGCTCCATTCTAGATCTTCCAGCCCATCTATGACTATATCTACTTCTGTCTTCCTGCTTTGCGTGTAATAATCGGCTGCAGTTAAACCTGAATAATTTGCATAAGCAGTATTACTTCTTCTTTTCTTCAAATAAACTTAGAGAACTCGACAATTCAGCATGAGCGCAGACACATTTGGCTCGCAGGCTTGCAGATGGCGTGTAATGGGCAGCTCGCCGTCCAATGCGCCAGTGAATTAAAAAGTAAAAGTTTGCTAAAAAATAAAATAAAAAATAACTTCAATTTCGGTAGTCGGTGTTTTTGTTTTGTATCTTCGTTTTTTGACACCGAATGAAATTGAAATTAAAATTGAAGTTATTTTTCACTTTGTAGTGTTTTTATTTGGAAGTCGGTTTTAATTTTTTGTAAAAACTATAATATTTTACACTTTTTAGTTGTGATACTTATCTTCAATGCCCAACGTTATGCCAGAATAAATTACCCGAAAAATATGATACTTGAACACAACCGGTAAAATTAGAGTGTACATACAGCTCCAGAGAAATCTCACCCACTAGAAATATATAAAAAGCGACATCTATGGACAGAAAGGATGGACGGATATATCTAGCGGTCGCTTGCATGAGCGTCGTCAGTTTTTTTTTATTTCTAGTTAGAATATCTTAGCAGTTTCATTGATGTCACAGAGATAGCGCCGGCGCACCTAAAAATCGTAGTATATATTTATATACTATTTATTATATACTTTATTGTACTCGACTTAAACAATTACAGGACAAAACATACTCCTGTCCATAGTTGTCGCTTTTTATACATTTCTAGGGGGTGACGTTTCTGCAGCTGTATGTACCAGGGTGAACTGAACACATCTGCATACCCCTTTAGAGCGTACTGGCGTGATGTTATGTTATGAAATGGTGTAAACGATAAACAGACATGCGCTTGCAGCAATCCCGAGTGTTTTGACCTCATTTATTGAAGAGTTCTGTCGTATATCTCCGAAGTTTTTCATCAGAACTTGATCAAATTTAAATGGGACCACATGAGACAGCTTTTAAATTAAAAAAGAATAATCAAAATCGGTTCACCGAGCATAAAGTTCTGAGGTAACAAATAAAAAAATATTAAAAAACAGTGAATTGAGAACCTTTCCCCTTTTTGAAATCGGTTAAAAAGTATTTTAGGATGCAGTCGTTTGAAAATCGAAGGAAAATGTTGCACTTTAATGGTATTTTTTTAATTTTACCTATCCACAAAAAGTACGTGTTTATACAATACTTTTTGAATTCAGATTTGGAACATTACGTTGAGAGTAATTGACTGATGCCGGTTGAGCTT
This sequence comes from Orthosia incerta, assembly GCA_948252205.1. Lineage (NCBI taxonomy): Eukaryota > Metazoa > Arthropoda > Insecta > Lepidoptera > Noctuidae > Orthosia > Orthosia incerta. The sequence goes on from OX411765.1 coordinate 23,910,208, forward strand.
TTAGGCCATATTTATAATCAATGAGAAGATAAGTGCGATCCCAAAAATCTTTTATGATTAGTCCAAGGCATGTGATTGTTATTTCATGAAAAGCTAATTAGGAAATTCCGCCACTGCGGGATCCGGAACAGCGTTCTGGATATTCTTACTTCATACTTGAGTAATAGGATTCAGAGCGTTGACGTTTATGGAAAAATATCTCCCGGTTAAAGATCCCGTAACAATGGGAGGCAGGGCTCAATTCTTGGTCCTTTTTTGTTTCTGTTTTATATTAATGACTTGCCTTACCTCATTAAGGATAACCACGATATAGTGTTGTTTGCCGATAATACTTCACTTTTATTTAAACTTAAACGTCAGCAGCTGGTTACTGAAGATGTAAATAGCGCGATCTCAAAAGTAGTTCACTGTTAAGAATTTACTTCTTAATGAAAAAAAAACCAAATGCATTAAGTTTACCCTACCTCACGTTAGGCAGGTGAAAACTGATGTGTTGATAAAGGGCGAAGAATTTAATCTTGATAATAGCGCAGTATTCTTAGGCTTAACTTTGGATGCTAAGCTTCAGTGGGGCCCACATATAGATAAATTGTCAAAGAAGCTAAGCTCCGCAGCATATGCTGTTAGAAAATTTCGTAATATAACTGACATAGAGACAGCCCGTTTAGTGTACTTTAGCTATTCTCATAACATGTCAACACGTGATATCCATAACATAAATACTAGGCACGAACACAAATTTGTAGTACCTACAACAAGGCTCAAGAAAATAGATGGCTCGTTTAGATGTCAATGTAGGTATACGCTTTTATAATAAGCTTCCAAGCCATGTACAAGATCTAAACCTTAATAAATTCAAATCATTCATTAAACGTAAGTTGTGCCAGAAAGCGTTTTAAACCGTTTAAGATTACGTTGAGGACAAAAAGACTTGGGTTTGTTCTGCTCCAATTATTTATTTTTTTGCATCTTTTGTTTTGTTTTCTTTTGGTTTTCTTGCAATGACAAGAATATTTACTTTTTAAAGTATCATATTATTTTAATTATTGTGGGTGTGAAGACTATATGGTTTTTTTTTAAATTTTGCCCATTTAGTTTTTATTCAAGGTCTGGCAGTTTGAGTAATTTATGCGGCCTACCCGAATGTCTTTACTTTGGTATTGTTCGTCGAATCGTTGAGCTCCTTACATTCTGAGTTGAGCTACACGGTTATTGACAAATGTCACTCAATCTGGCTGGTTCTTTCCTCAAAAGACCATTTCAGACATCAATCTAAATGGCCTTCACATGACCTAACCAAGATTTTGTCTGGACTTTAAAAGAGACTGTGACCTCCGAGTTGGTTTCGGCCTTTCTTCTCAGAGTAGTCAGATAGGAAACGCCGACCTCATCTAGTTTTTTACCGACTTCTAAAAGGATGAGGTTCTCAATTCGACTGTATATTTTTTTTATTCGTTACCTCAGAACTTTATACTAGATGAACCGATTTTGATTATTCTTTTTTTTTATTTGAAAGATATTAATGTGGTCCCATTTAAATTTGATTAAGATCTGATGAAGAACTTCGGAGATATACGACAGAACTCTTCAATAAATGAGGTCAAATCTCTCGGGATTGCTGCAATCGCGTATCTGTTTATTGTTTACACCATTTCATAACATAACATTACGCCACTACGCTCTAAAGGGCTCTGCAGATGTATACAGTACACTCTAAATTCACCGGCTGTGTTCAAGTATCATGTTTTTCGGGTAATTTATTCTGGCATAACGGTGGGCGTTATAGATATGTACCACAACTAAAAGGTGAAAAATAAAATATTTTTACAAAATAATACAACCGACTTCCAAATAAAAAAAATTACAAGAAGAAGTCGGTTGTATTTTTGTAAAAGTGTTTGTACAAACCAACTTACAGAAATAAAATCATTTATCATGTATTTTAATTGGACAACTTTTATTATGTTAACACAACTATTAATGTAAGCATTTTTTTTTCATCCGTACCAATATCATAAATGCGAAAGTAACTCTATAACGTCTGCTTGTTGCTGAACAAAATTTGATGTTATTTTTATAGAAATAGATTGGACCTTCGAGAAGGACATAGGATAGTTGACATCGTGAGAGTACGTTCCATTGGGATAATGTTAAATGTTTTAATTCAAAGTTACAAATACATATAATAAAATTCAATCAATTTTAATTTTAAAGAGCGTTGAGTAGGACATGATGCAAATAGAAAAACAAAAGAAATAATACAACTTAGGTGTCCTTGACTTCATCAGAAAAAAAAACAGAAATTAATCTAAACTCCTCCTGCACACTTCTTAACACCTCACACGAGTTATCAAATACTAGCGGCCCGCCCCGGCTTCGCACGGGTATTTAACAAAAATTAAAATACAAAAAATTATAATACACACACATAAACCCTTCTATTTGCGTCAGGTTACTAAAAAACCGGCCAAGTGCGAGTCGGACTCGCGCACGAAGGGTTCCGTACCATTATTGCCAAAAAAAATCGCCCCACTTAAATATTTATTTTATTCTGTTTTAGTATTTGTTGTTATAGCGGCAACAAAAATACATCATCTGTGAAAATTTCAACTGTCTAGCTATCACGTTTAGTGCTTGGATCATAACTCGTAATTGTGAACTAGATGCCGAAAAAAGCACTAAGTCGTCAGCAAAGGATTAATACCAAGATACAAATAAATAGCCTAATAGCGGAGGTAATTCAATTATTTAAAAAAAATAAAAGAACACTTATTGTGACATAACTATAATAGTTAGACATATGTTGTCGCGACACTTTTTGTAAATAATGATGTGTTCTGCAAAGTCGTAGTACCTACATTATTTTATTCTATCATCAATAGTTTTCGCAGCGCACGCGATGTAAATAATATTTTATGTATTTTTTTTACACCTTGGGTTCCATTATTGGAGTTTTAGTAAGGATCCCTAATTTTTTTGAATATATTATATAGCCTATGCCACCCGGGGATAGTGTAGCTTCCCAACAGTGAAAGAATTTTTCAAATCGGTTCAGTAGTTTCGGAGCCTATTCAATGCAAACTAACAAACAAATCTTCCCTCTTTATAAAATTATATTATTACTTTAGATTATGTTTTGTAATTCTAAGTTCCTGTTCCAATTTTTTTGTAATGTTAGTAAATTGTAAATCCGTAGTTGGCTAATATATACTTATTGTAACTAAAGAGCTGTGGATTTTGATTTGATTAATAAATAAATACATATTTGATAGCCTAGTAAAATAAAAAATAAAATACACTTACAGAAAAAACTGAGCAGTACTATCTGAATGAAAACACATTTCACCTTCATTGTCACAGTAAATGTCCTTCCTACCTCGGCCTTACTTTAGTACTAAAATATGTGTAACGCTTGCAAAGTTATATGAACGGCGGCGGCGGGGCCCTAGTAAGTAGTAACTGAGTATCTAATCTTGTATTTTTTTATGAAGTAAACTGTTTAATAATATGGAGCTGGTTGAAGTATTACTTATTTTTTGCCTAATTTATATGAACAAGATTTTCCATTACGTCAGAATCAGAATGTTTTTTTTATGCCTAAACTTCAAGCCACATTCCGAAACATCACATTTTTTTTTAAGTCAAGCAATTGCCGGTTTGGGTCCAAATAAAAAAAACTGGCCAAGTGCGTCACTCACGCACCGAGGGTTCCGTACAAACCTCAACTTAAATATATTATACACCTGAGTATTTGATATGAATTTCAATTTAATAACTACGCGTTCATGAGGAAAGGGGTAGTAAGTATAAAATTATAAAAAAAAAAAAATATATGATGTAACAAAAAATTTACGGTTTTCGCAATTTTCCCTTTATCTATGCTATAAGACGTTGCTTCGTACCAAATTTCAAGATTCTGAGTTCACGGGCAGTACCTTGTAGGTTTTGATTCCCTTGCGAGTGTCGAAAATTTGCGGCATAACGGCTGTATCTTTTGATTGCGTTGGCTTAGAAGTTTGATTTTTTTACAGCTTTAAGGGGCAGTATTTCAGCTTGATACCTCCACGCGTTCCTGAGAAAAAGGTTCTTGACATACAGACCGACGGTCGGACGGACGGACAACAAAGTGATACTATAAGGGTTCAGTTTTTTCATTTCGAGGTACGGAACCCTAAAAAGGTCAAGTATGCGTTCTATCACTGATGGTCCCTTGTCTGATTATTTGCAATATTCATAAACATTTTTATATTTTATTTAAATGATACCGTGATACCGTTGAGGTTTTATTATTCTTTTGTAATCAAAATCTTTTTTGGAAGTGTAAATCTTGGGGATTCCGAACAAAAACGTTACAGTTATTTTACAAAACGTTTAGTAATGTTAGAATTATTCTTTTGTTACGCACACACGCAAATTCGTTACGGTATCTCCACTTAAGGTAACGTAAATGATGAATATCTAAAGTTTCAGATAAAAAATAATAATTTCGTTTTAAAATAATTAACCAGGAAATAAATCATAGGCTCACAAATGCCATGGAACGTGTATTATTCAACAAATATGTGTATGATTTTGTCTAATCTAATATTTAATAATCTATGCGGTAAAACAAATAGTTTCTCATCATTGTAGAACACTATGCTTCTCATTTATGTTAATTATAAATTAGAAGATAATATTGTTGATTTGCCCGAAACGTGACCGTATAAGTATCTGCCCAGGTTTTTTTTATTCCCTACTTAGACAGATTTTTAAGTAATTTTTTTAAGCGTTTCTACTACCCAAAGTTAGAATTGCCTCAGCTAGCTTGAAATTATATATTTTTTTGGGTCTGTTGTTTTATGAAGGCCGAAAATATTTTTGATCAAAGTCGGTAAAGTGTGTTTTTTTTTGCACTTGAGATTAATTTTATTATCACTACTCTCAAAACGGTGCTGCGTTGAAGGAAAACATCGCTAGGAAACAAGCACTTCCTAGAACAAAAACATTGAAGAAATGTGGCATCCACCAAAATGCACTGCGCACCAAAGAACAATGGCAAAATCTTAGCTGACTTAAATTTGAGCGTCTGAAAGTGAGTTATATACATAAGAAATTCTATTAATTTTATACAAAAAGTATTTATATTAAAGTATAATTGTGCTGGTTCAAAACGGATAAAAAAAACATCTATACTAATATTATAAAGAGGGAAGCATTTTTTGTTTGTTTGTTTGTACCAAATAGGCTCCGAAACTACTGGACCAATTTAAAAAATTATTGCACATATGGAAAGCTACATTATTCCCGAGTAACATAGGCATAGGCATTTTTTTATCCTGAAAACGCTTCCTGTGGGGTGGTCCATGGGAGCGAAGCCGCGGGCAACAGCTAGTAATAAATAAAAGTTATCTGATTTATTAGTTAATTTCTTTAGCTTAGTGTTGCCATTATATATTTTATCTGCTTAGTGACAAGTAGTAACTATATTAAGTAATAATATCATTATTGTATTTATTGCAGTAAATGAGTTAACAATACAGTTTATGTCTAAGTGTAGAAGTTCCGTGCAGGTAGGTAAGAATATTGTAGTTTAGTAGAAATAAATGAATTAAAAAGAGTCCCAGTCTAAAAAAAAATTGCTTGGTTGTTGACGACGACCTTTTGATACACGTCAAAATCACTTAGTTTTAATAAATATACTCTTTCCAAAGAGTACACATCACATCAGTTCACATTTCATGCTGAAATAACTAGGTAAGGAAAATACTAATGCGATATTGCCCTTTTACCTCCACGAAATTGAATAATATTACCTATTAAACACATTATTAAAAGTTACCCAGACATAACCTACAAAAGTTTATGACTGAATATCTATTATGCTCGACATTTTCGACAAAAACTCTTGCACAAACTAATTCAGAACATCACCCTGAATTAAACCAGATATTTTTAATTTAATGACGTAGGAATTTAATCTCAGCTAAAACAATGTATGGGCACCTGCCATTATTCTTTGCGAAGATTACACCTACTCTCTCGCACAGAGAGGAGTCCTGGAACATTAAAGATTAACATGTCTTGATAATACTCGTAATGGCTGAGCGATTTATTTGCAAAAACGTGTCAAACTGACGGAAAGATTCACGTTTCAAATTAAAAATACTAATATAACACACACGAACACACGAAAACACAATCACAAAATAACACGTAATATTATAGTATGTATGTTTATACATTAGCTTATGTATAGTATTTAATATAGTAATATATGTTTTTAATATATGTATTTATATTTTAATGTAGCAGTACACCACAGACTACCGCCTGTTTTTAAGCGACTTTCGAAAAAGGAGGAGGTTCTATGTCCGACTTCTTGTATGTTTTTTTTTGTTTATGTTCACCGATATTTCCGTCAATTGTGGACCGATTTTGAAAATTCTTTTTTTGTTTGAAAGAATATATATGTTCCGAAATTGGTCCCCATTTTAATTTGGAATCTTTAGGGACTGCTGCAATTGCATGTCTGTTTGTTGTTTATACCATTTCATAACATAACATCACGCTAATACGCTCTTAAGGGGTAAGCAGATCTCTCATTTAATCGGTTTTGTTCAAGTTTCATGATATTCGGGTAATCTATTCTGGCGTTATAAGAAACTTAACACTTTTAACTTTCTACATCGCTCTCACATAATGTGTAATCTCAACATGAATGATGTAACAAATGATTTGTAATAATTACCTTATTGAAAAAGAGTGTCCATGGAGTTTCTTGCCCGTTCTTCTCCATAGAGATCTACGCCTTGGAATGGGCATCTACGGTACTTTCACAGTTATTATGTCTTGTGACTGGGACTGTAGCACCATAATTTTGTAATATTTTATTTTGTCTTTTGACAATTCAAAAGTGCCTGTAACTGGCCTACTTGAAATAAAGTGCTTTGACTTTGACTTTGACTTACTAAACAACTCGCCTATTAGATTAGGTACCTAAAAAGTGAAAAATAAAAAAAACTTTTTTACAAAAAAAATACTACCGACTTCCAAATAATAAAACTACAAAGTGAAAAATAACTTTAGTTTTGGAAGTCGGTGTCCATAACGCAAAAAATGGTATTTGCCAAAATAGCATTTTTTACAAAGTAGTAGTAGGTAGTATTTTTTTGTAAAAAAGAATTTTTATTCTAAGTTCTTTAGCTCCATCCAAAGGTTGTCTGGTAGATATCGCTGTCAGCGACAAGGCCGCCTTTGTACCCGTAGAAATAAGTTTCCTTGTAAAAGAGATGTAACTTTTTTTTTGTATTGATATATAGTATATTCTATTCTATTGTTATGAGGCAGATATCTTGTTAATAATCATTGCCTGTGGGTTAACGTCAATTATGCAAAAGGACGGATCTGTGGCTACATACCCGTTTAAACACTGTGTTTTTAAAAGTGTTAGGTAACTAGGGTTATAAGGGTAACCATTATTAAAGTTCTATCTACCGGAGTCTGTGTTTCGCGTGTATGTCTGTGTCTGTATTTTTATTGTGCCTACAGCTATGGAATTCATTGCTGAAGTCTCTGTTTTGGTCGGTGTTGAAGTCGAGAGTGAATAGGTTTTTCAAGACAAGCGTGCTCCATTGACTACATTACCATCAGGTGAGACAGTGATTGGGCTATGAAAAAGATGAATGAAAATAGACAGAGATCCTACATGCGTAGGAGAGATGAGAATGTTGAGATAGATGTGCGGATTGACGAGATTGGGTAAAGTGAGAAATGAGTATATTAGAGGAAGTTTGAAAGTGTCGCCTGTGACAGAAAAGTTGAAAGGAAACCGTTTGTCCTGGTATGGTCATGTGATGAGGAGGAATGAAAGGCATGTTACTAAAAGAGTTATGAATATAAATGTGGATGGATGGAGAGGGACAGGAAAAGATGAATGAACAGTGGACTGAGTGAGGAATGATATGAAAGAAAAGGGATTCAGTGATAGCTTGACAGGGTCTCCAGGGGACAGGACGGTATGGAAGAAGAAAACGTGTTGCGCCGACCACAAGTAACATGGGATAAGGGCAGGAAGATGATGATGATCAGGTGAGATAGTCGTTAAATGCGAACGTATCAATAAAACAGCGTTGCTGGGTTCCATCTTCTAGGGTACAGTTGTGATTGCTGGCACAAGAGAAATTGCAGTGCCAGCAATGAATGACACAATGTCTCTTTCTCTGGATCAAAAAATCTAAATCTTTTTTTTTATATTTTACATAGGCCTACATGGGCACTTCTAAAACGTATACAAAAGGTGCACGGTTGGGGTTAGTCGTTTCCTATGGAGAAGAACCGGCAAGAAACTCCTTGGTACTCTTTAAAAAAAATGGTTTGGTTTTACAATATTTCCATGTTACAGCATTAGTACTTGGATATGGGGGGACAACGTAGGCCCGACAATAAGACGGAAAAAAAAAATTATCGAGATACAAAGTTAAAAAATGTTAACAAGCATCTAGAAATCTAGAAGACCTACAATGTTCACACATTCACAAAACAATCGGTAAAAGAATCAATACAAAGGTAAAAAAAAAACAAATACAAAATAATGTCTAACAACACAAAATTTAACATGTGGCACTAATGCCATTGTTATCAGTGCTGTAACTATTCTTAGCAAAGGGCTATAAAGATGATTGACCATTGTAAAAAGTTTAATTACAAAAAACCGGCCAAGTGCGAGTCGGACTCGCGCACGAAGGGTTCCGTACCATTATCGCAAAAACGGCAAGAAAATCACGTTTGTTGTATGGGAGCCCCACTTAAATATTTATTTTATTCTGTGTTTAGTGTACGTCATCTGTGAAAATTTCAGCAGTCTAGCTATCACGGTTTATGAGGTACAGCCTGGTGACAGACGGACAGACAGACGGATTGCGGAGTCTTAGTAATAGGGTCCCGTTTTTACCCTTTGGGTACGGAACCCTAAAAAATGAGATCGAGAATAGTTAGAGACATCCACATATTTGTGTCGTTTATGAGTTACCAGGGAAGCCGCATGCGCAGAAGGAGTTAAAGCCAGAATTTTTATCTTCAAAGTAGTCCTTGATTTTATAATATGCTTTTTTAATAAGGACACGTTTGATGCAGTTTTTGAACTTTCAAAAGATCGTCTTATGACTTTCTGTCAGTAATGGTGGTACCAAAACTGACTGCCCAGAATATGTCATATTTTCGTCACTTACATAGGAATATCTGAATCGCTATTTCAAATATGACGCAGAAAGTCCCTGTACGCACCGGGACTTACAGCTTAGTACGGCCGTTATTCCAAGTACGTACAGTGTGGCTACGGTTGCACTAATTGAGCCCTGGACCTATGAGATCCCTAAGGCCCTACTGACTACAACCCTAGCCCTACAGCAATCACCTAGCACCCTAGTTATCCTAACGCCCTAACCTATCATACAAACCACACCAGACGTAGGTTACGTCGGTTTTACGTGCGGGATGTCTGTTACAATGAGACCTACGGTAACAGACGGAATTTGGGTAGGAATAGGGGTTTTGTGTACGTCGTGCAATGTACACAGGAAATGGTTTTCTCACTGCCGATCCCACAGACTCACAGGATCGTTGAAGGCTAAGGGTGTCTTGGCCACAGTAAGAGGAATCACGGAGAGATGAATCAAACTCGACTCCAGCTTGATGACTAATTTATTATAACAATTAACTTAATTATATACAAATTTTGTGGTCAATACACATTGATACGTCTTTAGATGTGTGTTGTGTGTGTATTGAGCCGATGAAGCGAATATTTTATTAGGCCATTTCTTAGCGCTGACGGTGTGCCGGTGACGCTGGCGCGTGGACGGAATGTGTGTCACTGACGCTGTAATGGTGTTGTTGGCGCGTGTAAACTATTGCCTTGTTCAGGTTGAACATTCTGGCGCCTCTCAGGACCTGGACTCCAGTTGGTATAATTCAATTGTTTCGTGTTGATGTGGTAAACTGTAGACAGGGTCCGTTGTGGTAGTTGGTAGGCCTGTTGTTCGTCGGGTAGACCTGTTGGCAACGAACGGAGTTGGTTCTCTTGCTGGTTGGTTAGCTGTCTCAGTGGTGGTTTTTCTGGTCTTGTGCTGCCCTGTGACTCCAATCCGTCTCAGTATTGCTGGGCCGTAGCAAACTAAAAGTAAAAAGATTAAAAACATGATTATACAAGATATTGCACTTGTTAAGTATGTATGAGAACTAATTTGAGTCCAAACAGTACTGTCCAATTCGGTTTGTAAGGCACTTTCTTTATTAATTAAATGCTGAAAAATCTCCTTTGAGTTAGTTATGACTTCTTCTTTGGTAATGTTTAGCATGGATTTAGTTACCATGTGCGTGTTAATGGGAAAATCTATTTGTTTTGAGTATGATGTTACAATCGGTACTGAAACAATTCTCTTGGCAGTTAATATGTTATTAGTTGTTTTAATAACGCAGTTATCTGCGATTCGTATTACACCAACATTTTGAAGCTCAAATTCTTCTCTTTGTCCATCACAAAGTATTGACGTCGTAACCCGATCTCTTACAATGAATAACCAAGTGTTTGGCATGTAAAGTTGTTTCCATATTACTTTATTGGGTAAATAAAACGTTTTAGTAGGACATTTCGTGTGTGTCTGGTTTTTGAACAGTTGATTTACAATGCAATTTTCATTTAATTGCATGTTTTTCACGGCCCCAGGAAAGCAAATAAAATGGTTAGTCCATTCTAAACAACGTTTGAACTCCTCATAGTTCAAGTCAAAATATAGTTCGTTGTTGTAATCTAACCCTATGTAAGCTTTATGTACATCTAGGCTTTGGGCAGATTTATCTGAGTTTGTCTTTGGGACTGGTGTAATATACATCAAAGTATATTTAGTTATCTCTTGTATAGGGAAATATGCGTATACTTTTATATGAGTATTGTTGTCAGATATCTTGGTGTCCAGTAACTGTTGTTGAACGATTCTTAAATTAGAAGGTAATTTTTCGTTTGCTGATGATATCAGGTCACTGACGTTCTTTGGTGTTAATACACTATATACCGTTGCCCTGGTTAGGTATATTTCTGATAATCCGTTAAATCAAATCAAATCAAATCATATTTATTTGTTCACATAGGTAATAAAATACAGATGTTGCGTTTAAAATGAAAATAGAGCGCTATGTCATGCCAAGAGGCGTACAAATATTAGGTGTAGGTATCTACCTGGAGATTAACAAATCAAATGTCTAGAGAAAAAATAAGAGAAAAACATTATCGTAAGATCATGCGTATTAAATTAGCAGAACCAATAATTAAATTAACAATAAAAAGTCAGAGAGTAAAAAGAAACAAAACCAAGTAAGTACGTAAATCAAAATACTTAATTTAAAATGTCAAAAAATTACCATGTCAAAGATTATGAGATGTCAAAATTATTAAATGTCAACATTATTAATCCAAACAAAACTCAGCATTTTATTCCTGTTATAATATTATTAAGAACATTTATTTATACTGACGCATTACAATAACAAACATTTTATATGGTTTTCAATGATTCATCATTCAGAAATTCCTCCATTGTATAGTAACATTTATCAATAAGTAAGCTATTAAGTGCTTTTTTGAATTTTAATAATGGCATGTTTTTAATGGCATCGGGTATTATATTATATATTTTTGGGGCGTTGTTGAAAAAGCTTTTACTCATTAAGGCTGTTTTACATTTAACATTGCAAAGTTTGTTACGATATTGAGAACGCATTGGATTCCATCTGACTGCAGATAGGCTTACAAATAAATGTGGGTTTTTTTTCACAAACAATGCAGTTTCCATTATGTACATTGCTGGCAGTGTCAATATTTTTAGTCTTTTGAAGTATGGAATACAGCTATCCGTCGTTTTTAGACCACACATAGACCTTACGCAGCGTTTCTGCATCTTAAATACAGACTCCCTATTAGCTGACTGCCCCCAGAAAATAACACCGTACCGTAAAACAGAAGCCACAAGTCCATGGTATGCTGTCAGTAATGTCTCAATATTAACCTTTTTTGAGAGTTGGAATAGCGCATAGGCAGATTTACTTAATCGTTTACATATTATGTCAGTATGATTGTTCCAAGTCAATTTATTATCAATAGTGATTCCCAAAAATTTAGCATTATCAACTTCCTGTATTTTAATGTCTTTATAAATTATATTAATGTCAGCATTCTCACGACGTTGATGGTATTGCATGATGTTGGTTTTACTTAAATTAATTTTCAAATTGTTATCATTAAGCCAGTTTATTATTTTAGTTAGAGATTCATTAATGTCATTTTCATAGTTATTTATGTCATTGCATTCAATTATGGCTGTGCTGTCGTCTGCGAAAAGAACCATCTTGTGCTGGATTGTTTTTGGGAGATCATTGATGTAAATCAAAAAAAGAGGTGATGCCAGCACACCGCCCTGGGGCACGCCATACTTTATGCATTTTTGTTTTGATAGGTGTACGGTTTCTAATTTGGTTTTGGGACATAATCTAGTGACTTCGGTGCATTGAACTCTATCAGATAAATATGATTTTATCAATTTTAGGATATTTCCCCTTACACCGTAGCCATGTAACTTTTGTAGCAGTATCTTATGGTCAACATAGTCAAAGGCTTTCGTCATATCAGTAAATATAGTACAGATTGGATTATTTTTATCAACTGATGGCATAATGTTATTAATTAAATCAAAAAGTGCCATGTTAATATTTATATTTTTGCGAAAGCCTTTTTGTTCATTGCAAAATAGGTTATATTTTTCAAAATATGTGTATATGGATTTGTATATAACTTTCTCAAAAATTTTTGAAAAGACGGAGATTTTTGCAATAGGTCTGTACTTTTTCATATCCGTTTTGTCCCCTTTTTTAAATAAAGGTTTGATAATAACTTTTTTTAATCTGTTGGGAAATATGCCATCTACAATACAAAGATTAATAATGTGAGCTAATGGCTGTGCTATATCTTCCTTTACATACTTTAGGACCTTAGTAGAAACGCCATCATAACCAACAGTATTCGTATTTTTAAGATCAGAGATAATTCTTATAATGTCATTATTTGAGACCGGTGTCATAAACAAAGATTGTGACGAATGATTTTCAAACAAATTACCACTAGTCTTATCAGAATTTATATTATTTTCAATTGTGTCAATATAGTAATTATTAAATTCATTGGCGATGTCAATGGGGCGTGTAAAAGTCAAATTGTCTCTGTTTATAGTCATAATTTGTTCCTGTGGTAAGCATATTTTAGATTTATTAATAACCTGCCAAGCGGCTTTAGATTTATTTTTGGATGAGCTTATAAAATAATTGTTTTGGGCTTTCTGAGTCAACTTTATAATTTTTTTATAGACATTAGAATATTTCCTTAGATTATTTTTATTTTTAAGGCTAGGGTCAAATCGATATTTCCAAAGTAACTCCCTTTGTTTCTGGCTGCATATCTTTATCCCTCGAGATATCCACTTGGTTTTCCTGTTTAATTTAACAGTTATTATCTTTTCTGGAAAACATAATTTATATAATAATATAAAATCTTCCATGAAGGCTTCAAAAGATATGTTTGCGTCTTTAGCCGTAAAAACTTCTACGAAAGATAAACAACCTAGGAGATTTTTAAATTTAATCAGATTTTCTGCAGAATAATCTTTTCTTTTGCATTTCCAGAAATGTAAATTGCAAGACTTTTTTATGGGCACTTTCAAAGTTTGAGATGTATGATCCGAGAGAGCTAAATCTATGATTTCGGCCTTGCAGCCCCTTTGGTAACTATGTGCAAAATTATCGATGCAGGTATTACTACTGAGTCTTGTGGGCTTGTACAGCGCTAGTTTTAAATTATATTGTAAGAGAAAATATTCAAATTCCATTGTAATTTTATTTCTCTTTAAAACATCGATGTTAAAATCTCCTGCAAGAATAATGTTTTTTGCTCCGGAGCAAAGCTTTTTGAGTATGTTGTCTAATTTTTCATAAAATACTGTGTAGTTATGTTTAGGTACCCTGTATATACAAATAATAATAGTGTTAGAAGCTGTAAGTTCGACAGCGCAACATTCAAATTGTCCTGAAATCGATTGTTTAGCTACGTCAATTAGTACTCGATATTGCAGTCCTGCTCTGACAAAGATGCATGTACCTCCCCGTTTCGAATTTCTTGAGTAATAAGCAGCCAGATAGAAGTTGGGTAAATGCATTAAATCTTCATTACCTGATTCCATAAAATGTTCTGTAATGCAGATAACGTCAACAATAGTTCCCTTATTGTATAATTCTTCTAACTTAACTAAAAATGTGTCAGATTTGTTCACTAGACCGGCTATATTTTGATGGAGAATATTGAGACAGTTATAGAAAAAACTGAGAGCCATCTGGTGTTTGTGGGTCCTGTACAGCATTCATTTGATTCTCCTGAGGACAGTCAACCTCTAAGGGTGCAGAGTTCAGGGCACTTATGTCTAGGACGAGATCTTGGAGATCTAATATTATAGTATATAAGCCTTTATTGTTTAGAGTGCCATAACGAGGGCTGTATGTGTCGGAAGTATACGGCAAATTTAAATTCGAGTCCAAAATATATGCGTAATTATATGTTTCCACATCCATATAAAGTAAATTGTTGAAAGTATCAATTCGGCTATTATACATAATATTATTGTTAACCATATATTTAAATGTCGGTAGACATATTATAAAGTTTGTATGTTTTAAAGCAACTAGTTTTTCGCGTACAAACGACACAAGTTCAATATAATTATGCGTTTTTCTAAAATGTACTTCGCCTATATAAATAATACAGTAGTCGCAGTAGGTAAAGTTTCGTACTTTTTCGTCAATATTTTCAAGTAAATGATTTATACTACAGTTAGGCTTGCGATAATGGCATATTTCAAAATTACATAATTGAGTTCTCTGTGTGATTTTGTATATTCTGTTGGAAGTTTCATTACTAAGTAGACATATTTTGTGTTTCAAAGATAAGTCAGTTTGATGTGTATGCGATATTCTTTCTTGAGAAGTGCTTGAGAGACATAAGTTGATATCTTCTCTTTTGTTTTTCGACGTCCCTTGTGTAGAAGGTGTACAGTCTGTTTGCATGATTTCTTCAGTTTGTGTTTGTTTTGTTTTTGTGAAATTATTTGTATTTTTCTTTGGTGTTTGTTTTTTCTGTTTTGCTGGACTGTAATTAATCTTCTTATAAATATCATTTTTCTTCACTAAATCTTCGTTAGCCCGCTTCAAATTTTTATTTTCTAACGATAGTAGTTCAATTTCAGTGTGTGCACTATTTAATTGAGCCGTTAGTTTTTCGATCTCATCTTTTAAAATTGACATTTGATCGTCTTCGTTCTCGGACATGTCTGGCATACTATTTGAGGTAGTACAATCCATTGTTTGTGAAATTATATCACTGTCATCAATGTTTGGCTCTGATCTAGTGCGGTTACGACGGAAAGTTACGTTTTCCAAATACTCCATCGTATAAATATTTGGTATTCTAAATAGAGGTCACAAAAACAGATATCAGTTTGAGTCAGATTCGAACTCGGGCTGTACTGATTAAATGTTGAAGGTGAGTGTAGAACCGATGCGCCACACGTACAGTATTTGAGCAGTCGAAATTTACGACCGTGTTGGTGTTGTAACTGTATTCCACGCTAATAGATGTCGCTGTTTCGTATCAATCAACACAGTTAATTATTTATTTGTGGAGGTAACACTATTTTAAGTGAGACAATACTTAATGTGATCTAATTCCAGAGATTCACGCTAGATGGTGTTGTGATCACAACATTAGCTTCGTGATTCAAATAAAAAACGGATCTTGAATACGAGAATCACTCTTGTAAATGCAGAATGTTGAATGATTATCCAGATTATCCAGGTTTTTATCACTATTGCACTTAATAAAATTCTTAGGCAGACAAAGATATGATAGTTTTTAATTTTTTGTTTTTGTTTAGTTATAAACACAAAATAAAAAATCTAACAACACTGTCACAGCGAGCTTGAATCAATTGTAATGATTCATGATTTCTTCCATGTAGTTATATGCTAATTGGTAAGTCTGCATAACACGTATGTTTATACTGTTGTGGTCGACTGTACTGAACCAACGGTTATAACTATCCATGTAACCTATAACTTGGTTTAGTTTAGTTTGGAATCCTACAAGTTTCTGTTTAATTCTTTCTTCAGTTTTGTTGATTTGTGAGATTGTTGATATCATAAATTTGGTTTGATGGTTGGCAGCTTCAATTAGTTTCTTTTGGTTTACATTTAATGATTCTATATCTCGGTATGCCTCGTCATTCACTCCGAAGATAGACGTTAGTAACTGTCCCAATATGCCCCTTTTCTTCCTAGTTTGGTTCATTTCTGTCAAATATTCTTTAGTCCGCTCAAATTTTGCTTCTTCTTCTAACAAATGATGGTGTAATTGCTTGCAAAATGCGGGATCTGTTACTTTTTCCGCATTAGTACATAGTTGACTAAATTGTGACGTTACTGTTTTCATTTTTAGAAACTCTTGTTCTAGGTGTTGTTTTTCATAATTTATTTCAATTCTAAATATTCCTCTGTCAATGCTTGCTGTTCCTATTTGTTCAACATAAAATCCTGGTGGTACCGTTTTTAAAGAGTATGTCGTTGTAGACGATTTTGCTGAACCCAATATTTGGAAAATGATGAAAAGCAAGGTTAACCATTTGGTTATTTTATTACGTCGTTTAGGTTGTTTAGTTTTGTTATTTCTTAGGATTGTAGCGGTATTTGTTTGTATTGCATGCACAGGTTCATTACTACTACCATTACTCCATTTTTTTGTTTCGATTGGCAATGGAATTAATGTGTGGATTGACCGTTTTTGAGTTGCTCCTGACGATTTTTGCAGTGTCACTACTCGGGTTAAGTCGTCGTTACCCGTATGTAATTCCTTTATTTTTGCAAGTGGCCATTTGCTGGGAGACATTTTCTCATCTTTTATGATTACTAGTGTTCCAACTGACAAGTTTCCTTCATTAGCTTTCCATTTGTACCTCTGTTGTAGTTGGTGTAAATAGTCTTTAGTCCAGCTTTTCCAGAAATCCTTTTTCATTTTTTGGATCTGTTTCCATCTGTTTATGTGATCTGTATTAGTTTCGGATAGCGGGTCTGGTGTCCCTACTGCTTCTCTCCCTATTAAAAAATGACTAGGTGTTAACACGATATTGTCGTTTATATCTTCACTTAGTGCACATAGAGGTCTTGAGTTTAAACATGCTTCCGTTTGTTGTAAAAACGTGCTCATTTCTTCATAAGTGAATGTCTGCTCTCCTATCACTCTACGCAAATGGTGTTTCATAGATTTTACTCCTGCTTCCCAAATCCCTCCGAAGTGGGGAGATGATGGGGGAATAAAGTGCCATTGTGTTCCAATGTTGGTCAACGTGTTTTGAAAGTCGTCAGACTGGGTTATGTCTAACATTTCTTTATACAAGTAATTGGCAGTGCCAACGAAATTGGTCGCGTTGTCACTATACATGTGTGATACTGGACCTCTGCGTGCCATAAACCTTCGTAGTGCTGCTATGAACGTTTCTGTTGATAAATCGCCTACTAGCTCCAAATGTACCGCTTTCGTGGATAGGCAAACAAATATTGCAATGTAGCCCTTGTAAGATTTATGTCCCCTTCCTTTCATTGTTCTCACTGATATTGGTCCAGCATAATCCACGCCTGTGTGACTGAATGGGTATGATTCCGTCACTCTTGGTTTTGGTAGTGAGCCCATTTTTTGTGTAGCGGTGGATGATCTGAATCTAGTACATTTTACACATTTTTTAATGCTACTTTTCACTGTTCGCTTGCCTCCAAGTATCCAATATTTCTGTCGTATATATGCCAAGGTCAAATTGTTCCCTCCATGCAATGTGGTTAAATGCGCATCACGTACTATAATTAATGTTACATGATGGTCATGAGATAACAGAATTGGGTGTTTCTGATCATATGGTAAACTGGAGTTTTGAAGTCTTCCTCCTACTCGCAGTAAGCCCTCATTATCAATAAACGGATCAAGGCAGCATGCCTGTTTCCAACCTGTTTCCTTTCTTCAATGATTGTCCGGCTTTTATGGTTTTGTACTCCTCGGAAAATACTTCTTGTTGGACTAAGAAGAGTACTTTTTTAGTTGTTACATTAATTTCCGTACAACTTAATGTTTTTTTGTATTCGTGTTTATTTACGAATCTGTAGCAATACGATAATACTCGTATCATCCTTTGAAAGCTTGAAAACCTTATCCAGGTTTCGTTTTTAGGTATAATAGTTATATGGAAACATCGTTTAATTTCCTCACATATCTCTGGTACTGTTTTTGTACAAGGAATGTCATCACTTTTTAACCACTCTGGTCCATTCCACCATAGAGATGAGTTTTGTAACGTGTTTGGCGCAATACCTCTTGTAATTAGGTCAGCTGGATTTTGTAATGTATTTACATAATTCCATTTCACTTGTGGTAATTTTCTTTGTATTTCGGATACCCTGTTAGCCACGAAAGTCTTCCATCGCTCAGCTTCACCTTTTATCCAGCCGAGAGTAATCATTGAGTCAGTCCAACAGTATATATTTGCGATTTGCATTCCCATTCCAGTAACAACTTTCTCCATCAGTTGGGTTAGTAATACTGCTGCACATAACTCCAATTTTGGTAATGTAGTTTTATGCTTTTTTGGCGCTACCTTTGATTTAGCTTGTAACAGGGTTATGTTAAATATATTATTATTTCGTATCCGACAATATATCACTGCACCGTAGGCTTTTTCAGAAGCATCACTGAACCCATGCAGCTCGACTCTCGAATTGTTTGAAAAATGACACCATCTCGGGATGGAAATCTTCTCAATTGTTTTTAGTTGGTTTTGTAGTTCAATCCATCTTATTTTAATAGTTTCCTCTACGGGCTTATCCCACTCTGTGCCATTTGTCCAAAGTTCCTGAATCATGAGTTTCATATTTATGACAACAGGTGCTAACCATCCCAGAGGATCAAATATCTTTGCGATTTCTGATAAAATGAATCGTTTTGTTGGTTTTTCATTTTTGTTAATAGTTATCTGAAACAAGAAACTATCCCCTAAGGGTGACCATAATACTCCTAATGATTTTCTAGTTTCATCTAGTGGTATTTTCATCACCTGGTCGTCTTTGCATTCATTAGATATATTTTCTAACAATTCAGTATTGTTAGACGACCATTTCCGTAACTTAAATCCGCCTTTTCGTAGCATATTTATTAAGTCTTCTTGTAATATTTTTGCTGACTCAACATTAGTATCTCCTGACAAAATGTCGTCTACGTAGAAGTCCTGGAGAGTTCTTTGGCTGGCTATTGGGTAGTTTGCTTTCTCATCAATAGCGAGTTGTTGCAGCGTCTTAATCGCTAAGTATGGGGCTGCTGCAGTTCCATACGTTACAGTAGTTAATTCGTATTCGTCGATAACATGTTTCGGAGACTTCCTCCATACTATTCGTTGGTATGTGTAATCTTGTTCGTTAATATTTATGTATCGGTAAATTTTTTCGATGTCCGCCATAAATGCTATTTTGTGTTTACGCCAACGTAACAGTATAATTGCTAAATCTTGCTGTAGTCTAGGTCCCGTAAACATATTATCGTTTAGACTTAGGTTAGTACTTGACTTGCTCGATGCATCAAAAACTACTCGTAGCTTAGTAGTTAGTGAATCTTCCTTGATTACTGGTTGATGTGGTATATAGTATTTGCCTTGGTAATAGTCAGTACTAATAACTTTCCTCATATGGCCCATTTCTAAGTACTCATTGAGGAACTCTTGGTATTTATTTCGTAAGTTTTCATCTTTATCGAACTTCCGTTCTAATTGTAATAGTCTTGCAACAGCTTTTTTGCGTGAATTCCCGTAATCTACGTTGTGGTTTTTGAATGGGAGTTTCACTGTGTATGTTCCATCTGGATTTCTTATAGTAGTTTTTTGGTAATAGTTTTCACAAGCCTGATCCTCGTTGGATAATTGGTATTCTTCTGGAATTTCTTCTAACTCCCAAAACTTGTTCAATTGTTGAACTTCTGTCGTACGTGTCATCATACTAATAACTGTATTTGTATTGGTAGTATTGCCGCAAATACCGGATAAAATCCACCCAAACTCGGTATTTTGAGCGATTATTCCGTCTTGCATCTTGTGTAGCCCGTTTAGAAGTAAGTTACTATATTCTTGGGCTCCCAATATTATATCTATTGGTCCTTTTTTGTAGTACGTAGGATCGGCAAACAGTTTGTTTTGTAAACAATCTGATTTTAGTTCTGGTAGATTCTTTTCTGGTAGACAGCCAGTTAGTTTTGGTAGTATTATAAGTGTGACTGGTAACCTATATTAACTTGGAAATCTTGGCTGTAGCATGATATTAATAGAGTTTTTAGATGTTTTAGGTTTCTCATCAGCAATCCCGATTACTTCGGTATGTATCTTAATACGTGGATATGACAATAGTTGGGCAACCTCTTCTGTGCAGAAAGATGCCTCTGAACCTTGGTCACACAGAACCCTTAGTAAGTGCGATGTCCCATCCGACGAGTGCGTTTTTATTAGGGCGGTCGCTAGTAGTGTGGTTTTTGGTATATTAGTTTTGTTAATAGTAGACATGTTTGATACAGTTTTTGCCATGGATTTACTTGTGTATGGGGTTGACAAGTCGTCCTTTTTTGACTCACTCTTAGCGTATCTTATAGTATTATTATTGTTGTTCAAGTGTAAATAAGAATGATGACCTCTTTTCCCACAGTATCCACAACTTTTATTGCTGTGACATTTTATCGACGTTTCATGAATCAAACAATTTTTGCACATCTGTTTTTCGGTTACGATATTATTGCGATCTTGCACTGTTAGCGTTTTGAAACTAGCACATTGATATATGATGTGTTCGTTACTTTGGCAGAACCAGCATACACGTTTATCGACTTGTTTTGTTGTTAAGTTTGCTGACTCATGGCGCGATCTGTGAGCAGAAACCTCTTCCCTCAAAGAGCTTGAAGTTTCCAAACACTTAAACCTTTTTTCTAAGAATTGCATCATTGCCGAAAATTCTTGTAATTCATTAGGCTTTTTTAATTGGTGTTCGTATTTTTCATCAGTTTCAGAGTCCCATATTCTACTGAGTATTCTTGTCAAAATTGGGTCCCAAGTCGATATGTTGATATTTTGACTTTTTAGTGCTTCTAGGTTCTCGTTGATTGTATCATGCAGATTTCTTAAGTTTGAGGCATTACTTTTCTTTATTTTCGTCATACTCAGAATGTTATCAATATGCTTAGTAATGATTATTCTTTCATTTTTGTACCGTCTTGTTAACAGATTCCATGCAGTTGTGTAATTAGCGTCACATACGGTTAAATGCTTGATCAGCTTAGCGGCGTCACCTCGCACATGTGTTTTTAAATACTGCATTTTTTCCGTGTCACTTAACGATTTATCTTCGTGTACTATTTTTAAGAATAAATCATAAAAGGAATTCCATGACTCATAACTTCCACTAAACGTTGGAATTATTATTTTTGGTAACTTAACTGAGGTTTTATGGTTGTTTTGTGTTGATTTTTGACCTATTGTTGCTATTAATTTTTCCATCACATGATCGAATTCCGTTTGGGTTTTCTCAAACATATTCCCTTGAAAATAACTATGTTCCAACGTACTATCTTCCATTAGAATGAGTACATGCGTTTCTTCAATTTCTTGCCACTGTTTTTGTAACGTGGCTATTAAGGATTCTAAATACCAACTCGCTTTTTCTTCAGTCACCGATTGAGTTGCTGAATGTAACTTTTTCTGCATCTGATTAATCCGAAATAGTTGAATAAATAGTTTGGGCGAGCTAATGCCTCCTTCCTCTTCGGGTTCTATATCTTCTAGGTCGTATAGTTGGTTTACTACTTGTAGTCTTTTCTCACACATCAACAGGTATTCAATAGCCTGCGTATACTGTGCATTGATAGTACTAAAGTAATTGGTAGTAATATATTTGTGATCACACAAAACATCTTGGTTTTTTATCCGTGAATGGTTTACGGACGTTCTAGTAAATATTTCTGTAAGTCGAGTTCTTCTTTCCGTGATATATTTCTGAGTTTTTCTCGATGCTGAGTCTTTCTTGATGTTAATGAATATTTGTCTTAGTTCGTTATAATCTGCCTCTTGGCTTCTTATAACTTCGTTTATTTCTTGTATGTCCATTTTTCTTTACTGTCCCTACTAATCCTATTTGTTAAGAACGCTACCCAATTGTAAGTATGTCAGTCCCTATAAATACAACAAACAAGCGCTTCTCGAGAACGCTAGTTCGAAGTACGCCTAAACGTCATTTAGTCGGTATTAGTGTAAGACAAAAAGGAAGTATTTTATTTCTATGTTTCTTTTGTTTTGTAACTGTCACAATGTTAAAGTACCGATTAAACAAATTCCCTGGTTCCCCTAAAAAAAACAACGGCTCGAAGGACCAAATGTACGCACCGGGACTTACAGCTTAGTACGGCCGTTATTCCAAGTACGTACAGTGTGGCTACGCTTGCACTAATTGAGCCCTGGACCTATGAGATCCCTAAGGCCCTACTGACTACAAACCTAGCCCTACAGCAATCACCTAGCACCCTAGTTATCCTAACGCCCTAACCTATCATACAAACCACACCAGACGTAGGTTACGTCGGTTTTACGTGCGGGATGTCTGTTACAATGAGACCTACGGTAACAGACGGAATTTGGGTAGGAATAGGGGTTTTGTGTACGTCGTGCAATGTACACAGGAAATGGTTTTCTCACTGCCGATCCCACAGACTCACAGGATCGTTGAAGGCTAAGGGTGTCTTGGCCACAGTAAGAGGAATCACGGAGAGATGAATCAAACTCAACTCCAGCTTGATGACTAATTTATTATAACAATTAACTTAATTATATACAAATTTTGTGGTCAATACACATTGATACGTCTTTAGATGTGTGTTGTGTGTGTATTGAGCCGATGAAGCGAATATTTTATTAGGCCATTTCTTAGCGCTGACGGTGTGCCGGTGACGCTGGCGCGTGGACGGAATGTGTGTCACTGACGCTGTAATGGTGTTGTTGGCGCGTGTAAACTATTGCCTTGTTCAGGTTGAACAGTCCCCCATAATAATTTTAATTGATATGAAAATTTAAGAGAACATTTTCTAAACAAAGATGCCTCGTGACCCACAGAATAAAGTTCATAGTTGTTAATTTGATTAAGAATTAAACTTTCCTTAAGTTATTAGGAATTTAGGCAAAACGGCAGAATCCCCAGCAAAGACATCGTGATGATTGTTACTTAAGTTTGCAATCGCTGAATCATACTCTTACGGTACTGAGAAAACTTTATCCTTATACATTATGAATTTAGCAACGGAAGTACCTACATATTAAGGTTTTATTGATAAAACAAAGCAGTGTGTATCGTGATTATTTCATTTTGGTAACTTTTACAAAACCGTTTCTTTGTAATTCCTCTTGGGGACTATATTTCTTGTCACCAAAATTTATATTTGTCATCAAGTTGTATCACCTAATAAATAAATCTATCGCCACGAAATATTTTCGTTCTTAGATAAACAAAAAGTGTACCCATGTATGAATTATCAAATTAATGTTAGGTAATATAAGAGATGGATTACCAATAAAATTGTAGAAAACTTCATTCTTAAAATAATAGTTTTATTACTTAAATAATAGCTTTTTCCTCAGAATGGATTTTGGTGCCAAATCTACTATTTTGCGGGCAAACCCTATTATTTAAGAAACACAAAACTAATTAAAGTGGCGATAGCTTAAATTATACCCTATATAAAATAGCAGAACAACCGATGAGGTGACATCGCTGTGCAGAGCGAGCGAAGCGAGCTCGGGAACTTTGGGCACCCCGACACGGATAGGTTAGGTTCGAAGGGGACGACGGGAACTGAAGTAAGCGAGCAAAACGAACGAACTCGGCTCCCGTCATCTCCTTTGTGTTAGGTTACTTAAAACCCTGCAGACAGAAATAGGAGCCCCGCAGCGGGGCTCCGTCGACTTTGTCATTTGATATGTAACCCTATTACGTACTATTAGGTTGCAGTGTAAATTGATGGGATAAAAAAACGTGGCATTGAGTTAGTGTTACTAATCGGTAATTTTTATCTCAATGGGTAACAGTGTAACACAAAATAGGGTAACTCATTGGGAACAAAGGAAATTTTCTAGTGACATAATATATATCGGCGCAACTTCAACAGTTCGTGGGTTATAAAACCTTGAATAATTAAGTTTGATTATTTGATTGTTCTAAAAATTACTTATAAACCATCAATCGAGTACTTTAAATGTATTACGATGTAAAATCAACCGCATGTCAATGTAATTTCAATACTTAACCTAAAAACTTATGAACATGTGCGCTTGCGCCTAACCCTATAAATACGGCCGCACTGTCGGCGCTCAGTCATCACATTCCGCCGCCGGCCGCTGTCGCGAACGCACGTCCCGCTCTGCGCTCCCCCCGCCGCCCGCACCCCGCACCCCGCTCACTCGTTTCGTCGCGAACTACGCGACGCGTCCGCGGTTGCATCTCGCACCGCAACCAAAGGTACTTTTTAGTGCCGTTTATAGTCCGGACCGGTCCTGTTGAGGATAGGGAAGGACTATAGTATATTTCTTTATCAGGAAGTTACGTTTTTGGCCCCGTCTGGGTAAAAACCACGATCTTAGTGGTCCTCTGGTGGAAACCTAACGGTGCTAACGAAAATCAGAGGGGGTGTAGACCCAACGCACCCGCCAAGCTCCTTCAGAGCACGGCAGTCAGCTGGAGACGGGAGCAGGGGACCTGGCCTTGGTGTCTAGCCTAGTCAACCCCTGACTCTGCTTTCAGCAGTCACCTGGCACGGTTGGGTGTTTCTACCCCTACGTGCCAGACAACGGTACACATCCGACGGGTACCCACCTTTCTGTGGGTTACCCAGTACCTTAGGGCCCCTACTCACACATTAAGATTGGTGGTAGGTATAGCACAGCTTAGGGCTCACCTAGGCACTCACCTCCCAGTCTAACCCGGCTGGGAGGGTAGGCTCACACATCCCCGGGCCCACCTACCCGGGGACTTTCGTAATCCGTCCCTTTATTTACTGATAAAATAAGATATTGTTTACAATATCTTATCTTATCAGTTGTTATTGTTATTGTTTCTTTTGTCACTCGTTTGGATGCAGAAATAACTATGCATCCTGTAGAGTTATTGTTGCACCTAATAGAGGACTTGATGTCGGACAATCCCAGTCCGCGCAAGGAAAACCAGAGGAGGTTTAAAATTATTAAACACTCCCTGGCCCATTGGGACCCCTACGGCTGCCCCCCGCCCCCGCCCATGCCCGACGCGGTCATAAGTACCGTCGCTCCCCCGCCCGTCTTAGCTGCAATGCAAGCGCAACCTCCGACTCCCGTGCCCGTAGTCACAGAGCCCGTTGTCGACTCAGATGACTACGAGACGTCAGACGATCACTCTTCTTCTTCTGCTGACGACTTTCAAGTTGTAACGGGGGGCAGGAGAAAGAGATCAAAGAAGGGTAAGACCAACCCGAAAACAAATAAGGTCAAGAAGGTGGGGTCGTCCCCCTCAAAGCCCCCAACTGTGCCGTCCACGCCCTCCGATGCACAGCCCCTCTCCCCCGCCTTCTCGCCAGCCACCACCCCGCTCGCCCCTTCCCCAAGGTCAAGCCGCTCCGGCAGTCCCATGACCGTCGCTGACGCTTCTCCAAGGTCGAGCCGCGCAGTAAGTCCGACTATTAAAGCCCCCAAAACTCCGAAGCCCCCGCCAGTATTTCTCCACGATAAGAATAAGTGGACCGAAATCTCTAAATCTTGCGTTGAACGCAAGATAAATTACGTCAATGCCCTCGCCTGTCAGCAGGGTATTAAAATTACCGTTCAGTCCTCTAGCGATTTCAGAAATCTGACTAGATTTCTTAAGGAATGGAACTACGCGTTCCATACCTACACCCTACCCGAGGAAGCGCCTGTCCGTGTTGTCATCCGGCGCATACCTAAAGAAATACCCATAGAAGACATTCGCGCAGATTTAATCGCGCAAAAAGTCCCCGTCCTATCTGTCCACCGCATGCACAAGGCTAGAGGTGGACAAGAGTACGATATGGTTGTCGTAGAGTGCAGCCGTACCGAGACTCACAACCCGATTTTCCGAGTTACCTCAGTGTGCTCGCTATCCGGTATCTCAATTGAGAAACCATACCGTCCGTTCGTAGTTGGTCAGTGTCATCGCTGCCAACTATATGGTCACAGTCAGAAGAACTGTTTTGCGACCCCCAGGTGCGTCAAGTGCCGGGGCGAGCACAGTACTAAAGACTGTACCCGTCCCAAAAACCCCGCCGAATGCACGGAGCCTCCGAGCTGCGTGCTATGTGACCAAGTCGGTCACACGGCTAATTACAAGGGGTGCCCTAAAGCCCCTAAACTTGCGCCTAAAATGGCCAAGCGATCAGCGGAGCGCGAATCACGCGCAGCTCCCGCATCCCAAGCCCCACCCAGACTAGCCCCACAGAGGCAGTCACCATGGGGTAAACTAAACCACCAAAGAGTGGCCCCCCAGACAAACCAGCAGACTATCCCAGGTCTGATGGATCGCCCCATCCCGGCACCGACCCCCAACCCGGCCCCTCAGGCCCCTGCCGCCCCCATGACCGCTCAAGGCCGCCATGTGGCTCCCACCACGGCCGTCGCCGCGAGCCGACCCACAAACAATCCCAATGCCAGACGCAGCGTCGCCGACATTATCTTCGGTGCGTATGCAGTCTGGATGACCGACGAGGCACGATCCCTGGCCGCTGAGATCGAAAAGATCGAAGCATCTGGCATTATGCCAAACCTAGCCGAGTCACAAGCCCTATTTCATAGGTATCCGACTATAACAAGAGAACTAGATAGCCTTGTTTATAGAAACGGTCAATGGGTACGCAACTAAGTCGTACCCCTTACCCTTTCAATTAGAATTTACACAATTAAGGTGTAATCTCAGTAAAATCATGTTTCTCGCCAATTTAGGCATACTCTATAACCCACATGACCTTTCTACTCTGCTCCTTAAGAGCCGTAGGGATTAGATACAAAAGTAAACAAACAAACCGACTCGTTACGTCCTCGCCGCCGAGGGCCGCCGCGTATTCTTTTAATATTTCCCGCCAGCCCGCGATTAGCTGAGCAATAGTTAAAATATTAGATATAAAAGGAGTTTCTTATCCGTTCTTCTCCACTTAGGTAGTTTACGAACGGAAAGTAAATTCATTTAATTTAGATCCAGCAATAGTTGTTCCCCAGCGACGCCCTGAGCCGAGGTTCGACCCCAACTGGGGTAGCCCTCAGCGTTGTCGCTTAGGTTAGAAAATTTGCGCCTAGCTGGAGGCTATATAGCTTAGTCTCAGCAGGAAAAGTCCGGTTAAGCAGTAACAAATCACTTTGATTGACACTGCGAGACGCCACGTATAAAAAAAAAAAAAAAAAAAAAAAAAGGCGCTCAGTCATTCACGCTCGAGCCGCCGAACAGTACGGACCTCTCTGTAAAGTCGTTACGCTCTGCGTTGAATAAACAAAGTTCTACAAGTGCTTGTGAAGTTTTCTTTCGAATACCCAAAATGAGTGATCATCGTGAAAACAACATTTGTGACGTCAGCAATGCTGACGTCACACTTTTTAAAAACATCACGGAGGTTCCTCCTTCGTTATCAGAAGTGGGATTGCAAGAAGCTCTTACCCAAGCCGCTTCCTCATCTGCTCGTTCACAACCTGATCAACTGGAACCAACCTACGCCCAGCAACAGGAACCTGGGTTGGTTACCAATACACCAGTGGAAGCTGTATCACAATCAAGACTGCAAGCGTACCCTTACCAGGAAATGCAGATGGGAGGGATACCACCACAATTCCTGATGAAAATGATGGAGACGATGCAGAAAATGTCGGAACGCTTGTGTGCTCCACCTACCGAAGCAAAAATAAGGATAAAAGACGTGTATTTACCATCGTTCGATCCGGATACCCACGTTGGTGTACGAGAATGGTGCCAGCATATAGATCAGGCGATTGAAGCGTACAAGTTAGATAATTTCGATGTTCGCATGAAAGTCTGCACCCTGTTGAAGGGGCGTGCAAAAATGTGGATTGATGATTGGATGGTGACTACTACAACGTGGGAAGAATTACGGAAAAACATCATCACCACGTTCGAACCTGAAAATAGGTACTCCCGGGACATCATCATGTTTAGGGAGCATGTTTACGACTCAACAAAAGATGTTGCGGAGTTCTTGTCACGTGCTTGGATACTGTGGCGAAGAATCACCAAAGACAAACTGGGAGACGAACACGCTGTGGAGGCAGTGATTGGATGCATTAGCGACGAACGCTTACGTATCGAATTGTTGAATGCCAGAGCAACCAGTGTTCCTGAGCTCATATCAGTTGCAACGTCCATACGGAAGAAGCGAATTCACCCAAGCTCCAGTTCCACAACAAATAACAAACGTCCACGTTTTTCGGACAATACACCGTCATCATCGAGCTGCCGTATATGTAAGAAGACAAATCACTCCACTAATGATTGCACATTCAAACCTTCAGAGCCTAAAGCTAGCAATAAGGATCCAAAAGCAACAGCCACACCTGCATGTACCTTTTGCAAGAAACCAGGCCATACATACGAAATTTGCTTCAAACGTGAACGTTCTTTGACATCAAACGTGAACTGCGTAGCAAGCAATAAGCTGGCTCCTATCACCATCATAATAGGTGAAAGGGTCCTACAAGCCGTCTTCGACAGCGGGGCGGAATGCTCAATTATTAGAAAATCGGTTGCTACAGCTTTGCCTGGTCAAAGAAGACCGGTAGTCAATTATTTGAAAGGGATTGGTCAATTCCCCGCACTTTCCTTAACCAAACTTACAACTGTATGCGTTGTAGACACCATTAGTGTTGAGCTAGAGTTTTACGTTTTGCCCGACTACGAAATGTCAACAGACATTTTAGTGGGTATGAACCTGATCCATGACACTAATCTAAGTGTGATAATCACATCCAACGGGACGAAACTAATCCATAAAACACTCATCAATCATGTGAGTACTAGTTCTTCTCTCTTCAACAACTTGGACTGTGACCTAACTAAGGAAAATGAAATCGTGCAACTACATCGTCTTCTGAATAAATACGAACACCTGTTTATTCGTGGATACCCTAAAACTCGAGTCAACACCGGTGAGCTTGAAATCAGACTTAAGAACCCTGACAAATTCGTGGAAAGAAGACCATATCGCCTCAGCCCAGTGGAACGAGAGAAGGTTCGCACCATAATCACAGAGCTTCTAGAACACAACATCATTCGTGAGATCAAATCTCCCTACTCAAGCCCTATCATATTAGTCAAGAAGAAGAATGGTGACGATCGGCTGTGTGTGGACTTTCGAGAACTTAACTCGAATACTTTACGTGACCATTATCCACTTCCGTTGATCTCCGATCAGATTGACCAGTTGGCAAATGGTTATTTTTATACAAGTCTTGATATGGCGGCTGGTTTTCACCAGATTCCAATTGGTGAGGCCTCCATAGAGAAAACAGCTTTCGTCACACCAGATGGACTGTATGAATACCTCACCATGCCGTTCGGTTTGAGCAATGCTTGTTCGGTTTACCAACGATGCATCAACAGAGCTCTGACATCATTGCTGGGAACAGCTGCACAAGTCTACGTCGATGATGTGTTAAGTAAATGCACAGATTTCCCGGAGGGAATTTCACACCTGGAACGAATCCTCATAGCACTGCAAGACTCGGGATTTTCTATCAACGCAGACAAGTGCAGTTTCTTCAAACGGTCTATTGAATATCTCGGAAATGTAGTTTCTGATGGACAAGTACGACCAAGTCCACGAAAAGTAGAGGCTCTCGTCAAAGCTCCAGTACCCAAAACTGTCAAGCAAGTGAGGCAATTCAATGGTTTGGCTGGATATTTCAGGAAATACATTCCTGACTTTTCTCGTGTAATGGTGCCTTTGTACGAACTGACAAAACAAGGAGCAAAATGGGCGTGGACAGACAAACATGAAAAAGCTCGCAACACAATCATCGAATGCCTAACGTCTGCCCCAGTACTTACATTATTCCAAGAAGAAGCACCCATACAACTATACACGGATGCAAGCAGCCTCGGATTTGGTGCAGTACTGGTACAGATGATCGATGGACGCCAACATGCAGTTGCCTTTATGAGCATGAGAACCACGGAGGCTGAAAGTCGCTACCACTCCTACGAGCTGGAGACACTGGCAGTGGTACGCGCTATAAAACACTTTCGCCAATATCTATATGGCCGTAAATTTACCGTGATAACGGATTGCAACGCGTTAAAGGCGTCAAAACACAAAAAGGATCTCCTGCCAAGGATTCATCGCTGGTGGGCGTTCTTACAAAACTACGACTTTGAAGTAGAGTATCGTAAAGGTGAACGTCTGCAACATGCTGACTTTTTCAGTAGAAACCCAGCTGAGTTGACAGTCAACGTAATGACAAAAGACTTGAACTGGCTCAAAATTGAACAGAGACGGGACGATGAACTGCGACCAATAATGGACAGCCTCAGTGACAATAACCCTGTAGAAGACTATGTCTTGGAGGACAATGTTTTAAAGAAGAACGTCAATGATCCTGTCTTCGGTCAGCAGCTCAGTACGGTCGTTCCCAAGTCCTTTCAATGGAGCATTATAAACTCTTTTCACACGGCACTAAAACACCCCGGTTGGGAAAAGACCCTTCAGAAGGTCAGAGAAACTTATTGGTTCAACAAAATGAGTTCTGCTGTTCGAAGATTTGTGGATAACTGCGTTATATGTCGAACATCTAAAGGAAGATCTGGGGCCATTCAAGTACAATTACACCCGATACAAAAACCGACGGCTGCCTTCCAAGTTATTCATATGGACATAACAGGGAAGCTTGGCACTCCAGATGATCAGCAGTACGTTATAGTCACCATTGACGCTTTTTCGAAGTACGTTTTGCTGTACTTCAGTACCAACAAAAACCCACACAGTACATTGGCTGCTCTGAAACGTACTGTCCATCTATTTGGTGCACCAGTCCAAGTCATAGTCGATGGAGGAAGAGAGTTCCTTGGCGAGTTTAAGGAGTACTGTGACAATATCGGAATAAACATCCATGCTATCGCTCCAGGAGTCAGCCGAGCGAATGGCCAAGTTGAAAGGGTCGTTGCAACCCTCAAGAGTGCATTAGTAATGATTAAAAACTACGAAACAGTGCAGTGGCACACTGTACTTGAGGAACTTCAACTGGCAATGAACTGTACAACTCATCGGGTCACCGGTGTTGCTCCACTGACACTTATTACACAACGAAAGCACTGCGTACCGCCTGAACTCCTCAAACTAGTGGATATTGACAACGAAACCGTTGATATTGAAGCGCTCACTCAACAGGTGCATCAGAAAATGATCCGTTCTAGCGAACAAGACAGACAACGCTTCAACCTACACAAGGCCAAAATCCATCATTTCCAAAGAGGAGATTTTGTATTGGTTAAGAATAATCCCCGCAACCAAACCTCGCTTGATCTTAAATTCAGCGAGCCGTATGAAGTCTGTAGAATACTGGAAAATGACCGATATTTAGTAAAGAAAGTTGTCGGCAGAGGACGACCCCGCAAGGTTGCCCATGATCAACAGCGCCGTGCTCCACAACCTGGTGATCAGTTGACCGTATCGGCGGAAAACGAATCACCTTCTCACCGAGATTCTGCTGCAGAACCAACTGAGCCTATTCCATCAACCTCACGAGAAGAGCTGCAAATACAGCCAAACCACGACCTACAGGGTGAAGACTGCTCATCAGAATAAAAATGGTAAGTAATTCAATTCAATAATTCCAAATAACCTAAAGAGAACCCTTAATAGATCCACGAGAATCCTACGAGAACCACCGAGAACTCTACGAGTACCGCCGAGAACTCTACGAGAACCTCCGAGAACTCTACGGAGAATCTCCGAGAACTCTACGAGAATCGCCGAGAACTCTACGAGAATCTCCGAGAACTCTACGAGAATCTCCGAGAACTCTACGAGAATCTCCGAGAACTCTACGAGAACCTACGAGAATCGCCGAGAACCTACTAACCTTTTTAGCATTTCAAACTTACATAACAGTTGTGTTTAGGTAACAACTAAGATATAGCAACGCAAGTTGCATACAGATGCACTACTCAGATGAAGTTCTTCCTATTCTTACAGGTCACCGAGACTCAACGAGACTCAACGAGACTCAACGAGACTCGACGAGACTCGACGAGACTCAACGAGACTCAACGAGACTCAACGAGACTCAACGAGACTCAACGAGACTCACGAGACTCAACGAGAATCTACGACAGTCTATAAGAATCAACGAGGCTGGTGCAGAGCGCGCACCGCCTGTCAGTATGGCCGTATCGGCGCAACTTCAACAGTTCGTGGGTTATAAAACCTTGAATAATTAAGTTTGATTATTTGATTGTTCTAAAAATTACTTATAAACCATCAATCGAATACTTTAAATGTATTACGATGTAAAATCAACCGCATGTCAATGTAATTTCAATACTTAACCTAAAAACTTGTGAACATGTGCGCTTGCGCCTAACCCTATAAATACGGCCGCACTGTCGGCGCTCAGTCAGCTTATCTTAAGAGACTGGATGTCGAACCGCACCTTTCGCTATCGAGTCGAGGGCGAACTCTCCGCCCCTCATCCCATACGAGCTGGAGTCCCTCAAGGCTCAGTATTATCCCCAATCAATTTTACACTGTACACCAGTGATATCCCCAAAGATAAAACAACCCAGTTGGCATTATTCGCTGACGACACGGCCCTCTATTGCACCGGCCGTGACCCAAATTCCATATCTCTAAAACTCCAAAAAGCCGCAAACACTCTGGGCAAGTGGTTTAGGCTCTGGAGGATAGAAGTCAACCCAGAAAAGAGTCAGGCTGTCCTTTTCTCAAAGTCTGCACAAAAAGACAGGTATACCCCAAAACCCAAACCCATCAACATGTATGGCAAGCCGATCCCTTGGGAAAAGCAAGCCAAGTATCTAGGTGTTATACTAGATAGCCACCTTTCATTCGCCAAGCACATACAGACGGTACGTTCGCGAGCCGCCTTCGCTATGGGCAGACTCCATGGGATGGTGAACGCGCGCAGTAGCTTGTCACTTAGGTGCAAGCTGCGCATATTCACAGCAGTCATCCGTCCCATCATGACCTATGCCTGCGCTGTCTTCGCACATGCAAAGCCCTGTCATTTACATAGGCTACAGGTAATACAAAATCGTTTCCTACGGAAAATCACGGGAGCTCCCTGGTTTATCCGAAATCAAGAACTTCATGTAGATATGAAAATCCCCACAATACAGCAATTCACGAAGCGCCTTACAAAGCGATTCTTTGAAACTGCTGATAATCACAATAACCCACTAGTAAAAGAGGCCACCCGCTATGTACCCTCCAAAATATCTAGAGTTCGCCGACCGAGGCACACTCTCACCACTCCCGACGACCCCACCACCCTGCTCCAAGAGAGCCGTAGGGAAACTAGCACAATTAAAAAACGCTGCACAAAATCGTTCCGTCCTCGCCGCCGAGGACCGTCGCGAAATCCCCGTAAAACAGGCCCCGATTTAGTTCAAAACAGCCCGCGAGTTGCTGAACAAAACCAAAATATAGATAGTGGAGTTTCTTGTCAGTTCTTCTCCACAGTAGGTAATTTACGAACTGATGGTAGAATCGATGATAGTCATATTAGTCAAGATCCAGCTTGTCCCCTTGCTGTCCCTTCCAGCGACGCCCTGAGCCGAGGTTCCGACCCCACCTGGGGTAGCCCTCAGCGCAGTCGCTTAGGTTTAGAAAATTGCGCCCTGGCTGGAGGCTTAGTTTAGTCTCCACAGGATAGTCCGGTTAAGCAGTAACCAATCACTCTGATTGAAACTGCGAGACGTGACACAAAAAAAAAAAAAAAAAAAAAAAAAAAAGGCGCTCAGTCATTCACGCTCGAGCCGCCGAACAGTACGGACCTCTCTGTAAAGTCGTTACGCTCTGCGTTGAATAAACAAAGTTCTACAAGTGCTTGTGAAGTTTTCTTTCGAAGACCCAAAATGAGTGATCATCGTGAAAACAACATTTGTGACGTCACACTTTGTGGCAATGCTGACGTCACACTTTTTAAAAACATCACGGAGGTTCCTCCTTCGTTATATATGATTTATTGGTGATCTCTTTAAATTAGTTTGCTTAATTACTTATTAGTATAAACCTATTATAATACATACAAAAACATTTATTTGGTACTAGAACCCTATATCTCCATGATTTTAGGTGATTTATTGTGGAATTGATTTTATATTGTTTGGTGACTACGTTTTGATGACAAATCTACTATTTTGCGGGTAAACCTTATTACACAGATTATTTTTTAACGTCTTACGTAATTATTATTATGTACAAAAACTCACTTGCTATGATAGTTACGCTTTTGTTTCTTGGTCGAAACGCACAACGATGCAACACGCGGTAAGTGGTGCCGGACGCATAATCCTTGTCACCACCTGACACATAGATACTGCTACGGTACAAAAACCGTTCTTAATGTGTTTCATACGATTTTGTCTCCCACACCGCATACCGCAGCGTTGTGCGTTCCGATCAAGAGACGAAAGCTACACCTACATACAGTAGTCACAGCGGATCTTCGTGTCTCTGAAGTAGGCTCTGCGAACCGTTGCGCAAGAAACAGTTTGTCACCGAGTATTAGAGACGTAAGCGAGTGAAAGAGGCAGTTATACAATTCTATCTTCTACTTCAAGATTGACACAAAAATAGCAACTACACAGGGTCTTACAGCCAACTTCAGAGACACAAGAATCCACTGTGACTACTGTACTCTTTTTGCTTCGTTTACGTTCCTACATCTGGACATACAAATACGAATAATCTTTATTGATACAATTGTTTACAATTTTTTTTACACAAACTACAATAAATTATGGGATGGGCAGCGGAAGAGTCGAAATTAAACCCAAAATTGCCACTAAATGAATTTATCTAATAAGGTAAACACAATTAATTCTTAATATTAGGTGAGTTTTGACTAAGAGGTTGTCCTAACGACCGATGTATGTGACGAAAGGCCCCGCGCCGAATCTGCTGCTTAGTTTTATTGAATGCATCAAGTTGGGTTGCGCAATCCATTAACTGTAACCGAAGTATGGTGATGACGTATCTGGGAGGCACTCACAGATATAACAAATACAACAACAACAGACACAACACACAACAACAAACAACACAACAGACATCAACAACAATACAATACAATTGCATTCATTAATAATATTACATTATGGTACAAGTGCGTAATGTTGGTGATTACCGCTGAGGCGCCATTGAGACCCGAGCCTTTAGGTGAGGGTCTTAAGAGAGCCGAGGACGGTAATCATCAATACACACGTGTATCATACGACGTTTTTCAACACACTTGTGAAGAAAATATACTAAAAAATCATTTTCAATAGTGAAAACGAGTTGTGATTTTTTTTTCGCAATGGCGGGGTAAATTAATCAGTTTTCCTATGCGCGCGCATCTAACAATGGCGATCGGCCATAGACTAAAACAATGAGGTTACTTTATTTTTTTAGCTTTTCGCGGATAGCGTTTTAGCCACGTACAAAATGGGGAATTTAAATTTTTCTTTATTGCAGAGAAACAAAAGTTATATTTAAGGGTAAATTTTATTTTATTTAACACGTACAAGTTGACATTATCTAGTTTAATACGAAGTTGCATGAAATGAGCAAGCAATATGTTAGGTTCTAGCATTTTGCTGAATTGTTTGACTAGAAGCTATGCCACATTTTACGTATTTAATGGATATCATGGAAATAGTAATTACTACCCATATCATGTTATGGATATAGTAAGTACTACTTCCATGACAGGAATAGAAAGAGATTAATGTCGAATGGGACACTTTTAATTGAATAACAGTGTTACATTTTATTATATTGAAAATACTTCAATTTTAACTGGATTACAATTAATGACTTTTTTTATTAATTTTCATTGGATTGATTTGTGACACTTTCAAAATTAGTTTAATTTAAAAGTATTTAAAATGAAGGCAGGAAACCAATAAAAAAAAAACTATAACTCACTCGTGAATAATAGCAATGAAAAAGTCACAGTTTGATAACAGGTATCATTATATGCCTAATTGAGGTGAAATAAGAGCCACTTTATGAGCAAGTGTGTTGAAAAATATAGTTACTTTTTTTTTTTCATTCGAGATGGGTTTGCTCTTGACTCTAGTCTAGGTCAGAGGTGACAGAGACAAAGTCGACGATGGAGTGAGCTTACCCAGAAGAAGCCTGTTCAATCTAACTTTGAAGAGATTCGGGTTGTATGTGTTCGGAAACACAGACGCAGGCAGTGACTTCCACTCTTTTGCAGTGCGCATTATGAAGGATGTTTGATGAAAATGAGTCTGCTTTTCTAAATTTACTGTGAAGGTATCATGTCAAAGACATGTCTCTTATTTAGACTTTTTAATCTCATGTGTTTAAGAAATGTGACAAAAGCCTTTATGCTAATGTCGCTAATGAAAAAAACAATACAGCTTTCTGCATCAAGTCCTTGACCGAATGAGAGCTGTTAGGGTGTTGGTCCACGCTCTTGGCAGTTCGATTGGACATAACTTCAAAATTATCGGCACAATGAGCGCTGGGTGCCTCCATGATGACAACCTCACGTAACAAGTTCTTTATTTTTATTAGGTATTCATTTGCGATTAATTATTCATTATACTTTACTAAAAGAACTGGTTATAGTTATTAATAGATCTTTTTAATGCAAAACTATAATAACCTTTTCCTGCGGTTTCGCATCCGTTGGTCTATCATACGTGTTTGTTAAGGGTTGGTTTTACGGTGAAGGAAACATCGTGAGGAAACCGGCGCGGCGTGTCGTAGAGCCAAAAATTCGAAGTCATGTGACATCCACTAACCCACACTGGGCCCGTGTCACGTGTGTTGGTCTAACGACTCTAGCGTGTCTGTGCAGGACGTAGCGTGTTCATTGGCCCCGAGAAAAGAAGGGCGTAAACCTTCTGGCCATTGCCGCTGAACGCCCCATCCACATCAACGAAAATAAAGGTTCTTGGATGCCTAGCTGCAGCAGTGACGTAGGGTTGCAAATCGACTCTAACGATTCAACGATGTGTTGGCTGTACTTGAGTTATTTCCAGATTCCGGGTTGCCTACTTCTGGATCAGCACTCCTGGTGTCCAGGTTCCGAGGTTCAGCTCGACAGGATCGAAAAGGGATGATGATGAATTGAAAATGAGCGAAAGGCTTCAACATTAATAGTATCACTGCATGAAACTACATATAAAATTTTAAAAAGCGTATTGCATCCGGCACTTCCCTCCACCAAATCATTTGATGAATTACGAGCCGCACTGAAACTTAGATTTAAACCCAGAGTATCATATTTCAGAAAACGAATTGAATTTGATAGACTCAGGCAAAATGAGGGTGAAAAAATCGCACAATATTATGCAAGAGTAAGAGAAATGGCATCAGAGTGTAATTTCGAAACGCACATGGAGGAAATTATTAAAACTAAATTCGTCACGGGACTATTATCAGGCCCAATACAGGAGCGACTGTGTGAGGAGAGTATCACCAAAACCACAGAGGAACTGCTAGAAACAGCTTTGAACAAGGAATCGGCTATAAAAGATAGAAACAGCAGTGGAACGGTTAACAAAGTGGTCAAGGTAAAGACGTTTCAAAAGTCACAGAAAACTCCAAGTTCCAGTACAAAACTTACATGTGTACATTGTGGCAAGCCAGACCACAGTTTTTCAAAATGCAAATATAAAACATATAAGTGCATAATCTGTAATAAAATTGGACACTTAGCAGAAATCTGCAAAAACAAGAAGAATACACACAGCGTGGAAGTCAATGAAGATAATGTTGACATATTTTCAGTACACAACAGCGGTGTTAACTATGTTTCTCCATTTTTTCTGAACTGTACAGGAAATGGTAAACAATTCCAGATGGAATTGGACACAGGAGCAGCAGTTTCTTGTGTTCCATTATCTACGTACAAGAGTTTGTTTTCAGATGTAGAATTACAGCCAGCTGATGTGGAACTTAAAACCTATAGTGGTGAGATTATGAAACCAAAAGGTAAAATTTCAATTTTATTAAAAATTAAAACTAAAGAATTAAAATGTGTTTTGTTAGTTGTAGAAAATGGATTAAAAAGTTTATTAGGGAGAGACTTGATTAAAAAATTTAATATTCAACATTTATTGTCATTTTTTTTTTTTTTTTTTTTTGGCAACTGAGCCGGTTTTGACTATTCTGCCAGTGTCACGTTGGGACGGCAGCACATTGAGGCGGACCGTCGAACTTTGCACTCTGTGGTAGGTGTTAGTCTAATCGCTAAAAAGACGAGCACAAGGGTTAGTAAAAACACATAATCTAATTTACAAGGTTATATACAAGACCTAACCTACTATATAATATACTTATACTATTTACACACACGTTACGCACCAATTAAAATTTTAACTCATTGTCGTTTAAAAAAGTAGCCAAAATATGGATTAGTTTAGGAGAGAAGTGGCATAGGAGGGAATGAAAGTTGGTTGGGAGAGGAATGTTAATTTTGGAAATTTTTTCATAGAGGTCAAAGGATTTATTGTTTAAGGAGCAGGAGAAGAAAATATGGTCCAAAGTACCCTCCGCAAGACCACACTCGCACAGTGAACTATCCCGGACATGAATCTTGTTCAGGAACACTGGGCTACAACAGTGTCCGAGTCTCAGTCTACACAGTGACGAAACAGTTCTCTTCGACAATTTAGGGCATTTAGAAAACCAAGGCTTACGTTGGATTTCAGGCTGTATAGCGGCATAATAGAAGCCCTTGGTTTTAGAGGACGTCTTCCATGTTTCAGCCCACGAGTTAAATAACTTGGGTCTGGCGCCATTCCGCAAATCGTAGTTATGAGCTACGTAATGCTTTTGATCAACCGGATTCGATGTGGCATGCTTTGCTAACGAATCAGCGCACTCGTTGCCAACAATACCCGAGTGACTGGGGATCCAGGCTATCTCGATGTCCAAGCCGTTTTGGGAACAATCAAACAACAAGTTCTTAATATCTACAATAATTTTGCTATGGATTTTACTATGAAATTGATTTTGTGTTAAGGCCTGAATACTACTACGGGAATCTGAGAAAATTACTGATCTTGTTATTTGATGCGATTTAATATAGTGTATGGCTTCAAGAATGCCAATGCACTCGCCTGTAAAAACTGATGCTTCTGGTGGGCATTGAAAAA
The DNA here is from genome assembly GCA_948252205.1 of Orthosia incerta. Taxonomy (NCBI): domain Eukaryota; kingdom Metazoa; phylum Arthropoda; class Insecta; order Lepidoptera; family Noctuidae; genus Orthosia; species Orthosia incerta. The sequence continues at coordinate 23,949,781 of OX411765.1, forward strand.
GTAAAGCAATTTTAGAATTTTGGAAGTAAATTGCCGCACCAGTGCATCCTGATTCGGACAATTTTGAGGCATCAGTGAAAAATAAATTCCATCCATTCCAGTAACGCTTGACAGCTGAGTCAAAGTCGTTTTTAGAGTTTTGGGAATTCTTTGCAATTCCTAGTCCCAGAACGGCTTTTGGTTCGAAATGAATCGTTTCATATGCGGTGGAGAAGACTGGGAGAGTTGGATATTGACAAATTGGCGAGGAGAGTTGTTTAAGCTCTCTGTACCTATTTATCAATAGGGGAACTATTTTATTATTCCAATAAGGGGAATCATTAAACGAAAGGTCGATTTGCTCTAAGATTGGAAGTAAGGGATGGGATGAAAGGGGAAAAACTTTAGACAGGAAACGATCTGCCAAATACTGTCTTCTAAGGTGTAGAGGTGGTTCTGCACATTCAACTTGAAGTGCATTAATGGGAGAAGATTTCATGGCCCCAATGACAATTCGCAAAGACTTGGCCTGGATTCCATCTAGTCTCTTAAGCACTTCTTTGTTGCAGGGCTCAATAAGAAAGCTGCAGTAATCCATAGCACTTCTAGTCAGCGCATTGTAGACTAGTTTGAGGGTGTAGGGGTGAGCTCCCCACCACACTCCGGCCAAAGATTTAAGGACCGACACAGACCGTTCACATTTTTTGACCGTGTTGTTAATATGGTCGACCCCAGTCAATCTAGAGTCCAATATTACTCCCAGGAACCTGGCCTTATCCTTAACTGGAATGACTTGTCCATCAATATTTATATCTATTGGGGGAACAGAACGCTTGCGGGTAAAAATGACCGCTGTACTCTTTGGTGCGCTTAAAGACAAACCATGATCAAGTAGCCATTGGTTAAGTGAGGACAGAGAGACATTCATCGAAAGAGAGGCATCCTGAATGGAACTGCCAGTGACCATTAATGCAATATCGTCAGCATACTGAAGGATTTTACAGTCGAAATTCAGGCATGAGGGAAGATTAGCGGTATAGATGTTATAAAGTGGGGGGCTAAGAACAGATCCTTGAGGTAATCCTCTCCAGACTGTTCTTTTTTCAGAGTCAGTGTTAGGGGTTCTTAATTGTATAGTGCGGTTGGCAAAGATGCTGCCAATGACACGGCAAATCCTAGCCGGGACTCTCAGCTCGTGCAGCTTTTGCCTGAGAGATGGGAGGAGTACCGAGTCATAGGCAGCCGCTATGTCCAGAAAGACTGCAACCACAGACTCATTCCTGCTAAGGGCTAGCCGGACCTCTGACGTGAGGATACCCACACTATCAGCTGTGCCCAAACCTTTCCTAAAACCGAACTGAGTCGTTGGGAGCAGTTTCCTGTTTTCTACCAACCACACCAACCGGTTTTTTATTAAATGTTCCAAAAGTTTTATTAGTATGGACGATAAAGCGATGGGTCTGTATGAGCAATGATCACTCGGATCTTTGCCTGGTTTTAGTATCGGAATGATAACTTGAACCTTCCACTCTGTGGGAATGTAGCCAGAGGTAAAGCAAAAATTTGCCAAATCCAGGTAATATTGGTGAGTTTTTGGACCAGCTTTGGAAATAAAAGAGTAAGGGAATCCGTCCGCGCCCGGGGCGGAGTCTTTAACATGGGATAACACAGTTTTTAGTTCTTCCAAGCTAAATGGCATGTTCATTGGGTCATCAGTGTTGTCTACATCATTGATGCCAACACCGATGTCCTCCACACTTGGAACATATGCTGGAGCGATTTTTGAGAAAAACTGGTATCCCAGTTCTTCTGTGAGATTGTTTGAAGAGGCAGGTGTTAAACTGCTCCTAAAACGCTTCAATTTTCGCCACACTGCCGAAACCGGAGTCGACGGATTCAGCGAACTACAGTATTTTGACCAACCTTCTCGTTTCTTTCTTTTCAAAAATTGCCTGGACTTAGCCAATATCTGCTTGAAGGCGATGAGGTTATCCAGGTTCATATTACAGTTAACTGTCTTTTCAGCCTCATTCCTGGCTCTGATCATGTCAGTGCATTCCTTATCCCACCATGGCGGGGAAGGAAGTTTGCCCGAATGGGGTTTTTTGGAGGGAAAACAATCATCTGCTGTGGAGGAAATAGTGGAAGAAAAGGAGGAAAAGCATTCCTGGGAATTATCCCTGTCAACGCTTGGAAGAGAAGACACTCTCAAATCTAAGATTTTAGAGTATAAATCCCAATCTACTGAGGTTAAACGGTGTTTTAACAGGGGGGGGGAAACTTTTGTTGAAGTATTTTTAGAAGGGAATTCGATCATGATGGGATAGTGATCACTTCCATAGGTCATGTCCAAGCGACGCCAAATGAGGAGGCTAGACATACTGGATGAACAGAACGTCAAGTCAACACAACTATTACTCTGTCCAGGTGCAGATCTGCGCGTAGCATTTCCATTGTTGATGACACAAAGATCTAGATCATCCAATATATCCACCAAGCCTATACCAAAGTTATCGCAAGTATCTGATCCCCAACGATAATGGTGACAATTAAAATCACCCATGACAAGTATCGGGCCGCTAACACTACATAAAAAATTTCTTATAGCTGGCAGATATTCGAGTTGTGGGTGCGCAATATAAAAAGAAAAAATATTTATACCCTCAGCCTTAACAGCAACCACATTTAAGTTGTCACCAACGAAGGTTAGAGGAATCTGGGTGAATGATACTTTGCTATTGATGAGCAAAGCACATCCGCCGTAACCATCAGGTCTATCATTACGAACACTGCCAAAACATGGCAACCTGAAATTGCTAGCAGGCAAGAGCCATGTCTCGGCAATGCCGCAGATTGACGGTTTAAATTTATTGATTAAAAAAGAAAGATCAGGCTTTCTGGGAGTAATACTCCTCACGTTCCATTGAAGGAATGTCAAGGGACTGGGGGCCATCGTGGATGTAATGAAGAATGGAAGTCAATTTTAGGGCAACGTGGTCAGGTATGGATTGGGTAGGATTTGAAAGTAAAGATACTAGCATATTAGTAATTAATTCCAAGATATTTTTTGAATTTGTCTGTCCGTATGATATTGGTTCTGCAACTTCCGTTGGAAGGGCACAACCGTTTCTGGATGGAGAGAAGGAGTGGTTTTCGGTAAGGTCTAAGTGAGCTTGTCTATTATATCCAGGAGAAAGGGGGACGCGGGGTTTAGGTTTCAAAAAAACCGTTTTACGGTATGAATTTTGGGAAACGGGGATGGGACTCGAGGGTTGGGATTGGGATCTATTTGATGTAACCTTGCTGCGAGGGGAGGATTTGAAGACATCGGCATATGATCTGGAAACAGATGGAAACACCCCACTTGCCTCCGCATATGAAATAGATTTTTCCGCCATCAGAGCTTTGATGCTCTTCTGTCGGCCTAATTCAGGACAAGCACTGTTGTTTGCATAATGGTTGCCAGTACATGAAACACAGAAGCTATTCTCAGGGGTGACTTCACATCCATCACCTGGATGATCTTCACCACACTTAAAGCATCTTGGCTTTGACCGGCACAGAGTTCGTGTATGCCCATACCGGCAGCAATGGTAACATAGTATAGTAGGGTAGGTGTATCTCTCGACTGGGAGAGCTGAGTAGAAACAGTACACCCGTTTGGGTAGGACTTGACCATCAAATGTCAGTACAACAGTTTGTGTTGGTTTCCACTCAGCTATACCAGCGGAGTACACCTTACGGCTCATCCTTCTGGCTTTGATGATGGAGCCGCATCCTTCTGGAACTTTAACGTTATTAATAATCTCGTCCTCTGACCACTCAATTGGTATGTCCCTAACAGTACCCATTCTTGTTATGTTGAACTGTGGGATGGCAACAATGTAGTTGTTCTGAGATAACAATTTATTGTTGAGGAAACTGTTTGCATCCTGATGCGACTTAAACTCAACTGACACTCTATTTCTACCTATTCGCTTGATCCCATCTAGGCGTATGTTATTGACGTTATTTGTCGTCAAAAACATACCAAACTTAATTGGTTGAAGCACAGTGCCCGAAGTTTGATTATCTTTCAGCGAAACATGCACAATGTAGGGTGGGTTGTCCTTCATTGTGTAAGCAACTCTGCCGGTAACATTTTTAGCAACTTTGGGCGGGATATTGGTCGTAGAAGGAGGCGTTTCAGCGACCCTTTTTCGGCTATAGCTTTCAGTGTCCATTTTTTCTTTTGCAGGTACTTCAGGGTTATTGGGGAGCGTTACGGTGAGGATCGGTGAGAGATCAATAAGTTCATCGGGAGGATCTGGGTCGGGGGGCTTGTTGGAACTCATTTTAGCTACTTAAAATAAAATAAAAAGAGACAATCACAGTTAAAAAACAAACCTTAACCCAAGAATAAACACAAGGAATAGTCTCGATCAAGTTTCACACACAAAATATTCACTAAAACCGAGAAAATTCTTAGCACTGACAAAAGCACGTGTTATTACCTTCACCACTACCACCTTATTGTCATTAAATACAGTAGAAGAACTGTCACTACAAAATGTTTTAGAACAGTATTCAGAGGTGTTTAAGCCAGAATTAGGAGTAATTAAAGGGGAGGAAGTAGGATTAGAGGTTGGCAATAATGTAAAACCCATATTTTTGAAGCCCCACCCCATTCCGCATTCTTTTAAGGATAAAGTTGACCAAGAGTTACAAAAATTAGAAAAGGAAGGTGTTATTGTAAAAATAGAGAACTCCAAGTGGGGAACTCCATTAGTTCCAGTTGTTAAAGAAAATGGAAAGCTTAGGTTATGTGCTAATTATAAAATAACTGTGAACAAACATTTAAAAGATGTAAACCATCCCTTGCCCAGAATTGAGGATATTTTTACAGCTTTACAGAGGGGAGAGAAGTTTACAAAACTTGACTTGAGAAATGCCTTCAATCAATTATTGCTAGATAATGAAACAGGACAATTACTGGCGTGGTCAACTCCTAAAGGTATTTACAAATTAACTAGGTTACCTTATGGTACCAAGCCTGCTTCGGCAATATTTCAGGCAAAGATGGAAAAAGTTTTACAGGGGACCAAGGGAGTAGTAAATTTCATTGATGATGTTTTGGTAACGGGTGCCAATGACAAAGAACATTTAGAAAATTTAAAAGAGGTTTTAAAAAGATTTGCAAACGTGGGAATTAGATTAAACAAAGATAAGTGTTTATTTTTTCAGTCCGAAGTTAAATATTTAGGACACATTATTTCAAAAGAAGGTTTAAAGAAGGATCTTTCGAAATTGGAAGCCATTACCAAAGCCCCTGCACCCAAAAGTGTAACTGAGGTAAGATCATGGATTGGAATGGTTAATTATTACTCTAAATTTATCCCCAATGTTTCTATTAAACTTAAACCTATGTATGAATTATTACAAAAGGATAACAAATTTAATTGGACATCTGATTGTCAACAAAGTTTTAATAATATTAAGAAAGATATAATTTCTGACAATGTCTTAGTACATTTTGATCGGTGTAAACCTTTAAGATTAACATGTGATGCATCTCAAAATGGAATAGGTGCTGTACTGAGTCATGTTATGCCCGATGGTACGGATAGGCCAATAAGTTTTGTTTCTAGAGTATTTAACAAAGCAGAAAAAGGTTACTCAATGATAAACAAAGAAGCGTTAGCTATTTATTGGGCAGTACAAAAATTTTATCAATATTTGGTTGGGACAAAATTTGAATTGTTATCAGATCACAAACCCTTACAAGCTTTGTTTGGTGAGCATAAAAGCCTACCACAAATGGCAGCTGGTAGATTACAGAGATGGTCTTTGTATTTAGCAGGATTTGACTATACTTTTAAGCACATTAAAGGTTGTAACAATAATCAAGCTGATTGTATGTCAAGGATTCCATTAGAGTATGAACAGTCTGTATTAACTAATCATTCTGAGTTTGACTACATTAACTTTGTTGAGGAACAAAATATTATAGATTTAAATGTTGTAAGGTCGGAGACTAGAAAGGATCCACTTTTAAGTTCTGTTTTTAATATGATAAGATATGGATTTCCTAAAAATGTTAAAGATGAAGTTTTGAAACCATTTGCACAAAAAAGGGACCAATTATATGTTGATCAAGGTGTTGTCATGTGGGGATATAGAGTTGTTATTCCTGATAAGTTACAGCAAAATTTATTAAAAGAGTTGCATACCACACATGAAGGAATTGTTAAAATGAAGACCAATGCTAGATCATATTTTTGGTGGCCTAATTTAGATCAATCTATTGAAAACTTTGTTAAAAATTGCAACATTTGTATGGCAGCTAGGCCAGAACCTAAAAAGGCAAACATTATTTCATGGCCAAAGACTAACTCAGCATATGAAAGGGTTCATGCTGATTTTCTGGGACCATTTGATGGTAAAATGATTTTAATTATCATTGATTCCTATTCTAAATGGCCAGAGGCCTTTATTATGAAAAATACAAATGCTAATAACACTGTGGAAAAATTTAGGGAATGTTTCAGTCGTTTCGGATTACCTAAAGTAGTTGTAACAGATAATGCAGCAGTATTTTGCTCAAAGGAATATTCAGATTTTCTATCAAAAAATGGAATAAGACATGAAACATCACCTCCTTTTCACCCTGCAACTAATGGTTTTGCAGAAAATGCTGTAAAAAACTTCAAATTTTGTATGAGTAAAGCACTAAAAGATAAGAAAAACAATAATGTTAACTTTGAAACATTAATGAACAGATACCTTTTTCATTACAGAAATTCAATTCATACTATAACGGGTAACACCCCAGCTGAATTAATGTTTCAAAGGAAATTAAGGACTAGATTAGATATTTTAAAAGAGAAAAAGACTAAAGATAATATAAATAAGTATAGTAATATGAGAGAAGAAACATTTACAGAGGGAGAATATGTGTATTGTAGAGATTATAGAAATCCAAATAAGAAAGTTTTTGTTAAAGCTATGATAGATGAGGTGTTAGGTAAAAGAACCTATTTGTGTAAAATTTTAAATGAAAATTTGATTTGGAAAAGACATCTCAATCAGATAATACGTTCATTGCCTTGTGAAAACCCTGAAATCTCTAAGGAAATAAATGTTCCTATTAGTATAAGTAATAATAATGCTTTTATGAAACCTAATAACTTTGAAGATCAGGTGGCTAAAGATTTCAGAGATTTCAATAAGGAAATAATTGACAGTAATGATAATTATAAATGTGATGATTTCAAAGATGTAACGCCTGAAGTTATAGATAGTTCTAATGATGATAGTAATTGTAGTTTTAAGGATAAAAGCAATATGAGTGTATCTCAGGAGGCTCAACCAGTACCTCAATCCTCTTTGAGGAGATCTTCAAGAACAGTTAAGGCTCCTGAAAGATTAAACTTGTAAAGGACTAAGAGGGGGGTATTGTAGTGTATTTAGAATATAAGTATGGCAACACAAATTGAATATCTATGTTCACAAGTCTCTTGTCTTTTCCAATATCCGGAAAAAAGGAACCATCTTGGAAGCCACCGACTAAGGTCATGTATATTTTAAATTAAAGTATTTTAAATAGCTATGGAAGCATTTTCATTTTATTAAAACAATTCAAGAGTGTAAGGACACTACAGTCTTCATAAGGGTTGAAGTTGATGAATTAAATGAAACACTAAGTTATTCAGTACACGGCACGATTCTAGGGCTCTCAACAATTTCTGAGACGTGATTCTATATAAGAATTACTTCTTATTTACTAAGACAAGTACAAGCGACTAGCTTTGGATGACTACAAATTCTATTTTGGGCCCGGGGGTTCTTTATACCCTCGCATCGTGCCATTATTGAGAGCCCCGCAAATTCTCGCCGAAAATAATTTTTATTTATGTAAAAAACCCTTATACATATTTGGTAAATAGGGTTACCGCACCCCTTCCATGGTGCTATCAATAGCTGGATTCCTTCGTACTGTAACACAGTAACGCCCCCTATCTATGTATCTAATCAATATACCTAATTTCCAGGTATTGATAGCTTCCCTAGACTATTTCCATGAAATGAAAGGACAATTCCCTTTATTTCCCAGTTAAAACCTTAATAGCTTTTAACCTAGCCTAAGGATATCTATAGGTTGGGTTGACCTGCTGGTGCCAATAGCAGGCTGTCTGTTGACGTCTAGAAAAAGCTTATTTTCGGGAATCTTCTATGGGATATCATCCCTTATGTAACGAATCTATAAATTCCTAAGTCATTTCACCGACTTTAGGACTTCCTACTTAGGCTAACCAGACAATCACCGCCTATTATGGGGATTCTGGTAGCCAATAGACCACACTTTACATTTCTAGTGTTTATGTAAGTCTATCTAGGTCATATGCACATAAGGTGCCTTGATATGTACAAATTTGATAGCTGGTCACTTTCTTTGCGCCCAGCTATCAGAGAAATTAGATATAAAAACACTAATAAGATTGGGACAACACGATGGTGCGTTTAACGGGCCATCGGGAGGTCCCCAAAAATTCCTTATTTTCGGAATTCCCAGGGGTGTATAGTCCCGGGGAATGCCAAAAACTGACTAAAAATTACATTTCCAGAAACCTACTTTCTGGAATTGTACTTAAACTACTTGAGCGATTTTCGCTCCAAAGTGATGGCTTGGTAGCTAGTCCAGCAAGCCATCCGAAAGTACTTACACCATGAGTACATCTATTCCCTTCATGGAGTTATTCCACCTGAAGGGTCTACAAATTTCAACGTTTTACGTTGTTTACATTTTTCACGACTGCTTATCTCGTTGACTATCCAAGCGATTCTTCCCATCTAGAAACCGCCTGGAAGCCCTTTTAGCAAGCTTTCCAATGGTAGTACTTTTACCAGTACACCTATATGTTTCTAGGTACTTAGGGCACCTAAAACCGTAAGCGATTGCCAAAAACCAGATAAACAGCAGTTTTTCTATTATATACTGACTTGATATCTCAAGTAAATGGGCTTTATATAAAAGACTACGCTAACTATGAGGTGTATATAGGCTTCCTGTCTCGGTCTAGGTCCCCCATATACCCTAAAATGACCTAAAACCATATATTTGGTGTTTGAGATATCAAGTCAATATTCCTATTTACATAGCAGAAACTATGTGGTCTTCACATAGTTTCATCATTATGTACTGATTTCATGTCCAGTACATAGGATAAGCCCTTAAAAACATGATTTTAATTACTATAATATTTTCAAAAACCACCAAAACTATAAATATCGTGTGGTTCCCTCTCACGGGTCATTCGGAACTAATCCGTCGTCGAGCACAGACGTATCGTATGACAGAAATTTATGTTTTTTACTATGATAACTCTTATCAGTATGCTTTCTAATGATTTTACTCTGTTAAGGGTGAACTATTGAACCCTATAACATACTGACAAACACTAAAAACATTATACTACTATCTCAAAAAATGTAGGTAAAATTTTAGTATAAATATAAACGTGCCTCTAAAATTCATTTTAGGATAGCCACTAGTCGCGCACCTGCAAACACCTGTTTTACAAATCACCGCACGGACCAATTCTGACTACCCTCTTGTCACCGATAGTGCAAATTTTTACAAATTTGTACTTTCGGGGACACTTCGGGTGGACTTCGCTGCCGCCTAACAGCCTTCGCTTTCGCGATAGCTGCTATAGTGGTCGCGGGGGACTAGTATCAAAGCGTATGCTTCATGCTAGATCCACAGCATAGCACGGAGAAGAAGAAAGAAAAAGATGTCGCCGCCCGGCGCCCGCGGCCAACAGGGCCGCGGCGCACCCAACCCTCAAGACCACCGCCAACTGGACAGGACATCATCGCTCCCCAACCTGGGGACCATGATGCCAGGAGCCCAGCCGGCGGTTCCAGGACGCAGCCAGCAGGGAGACACCACAAGGAGACAGGGTAGACAAAACCCTACCGACTCTCCAGCATCACCACCACCAACTTCACCGACCAGGTACAGTGCCCCATCTATGTGTCGCCCTGCGCCAATTAAAACACCAGTAGCTGCCGACCGCATATCGACAGTACGTACTCCCGAAAGCCAATTTTCAACGGTTTCGCCAACTACCCGCAGTAGCCAAACATCGTCTGAAAACCGGCCGAACCAAAGCGCAAACTCGTCTCGCACCCATCAGACGCGTCAAAACACCGCGACAACAAATGCGTCCCACGCACCTGTTGTAAAACCGCCTATACGCACAAACACGTCCCAAGGACACACAGCGCCGCGCACCGCGCCACGCGTAGCCCAAGGGGTTACAACTACCCCACATTCCGCCGCGCCACAAACTACCGCAACTCGAGTAGTTTCAAATACTGCAAACCCTCGACCATCAACATCTAGAGTGGGCCCCGGAACGAAAACACTCGTTAACGACCCACGAATATACAGAGAACCACTCCGCCAGATGGCGCCAGCAGTAGCATCGGTAACCAATACCGGCTCGCCAGCGCCCCCCCGCACCTCAGCTTATGATTCCCCCGCGCACCGATCCAACCAATCGTCAATAAGTGGGTCAAACACGTCGCTCGCATCCATAGGGCGTCGGGCAGAAATAGAGGACCTAATGTCGCCGACCTCACCCACTCCTTCAATGGACGTGGATTTTGACCTACAAACGGGGGGTAGAGGTCTCAGGAGACGTAGAAGCCCGGACGAAACGTCGGAGGAAGAGGCCAAGCGTTACTGCCTCGACAATCAACGCGCACAGGCGCAAAAATCACCCACTTTCGCCGACGCAGTACGCCGCTCACCCTCTCCAAACGGAAATACTGTCGCTAGGCACTCGCCCATAGACACCAATAGGGCTAGGAAAATACCCACCCCTACACAAACCACAACCACACCCCTTGACCCGGCCACCACCACAATAAATCCGGCGGACGCCGGCAAAAAGAAAAAGCGCCCACGCTACCCTCCACTGATAGTGGAAAAGTTGCCCAACTGGGCAACACACTTCAGGGCACTAGCCACCAAATTAGGTCGACCGCCAAATGCTAGACCCTTTGGGCAAGGAGTTCGCTTCTGCCCTGAGAGCGAGGAAGAATACAGGGTAGTTCAAAGATATTTAACAGCCCTGGAAAAAGAGGCCAACATTAGCTGGTTCGCCTACTCGCTGCAGGCGGACAGGAAACTAAAGGTGGCCATCAAGGGGCTACCAGCAGACACAGACCCTCAGGAGATAGAGGAGGAGCTCCGTACTCTGGGCTACGAACCAGAGTACGTGAGACACATAAATGCACGCCAAGGACGCCCTGGCTGCATTTTTCACGCCGTGCTTACAAAAACGGAAAACGTCCGCGCAATCTTTGATACCACTGAATTTATGTTCATGCGGGGCGTCAAAATCGAAGCATGGCGTGGAAAACGTGGGCCCGCCCAATGCCACCGCTGCCAAAAATTTAGACATAGTAGCCACCAATGTCACCGACCCCTCGCCTGTGTACGCTGCGGGGAAGGGCACATAGCACGAGAGTGCCCACGCCCGCGTGAGGAACCAGCCACCTGCGCAAATTGCGGGGGCGCCCACCCGGCCAACAATGTGAAATGCCCAATATTTCAGCAAGAAATACGACACAGGCGGGCGGGGACGGTCGCCATCACGACCACCACCTCACGCCGACCACAGAAGGTGGCACAGACACAACCTCAAGAAGAGATACAACCACAAGAAGAGGCCCTAGGTGCGTCGCTGATGGCGGCAGCAAATGGGCCCACACAGCGTGGTGAAACCACCACCTCCTCAGGGCGGAGAAGGAAAAAGAGAGGGGGTAAGGACAAGAGGTCGAACCCCCAACCGACCCAGGAACAAATCACAGAGGCAGCCCCTGTCAAACATCAAACGCAGGCAGTACACGAAAACAGACACAAAAACACAGAAATACCCACACAAAAACATGATACCACCTTGTATCGGTCGGGTAAAAACTTCAAGATGGCCGCCGGTGCCGGCACAGATCAACAACAAAGGCGCCACTTGTCGCATAAATTACAAATAGAGAAAAGCGTCAACCAATCAGCCGGCACCGACCAAAACTACGCAGCCAATCAAGAGGCGGCACAAAATAGGACAAATAAAGAAAACAAACAAAACAGAAATTTCACTGCCTGCGCGATCCAACTACTGATGGACTTAATAAAGGCCATCAGGCAGGGGCACGACGTGGAGCAGGTCATCCTTGACGGCTTAGCCGCGCTTCTAACCCTTTACCATGAACAATAAGCCGTTAAGGATACTACATTGGAATGCCCGCGGCCTCAGAAATAAGGTCGTGCTTCTCCGCCATCTCCTGCAGGAACAGGACATCGACGTGGCGCTGATAAGCGAGACTCACCTGGGACCCGAGGATAGGTGCAGGTTCCCAGGTTATCTCGCCTATCGCAAGGATGAGGCCAACGCGCTAAATGCCCGTTACCGTGGCCTGGCTGTACTTGTAAAGAGAAGAGTCGTCCACCAGGAACTACCGCTGCCACAAATGCAGTCAGTATACTCGCTGGGTGTACAGCTGCACATAGCCGGCGAGGAACTAGCCATCTACGCCTGCTATAAACCGCCCAACAACAAACTGAATCTAACAGAGTTGCGGGCACTATTGAACGGTACAAACCACCCTACCATCCTCGCCGGGGACTTTAACTCGAAGCACCCAGCGTGGAACGCCTACAACACAAACACGGACGGTAGACGACTCTTCGCGGACTCCGAGACCCTCGGGTACACAGTGTCGGGCCCAGATGTGCCCACACACTACCCAGACAACACAGCACATATGCCAGACGTACTCGACATTATAGTACACCGAGGGCTAACATGCCAGGTCACCCAACAAGTACTAGACGACGAGTTACAGTCCGACCACCACCCCGTACTCGTCGTCCTATCAAACATGCCTACCAGAGTACAGCCTCTAGCGCCACGTCGCCAAATTGATTGGACCAAATTCGCAGAAAGGATTGAAGCCACAACTCCGACTCGGCCTATCACGACCGCTGCGGACGTAGATGCACTAGCTGATGACGTCACTGCTTGCGTAAAACAAGCTATGGAAGAAGCAACAGCACCACAGCAGCAAGGGAGAGTGCTTCAGCCGCCCCTGCCTGCTCGCATACGCAACCTTATAACACAGAAAAGGCGCCTACGCAAGCAGTGGCAGCAGCTGCGTTGCCCAACTCTGAAAACCCAGCTAAACAAGCTCACTGAAAGGGTGAAGGCCGAGCTCGGCGCTCTGAGAGCCGAGAGCTGGGAGGAACGAATCGACGCCGCGGAGGGCGACTGGCCCTCCGTTCATAGGCTGTGCCGCCAATTGAATAATACCCCAGCTCCGGTAAGACCACTCCAGAGCAGCGACGGGGCACTAAAATACATAGCCGAGGACCGGGCGGAGGTCTTTGCGGAACACCTGGAGCGTCAATTCCAGCCGAACCCGACCACCGAACACGAACATGTCGCAGCAGTTGAGAAATACCTTGGGGAGTACTTCGCAACGCCGATAGCTCCCGACGAAGACGCCATCTTTTTCTCGCCAGGGGCAGTCCGACGCGCCATCTTGCGAACGAAGCCCCGGAAGGCCCCAGGTGCTGACGGGATCACAAACACAGCGCTGCGCCACCTGCCGTACCGTATGGTCGCGGCCTTGGCGCGCCTGTTTACGGGGATCCTGCGCACGGGCTCCTTCCCGGCCTCGTGGAAAGAGGGGCGCGTCATTATGCTGCCCAAGGCGAGGAAAAACATTCTGAAGCCGGAAAGCTATCGGCCAATCACGCTGCTACCCACCGTCTCCAAGGTATTCGAGTCGCTCCTGTTGCGACATCTCACACCGCATATAACACCAAGAGAGGAGCAATTCGGGTTCCGCGCTGAACACAGCACGACGCTCCAGCTGTCGAGGGTACTGCACCTGCTGTCATCTACAATGAACAAGAAGGAATACGCGGTAGCAGTACTCCTCGACATGGAGAAGGCCTTCGACCGTGTATGGCACGACGGGCTAGTATACAAGCTAGCCAAAACTAGCACGCCCCGTCGCGTGGTGAAGGTAATTCAATCCTTTCTGTCCCACAGGAGTTTCAGAGTGGCGGTGGAGGGAGCGCTTTCCGCCCCCCGCCCGATACTGGCGGGAGTGCCGCAGGGAAGTTGCCTGTCACCTGCGTCTTACTCATGCTACACAGACGACATCCCCACGACCCCAGAAGCGACACTAGCGTTGTATGCGGACGACGCTGCATTCATCACCACGTCGATAAATCCGAAGCATGCAGCGCGTAAAATGCAACGCGCCCTTGACCAACTGCCCGAATGGCTAGCTAAATGGCGGCTGTCGGTAAACGTGAGTAAGACGCAGGCCTTAGTTACAGGTCACGTCCCCCTCCCGCCACCACTGAAGCTGCAAGGAGCCGACGTCGAGTGGTCCCCCCAGGCCAAGTACCTGGGAGTCACCATCGACCGCCGGCTCACGATGGGGCCGCATGTCACAGAGGTAGTCAACAAGAGCATACCCTGCTCTGGGTAGCTCGAAACCTCCTCAATCCAGTGCTCTCATCCCGCCTCCCCGCCCGGACCAAGCTGGGAATCTACAAAACCTACGTGCGTCCAATCATCACCTATGCCGCCCCAGCTTGGTTCGCCCTCACCAGCGAGGTAAACAAAAGAAAACTCCGTGCACAACAACACCTGACACTACGTAGCGTAATGAACGCCCCCCGCTGTGTGAGGAATGACGTCATACAGCGTGACACGGGTATTGAGAGCCTGGACGAGTTCGTGGGGCGCTTAGCGAAAGCTATGTTCGCGCGGGCCGACGCTTCCGCCTGGCCCCATGTGAAACACCTGGCGCCATGGCACGCGCGCCCGCCCGACCGAAAGCGCCTCCCCAGAGACCTGCTACCCGACACTGCGACCCCATCAACATCCCGGATTTGACCCCTGAATAAGTAGTACCAGTCTACACGCTACTTATTCACACAATAACACTGCCCATCCCACTCGACACCCGCGGCGTGAAGCTTGTTCTAAGTTAATATAGACTCACTTTGCGTCGCAAAAACAGACATTCATTACTACACACTCACGAGTACACTTGCACCGAATAGCGTCGCGAGCACCTTGCACGCTATTGGTACATGAGCGGTGTAACTCAGAACATTGCCGCTCCCACATACATAAACGGCGCCACTAGGCGCTAACATTATCAAACTGTAGGTTCGTCCAAAGTCGGCACTACTGACGCTGGTCACCTTCGCTAGGCCTCCCAGAGTACGCTCTGGGTCTCACCCGGCGGAGGTAGACCGCCAGAGTGTCGTGAAAAAGCGGCGTACCGTTCATAACGGGCGCCGCGGCGCGCCTACAGTCACACACACAACAATAACATAGCTAGCGTGGGTCATTGACTTACAAAAGTTACTGACCGCGCTAGCAACACGCTAGGTCCAGAGGACAACCCAAGGATGGGTTCGTCGCAACGAGCCTCGGTGCTGCACCCGCGGGAAGGGGACCACGTCTCGTGACCGCTCGCCTCGCCCCCTGACGGGGGCGACGCGACTTCCAGGAGTCGGTAATTCATTTTAGTATCAGGTGGCGCGCCGTGGTAAGCAGACATGTCTACACATACAAACTTCAATTTCTATGAACCATTTAGTATGGTTGATGACGCTTCGTCGCGAACATATCTCCCGCCGTGCAGTGCTGTGTCGACTCGCTGTGTCGACTCGAAGTGTTGTCGGCGCGGCGCTGCATTCCTTCGGTGAGCGACGGACGGCATTTCTCGGCTGCCGGCCAGGCCCACCGAGAGGACGGTCGCCGCTCCGGCATCTCTGGTTACTGGGGCAGTGGGACGAGTTTCTTCACCGGACGCTTCAAGGTACCGCCAAGCGTGCGTACCTCAGCGGTCCGGATTTCTCCGTCGATTCCTGGATACACGGCCACAATGCGGCCTCGCGGCCACGTATTGCGGGGCAGCTGGCCGTCGGCTATCAGGACAGGGTCACCCACTTTAAATCTGGGCCCACTACTATGTGGCTCCCGCCGGTTTTGGAGCTCCGGCAGGTACTCTCTGACCCAGCGACTCCAGAACATATCAGCGAGGATCTGTGATCGTCGCCATATTTTCCTGCTGTCTATATCTTGCTCGGTGAACGTGCCAGGTGTAGGTAGTCTGGCTGACCCACCGAGTAAAAGGTGATTCGGTGTGATGGATTCATCATCATCACCATCTACCGACACGTGTGTCAATGGTCGGCTATTTACAATGTACTCTGCCTCACAAATCAGTGTGGACAACACCTCTTCGGTGGGGTGTTTTTCTGTAAGTACATTGTATAGTGTGTTTTTTACACAACGAACTAGGCGCTCCCAGGCGCCTCCCATGAATGGCGCTGATGGCGTTATGAAGCGCCATACGATGCCTCTACGACTTGCCTCTGTTTTGAAGGCGTCTCGCAGCTCTCTGTCGGCGCCGTGCATGTTGGTGCCATTGTCTGAGTGTATCTCAGCTGGGCATCCTCTGCGTGCGGCGAATCGGCGCAGCGCCAATATGGCGGAGTCTGCGCTAAGGCTGGCGGCGATTTCAAGGTGCACCGCCCTTGATGTGAGACACGTAAATAGTGCTACGTATCTCTTCTGATGCTGCCGACCGACGGTGACGGATAGCGGGCCGAAATAGTCGAGCCCGGTATATGTAAACGGCCTCTTATGGTGAGCGAGGCGCGTTTTCGGGTGGTCGCCGGTCGCAGGTACTGGTGGCTGTGCCTTGCGTATACGGCAATGCAGGCATCTTGCTATCACCTTCTTCGCTGTTGGTCGCATCTTCACGACCCAGTAGTGCTGCCGTACCTCATTAATTGTGAGTTCGGTGCCACTATGTTGTAGACTGCGATGTGTCCAGTCTATGTACAACTGCGTTATGTGATGGTCGCCATGTAATATAGGCGGGCGCATCACTTCTTCAGCTACCTCTTGCGTAGCTGCTATGCGACTT
The DNA here is from genome assembly GCA_948252205.1 of Orthosia incerta. NCBI lineage: Eukaryota > Metazoa > Arthropoda > Insecta > Lepidoptera > Noctuidae > Orthosia > Orthosia incerta. Next base: position 23,966,776 of record OX411765.1, read on the forward strand.
CTTAGTCGCAGCACGCCGTCGACGACCTGAATTTGTAAAGGTCGCAGCGAGCTATTTTTATTTATTTCTTCAACATTCGCTAACTCTGAAGCGAACGATTGTTGTTGTGCGACCTGGACAAGTATTTTCTCAGCTTCTTGGAGAAATTCTGCTTCTATGATTTGTCTGTTGACCTGGGTTGGTGCTCTGCATGCCTGCTTCTGCTTCTGTGCAGGTACAGCGGGCTTCTTGCGCCAGTCTGGGTCCTTTTTTGCGTTTTTTCTCGTCCGTTTATAGGACGTTATCTCTGTTCTATTTTTGCAAAGAGATATAAAACGCAGAACTGTGGCGGTCGCACGAAGCAGTCGCTCCCATCTGGAGAATCTGCTTGGCTCTGGAACGGCTTCTATGAAGCTCTTCTTGTCCCCTTCTGTGACAACGAAAGTTTTTTCTTCTCCCGTGTCGTTTGTAGTCGGAGGTTTCTCTGTGGGCCATAATTCGGGCCCAAGAGACAAAAAACTCGGCCCGCAGTACCACTCGTGGTCCGAGTTGAACCGCAGTGGCACGTCACGGGTTGCTGCATCAGCGATGTTCATCTTGGTGGGTATCCATCGCCAATCTTCGACTTTGCTATTGTCTTCAATAGCAGCTATTCGGTGAGCAACGAAAGGTTTGTATACTCTCGCTCCTCTTCTAATCCAGGTCAGTACGGTCTTGCTATCTGACCAATACGTTACTGACGTGGGCTTGCAGTCGTGTTCACTCATCACTGCTACGGCTACGCGGGTTCCCAATACCGCGGCTTGAAGTTCGAGTCTCGGTATCGAAAGCAGTTTCAGTGGGGCCACCCGCGCTTTCGCCATAACAAGGCTTATTAAGTGCTTGCCTTCCACGGTCGTGGCCCGCCAGTATATAGCGGTAGCATATATTATGCCATCTCGCTTGCATCAGTGAACACATGCACCTGCATTTCTATAGCGTCGCTATATCCAGGATAGCATCTTGGTACGCTAACGTTTTTTAGTTGGCGTAAATGTTGTACCCAAATTTTCCATTGTAATGCTAGGTCAACATCTAGCCTCTGATCCCAGTCGACGCCTCGCCGCCATGCTTCTTGCAATATTTGCTTCGCCTTGATGGTTACTGGTGAGGCGAGTCCGAGTGGGTCGTGTAGCGACGCCACTATTCTGAGCGCCTCTCGCTTGGTGGGCGCCTCTCGGTCCAAGATACCCTCAGGCAGACGCGCGAGTGTGAGGTTGAAACCCAGCGTGTCTTCGCCTGGCCTCCATATGAGGCCGAGTATCTTTTCCGACGTATCTATATCTCCAATGGATACCATCTCAGTTTGTATATGCGATGGGTCCATTTTTTGTAGGAGCTGCGAGCTATTTGAAACCCATTTCTTGAGTTCAAACCTCGCCTGTAGGTGTATTTTTCGCACCATACTAGCGACTTCTGCCGCCTTCTCGATAGTTCTATAACTATCTAGGTAGTCATCCATATAATGACTACGTAGTATAGCATCCACAGCTTCAGGGTGCTTCTCTATATATTTGTTTGCGTTCCAGTTCTTTGCAAAAATTGCTGTGCAAGGCGAACTGGCTGCGCCGAAAATGATGGACGTCATTCTATATTCTTCTGGCGCTCCTTCTCTGCGGTTTCCCCTCCACAGGTAGCGAAGCGCGTCTCGGTCTTGGCTCCGCACCTTCACTTGCATGAACATCTCCGCTATGTCACCGGTTATTGCGACGCAGTGGCGGCGAAACCGCATCATTACGCCTGGCAGCGACTGTAATAGGTCGGGCCCAGTTAACAGGAAGTCATTCAGTGACATTCCTCTCGATTTGGCGGCAGCGTCATGTACGATGCGAAGTTTGTCTGGCTTCATTGGGTTGAAGACATCGAAGTGTGGGAGGTACCAAGTTTTGCCCGGCGTGCTAATTGCGGGTGCCCTTTCAGCGTACCCTTTCGCAATTAGCGAGTCCATCTGGTCTGAGTATCTTCTTAGAAGTTCCTGGTTCTTGTCCAGCTTCTTTTCTGTTGAGACGAGCCTCTTCAGAGCTGTCTCAAAGCTATCTGGCATCTCAGCATGCTCATTACGCCAAAGCATGGCGGTTTCGATGTGTCCATTCTCTAATTGGACGGTTGATCGATTCAAAATGTCCTCTGCCCTTCTTGCTGGGTCAGAGGCGGGTCGCTGTGGGTTTATGCACAACGATTCTATGGCGAAATGTTCGCGCAACTGATGATCCAAATTGTCATCAGTTGTTATTCTATTGACATGATGTACTTGTTGTCGTAGTAAACTACTGTGCGCGCCATGTAGTGTCCAACCCATTGCTGTAAGTGACGCAATTGGTTGGTGTATTGGACCTCTGCGAATCTCGCTGGCCAATAACAAATGCCAGTTGTCTTGGCCGACGAGTATTTTTGGCACGCCATTGTTGTACATCAACTCTTTTCTCAAGTCGGTTAAATGCTTGCAGCGTGCGACAACCCTATCGCTCACTGTTTGTTTTGCCAAGCTGAGTTTAGGTATAGTACGTGCTTTAAATTGTACCCTTCTCTCTTGCGGGCTAACCAGCGTCACCTTGACTCTTCTTGAGCATGGGGTGGTGAGCATGGTGTTGCCTATCGCACCGATCTTGAGCGGGTCCACAGGGCCCTCTGCCCCGACTTGCCTCGCGATGTCTTCATCCATCAGCGAAACGGTGGACCCATCGTCTAGGAGAGCGTATGTTGCTACCTCTCCCGCCGGTCCGATTACCCGGACCGGCACTATCTTGAGGTACGCCTGGCTCGATGGTGACCCGAAACTGGCCACCGTTTCCTGAGGATCCTTGCGGGATTCAGGAACATCGGGCTTCTTGTTGGCTTCCCTCTGCTGTTGCTTCTTCCTATGAAGAAGCCGATGGTGCGTATCTCTGCACCCGTCTTGGCCACACTGTTTTCTCTTACAAGTGTGGTTGCCTCGTCGATGTTGAAGGCAGCGATAACATAGATTGTGTTTTTTCGCTAGCTCCCATCTTTTCTCGACAGCTACGCCCCTGAATTGTGCACATCCAGTGGCGTAGTGATGTCCCACGTCGCAAACGCGGCATTTTCCTACCGGTTGGTCCGTAGCTATATGCGTCCTTTGTGTGACGCGTCTGTTGGTGTTCGCCTCGGCCGAAGCGATGCCTTCGGGTGGGGCGAATGGACTACAGAAGTGTGCCTGTTCAGATATAAAATTACTGAACAATGAAATATCTGGCACCGATTGGTACTTCTCCGAATATGATCGGTACCATTGTGCTCGTAGCGAATTGGGTAACTTCTCTGTTAACAATCGCATAAGCTCCGCGTTCATAAGGTAATGACCCTTTTTTAACGCGCGGAGCGTGACTACAGCACCTCTTACGCGACTTGCAAACGCGCAGATGTCTCTTGGTGACTCACTGCAGCGCGGCAGTCCGCGTAATCTATCTGTTTCAGCTTGCGCTATGGAGTCTGGACGGCCGAACTGCAGCTCGAGTTCCTTCATGATGTCATCGGGCCTGGCATGTCCGATGAGTTCTGAGCTGACGGTTTCCATTGCACGTCCATGTAAGCTTCTCCTCAGCCTCGCTGTATTCTCGATGTCCGTAAAATACGCTCGAGTTGTCTCATATATGGCCCGAAATGATAGCCATTCAGTATGAGAACCATTGAAATTCGGCAATGTCATGACGAATTTCGACGCAGAGGGGTTCGATTGGTCCCGCTGTTCTATTTTTCTGTCGGCTAGCGACGCTATAGCGGACGTCAACTCCGTCAGGAATGGACGGAGACTATCCCTCTGACCTCCTGTACACTCAGCTGACGCTGCAACTGGAGGTTTTCGCACTTCTTTTTCCTTAGGATGCTGACCTTCTATTTGCGATTTGGTGGCGGTCGCAGTCAGGGGTCTATGCATAGAATTTCTGGTTCCCCCTTCCACGACGTTATCCTCCTTCTCAGGCTGAGGTTCTGGTGCCTCTTCTAGCCATGAACGCACGTACTCGTCATTCGAGTTTCTGTCATCCAGGTATTCAGCTTCGGAACCCTCTTCCTCCGCTCTCTGAAGTGCCAGTTGTGCAAGCTCCAACTTAATTTTGAGTAAGTCTTCGCGAGCTTTGTCTATGTTTTTTCGTGACCGAGTCACTCTAGTTGACGGCGGACGGCTATGTTCGATACGGGCGTCACCCCGGGTAGTCATCGGCATCGCTGTACGTCTGTCTTCTTCGGAAATCTTCTCTTTCTGAGAAGGTTTCAATGTTGTGTCTGAAGCTCCTTCTAATCTGGTTACTCTGGTAGAAACCGCTTGATCAGTTTCTATTGGTTGATGCGTCGGAGTGCTTTCAGTTTGAGGCGCTAGATGGCGCTGCTCGTCCGACGGCTCGGTCCCTTCGGTTGTGGAAGGTGAACACGGCGGCAGCTCATGTCTGATGCCAACTGGTTGATCCAACTCCACGGTCCATGCCTCCGGCGTCTTGCCTTTGGATCTGGTTATCGGCATTGTTGTTGAAATATTTTCTTTTGAAAACTCGAAGTTAGTTTTCAAAGATAAGTCCCAGTTCCGGGCTTCAGCGTTCAAACCGACGATCTCCAGAAGTTAACCTCCACTTCGATTGACTATAATTCAATCTTCAAATAAAAAATCACTAAAAACTTACGGTCAGTGATAAGTCTTCAGGAAACTTCAGGCATTTGCTATACAAGTTTATTTTTCCCATAAACGTGTATGTTCTATTTGATTGACTATAATTCAATCAAATTCTAAATCACCGAAAGTCAAGGTTACTTTTCGGTGGTGATGCTTCATGAACTGCTTGTCCAAAGCATCAGAGCCGTGCATCAATCTTCAGAGCACGTATCTTGCTTGATTGAAGAAAATTCAATCTTCAAATAAATCACCGAAACGTCAAAGTTATTTTCAGTGATAGTGCTTCAGGAACCGCATAGTCAGTACATCCGAAACGTATCTAAGTCTTCAGAGTACGTTTCTTCCATTCACTGACGAAAATTCAGTCTTCAAAATTTTCCTGAAAACATAGGGGTTGTTTTCAGTCATAAGGCTTCAGGAATTATTCTTCAATCATCAAGGATGCACATCAGCCTTCTAAACGCACGTCTTGTATTTTTCTGACGGGCGCTCGTTTTTTAAACAAATCGCTAAAAACATAAGGGTAGTTTTCAGCGATAAGTCTTCAGGAACTATTCTTCCGCGTCAAAGACGTAATCCAATCTTCTGAACGAGTATTCTTGGTTGAATAAACAAGCGTTCAGTTCTAGAACAAATCACTGATAACATAGGGTAGTTTTCAGCGATAAGTCTTCAGGAACTATTCTTGGGGCTTCAAGGATGCGCATCTGTCTTCATACAGCATTTTGCGGCTCACAGAAAATTTCTTCTATTTTCTTACAATTATTGAAAAAATAGGGTATTTTCAATAACTGTCTCCAGAATTTTACCTCTTGGATCCAGCGGCAAATAGGGCACGTAGGACTTGTTCCCTGCAGTGCACGTCGATTTTTGGTTTATTTGTGAAATTAATTTCTCCAAAATTCGAAAAATTAATTCCACCACTGTTTCTTCCTGACGTCCTGGGGCGCTCCAGACTTCGCATTTCGGCTCGAACGGGTCAACGTTGTGTTGCACGTAGCCGACTTAATATGCAGGCACCCAGTTGTTTTTTCTGGATCTGCTGTTCCCGACGTCCTGGGGCTCTCCAGGCTCCAAAATTCGGCTCGATAGGACCATTAAATGTGCAGGACGTAGCGTGTTCATTGGCCCCGAGAAAAGAAGGGCGTAAACCTTCTGGCCATTGCCGCTGAACGCCCCATCCACATCAACGAAAACAAAGGTTCTTGGATGCCTAGCTGCAGCAGTGACGTAGGGTTGCAAATCGACTCTAACGATTCAACGATGTGTTGGCTGTACTTGAGTTATTTCCAGATTCCGGGTTGCCTACTTCTGGATCAGCACTCCTGGTGTCCAGGTTCCGAGGTTCAGCTCGACAGGATCGAAAAGGGATGTCTTCATAAGGGTTGAAGTTGATGAATTAAATGAAACACTAAGTTATTCAGTACACGGCACGATTCTAGGGCTCTCAACAATTTCTGAGACGTGATTCTATATAAGAATTACTTCTTATTTACTAAGACAAGTACAAGCGACTAGCTTTGGATGACTACAAATTCTATTTTGGGCCCGGGGGTTCTTTATACCCTCGCATCGTGCCATTATTGAGAGCCCCGCAAATTCTCGCCGAAAATAATTTTTATTTATGTAAAAAACCCTTATACATATTTGGTAAATAGGGTTACCGCACCCCTTCCATGGTGCTATCAATAGCTGGATTCCTTCGTACTGTAACACAGTAACGCCCCCTATCTATGTATCTAATCAATATACCTAATTTCCAGGTATTGATAGCTTCCCTAGACTATTTCCATGAAATGAAAGGACAATTCCCTTTATTTCCCAGTTAAAACCTTAATAGCTTTTAACCTAGCCTAAGGATATCTATAGGTTGGGTTGACCTGCTGGTGCCAATAGCAGGCTGTCTGTTGACGTCTAGAAAAAGCTTATTTTCGGGAATCTTCTATGGGATATCATCCCTTATGTAACGAATCTATAAATTCCTAAGTCATTTCACCGACTTTAGGACTTCCTACTTAGGCTAACCAGACAATCACCGCCTATTATGGGGATTCTGGTAGCCAATAGACCACACTTTACATTTCTAGTGTTTATGTAAGTCTATCTAGGTCATATGCACATAAGGTGCCTTGATATGTACAAATTTGATAGCTGGTCACTTTCTTTGCGCCCAGCTATCAGAGAAATTAGATATAAAAACACTAATAAGATTGGGACAACACGATGGTGCGTTTAACGGGCCATCGGGAGGTCCCCAAAAATTCCTTATTTTCGGAATTCCCAGGGGTGTATAGTCCCGGGGAATGCCAAAAACTGACTAAAAATTACATTTCCAGAAACCTACTTTCTGGAATTGTACTTAAACTACTTGAGCGATTTTCGCTCCAAAGTGATGGCTTGGTAGCTAGTCCAGCAAGCCATCCGAAAGTACTTACACCATGAGTACATCTATTCCCTTCATGGAGTTATTCCACCTGAAGGGTCTACAAATTTCAACGTTTTACGTTGTTTACATTTTTCACGACTGCTTATCTCGTTGACTATCCAAGCGATTCTTCCCATCTAGAAACCGACTGGAAGCCCTTTTAGCAAGCTTTCCAATGGTAGTACTTTTACCAGTACACCTATATGTTTCTAGGTACTTAGGGCACCTAAAACCGTAAGCGATTGCCAAAAACCAGATAAACAGCAGTTTTTCTATTATATACTGACTTGATATCTCAAGTAAATGGGCTTTATATAAAAGACTACGCTAACTATGAGGTGTATATAGGCTTCCTGTCTCGGTCTAGGTCCCCCATATACCCTAAAATGACCTAAAACCATATATTTGGTGTTTGAGATATCAAGTCAATATTCCTATTTACATAGCAGAAACTATGTGGTCTTCACATAGTTTCATCATTATGTACTGATTTCATGTCCAGTACATAGGATAAGCCCTTAAAAACATGATTTTAATTACTATAATATTTTCAAAAACCACCAAAACTATAAATATCGTGTGGTTCCCTCTCACGGGTCATTCGGAACTAATCCGTCGTCGAGCACAGACGTATCGTATGACAGAAATTTATGTTTTTTACTATGATAACTCTTATCAGTATGCTTTCTAATGATTTTACTCTGTTAAGGGTGAACTATTGAACCCTATAACATACTGACAAACACTAAAAACATTATACTACTATCTCAAAAAATGTAGGTAAAATTTTAGTATAAATATAAACGTGCCTCTAAAATTCATTTTAGTATCAGGTGGCGCGCCGTGGTAAGCAGACATGTCTACACATACAAACTTCAATTTCTATGAACCATTTAGTATGGTTGATGACGCTTCGTCGCGAACAGTGTCGGTGACACCGAAAACTCGGTCTGTTTGCCCAACTTAGGCAAAGGCCTCCTCCATTTCTTTTCACTCTGTTCTGTTTAGCGCTTGCCTGGGTCCTTATTTTCCCTCCTATGATATTTATTTCGTCTTCCCACCTTCGAAACTGTCCACTAGCTCATGACACTAAGTGTGTAGTGGTTGCTGGGGCGTTTGTTGCGCTATTTCTTCTACCCAGCTAAATCACAAGGAATTGGTGACGGGTGGAGCGTTTGGGGGACTGTCTTTATGTAAAACTTTGACGTTCAAAAAGTGCTGGCTTTTAGCCTAATTTGAATACATGACTTTTGATTTTATACTTTTTTGCAGTGAAACATTTTACGTACCTATTCACATCAATGATTGCAAAAATTATCTTTTACAAACACACAAACAATATCATCTCTTTATAATGTTAGTTTATAATGATGAGAAATGTGATTAAACTGGTTTAGAGATAGAAAGGCCTGTTTTAGGCAAATTAAAATTACATAAGATCATAAAAAAACCGGCCAAGTGCGAGTAGGACTTGCGCACGAAGGATTCCGTACCATTATCGCAAAAAACGGCAAAAAACACGTTTGTTGTATGGGAGCTCCACTTAAATATTCATTTTATTCTGTGTTTAGTATTTTTTCTTATAGCGGCAATAGAAATAAATCATCTGTGAAAATTTCAACTGCCTAGCTATCACGGTTCATGAGATACAGCCTGGTGACAGACGGACAGACACACAGACAGACAGACCGCGGAGTCTTAGTCCCGTTTTTACCCTTTGGGTACGGAACCCTAAAAACTTCTTTTTTTGTGATATAAATATCTAATCTTAATTTCGTTATTAATAGAAACAAAAAAGTCGCTTCATGTAAAACACTGGTACTTAGCTGAATCCGGTTAGACTGGAAGCCGACCCAAACATTAGTTGGGAAAAGACAAATTGAATAAAAAATAAATGTTATTGCTAAATAAATACAGGTTATTTTTTTTTGGCATGGACAAATCGTCATGCATACTGCACTACCACGGGGAGATAGTGCCGTTATGTGGGACTCCAACCCACTGAAACTCCACGGTGTCCTTATAGCGGGAACACGGGCACGACTTAAAAACTCAAAAGCCCTGACGTGCGGCATCTCCTCGGATTCCTCTTCGCTTCACCATGGGCACAGATATGGGTGACCAAGCCACGGCTACTGAGCCCCCCCCCCCCCCCCCCCGCCTCGACAATGCAGGAACCCACCGGGAGACAATAGGAAGTTTATATCTATCACTTACCCAGAATTATTGATAAATAAGTTTTCAAGATTATTCAAAGGTGTTTCCACGTACATCCAATGTAGCAAATATTATGGATATCGTCATGACGCTAAAGCTATGCAGACCCTGAAAAATATTCTTCGTCAGTTTTGCCATTAAAACTGGTCTTAAACTTTTTTCTACAAAGTAAGTCACTTTGTAGAAAAAAGTTTAAGACCAGTTTCGTATCGAATCTCTTTCTACAATCGTTAACGCCTTCTATTTGTATGGTCTGACCACGTGACTTAACGTTCAGATGTGTCATTCCCATATATTGATTTGTTTTCTAATAGCGTTATCGATTGTAGATACTCTACTTAGCTACAAGTGCTGGGGCTGAGAAGTGGCATCATCGAAAGGGTAGCTATAACGAAATATTACAGAAATGTATAGGAATGTTATCGGAATGACACGTGATGACATTTTGGAATTTCGACTATCACCATCGCTGACATCGAAATGCACGTGATCTGTATTCTCAGTGCTTGTTGCGAGTGACCAGCAGCCTAATTGCGCAATGAACGATCTTTGCTTTCCTTACAAATTAATAACAGTTAAGTCTAATAAGAATATTAAATGGGTTTCAAATAGTATCCGAGTGTGTAGTAAAAAAAAAGACAATTGCTATGAAAATACAGACGCGAAACATCAAATTTTAATAAAAATATTTTTAGAAATTACTCGCGCAGGTTTCGAAAGGTTATTAAATTAACGCAAAGAGCACAAAATAATAATTTTATTAACACTTCAAGCAATAAATCGAAAGCGTCATAGCAGGTTATAGATAACAAAACCCGAATCACTGAGCCTATTTTCCAAATAAAAGTTGAAAATACTACCATTACTAATCCGACAGACATTGCAAACGCCTTTAACAACTATTTCATTGACCAGTCACAAGATAACATGACGAAACCACCGGACACTAAGCACTTGACAAGTAACCCCAACTCACTTTTAATGTATCCAGTAGTACCGCAAGATATTATGAGAGCGATAAAATTATTAAAAAATAAAAGCAGCACTGGATACGATGGCATATCAACAAAGGTTGTAAAATTCGTATCAGGCGATATTGCCGGGCATGTGTGTCATATACTTAACTTATGTATTATGTATACTGGAGTATACCCGGATGGTTTAAAAACAGTTATAGTGAAGCCACTTTAAAAAAAAAACAATAAAGAAGATCTAGCAAATTATAGACCAATTGCTTTAATACCCATTTTTTCCAAGGTTGAAAGAATAATTTATGACTCAGTTAATAACTTCTTATCGAAATATAATATTTTAAGTGCGGGACAGAAGGGTTTCAGAAAAAATAAAGGAATAAATACGGCCGTTTCACATCATCAGCCTATTAATGTTCCCACTGCAGGGACACAGGCCTCCTCTCTGCAAGAGGGAATGGGCCATTATCCACCACGCGAGCCCAGTGCGGGTTGGTGGATGTCACATGTCTTCGAATTTTTGGTTCTAGGACGTGCCGGTTTCCTCACGATGTTTTCCTTCACCGTTTTGAGAGCAGTGGTGATGAAATTATTTACAAAAAGTAAAGCGCCTGCCTGGGCTCAAACCCACGACCTACAACTTATAAATCTAATATCGCGGCCGATACCACAGGGCCACCACTGCTCTCGGCCGTTTACGATTTGATAAATGTCATATTGCAGAATGTAGATAAAAAATACCAGTTTGCGCAATTTTTACGGACATGACGAGGGCTTTGATTGTGTCGATCACGAAATTCTTATAAAAAAGCAAGACATAATTTAGAGGAAATGTACTTAATCTCTTAAAAACATACCTTAGCAATCGTAAGCAACACACAGAAATATCTAGAATATGTCTAAAAACTAAGCGCGAAGAAAATATTTATCTAAGGCTAGAATTATTAGGTATGGCGTACCACAGGGTAGTGTGCTGGGCCCTTTATTATTTTTGCTGTATATAAATGATTACCTTGCCACATTGAACATCTTATGGTCTTATTCGCTGATGATAGTACTGCCTTGATCAAATGTATTGACAAAGAAACATATGAACATGACATAAATGACACTTTAATAAATATTATATGCTGGCTTGACCAAAATAATTTAATGATTAATATACCAAAGACGAACGTAATGCATTTTTATCAACGGGTTCCACCAGAAGTCTTACATTTACATTATAATGGACAAACAGTTGACCAAATACTAGTTGCTAAATTCCTTCCCATTATGATAGAATAGCTAATCAACTTGGAAACCACAAGCAGAAGAAGTATGCAAAAAACTTAGTGCAGCTGCATACTTGTCTAAAAAAGTAAATATGGCCACAAGGTTAATTGCAAACCACGGGTTAATCGCATCGATTTTGAGATACGGTATAATATTTTGGGGAAATTGTAGTCTGAGGGAACAGGTGTTTAAGGCTCATAAACACTGTATAAGGGCTATGTGCAATTTAATAGTAACAGATAGCTGCGTACCTGTATTTAAGTCCCTAAAATTATTAACATGCCCATCCCTTTATATTTTCGAGGTGGCTGTTTTTGTTAAATCAAATATGCATCTATTTAATAAAGTGTCCGAAAATAGAAACCGGCCAATCAGGAGACAGTACAAAAATTTGCTAATTGTTAGTGGTTCCGATACCGCTCTATTAGAGAAAAGTATTATATCCGTCGGCCCAATAATATTTAATAAAATACCCGATGTAATAAAAAAATACACATTTCTAGGAGAATACATCTGGTTTTGGTCAGCCAGCTCGCGAATACGTATTCTTCGACTGCACAGCATGATTTTCTTCTTATTTACGGCTTTTTAGTTCGCTTTTTAAGCAGTCAGGTAATTTAAATTTTTTGAATTAACTTTTTTTGTCAAGAGAATTATTACGACAGTAGACGTGATGTTAAATTTAAAATCACTAATGTCTGGTGTACACGGGTAGAGTTAACGGTAAACGGTAGAGTACTATATAAACATACAACAGAATGTGCAGTTAGTACTCTACCGTGAGTTGGGAGTGCAGTGGCGGCCTAGTGGTGACGGCCGCGACTTATAAAAAAAAATTACAGTCTCAAAGGTCCATAGTTGTAGTTCGTGGGTTCAAACCCAGGCAAGGCTTTGCCTCTGCTCTGTGTAAATTATTTCACCAACACTGCTCTCAAATCGGTGAGAGAAAACATCGTGAGGAAACCGGCATGTCGTAGAACCAAAAATTCGAATACATGTGGCATCCACCAACCCGCAATGGGCCTGCGTGGTGGATTACGGTCCATTCCTTCTCACTGAGAGGAGTCCTGTGTGAGCTGTGAGAACATTAAAAAGTTCATTCAAATCTAAAAACCGACTGCTTAAGAAGCGAACTCAAAAGTAGTAAACAAAAAGAAAACCATGCTGTGTAGTCGGAGGATACATAGTCGCGAGCTGGCTGACCAAAACCAGATGTATCCTCGACTGCACAGCTAAGTAACAAAGTCAACAATCCCCGTCATTTCTACCTAAATTATTCCACACCAATGCATCGTGTTCGTCGCTCGATGGCTATCAAAAGGTCAAATAATCATTTTTATCGTAAATACCTCTTATTTTTGCGATTAATACATCAAAAATAGACATTTGTTAGTTCAAAGCTAACCATGGCGACTTTCCGTAGTGATTTCGTGTTAATTTTTGCTTTTATTTCAGTAAGTTAACAGTTTTACTGTTTTTTTTTTGTTCATATTCTTTATTGTACACAAAACAAACATACACAAATAGATTATGTTAGAGAAAGTAATTGTTTTCGTGTCTGTACTAATTACTAACATTCATTATAAGGTTGTGTACTTTCAAAAAATGGACTCCAATATTATCTGAATTTGAAATTAATTTAATTTAATGTATGTACTCCTTAATTGGAATCTTTAACAGCAAACCTCAGCCATAGAGAGATTTTGTTTGTTTTATTTATGGCTGCGTGTCGGCTAAGAAAAAAGACAATTTTGGTTGAATTTCCTAATTAATTGGTTATAAAACAAAGGTACAAATATGTACATACTTAAACACTAAACAAAAGTGGTTTGGATATTAAATACCAAAACCGGTGATTGTAACAAAAGTATACATAATCAGTCTTATTAATAAAAATGACGTATTACCAGCTTACTCCGAAGTTACTCTTAGACTAGCTAATCCCGGAGTAAGTAAGGATTAACATAGGCTTAGCAATGTTATTAATAAACATGGAATAACCTCGGACTAACTAGTCATTTGTTACTCTTGGATTTACGCGTAAGCTATGGCAACCCAGTTCAATTTAAAAGTAAAAAGAGTGAACCAGTGAATGAAACCAAGAAATTTGATGACATAAAGTAGAAAAAGAAAGAAAAATAGCTGACAAAGTGACATCTGTCATACTTAAATTAAATCGCATATAATAAAATATTATAAATGCGAAAGGAACTCTGTCTGCCTGTCTATTACCATTTCACGCTTAAACCGCTGAACTGATTTTGGATGGAGTAGTCATTGAGATATTATGTATTACATAATTACCTCAATGGAGTTAGTTTGGGACCCTGGGAAGGACATACGATAGTTTTTATCCAATGTAATGGTGGCAAGGAAGGTAGAAATTTGTATGGTGAACAAATCATTTCTCAAGTAAGGCGGCCCTCACAATATAATTAGTGCGACATTAAAAATAAGCTTTTAGGAGTACTAATGCTACGCAGACGAAGTCGCGGGCAACAGCTAGTATTTAATATTCGTAGTGGTTTGATAAATCTGATGACGAGTGTATCTCTCATACTAATGTTAGTAAAATACCTAAGTATTAAACACATCTCCATGCCAATTCCTGAAATAGTGTTTGCTGTCTAGTACAATATATTTATATGAAACTAAAAATTTTCATCATCAAATCACAACGAACAAAATGTCAATCAAAAATAATAAATGTAGTCGCCATGGATACACTCTTAATCCAACCTTACTCCGACCTTAAACTAGCTAGCACCATGGAATAACTTTTAGTCCAAGACTAGAGTCAGATTAGTATAATCTCTCCTTATTCCGTGTTTATTAATACGGAAATTTGTTAGTACCAACCTAATGCTTGGAATAAAGTTAATCTTACCTTAGTCCACGTTTATTAATAAGACGGAATAAGTATAAATAAAGAATCATGTTCATAGACATATTCATATTATTTATTGTACACAAAACAAACATAAACAAATACAGTAGGACAGCTTATGTAGGTACAAAGGCGAGCTTCACCCACTGGTTTCGTGCTCCGTGTTAACCCATAATTGAGTATTCAAAGATGAGATTCTTTAAGACTTTTTAAGCAAATACATCTTTGTATGATTGCCTCGGTTGCAAGTTGGAAAATGATATCTACTTAAGGTTACACTAGTCGATCATTCTTTCATACAAACGTAGACTGGCGATTACTCCACTGTTTGATTTGTCAAAAAAATAAAAAATTATATCAATTTGTCTCATCATTATCTAGGCCTGTATGGAAACAAAAAATAAATTATTTTAAAGTTATGAGCGTCGAAAGTTCCATATTTCAACACAAATTTTAACGCATCATTGGTCGCAAATAAATAACATACAGGGATAGATTAGTAATTCAACAATGCAAATAATTTTATTTTTAAAATATACATTTAGTCGTGTTTTCATGATATCTAGACTCCCAAAGGTCTGTTTATAAAATTTCGCGCGCTCGTTTTCATCCTTAATCATAATTTATTTCGATACAAGTTTGCAAAAGTGTTAATTCGTATGCGAAATAGCTTCTTACTGCTCATCACAGCATCTATATCTTTCGCACGTGTTGTCGGATGAGATAGTATGTATTTTAACCTCGCGCACAAAATAGTTTGTGCCGTCGACTAGGGGAACCTTAAGTATTAAAATACTTTTCGTACCACTTGCTCAAAAAAGTGACATTCTATGCCACAAAAAGCGAACATAACAATAGTCATTTTTAATCTGTTAAAAACAGGGAAAGAGAATGTAATTTAAATTTGGAATACTTACCGAAATTTATACTGAACTACATCTGTGTTTACACCATTGAGTTTGTATATAAAGCATTATACATCTTTTTGAAAAAGGAATACGTATTTATTATGCAGTTCATCATCTGCCTAGCCTTTTCCCGACTACATTGGGGTCGGCTTCCAGTCTTACCGTATTCAGCTAAGTACCAGTGTTTTACATGGAGCGACTGCCTATCTGACCTCCACAACCCAGTAACTGGGTAACACGGTACCCCTTGGCAAGACTGGTGTCAGATCTCAAGCTTCTGACTACCCGTAACGACTGTCAAAGATCTTCAAATAACAGCCGGGACCAACAGCTTAATGTGCTTTCCGAGGCACGGAGGAAACTCGGTATGTTGGAATGGTCACCCATCCACGACTCCAGGCTGCTGCCGTATAATTACAGAAGGAAAACTCCAATAATACTTTGCTCAACCCGGGCATCCAACCCAGGATCTTGTTGGTCAGCAGACCAACAGGCAGTTGACACCACTCATGTTATAATTATCTTGTTACAGCTCATAGCGGCGACAGCACCAACGTTAAAACTTCACGATGGCAACAGCATCCCGGCCCTCGCTCTAGGAACCTGGCTGGGAAACAATAAAAAGGTAGTAAAATATTTCAAGCGATAGGTAGGTACCTATTAGCATAGAAAGCATTACAAATACGAGTAGCATAGTTGCATGCAGTGAGATTAGAAGCCGACTCCAACATACAGTTGCAAAAAGGCTAGGCAGGTGAGAAACTAGTTGAATGTTGGTTTAGATAGATACACCGGATACAGTCGTGATTGTAAGCTATAGTAGCATCTATACCGATCCACATACAATCAACAAAAACACCTGATCCCCCAAACCCTACATCGCGCATCGCTCAATCAAAGTTTGCAGCGTGATTGGAAAATACACAACAGTCCGAAAACAACGATCGGGCAGTTGCACAACATAACACCATAACAACATAACACCCGTCTAGTCGCAAGATCATCCCTGTTCAATTGAGGTGCTACTTTTTCCACCCTGTTTTGTCTGCTATGTAACAGACAAAATAAATAATGTTAAAATTTCTTCCCAACATGGTCGCTTGAAGCCCGGAGTCAACGAGGTGGAGCAGGCAGTGTCATGGGCGATAGACGCGGGGTACCGCCACTTTGACACTGCCTTCATGTACAGGATTGAGGACCAGGTCGGAAGAGCCATTGCCAAGAAGATCGGGGAGGGAATCAAGAGAGAGGAACTCTTTATTACTACCAAGGTTTGTAGAATCTGTTATTTCTACTTAGTTTTATTATTTTCACTGTGGGTTTAGTTATGGAGTGGAATTAACTCCCGGAGTCTGTTTCCTGATTGCTACAACCAAGGTCTTGAAAGTAAGAGGTTACTTTTAGGCAAGCGTGCTTCATTGTCTTTTACGTTATTTATATGATTAGAGCTGAGAGGACTCGAAGACATGGGACATGCCCAACCCGCACTGGGCCCGCGTGGTGGATTAAGGCCCATTCCGGATAGTGGTCAAGCGCAAGCCAACCTACAATAAATAAAACCCTCTCTCACATGAGAAGGGACACCGCAGCAGTGGGAACATTAAAAGGCTGATGATATCAACATCAGCCTTTGATGATGATATGATAAGAATCCACTTTTACTCTAACCATATTAACCCTGGTTCTTCCTGCACCAACAGCTATGGAACAGCGAGAACGCTAAAAACGCCGTGGTTCCCGCTCTCCGTGGCTCTCTCAGCCGCCTCGGTCTGGAATATGTTGATCTGTACCTGGTGCACTGGCCTGTGGGGCAGTTCGTAAGTATATCATCTATCCAATTTATTCATATTAGCTGCCCGCCTCGGCTTCGCTCGCGTTAATATAGATTTTGTCAATCAATTCTGGTTGTCGATCTACTTCTTCATGATTCTTATCTCCCTGTACTTTCTCTCAAACTTCTTAACTACACTGGATTCCATCCCCGGCTCACCAGGATATACTTCTTTCCTTTATGTTTCTGTTCTCCTAGGAGTTTGAGAGTCTTTACCACTCAACGCATCAGCCCGTTTTTCTCGGACTTGATTGACTAATATTGTTATTTCACATTAAACAATAGTATCTACTAGCTGTTGCCCGCGACTTCGTTCGCGTGGACTTTTATTCATAAACACCGTCTTCACCTTCGTAGGAGTAATTTACTTACTTGACTTAATGGCCTATGTCCCAATGGGGCAGAGGGCGTCTACAGGAGTCTTCCATCGCGATCGGTCTTGAGTTTCACGCTTCACGTCATTCCGATGCTCGCCGCTTCTGCCAACACGGTGCGACGCCAGGTTTGACGGAAACGGCCACGCTTTCTTTTTCCTTGGGGATTCCAGTCCAAAGCTTGCTTGGGTATGTGATGGGGACCCCGTCGGAGCGTGTGGCCAATCCATCTCCACATGCGACATTGATCTGCTGGGCACTCGCGACCATCTCCAACGTAGAGCATTTGTAGAAATGTCGAACAGCTCTACGTTGGAGATGGTCTAAAGCTAGCAAATTCCGATAATGCGGCGAAGACAGTGGGTGACAATGACGAAGACTATTTGGTGAGATGTCTTTTGTGACCCATATTTTTTTTAGATTTTAAGAGTTGACGCGGACGAAGTCGCGAGTAACAGGTGCAAAATAAAATAAACTCTTATTTCCAGAACAATCTAACATATGACTACACAGACTACTCAGACACCTGGCGCGGTATGATCGAAGCTAAGACCCTCGGCCTCGCCAAGTCCATCGGAGTCTCCAACTTTAACCAGCAGCAGATCGACCGGCTCCTGGGACTGGGGCTGGAGAAACCTTCCGTGCTGCAAGTTGAGGTAAGTCATCGCGACCTTAGGGTTTAGACAAGTGACAGTCTATCTATCATCGAAAGCGTGGCGATAGCGATTGGAAAAATGTCAAAAATTTATGGTATTGCCAAGCGCAATCGATATGTCACGTGATCAATCCCTTAAATTTTGGCATTTCAACCATCGCCGACGCTGGTAGAATGACATTTTGTGTAGAGCCTTTGACGTCACACAAAGATGCTAATAGCCTTGTTCCAACTAGGTCTGTTGAGTTTAAGTGCTATAGCTTGGCAAATTCGTACGTGATACACCCATGGTCCGCGGGCGCGGCGGTAGTAGGGCAGCGGGGGTGGTGGCAAGAGCGCGTGGGACTGGGGTCATCTGACGGGAGCGTCGTCGTCCGTAACACTCCTATGGTTCGCGGGCGCGGGACACGTAATGACGTAAGGAAGCGGTGAGCGGACACAAGATGACACGTGCGCGAGGGACGGGGGTCACCAGACAGGAACATCGTCGCGTCATCGTGCCGTCGCGTCTGCGGGTAGTAACTTCCCCTACCCCCCGCGCGGACCATGCTAGTTTCTCGTACGAATTTGCCAAGCTATAGAAGAGCTCGTGTCTAACTAACAACAGCCGCACGGGTCTATCTCCAAGGTGTTGAGGTCGGTCTATGGATGGATGACCATCCCGTAATTCCTGGCTGTCAATGGTAATAGTTGACAGTCGATATAGTAATCAGAAACTACAAAATTGACACCAATCTTGCCAAGGGATATCGTGTTAGTGTTATTAGAATGCATTTTATATTAACCGACAACACGTGCGGAAGAGATAGATGCTGTGATGAGCAGTAGGAAGCTAGTTCACGTACGAATACACACTTTTGCAAACTTGTAGCGAAATGGATAATGATTTAGGACGAAACCGAGCGCGCGAAATTTTATAATCAGACCTTTGGGAGTCTGGATATCATGAAAAAACTATTAAACGTATCTGTTCAAAATTAAATTACTTGCATTGTTGAACTAACTACTAATCTATCCCTGTATGGTGGCCGTTTTTCAATTATCCGTCTTCTGATGGCATTTATTTGCGCCCAAAAATGCGTTAAAATTTGTGTCAAAATGTGGAACTTTCGACGCTCATAACTTTCAAATATTTTCTTTTTTGCTTCCATACAGGGCTAGATAATGATGAGACAAATTGATATATCACTTTTTATTTTGAACGTAGGTACATTGTAAAACAGTGGAATAATCCCTAGACTACGTTTGTATGGAATTATTTTGGACTAGTGTACCCTTAATGGGTGGTGGTGGCAGCGTAAAATACTGGTACACAGTTCGACTGGTAGCCATCCCAAACATAGTTGGAAAAGACTAGGGAGATTGATTGTACCTATGTTGTGGTTAAACAGGAAGCTTCCAGTCTAATCGAATGCAGCTGAGACTTTACCAAGACTCCTCCGGCAACCTACTCATTCAGAGAATCCAATCGTAATAATTATCATGAAATCCTTTACAGATCAACCTAAATATACAACAGCCAGACCTGCTTGCCTACTGCTCCAGTCAGGACATCCGCGTGATGGGCTACACCCCCTTCGGCTCGTTGTTCTACAGCAAGGCGAAGCCCGACGCTCCGCCCCCAAGGATCGATGACCCCGCGCTTGTAGAGATCGCGACGAAGTATAACAAGACTGTGCCGCAAGTGTCGTTGAGATATCTGGTGAGTTTGATGCAGTCAATGATAAAAAATATTTTATAATGTTTCTTTGAATTCAGAATCCGAGAGAATTATCAAATTTTGAACAACAACATGACAAATCATACCAATTTTGTCAGTAGTAGTCGATCTCCGGCAATGCTAAAATTCATACTTTGATAAATAGTTGAATAATGAAAAAAACCGTATCGGATCAGTACTTAATAACCAAACATATTTCCTTTTTAGGGTTCCGTACACTAACGGTCCCAACGGAGCCCTATTGCTGTCACTAACGTGTCTGTCTGTCTGTCCGTCGCACACAGTCACACAGGTTTTACAGCCAAACGGTTGGAGCTACATTCTTAAAATTTTCGCAGTTTATGTATCTTGTTGACCCAAAGCCATACAAATTGTCAAAACAAGTTTTTTTTTAAGTGGGGCTTCGATAAATATTTTTTTTCCTACCCCATCGAGTATGACCACCATGGGGTATGATTGTTTACAGTTCGTTGAATAGATAAATATTGTTTTTTTAACCGACTTCCCAAGAAGGAGGAGGTCGTTATTTCATTTCATTTCATTTCATCAATTCGACTGTATTTTTTTATGTTTGTTACCTCAGAACTTTTTACTTGGTGAACCGATTTTGATGATTCTTTTTTATTTGAAAGCTGGGGCTTGACATCTGGTTTTCGGCCAATTGAAATTTCTTCAAGATCTGATGAAGAACTTCGGCGGTATACATGAGAACAAATCATTTGGGATAGCTGCAATCACACGTCTGTTTATTGTTTATACCATTTCATAACATAACACCACACTGGTACGCTGTAAAGGGGTACGCAGGTGTGAACAG
Source organism: Orthosia incerta (assembly GCA_948252205.1). Classification (NCBI taxonomy): domain Eukaryota; kingdom Metazoa; phylum Arthropoda; class Insecta; order Lepidoptera; family Noctuidae; genus Orthosia; species Orthosia incerta. The sequence continues at coordinate 23,987,498 of OX411765.1, forward strand.
TTCACCTTGGTATACTCTCTTTCCACCGGTTTTGTTTAAGTTGCATGTTATTGGGTTAATCTATTCTGGCATCACTTTGGGCGTTATATACCACAACAAAAAATAAAAACGTTTTTACAAAAAAATACAACCGACTTCCAAAAAAAACACTTCCGAAAATAAAGTTATTTTTCACTTTGTAGCTTTCTTTTGAAAGTCGGTTCTATTTTTTTTTTATAATGGAAATCAAAGGAATGAGAAGCCACCAAAGTCAGCTTAATTACAATTTTTTTGCCGAAGAATTTTTTAACTTTCCATTGATCTATAAGCTTGAAATTAGGTGATAATGTTTATTAATTACGTATATTTTACCAACATATACAAAAATATTGATAAATGTAATCTTTTCTTTGAATTTTTATATAATAAGTTTACATCAGGGATCACAAAGTTCCGGATCCCAACGGCCGACCTATTCGTAGGAACCTATCCAAGATAGGTCCATCATCATCATTTTCGCCGAAAAACGTCCAGTGCTGAGTCCTCTCAAAGTCATTCAAGTGATAAGGCGGGGATATTATTTTTAAGATACGGGCCCGAAAATAAAGTACTTGGCGACCTTCGATCAATGATACAATGTAAATCAATGATACAATGTATTATTCATCGAAGTTGGCGACCCCTGGTAAACCACACAAGAAAATGTTATTTACAAATCTCTTCCCTGCCCCAGGTCGAGTTAGGCGTTATTCCGATACCGAAATCCCTGACAAAATCCCGCATCGAGCAGAACATAGAACTGTTTGACTTCAGCCTGACCCAGCAAGAGAAAGATGTCCTGAAGAGCTTCGATCAGAACTACAGAACCTTGCCTCAACTGCACTGGCTGGATCATCCCTACTACCCCTTTGAAAAAACTAAGCAACAATAAATGAATTTATTTTGGTACCTTGTCTTTTGATTTAAGTTTCCTTCTGTATTAGACTTACATACATAAGCTCACAGGCAGAAACTACAGAACCACTTGCTACAATCGCGATCCTTACATACTTTTCTTCACTTACGTTCATAACTAATCATACACGCACGCTGGTTAATAAATTGCCTGGCTGGAGGCTCTAGTTTAGGCATAGCACGCACTGCGATTTTTATTCGCGCGAATTTTTTTCCACGCATTCTGTGACCTATAGAAATGTATATTATGTATGTATATTTGTCCACACATTTCTCCGAAACTACTTAACCGATCGTGATAATTATTGTCTTATTGGATTAAGTATCTCTCAACTTAGGGAACAGTGCAAGTCTGTAGTGGGTTTACTGCTTGTTTCCGAATGGCATATGCCCGATGGCTAATTCCCCGAAGTCATTAGATCGAACGTCCGAATTGCCGAAATTCCATAGCATCGTGGTGGCCCGCGTGGTGGATTACATACAGCACACTCCCTCTCCCTCTCACAGAGTCCTCTCTGTCTGCCTATGCTGCCGAGCGAGCACGGCCTGTGTGATAGGCTTGAGTCACGCATTTTATCACGGTCTTTGCTCCCAAACCGTGATAAAAATGGAGTCAAGCCTGTCACAGTAGGCCGTGCTCGCCCGGCTGCTCTCTGTTGAGAGCAAAGTTGTTCCGCTATCAGTCGCTAGAGGGCATTACAGTACCTAAACATGGATAAAATAATGGAAATTTAGAAAACTACCTATTCAGGGCGACCTTGCCTAACCAGAATATGCAAAAATCAATACAAAAGATATTATTACAAATTAAGGATGCGTCACCGGATGGTAATCCCGTGGCAGAATTCTGGGCCAAACACAATATTCAGATACTATTTTTGTTATCGACACGCTAAGAAAAAGAAGATTATAAATAAAAAAATCCTCAACGATATGAAATTCTCAAACTCTGGATCATTTCGGAAGACGGATTATAAGGAAAAATCTTATAATCTACGAAGTGTTAGAGACCGAGCATTGATGATTTATGGAACTGCAAGCTTCAATATTGTCGATTATCAATAATAAAATGAAAATAATAGACAGAAGTAGAAAATGGCTAAAAGAATTTATTGTTTCATTAACGTCGCGCCATCTACAGTCCTACCAACTTATCTGTGAACTGAAAGAGGACGGCACCGTCGATCCAGCGAATCGCGGGCGATCGCCACCGGCCGGCCGGCCGCTCGAGTGAGTGAGTGAGCGATAATAATAATCGACGGTAATCAAGATAATCGACGGTGCCGTCCTCTCTCAGTTCACAGATAAGTTGGTAGGACTGTATCTCATCTTTGCGTATGATTTCCTTTTTCACCATAACTCTTCGACAGCACAATTTTTTTTTGCTGGTCACACTAAACAATTAAAGTTTACTGAAAAATATGCCCCATATGTGATGTGCCCTTTATTCTCATAATTGGAAAGAACAAAAACACATACAATAAGTTTTTGTTTTAAATAATCAAATAAGTACCATTTCATAAAAATCTACTAAATACGGTTTCTCAAAAGACTAGTATTCATGTTTGTATAAACTTAAGCCGCCATCTTTGTTCCTGTCTTTCTTTTTCGCTTCTGTCATTTCCGTGACTAGTTTGCCTAGTAGGTGAATATTTAATTTTCTTTTAAAATAATAGTGATTTTAAACAAATATCGAGCTTGTGGTCACGTAAACATTTGTGTTTCAGACATTCAACATGCAGAACGACGCCGGTGAATTCGTTGACTTGTACTGCCCGAGGAAATGGTGAGTTGAGTTTGAGAGGTTATCTTACTTTGTTGACCACATTGCGCTAAAACACGCATTGCTAGAATAGCATGCGATTTTTAACAGAATTACCATTATTTACACTTAATGTGCTGTCATAATGTTTAAAATGAATGTTTCGTATCCTTCTATTTATGTTTTTTCTAATATCATGCACTAATACTACAGATTTGATGTGAAGATTTGTTGACTTCAGAGTTTCAAATGGAATTATTCTATTAGGTATATCTCTATGTGACCCCAGTTAGTATACCAAACAGTTTCACAATATCCTGCATACCAATAACCAGATCAATTATAATTGAAACCCAGTTTCTGCTCACATATTTCCAAAAAAACAAAACTAATTGAATGGTTCCGAATGAAATGTTTAATGTCCGTGATATTTTATAATAAATATAGTTAATACGATGATATTTTATATTAAATATGCTACTATCTTCACACTGTAAAGAAAGGCAACCATTATCCATTCTCATGAGTATCCCTGTACCTTTCCAGCTCGGCCAGCAACCGTCTGATCCACGCTAAGGACCATGCCTCCGTGCAGCTGGTGATCGCTGATGTGGACCCAGCCACCGGCCGTGCCGCAGAGACATCCAAGATGTACGTGGTGTGTGGTGCCATCAGACGCATGGGAGAGTCAGACGACTGCATCGTCAGGCTTACCAAGAAAGATGGCATTTTGACTAAGTAAGTTGCCCTTATTTGTGAAAGTTTGGATGGATCTGGATGAAATTTTGCACAGAGATAGATAATAGTCTGGAATAGCACATAGGATAGTTTTTATCCTGGTATAATGTTCCTTCGGGTTATTAATACACTTTACATACAGGCGAAGATGCTGGCAGGAGCTAATTTTGTTTTTCTACAGGGAAATCATACAAATTTGTTTTCTGAATTAATAATGTTGAACCCTAGCCTGTTACTGTCAATCTTTTTTTTCTTAACTTCAACACTTACCATCAGGTGAGATAGTGGTCAAGCGCAAGCCTATCTACAATAAAAAAGACAAGTTCAGAAACCGGTCCTTAATATTCCTATTAATATAAAGCTCTCTCTACATAAATGAATATTCTAAAGAAGATAAATTGATTCTTCTTCTTAGCATATCAATAGCAAATAAAGTCTCTAAATGTTATGTTTGGCACAGAATTCTGGCAAATATTGATTGTTTGTTATATATAAAATTTATTCCTTGGGGATTATAGATCTGATATTGAAATTATTTCAATGAAATAAAAGCTACACTATTGCTTAGTGCAGTTGCTACTTTTTATGTTAGAAAATATGCACCATAACTGTGTGATAGACTGCTGGGACAAGCTATGAATATAGACATTAGATAAACATAGACCAAGTAAGCAAAACCTCTCCATAAGAAACTAGGAAGCCTAATCTGCTTCTGGAAGGAAGTGGATTGTTTAGGGTGACAGGTGGCTCATGTCCAAATAGTCTACCTAAGAAATAAATGTGGTAACCAAATCCCCATAGATTAAACTTACATGCTACTTGGGTTGTCTCCGATTTTCATTCTTCACCCAAACTTTAACTTAAAAACGAATAAATTTGTAGTTTGTAAAGGAGTTCTGTTAGGAATGACTCCCACCATACCAAACAAAACCGCCATACCCAACATTGATGTTGGGCAAGAAATTTATTATTACCATTGGTGCTGTTGTAAATTAGATTCATTAATAGTCATATGGAACATTAGTATTTTCATGTGGCTTCCCATGGCCATTTCAACAAACGGTGCAAGTTTTTCTGTTCAGGTTAAAAAGTAGCCTGTAACCCTCTGTGATAGTTTTCTATCTATTTGTCCTGTTTTTGTACAAGTTAAGATATCAGCATTGTTTCGGGAACACACCTGCAATGCATCTTTTCATTCGTAGCAAATACTTTGGATTTCATGGGTACTAAACAGTTTGAACGTCAGTATTTAGTATTCAAGTTTGCCTCATTGGTCTTGTGATCACAAGTGCTACTGCTGAGCATAATGTCCGAGTTGGGTTGTTCAATGAATTTCTTAACTAAGAATCTGATGGCTCACTCCCAAAACGTTGATGATCACCTCTATACAAATACAGGGGTGATGTATGTACTAAAATAAATGAACCAATTAGCTAAATGAGAATTTTCCAAGCACCCAAATTTTTTTAATATTATGTACTGTTCCTATGTCAACAATAAAATGATCGTGAACATGATAGTAATGTAACCCTCTCTTTGTTTCAGGAACTACTGAAGTTATTTAGTCATGTAAGGAGCCTAATTTTAAGAAAAACAATAAAAAAACTATAAAAGTTTGCTTGATTTTTATTTATTAGTGTTTAAAGAGTATTTACTAGAAAAATATCACGACAAGAGAGCTCGTGGGAGCGCTCGCAGTACGATTGGACACGGTTGCCTCTCTTGGGCCACTGTCTGTGTGCTGACGGCGACGCGCTCACTCGCAGCATACAATAGTGCGCTGTCGCTCGTCTGGGTAACATCTGTCAATAATTGCACTCATGAGCATGAACAGCCTATAACATTCCCACTGCTGGGACACAGGCCTCCTCTCTGTGAAAGGGACCACGCCGGCCCATTGCGGGTTGGTGGATGTCAACAATTAACTAAATTATGAAGTTTGAAGGGCTCCCACCAGGTGTACCGATAAAGAGATTAAGGCTGCCGGAATCCTCTAGTTGCGAGGCGGACAGGGACCGCTCCATGTGGCGGCACTTGGGGAGGCCAACGTTCAGAAGAGGACGTCTTTCGGATGAGATGTTAAGTCCTAATTTGGTATAATTAAAAAACGTTCATATTTAAGTCACCCTGACAGGTAGTTAAATGATTCAGGCTGGTACTTACGTACATATTGTGTTCACTGAATCTGTTCGTCTTTTAGTCCCTTTATTTTATATTATGATTCCATAATCATGTTTCAATTCCCTGGACAAGTAAATAGTTTTTAGTTATACAAAAATACAATGAAAATTTAAATAATTAGTTATGTAAGTGACGATAATGACTCGACGACTGAAATAGCAATAAATACAATTTGAAAGTGGAGGAGAAAATGTTTGTTCTTTATAGGGTTACCCGGCTGCAAGGAAAGGGTTATGTTTTCGCGCGTATCTTGTATGTATGTAATATTCTTTATTATCTTTCAAACTACTTGGCGGATTCTTATAATTAAGACATCGTTAGATAGGTCTTGACCGCCCAAGTGTTCTTAGCTAAGCGCCATTAAAAAAAACCGGCCAAGTGCGAGTCGGACTCGCGCACGAAGGGTTCCGTACCATTATCGCAAAAAATCACGTTTGTTGTATGGGAGCCCTACTTAAATATTTATTTTTATTCTGTTTTTAGTATTTGTTGTTATAGCGGCAACAGAAATACATCATCTGTGAAAATTTCAACTGTCTAGCTATCACGGTTCATGAGATACAGCCTGGTGATAGACGGATCGCGGAGTCTCAGTAATAGGGTCCCGTTTTTACCCTTTGGGTACGGAACCCTAAAAAGGAACATGGCGGATTTTGGGCGCCATATTGTGGGAGTTTCAATTTTGTTTTCTTCCATACCCATCGAGTGGGGTATCAAAATGAAGTGTTTTTAGAGGTAATTACAAAAATATAAACTACATATATGTTTAAAAGTCATTCGAAAAAAAATTATAACTAAAAAGTTGTAAATAAAAAAAGTTAATTTAAAATTAAAAACCCGTCTGCTTAAGACACGAACTAAAAAGCTGAAAACAAGAAACATTCATGCTGTGCAGTCGGCGGATCAGGGTGTCAGCCAGTTTACGAATATGTATCCTATATTCGTAAACTGGCTGACTTTTTAGTTTTTTAATTTTTGAATTTGAAAGGAAGGGATCACTGCTCAACGTACGTCGCTTGAGGACGCCGCCGCAGCCGGGCTTGCCCCCCGCCGGCGGGCGGCAGACGGTCCTCTTCTGGCAGCCTCGCGCGCCGGCCACGCTCAGCAACAGGCACAGCGCCCACCAACACAGCGACGCCGCCCACTCGTGCCACTGACAAAACACATCATTATACCTACATATAAACTTATAGCAATAAAGCCAGTTTCATTCGTTCATTTTTATTTCGTTTCTATGCCGAATCTACACAGATTTATTACCGAGAGCCACTTCTTGACTGGCTCGGTTTCGGTACGGTATCGTTTCATTTTGTCAGCCAGTTTTGCCACGGTGTTTCTCTTTGGCTATCGCGACCTGCGGTGTGAGTGTGTGTGTGTTAACGACGAGTTGGGGCGGGCGCATGCTCGCTCGATACATAGACGCGCATAAACGCACTGACCGAATCTGTACCGAAACGACTCAGTGAGGAAGCTCTTATTTATTAACATGCACTCGGTAAAAATCTGTGCGGAAACGAAAACACCGACTCGGTGAGTAAGGAGCCATAATTAAGTAGTTAGCGCGTTAGTTTTAGTAGCGAGCGTTAGTTTACGTACATACTTGTGCGCACCGCAGAATATGTAACCAGTATATTAAAACATCTCAGCTATTCGGATGAAGTTTAAACTAGCTTAGCTAAGCTCTGTTGAAAAAAGCAAAGAATGCAAAAGAGCAGTAGCGCCTACTTAATATGACGAGCAATACGTCAGCACACTTACTGCAAGGGCTCTCTGGGTCAGTTGCATATACTAGGTAGCTACCGTCGCTTTATCATTTACCGCCAGGACCAGTGGCGTCCCTGGCGGAGACAAAAAACGGGACGTAAAGTCTCGTAAGCCATGGCCCTCTCTGGCTTAACGGTAAATACGCTACTGGACTCACCATAGTGTAATTCCTTAGTTCGTTTTAAATCCGTTGCGGTTGTACTTGTCCTTAGCAGATATCAGCACTTAGGGTCGGTGTAGTCCTCAGCAGCTACCAGTACTTGCGCCTGCAGCACGGGTGGGATGCACGAAGACTTCTTCCTTATTCTTGCACGCGAGAGCGTCAAACAAGAAGTGGTGTGCAGGGCACCAGCGCCGGCCCTGGGGTACAGCGAGCAATATACTGGTCAATATAGCCGCTTAGTTAACTCATGCACGATAGTTGTATAGCAAAATTAGAGAGCACCTGTTTTAATCAACAGCAAAAAATTAGAATCGATAGGTATATACTACCAGCCCTTGATCAGGGTAGATGAGATTGTCTTTTAGCGCCCTTAGGTCGACGCTTTCATTTCACGTTAATTCGACTTCGGTCTAGCAGCTCCAATGTGGCAGTCGGCTTGCAGCAGGGGTCGGCCCTCAGCACTTACCTCTTCCTTATATATGTTCTGACATCGCACATATAGGAAGAGGCACCCTGGTGTATGCTGGTTGCCGAGAGTGGCCTAGAGGTCCAGAACAAACTGGAGGTGGCACAGACTGGAGAGTGTTGGCCTGAAATTGAGCAGAACCAAAACGGAATAACTGATCTGCAATTTTGTTGGTCTCTCCAGTTGCGTGCCCATAGCTCTTGCTGGAACACCCACACCGATCTCCTTCGCCTTTTAGTACCTAGGGCCGCTTGTCCAAGGGGATTGCGAGGTAGACCGGGACGTAACGCACCGGATCAACGCAGGGTGGTTAAAATGGCGACAGGTCACTGGAACAACCTGCGACCCACGGATTCTTCGGCAACATCTACAAATCCGTGATTAGATTGTTAGGCTGTGAAAAAGATGGATGAAGAGAGATTGCATGTAGCAAAGATATGAATGGATGAGCGGAGTGATGAGATTGGATAAAGTGAGAAATGAGTGTTATTTAGGAAGTTTGTCCTGATATGGTCATGGGATGAGGAGGTATGAAACGACGGTATATGTGAATGGATGGAGAGGGAGGGAAAGGCCAAAGAAAAGATGGATGAACTGTGTGAGGACTGACATGAAAGAATATGGAGTCTGTGATAGCGTGACGGGGGACAATTTGGTACGGCAGAAGAAAACGCGTTGCGCCGACCACAAATAACATACATAGGACAAGTGCAGGAAGAAGAAGAAATAATAATGGCAAAATTTTCAAAAATATTTTTTACTAGCTGTTGCCCGCGACTTCGTCCGCGTGGTTAAGAAGACGTAAAGTTTAATGATGTAACGCAAACTATTTTTATATTTCTGTGAACATGGGCGCACGGTTGGCGCAGTGGTTGAGCGATTGACTGCTGCGCTGCGTGTCGCGGGTTCGATTCCCGCACTGAACAAATATTTGTATGACCTACAGATAGTTGTTTCGGCTCTGGGTGTTTGTGTATGTGAATTTATATGTTTGTAAAGGCACTCACGATACAGGAAGAAATTTATAGAGTGGGGCAACGTTCAAAAAAAGAAAAAAAAATGCCTATCACACTAAGCAACATTTTTAAGCCACCAAATAGAAACAAAATATAGAGTATGACAAAATTCTTCAGGACGGTAGTACAAAAAAATATCCGAATTTTCATACAAACTTGCGAGAGCGCTTTGAACTAGTTCTTTTTTGAGACAGGGTCGGATAAAGGAGCTCCTTTATCCGGCCCTGTCGCAAAATCCGTTCTTAGCGGTTACCTAATAACTATAAACAACATCCTTGCCAAATTTGAATAGTGTAGCTCAAAAAATTAAGGACTTTCATATAGACTTGAGAGTCCTTAGACCCCCTAAAGCCGGCCCTGTCGCAAAATCCGTTCTTAGCGGACGTTTACTAACGATACAACTCCTCCCTGCCAAATTTTAAGTTAGTAGCTCAAAAAATTAAGGACTTTAATACAATGTTGCGAGAGCCCTTAGACCCCCTTAATCCAGCCCTGTCGCAAAATCCGTTCTTAACGGACGTCTACTAACGATAAACTACCTCCCTGCCAAATTTTAAGTTAGTAGCTCAAAAAAAGAAGCACTTTCATACAAACTTGCGAGAGCCCGTAGACCCCCTAAATCCGGCCCTGTCGCAAAATCCGTTCTGATCGGACGTATACTAACTATAAACCACCTCCCGGCCAAATTTGAATTAGCAGCTCAAAAAATGAAGGACTTTCATACAAACTTGCGAGAGCTCTTAGACCCCAAAATCCGGCCCTGTCGCAAAATTCATTCTGAGCAGATGCCTAGTAACTATAAAATGTCCGTAAGGATTGAGGAGCCACTTTTCGTATCTTAATGAAATTAATATACTTATTTAGTAGTAGGTTTAGAAATTTTGTAGGTTCGATCCTCGATTTTGTAGTATAATACTTCAAAAGTTACATGAACATAAAGCCGACAAATTTTTTAAACTTGCTACTAAATAAGTATATTAATTTCATTAAGATACGAAAAGTGGCTCCTCAATCCTTACGGACATACTATAAACTACCTCTCTGCTAAATTTTAAGTTTGTAGCACAAAAAACGAAGGACTTTCACATAAACTTGCGAGAGCCCTTAGACCCCCTAAATCCGACCCTGTCGCATAATCCGTTCTTAGCGGACGTCTACTAACTGTAAACTACCTCCCTGCCAAATTTTAAGTTAGTAGTTAAAAAAATAAAAGACTCATACAAAGTTGCAAGAACCCTTAGACCCCCTAAATCCGGCCCTGTCCCAAGATCCGTTCTTAGCGGACGTCTACTAACTATAAACTACCTCCCTGCCAAATTTCATCTTTATACGTCAAGCGGTTTACGATATTTCGTGATTTGCAATTATCAAAAGGCGCCATCAATAGGTATTCTATTTTGCTTTTGAAATAGTTTTTTACTTTTTGGCACACTTTGCTATCTGCGCCTAGACTGACCCCTCCTCTCGCTCTACCCCAGAGTCGGATACTACATACTACTACAAAAAGAAGTGTCAATAATCATATCAATAAAATCGAATTGTTACGTCGCCGTTATAAAGCAAGATCCCAGAGCCCACAGACGTTTCTGTGCTCTTTCTTCAAAAAATTGTTAAATTTTGTAGTATTAGTACCTCTATGTAGTTAAAGTAACGTATATAAGCATACTTGAGCCGACGACGGCAAATTTGCAGGTACCAGGCTAATCCCACACATTTTCTCTCAAGATCTTGGACAACTAGTTCTATCTTTCAAAAAACCAATGACCGGACGGATTGTAGTAAGTTTTTGTGTGCAATAAAGTATAAGGGATCAATGCTCAACGTACGTGCGGTGCCGTCGGGGTCACGGGGGCCGGGCGCCGCCGCAGCCGGGCTTGCCCCCCGGTGGCGGGCGGCAGATGGTCTTCCGCTTGCAGCCGCGCACGCCGGCCACACTCATCAACAGACACAGCGCCCACCACCACAGCGTGGCCACCCACTCGTGCCACTGACAACACACACCTCACTGTAGCGACATCTACGCCGCCACATACTGTCTAATAATGACCTGACGTCACTCAAAACTCCTGCTTCATGCAAGCAGAGTTTTCACAAACACATACAACAGTCCGGCAACAATCATTAGGCAGTTGTCCGGATCAGACATAACACCCGTCTGGTCGGAGGACCCTCACTTCTAAATGGAGGTCGCGGGACTTTACACCCCAATAGAAACAATTCATTTCAAATTGTTTATGCAACAAGTTTTAGATGGATCGACTGCCTACCTGACCTCCACAACCCAACCCTCTTGACAAGACTGATGTCAGTTTTTCTGGCTTCTGACTAATTGAGGTATTGTTCTGAGATTCCGTAACGACTGCCAAGGATTTACAAACGAAGCTGGAACCAAATGCCTACGTGCTTACTGAGGCACGCAAGAGTCTCGGTGTGTAATGGATGGTCACCCATCAACGGACCGGTCTCGTTTTAAGCGTTGCTTAACCTTTAAGATCGACCTGTGCGACTGTTAAGATATTGCCTACTTAGCCACGAGCTCCTCCACGCAGAAGTGTAATAGCGGCTTCTAAATGTGAAGAGCAATACCTCACACCGCGTGACGGCTACTTACTGCAGTCAAGTAACCATAATGATAAAACCCTGTGCTATCCTTAAACATCTTTTTATTTCAATAGGTTACGTTGCAGCACCATCACGCATTTACTATAATAATACTATTATCTATCTTAGACAATACAGAATATGACACACATGCTGGAGTGCCCCAAGTGCCCACACCTTGGTGGAGCTGATTAACGCCACTGACGCTGCTATTGGTGTGGCTGCTTACTGGTTCTAAAATACCTATCTAAAGAGATTTCCGTCGACTCGAAAAGAATAATAAGATCTTCTTTAAGAGAGAGAGTTAATTTTGTGAGTTTGTGTTTGCGTTTATGTGGAGGGTAATTTCCGGAACCACTGAACCTATTAACTCATTTCTTTCACCATTTGAAAGCTACACTATAATAGCTGCACATGACCAGAGCGGGCTGCTATACTAACAGACAAGACGGGAGCGTGACTCATCATCGTCATCATATCAGCCGAAAGACGTCCACTGCAGAACATCAACCTTCTTCAGGTGTCACCACATCGACCGGTCCCGTGCGTCTCGCACCCAGCGGAGTCCCGCAACCTCACTCCACCTAGTGGAAGGTCTTCCAACACATCGTCTTCCGGTACGCGGTCGCCACTCCAGAAATTTTGAGCCCTTTCGACTATCCGTTTCGCGAGCAATTCGCCCTTCCCGCTGCCATATAAGTTTGGAAATTCTTCAGGCTATGTCTGTAACTTTATTAACGTTAGCGTGACTCACCATAATATAATTCCTTAGCTCGTTGAGAGTCAGTTGAGTTCGTTTCCGTCCGCATCAGTTACCAGTATTTAGGCCTGCAGCCCCCAGGACAGCGCGGCGGGCGGCACGTAGGTTTCTTCTTGCACGCGAGAGCGCTAACCACCTGCCGACCACACAAGAAAATCAGCATATTACAACGTTCCCGTTACGCGGTGGCCCAATGGCTATGACCTCGCCTCTCGTGCTCAAAGTCGTGGATTAAAACAAGGGCAGGTTTTTCAATTCATATGTACTTTCTAAGCTTATCATGGACATCGGATGAAAACACCATGAGGAAACCTAGACTTATAGTAAATATAAGTAAGAAATCGCCAACCCGCATTTAGTAAGCGAGGTGAACAATGCTCGTAAGTGGGTACTCGTAACTTATCTGTATGAGAAGAGGCTTCTGCCTTATAGTGCGACAGTAAACGGCTGCTATTATTATTAACGTTCCCATTCATAGCCATCATATTATAATCCTCCACGCAGGCCCAGTACTGGCCCAGGATTGGTGGATTTCACATATCTTTGATTTTTATTTTCATCAGGTCTATTGCTTTTACCATTTTGAGAGCAGTGGTGAAATTACACAAAGTAATGTGACTAGGATCTACGACTAATAAGTCGGGCCGTAACCAACTGGACAAACGTGTGATGTGCTGCCTGCACTATGGATATGGCAAGAAAAAAGAGAAGGAAAGTTTATCATGCTCATAACACACCAGCAAATATCACAAGTAACAGAAAGGAAAACATGAATTCGGGTAAAAATGGTCATAAAAACTACAACACAGCGAGACGAGAGTAACCAGAAAACTCTAACACAAAGCATTTATTTAAATTTAACCATTTCAGGCACTTTTGAATTGTAAGAACAAAAAGATGAAGCTATAGTTGCGCGTATCTCAATGAAGAAGTAGGTGCAATAAACGCCACGGACCCTCTTTTAAAATATCTTTCCGTCCGTCAACGTCAGGACCATCGGTGGAAGATAAAACAAAGACAAGTACAGTTTCTGTTCCCTTACGCTCAAATTACGATGGGAATGAGAATGCAAGCCGACACAAACACAACCGGAAGGAGGCCTAGGTCTCACGTCACCAGCTACAAAACATTCGAAGAAACCTAATAACACTTTATAAAACCCTAGAAATAAACCCATGTTCCACATCCAGCAGTCGCACAAACGTGAGAGCGGTGAAAAAGATTGAACTAACGAAGTTTCAACTTGAAGGCCCAATAATAAGTTAAACTAACCAGCAAGCGGTTCTGTATGTTGCCGCCCACAATGAACAATTAACAATGGTCGCCCAGTGATCGAAATTGAACGAAAATCACACAGAAAAATGCTTTCTGAACTTCTACATATAAAGATGAGTATACACTAGCTAGAGCATTTCGGAAGCATTACAATGTACCTAATGTAACGTTCTTACGAATGGTAGGTACAATACAGACAAATGCTCACAGTTTCCTAAAGCATTTCCATGTAACGTTCTTGCGAATGTTCGATGCGTGCGTTTACCTGTAACATTTCTTTGTGCCTTGCGTTCATTATTGATCTCACTCACGTCACCCACGCTCGTGCCTTTGCTCGATAAAATGTTACAACAAAACACTCGTTGGTTTTTAAAATCAGGTTGTAACAAAACATCGAGCGTCATGTTCGAAGTGTGGTTCGAGTAAATTTAAAAACAGCAATGCTCGATATTCTGTTACAAATAAATGCTCTAGTCTACTCTCACCTGAAAACTAAAACTGTACAAAATCAACTCCGTCCGGGAAGTATGATCAAAAAGGGGGAAAAAACTCATCACGTAATTGGACTAGCTTATCGATAATAATTCCCATCGAGATGTATTTATTGAACTTTATGAAGAACTGTCGCAGACACACAAGCTACAAGCGTTTAGCGTTATGTTTCATAACCAGATCAAAACTGAAATTCACATCGTAAAACTAGCTTTCAAACTGTATAGAAGACTCCCAAACGAAATTACGGTGTATCGTCAATGTTTTCTTGCGTTGGAAGTCCTAACTACACAAACACTGTGCGTCACGACCGATCTGTGCCTCATAGGGTTTGTTTCTGGCTAGCTAAGGTCACAAGCGGCGGGCACCAGACAGGGCCCGGCGCCCCGAGGCTTTCCAGACCGCCACCACGGCGCCGCCGGGGCCCGCTCGCGACTTTATTCCCACCTGTATCAACAGAACGAGAAGCCACCAGATGCCAGCGCGTGAATATTTCATATTTGAGAGGTTTTCACAGTGCCGTGCGGTCAGCTCACTACATGGTGTTGGTGATGGTACACTTAATATTCTATTTCTTTATTTTCACAACTAATTTTGATTGTGTCATGTCCGAAATTTTCTTTTGTTCTGTTCTGTCAAGTATTTATTTTTTCGTTGACATGTGTTTGCGGCCAGAGAGCTCTTCTGTCAGCTGTGGATGAAGACTTTGGGGAGAATTCATCGCCCAACGCATTGTGCATAGATAACGCAAAGCTGCAGCTAGACTGGTCGACCACGGCCTTGTTCTCACATTCAAGCATAGAAAAAAAATTACTCTAGCGAGCATTCAAGCCAGAAGCTAGCACGATTGTGACGGTGCACGAGTGTGTCGTGGTTACGGCGGCATCAATGTCGACTCTTTTGATTCGTTGATCGATGGATGGTTTATCGTCGATCGATCATCCTCGATACCCAAATTAATACAATACGTAATGTCAATCACGTCGATCATTTGCAATCTTTTCTCGTTCCATTTTGTGTTGTTAAAGTCACCTTATTATCCAAATACTTACTAATTCTATGTGATAGGCAGATACGAGATAGATACATACAGTACGACCGATCTGTAGCCCGTCTGAACATAGGCTTTGTGAACTTTCGTGTATGTACACTCTTGAAGAATACACCTTGGATACGGCACTTTAGCGATGAGACGTAGGATGATGGAAATAATAATGACTCCAAGTTGTGGTAAATAACAAGGGCTTTATTTTTGGTTGCACACACTTAAATACTATTTTACACTTATACTCTAACCAATGAAAATACAGAAACAAGTTTACAAATATAAAAATAAAATCTAAGCCAATAGGGTTGCTTGATTCTTTGGGACCAATCGGGTTGTAGCATAGTTCGGTGTTTGTTCCGTTAGTGTCGCCACAATCGACGCACGCGGTCGTTTTGGCGCGCATTCTACGAGGCATTCTGCGCGCTGAAGTTATAAATATAGGTAGACTCGGCCTGTAGGCGCGTAGATTCGGCCTTTCCGTCGAGCCCAAATCATGGAGAGATCCTCCAACCACTAAACAGTACCAAGACTACAAAGAGCGCATTGCCTCCTTGCACAAGTCCTTGGCCAAATCCAAGTCCAAGAACAAATTCAATATATGGGCTGATGGTGATGACTCCCCCATGGAAGAGGGAGCAACCCTTAGCACTGACGAAGAATGGGAAGCAGTAGCTAACCAGGATGAGTCAGTTGCTGTCAACCCAGAAAACCCAGATATCCCCGACAAATCAGACGACTATGACACCGTCTCCTCCTCAGACGGTGGCGACTCCATAGTCTGCTCTGGTAGTAAGAAGAGGAGGAAGTTGAAAAGTCCCACCCATGCTACCAAGGCCAAACAGGTGGTAAAGAAATCTTCCCCTCAGCCAGTTCTGCCAGCGGCTTCGCCCGACAGGCAAACCACTCCCACCCCCACTGCCACTTCCCAGCGGACTAGTCGACCTCCGAGCCCTATGGTAATAACTACCACTAGGAAGCTTCCTCCTCCTCCGCCCATTTATCTCCAAGATAAAGGGAAATGGAATGACATTTCAAGCGCTTGTGTTGAGCGCAAAATCAGCTATACCAAGGCTACTGCATGCCAACAAGGCATCAGAATCCAAGTCCCTACTTCCCGCGATTTCCGAGATCTAACTCGCTTTCTGAAAGAAAGGAACATTTCGTTCCACACCCACTCCCTTCCGGAGGAAAAGCCCCTCCGAGTGGTTATTCGGCGTATACCGAAAGAAATCTCTACGGAGGAAGTCCGTAAGGATTTATTAGCCCAAAAAGTACCCGTCACTGAGGTTCACCGGTTGCATAAAGCAAGAGGTGGACAACAGTTTGACATGGTCCTTGTTGTCTGCAGCCCTTGTGAAGGTCGCAATCCCATTTTTAACCTCAAAACGGTATGCTCCCTGTCGGGCATATCGATAGAGAAACCATACCGCCCCCACCTCGTTGGTCAGTGTCACAAGTGCCAACTTTATGGTCAGGCGTAAAGTGCCTGGGCGAACGTAGCACAAAGGACTGCACCCGTCTTAAAGATCGCGCAGAATGCACGGAGCCTCCCAGCTGCGTGCTCTGTGGCCAAGTAGGGCACCCTGCTAATTACCGGGGTTGCCCAAAAGCTCCCAAATTTGCGCCTAAAATGGCCAAGCGTTATGAAAAGCGCCAAGCGCCCTTATCCCAACCCCCCCGTCTAGTCTCTCAGAGGATTTCACCATGGGGTAAGCTGAACCACCAAAGTGTGGCTCCTCAGACATGCTCCCAGCCCATCCCAGCGCCGATGACCCAGCCCATAGCAGTGCCCCCAGTCCCTGTCCCAGTAGCCACTGCTGTCCCCAGGACCGCACAAAGCCAGAAGGTGGTTCCTACCACCACCGACGCTAAGTGCCCGGCCCCTGTTGCCCCCTCTGGGCACAAACCATATTTGAGCGTGGCTGAAAATATAATCAGCGCGTACTCCATATGGATGACCCCTCAGGCCCGTGCTCTGGATGCAAAAAACCGGAATGCAGGCCCTCTTGACCCAGTTTCATGCAGTGCCATCTTCTCGAGGTACGAATGCATCACTAGGGAACTAGATTGACTCGTCTACAAAGACGGTCAATGGGTTCATAACTAGTACGAACACTTCGACAATAGAACACAATAACGACCGTATTCGTTCCGCCCTCGCCGCCGAGGCTCGTCGCGACGTCCCTATAAATTATGAACCAGCCCGCGAATTGCTGTGCCATAGTTAAAGTTTAGTTAGATTATAAATTGGAGTTTCTTGTCCGTTCTTCTCCACGTAGGCTTTTCCGAACGTATGGTAGAATTACTTTATTAGATCCAGCCTTAGTTGTCCCCCCAAGTGACGCCCTGAGCCGAGGTGTCGACCCCAACTGGGGTAGCCCTCAGCGTGTCGCTTTAGGTTTAGCTTTTTGAAGCCTGGCTGGAGGCTAACTAGATTAGTCTCCACAGGGAAGCCCGCTTAAGCAGTAGTCGGTCCCTTTGACTGAACTGCGAGACGCCACGAATAAAAAAATAAAAAAAAAGATTCGGCCTTTTTCTTCGGGCGCCCGTTGCGCAAAACAGACGTGTCCGGCGCGACGGTTGTTCGTGTCCTGTTTCTGGTTAAAGATATTTATTTTCATAAAGAAATTTACATTTCACTTATATGAAAACAATAATTATAAACTAGGGTAAATTAATCATAAATCTTCGACATTCGGACTTAATAATATTTCATAGTGGGTATTCCTAAAATTTGTTATTAAAATCATGCATAACTACCTCGCTTAGAGAAAAACAGTTCCATCGCGGTCACAAAGCAAAAACATGTCCTTCGACATTCGGACTTGATAATATTTAACAGTGGGTATTCCTAAAATTTTGTTATAAAATCATGCATAACTACCTCGCTTGGAGAAAAAGAGTTCGATCCCGCGGTCATAAAACAAAAACATCACTCAGAAGTACCAGTCTTGTTTACATTTGTCAGTCATGTGTTCCAAAAACAATAACTATGCATAAAAACATAACAATTGTTTTCGGTTTAAATTACAAATGTACATTCAGAGTTGCATTAATATAAATGTTTGTTTAATTAATATTAATATTTTGAAAAATGTGTTTTTTTACCTCGGTTTTAAAAATATTTGGCGCATTCGAACTCCTTATCTGCCTTGGTAATTTATTATAAAATTGCGCTCCCCCGTAAACAACTGTTCTTTTACCTTGAGTGGTTCGCACTCGAGGAAGTACAATATCATCCTTTCTACGACTGCTACGGTTCTGTATTTGGTGTGTTTTGATGAAGGAAATTTGTGTATGTATGGTTTTGTTAAGTATTTTATGTATGAGTATGCAGGTACAGTATGCGTGAAGTTGTTTGATGTTCATTAGTTTAGTGTCTTTGTATATTTTAGCTGTAGGTGTTAGATAATCGAAGTGAAAAAGCATTTTAATAATTTTGTTTTGTGCAATTTGCAAGTCTTTCAGATTTGTCTTGGGTGCATTGCCCCATATTTCAATTAGGTACAGTATGTGTGGCTTTACTAGGGAGTTATAAATTGTCTGGCGTACATTATGAGGCAAACAATGAACTATATTGCGTAGTGAGCCCAACAAAGACGTAAGTTTCGATTTGATGTGGTCGATTTGAATCTTCCAATTCAAATGACAGTCCAATCTTAGTCCAAGGTACTTCTCATGTTGTTTGAGGTCAAGTATTTGTTTATCTATTATAAGAGGAGGATGTGGTGGTATTTTCTTATTTTTGGCTTTAAATATGACGTAGCTTGTCTTGGATGCATTGACCGTTAAAAGATTATGTTGAAACCAGACCGATAATGAGTCTAGATCTTGTTGGGCTTGACTTATCATGTCGGCAATAGAATCACCAAAGTAAAAAAGACATGTATCGTCCGCGTACAGCGAAATATGCCCGTTTAGTGGAACCTTGTGGATGGAATTTATGTATATTAGGAAGAATAATGGACCTAACAGTGAGCCTTGTGGAACTCCAAACGTGATATCATGGGGTTCACTTATATATTCGCCGATTTTGACTACCTGGGACCTTTTAGTCAAATAAGATTCGAACATCTTATACGCTATGCCTGATACGCCTATGTCCTTTAGCTTTTTAAGCAGAATAGTGTGGCTCACTGTATCGAAAGCCTTCTTGAGGTCAATAAATAAGCCTAACGCCATGTCCTTTTTATCAATGTGTGTTTGTATTTTGGTAGTTAGGTCTACAGTAGCTGACAGGGTGTTTGACTGTTTCTTTACAAATGAGTACCTTCGGGATCTCAGATGACTTCTTTTCTGAACTGGTGTTTGTCAAAACGTATACGTACTGTAAAACGTTCTTTTGAGGGCTACTTGTTTCAATGTTTCTAATAAAGAGTGTCAAAACGTGGATTGATGAGTTGTGGCCACAACAGCATTACAGCCATTTGGTTCGTAAAGTATGTTCTGCGAAACCATTGGCGCTAACTTCAGACGGACCACGGCGTTTTTCTTGGCAACATCATCATCACATCACATCATCAGCCTATTAATGTTCCCACTGCTGGGACACAGGCCTCCTCTCTATAAGAGGAAATGGAAATGGAAACATCATAGCTGGAGGTAATGCCCGGCCAATCGCATTTACAATACAGCAAGTTGTAATAAAGATTCCACGTTCCCCACTTGTGACTTTACATACACTGCGTCCTTTAGCTGCCAGAACTTTATTTAGGGTAGGTGTAGGGTAGGTGTAGGGTAGGTGTAGGGTAGGTGTAGGGTAGGTGTAGGGTAGGTGTAAGGTAGGTGTAGGGTAGGTGTAGGGTAGGTGTAGGGTAGGTGTAGGGTAGGTGTAGGGTAGGTGTAGGGTAGGTGTAGGGTAGGTGTAGGGTAGGTGTAGGGTAGGTGTAGGGTAGGTGTAGGGTAGGTGTAGGGTAGGTGTAGGGTAGGTGAATGTTTGGTGTTTTTATGGCAAAACAAAGTTTGCCGGGTCAGCTAGAGCTGAAATAAAGAGTACTTAATGATACTCACATCAACAATCAGAGGTTGACTGGAATAATACTCCCCACCTGTTTATATGTGACAAATCCATACCTATACAATCAGTGTTACCTACACAATAGCATTAGGCAAAGCAATTAGATGTTAGATGTAGTACATATGGGCGCGAAACCATTAGTCGATTTAATGTTTATGTTTTATTTTGAATATTGTAACATTCTGTATTTCCTTTCTTATTATTTAAATGTTGCGATATCCGGTTCAATTTATTTAATATAAATTGAACCGGATATCGCTTTAATTTGATCAAATCTTTATAATTATTTTTAAATGAAGGGATTTCCAGTTGACATTTTATACGGATTTAATTTGACTGTTTCCTTTTTATTTCTTTTAAATATTATAACGTCCGGTTTTGTCTAAATAAGAATTTACTTTGACAACTTCCGTTCTATTTATTTATTTTAATTATTTCTCTATCGTCTGAGTAAATATTGTAAGGATTTATTTTGATAACTTCCTTTTTGATGTTTCGCGCCTAAACTGTATGTTTACCCGCTTAATTTTAATAATTTCTACATCCGCTGTAATCTTTATGCTTGTTATTTTCTCTGTATAAAAACCGATGTAATTATGGAGGAAGAGGACTCTTTCGCTACCATGGAATAAACACCCTATACTGAACTAAAGTATTTCTTTATACGCCATTACCTCTGTCAACTGTTCCTGTGCATAAATATTGGTGCAAACCAATATTACGTGTGAATTCTACGACGATGGCGACCACGCGCCGACAGCAGCGGTGGGATCCAGCTCGCCCCACTAAAGTGTTCTGGGTCCCCAAACCTGTGCTGACACCACAACCAGACCTAACCTTCTCATTGGTTGAGTCTGGTGACATCGACCATGAAGCAAGCCACATCGAGCAAAGAAGCACGAAGCAAGCCTGATCCAGACTTTCGGCGAAAGGTTCCGGTATGCTGACGTTGACCAGCGGTGCCGCGATCACACGTCGGCGCAGGTGAGCAGCTTCGCGGACTACGCCAGCGAGGGATGGAGGACGCTGTTCAAGAATTTGTGGCCTCTAGCCACGGGTCAGGTATTTGACGCTTTAATCACTGGTAATTTTCTTGATTTTGTGTAATGTTAATTTTTGTGTAACAAGCCTGACTCTTTGCCCAAACTAGACTCTGTTTTGGAAACTTTTCGTAAATTTGACAGACCGAAAACTGACATAAAAACCAAAATTATTCTAAGGAAATACCCCGGCTTTTGGTAACTTCTAAATCGTTAGGTCAGTCACCGACCGGTTTCCAGAGTAAAATCCTGGTCACCTTATCCGTGACTGTAAGTCATTAGTTAGTCATTGCCTTACAAAATTGACGGTAATACAAAATCGTAATATTTTCACGACTACCTTCGAAATTAAAATCAAAAGTAAAATTTTGAGTTGCTATAAATATTTTCAACTACCTTCCGTCGAAATTGAAGTTGTTTCGATCCGGTGCAAATTGTCGATAATACTGGTTCGATTCCAGGTAAACGATTTTTTTGTAGAATTTGAATATAAGTTTGTTTTTTTATCAGAATCTTAGAACGAACTGATGTTGATTGAGTATTCTGTCAAGAATGTCAGTTAATAAGTATAATTTATATAGTAAAAAGTTTGTGATCTTACTGACAGATTGTAAAGATGCCTTTTGTTCTTTGCAATGCTCAACTTGTTTAGCAGTTCGCTAATATTTATAGATCGTTGTAGGTACTTCCTTTATTTAATTAATAGCTCGCAAAACTCTGATATATATAGTTAGTCTAAAATATTTAAAATTCCTTAAAATACTGTGTAGGGCTCCTTTGTCTGGTTACTGTGGAAGATGGATGGAAAGCCATAGTAATGCCCGAAAAAATCGAATTAGTAAATTAAAAATCTACCCTCTATTGACTATTTTTGGGCGTGGTTTGGTTTGTGATCTACAGTTGCTAGTCATTTAGATTATGACGAAGTTCTGGTTAAGTGACTTAAGTACCCTCATGTTGTTAGTTATTTTAGTACGTGAAAGACGATTCTGAGCGCCAATACCATTCATATGAGCTCGAATTATTGACTCTTGTCAAAGCAATTAAACCATTCTGGCACTTATATGGTAGATTATTTTATGTAGTAATAAAAGAATACACCGCTGTTACGCTTCTGTAAAATTTCTAAATTTATATTGAGTATAGGAGGGTGACAGGCTTTCGCGTGGCGATTTTTATTTAATCGAAATGCCGTAGTGGGTACCTGTAAAATTCCGAAATTATCTCTAATATTTTCAGCACTTAATATCATAACCGTTGACTCCCTATATAATAAAAACGGGAACAGATCTAAAGAACATAGTTGAATAACTTAGTTCTGATACAAAACGTTATATCGCAAGATACATTGATTAGAAGTAAAGTTCAAATATTTTAGATTAAATTTGATCTCCCTTTACATGATAACTTCCAATTCAAACACATCTTGAAATTCATAACACACCTGGTGGCTAAAGATGCTAGTCGGGCAAACTGTCAGGTTGACGTACTATAAGTATAAGCAAAGACAATTATGTCTGTTGCAGAGCTTAATAAACAATGGCACAACAGTTCGAGATTTACAGTTAGTTATATTTATTTTACCGTTTCAAAATGTATAGGGCAAGTAGTGTTGCCCAAATGCAAGAACAAGGCGAGACTTAGCCAGTCTTGGTCTTGGTCTTGCGCCAATACACCTGGTCTTGGTCTTGGTCTTGGTCTTGCGCTCCCAGTCTTGGTCTTGGTCTTGGTCTTGCAGCAAGAGTCTTGCAAGTCTTGCAATTACCTATCAGTCTATTACTATTTATTAAAGTTTTTAAATCTTAGAAAAACGTATTAGAATTGGAACATTGTGAGCTTGAATTAACACAGCCATAGTAAAGATCAAGCAGATTAATAAATAACTGAAGATTTGATAAGAAATTCGAAAAATCAACTGACCTTCATGTCGTTTTCCATGGAAGTAACTGTTTCTTAATAAACATTTATGATTTATAAGCTTACATTTGCTAAAACATGTAAAAAAAACAAATTAATTACAATAACTTGACTGTATTTTAAAGAACAATATCTGTCTAGAAAGAGATTGAACCCTCAACTTATATGAAATTTAATAAAAGAGTTTTACGATTTATCATTTATTTCAACAAGAATTAGTAAAAACAATTATTAAGTTAGACTCGAAGCACAGCTCAATTGGAAATGACTGGAATTAAAATAATTCCTTTATTTATAGTACCTACGTTTCCTTGATTTCTACCGCGCCGCCTCGCCACGTGCCGGCTCTATTAAAAGGATGCGGCCGCAAATCAAACGATGCCGCGTGCGGCGTACAAACACAGATTATTACCTACTTGTACAGACGCGACGCGTGAATAAAATATATGTAAAGAATTAGTGCCAATCACTATTCTTTACATATAAGTGAATGTTTTGGCGTACATCTATACTAATCTATACTTATATTATAAAGCTGAAGAGTTTGTTTGTATGTTTGATGACAGAAGTTTAAAAATAAATAAATAAATCCTGAACGTCACTATACCTCCAAAGTTACTATTCCTCGTGGACGAAGTCGCGGGCACTGCTAGTAAATACTTACTCTCATCATCTCTCTCAGAGATATTCGGGCTGGTAAGCAATACAAAACTCTTATCGCAGGCTTTTTTTTTTTAGTAGGTAAGTACCTACGCTTTTTATATTATTTTATTAGTTTTGTAGATTTTTTTTACACTTTTCAAGTATATTTAAAAGTGGCTACAATATTTATCAAACGGGTGATATTTGAACACTTTTTTGCTATTTTTTCTTGTAAAAACTTAAGAAATATAATGACTAAATGTACAATAATAGTACCTAAGTAATTAGTTTAAAACCATATAATCAATATTATAATATATACTTACTAGAATAAATTATTATGACATCTACTACCTATCCTTACCATTTTATCCTAATCATAATACTGCTTGCGTGATCAGTATAATGTATTCATTTTCATTCTAAGCACTCTGAAACTTATTTATTCTTTGGAACACCTGTAGGTACTCTTAAAATTCGAAATTATTTTGCATGAGTATACCTACGCCCTGTGGCGGCAATCAAATAGTGTCAAATGTTGTGATTTCGGCGCGGCGGCAACGATTGTTGTATATGATTTCAAAAGAAGCCGCCGGCGCGTGTATCATAACCATGTACTTCCGAAAAGCGGCAAATTTCTTTGAGAAGTAAGTACAAAACCTTTGATGCTGCATTATCAAAGTGCCGATGGTTAAAACATAACTATGCATGCACTCAGTTTGATTTTAATGGATATTTTTTTATTCGCTATGTAGGTATGTTTATGGTACCTATTAGTCGTAATGCGCATAGGTCCAGTTTTTCATATTCTTTGATACAGTTTTTTGCGTCTCATAGAATTCCTAAGCGTACCTATACACCGAACTGTTACACCTAACTACTCCGTGAAATAGCGCTAAGTCCTAGCTGCAAGACGCAAGAGTCTTGCAGGCTTAGTCTTGTTCTTGCTCAAGTCTTGCACGATCAGTCTTGGTCTTGGTCTTGCTAAAAATACGCGGTCTTGTTCTTGGTCTTGGTCTTGCAAAAACGCAAGAACAAGACCAAGACTGCAAGACCAAGACTGAATTTGGGCAACACTAAGGGCAAGTCTCCCATGTAGTCTCATTTTCGCCACTGTGTGTTAAGCTCTTGCATGTAATAAGGATGGACGAGCGATCATTTCGGAACAAGTTAAAATTTGACACGAGCAAGGCTTGATTAAGTCTTTTGTAAGAGAGGATTTGTCTTGATGCATAGGCATGACGGACAGATGACTAAACTTGGTTCTAAGTATGAAGTTCCTATGGCAGTTCTAAAAGTACTGCCTAGCAATTGTATTGCTATTGTATTTAAAGCATGCGAATTAAAGAACATGTGCCGAATAGATCGCTAGTCGTGACTTTTTGAGGCCAGCACTTCTGGCTCAAACTGATCCATTTTTGGATTATAATGAACCGACCGTATGGGCGGAGGATTATAAATTATGGTGATTATATTAACAAGTCCCACTTTCCCACCTGTTGCGCTGGCTGGCCACCATGCGTATCCTTTTTCCTGGTCTAAGAGCTATATCCCATGCGGGTGATGCCATGAAGGAATATGGCTAGATCCAAGGCGGGTGATGCTAGTTAGGCGGCTATATCCAAAGCGGTTGATGCCGAATGATACCATACGATGGTTGGCTAGATACTATGCGGGTGATGCCAAATTAGGGGGCTATATCCAAAGCGGTTGATGCCGAATGATACCACACGATGGTTGGCTAGATACTATGCGGGTGATGCCAAATTAGGGGGCTATATCCAATGCGGGTGATGCCGAATGATACCACTCGATGGTTGGCTAGATACTATGCGGGTGATGCCAAATTAGGGGGCTATATCCAATGCGGGTGATGCCGAATGATACCACTCGATGGTTGGCTAGATACTAGGCGGGTGATGCCGTTAATTGTTGTAATGTATGTGTGAATCGGCCTATTACGGTAATAAATAAAAATATAGATTTCTTGTTCGAACCTATCCAAACCATCCTTCCTCAAACGCTGACTGATCACCAGCGTATCCTGACACCCGGTCTGAGTGCTATATCCAATGCGGTTGATGCCACAATGGTTGGCTAGATACTAGGCGGGTGATGCCAAGTTAGGGGGCTATATCCAATGCGGGTGATACCACAATGGTTGGCTTGATCCTAGGCGGGTGATGCCATGTTAGGGGGCTGTATCCAATGCGGGTGATGCTTGATATGCTAGATCCCAATGCGGGTGATGCTTGATATGCTAGATCCAAGGCGGGTGAGGTCAACTTAGGGGGCTAGATCCAATGCGGGTGATGCCATTTGGTATGGCTAGATCCAATGCGGGTGATGCCGTGTAATAGTGCCGAGGTCACGTATGATGTTTGATAATGTGTGATTTAGGCTTGCCCCATGTGGGGGTGATGCCGAGGTCAGGTAAAATGTTTATTATGTGATGTAGGCTTGCCCCATGTGGGTGATGCCGAGGTAAATGTTAGCTATTATGTGATGTAGGCTTGCCCCATGTGGGTGATGCCGAGGTAAATGTATGTTATTATGTGATGTAGGCTTGCCCCATGTGGGTGATGCCGAGGTTAATGTTTGTTATTATGTGATGTAGGCTAGCCCCATATGGGTGACGCTGAGGTAATGTAAAATGTTTGTTATTTGGTGATTTAGGCTAGCCCCATATGGGTGACGCCGAGGTAATGTAAAATGTTTGTTATTTTGTGATTTAGGCTAGCCCCATATGGGTGACGCCGATGTTATTTAAAATGTTTATTGTTTTGTGATTTAGGCTAGCCCCATATGGGTGAAGCCGATATTATTTAAAACGTTTGTTATTTTGTGATTTAGGCTAGCCCCATATGGGTGACGCAGATGTTATTTTAAATGTTTGATGTTGTTGATTTAGGCTAGTCCCAAAAGAGTAAGTATGGAGTTTCTTGTGCATTCTTCTCCATAACAAGCTACTTTCCGAATGCACGGTAGAATCAATTTTTATTCCATGTAAATTTTAATTGTGACGTTCAAAAGTGCCGCTTGGTGGCCTAGTTGAAATAAAATATCTTTGTCTTTATCCCCATGTGGGTGGCGCCGATATCATGTTAAATGTTTGATACAGCGTAATTTAGGCTAACCCGAAGTAGGTGCAGCCGATGACAACTTAAATTTTGGGTAAACCCAATATGGGTGAGCTGATTTGATGCAACATGCTGTACAGCGCAGAGAGCGCGCTGGATCAGTATGGCCGTATGGGCGCGAAACCATTAGTCGATTTAATGTTTTATTTTGAATATTGTAACATTCTGTATTTCCTTTTGTAACGGATGTGACGTCGGCCTACATGCAATCGACCAATACCCGCCGAGCCCGCCGAAGCTAAGCCGCCATATTGAAGCCTCCCCTCCAGTCAAGCCATGTCTGCAACGAGGACTGTGTTAATATAAGCGATTACCCATCATTTATTTGTCTCTTTCGATTGTGAATACAAGATCTGAACAAAGCTCTGCCCGGTTTTTATTTATCCGTTTCACTCAGAAGTGGTATGAACAAAAAGTAATCTTCTTTTAATAACACATCCACGCCACAACCGCAATATCACCCGACTCTGAAGAAAAATCGAAGAAGTTTGTGTTATTCACGAACGGAACGACACTACAAGCTTCACG
The DNA here is from genome assembly GCA_948252205.1 of Orthosia incerta. Classification (NCBI taxonomy): domain Eukaryota; kingdom Metazoa; phylum Arthropoda; class Insecta; order Lepidoptera; family Noctuidae; genus Orthosia; species Orthosia incerta. The sequence goes on from OX411765.1 coordinate 24,014,981, forward strand.
GCGTGAGCTACACTCTGCCATCAACCCAACTGCACGCCGACCGCCGCCGCATCAAACCCTGTGCTGCGTGTGACTGCAAGGAGAGGTCCTAACAAGGGCCGAGAGCTGCCAGGAGCCACAGCCAGTCTGCCAGGAGCCACAGCCAGTTTGCCAGGTACGTTGTCTTTCTCATTTCCATATTCGCAATATCGATAACTCTAATTCTAGCCATTTGTTTTATTCGTCGCCATATTTTCAATAATAAAGATGAAACTAGTTTGCATAACCAGCATCCGTGTATGTGCGTGTATGACTATGTTTTTACGTAAACGAAACAAGAGTTATAAGGATAGTAGCAGATGGCGTTCTGTAGTTTGTCTACCCTCATGGGAAAAAGGCGTGACTTCATGTATGTGCTTATTTACTGTTCCCTGATCTGAGGTGCTTATAATTAACTCTTATTCTAGCCAGGCCATAGCCACTTAGTTTAGCAGTGGGAATAAATAGATTAACCAAATACAAATATTGTTTTGCTTCGGGTACACACAACTGATCAACCCGTGTATAGACATGAGACATCCTTGGATACTGGAATCTGAATCCAGTTACGTTTATCCGGTGAACTAAGTAAAAAAAGAACGTCGATATTAAGCTTTGTCACAAAATAGAACGCCGCCGCTTACATACTTTGTGCCTCTGCGTTGATTACCGCGCTTTAAATGTCCCTGTAAAATGAAAGATTTCTGTAACCTTATATAGATGATCAAGTTTCTCGAGTACTTTAACTGTTACGTATCAGTATGGTCCAAAGTTAGCAATTAATCCAGATGATACTCATAAAACACAGAACTCATAGAACTAGCAAAAGTAGTAGGTAGTATAAGTATACCGGGGTTCCATTTAGTTTAGAAAAGAGGCATTTAGTGTGAGATTTATTAATATAGTACCTAGCATAATCTGCCAAAGTAGGTATTAAGTAGGTATTGGCATTTTTAGAAGAACTTCTACCCTCAACTGGTTTAAATTCTGGTGTTATTATTTTATAAAATGTCTAACAAAAAAAGGACTTAATACTGAAAGTTAAATATGAATACTCGTTAATACACTAGTTTTGAAAAAAAAAAAACAAATCGCTTAAATGGTCAGGTCAAATTGGCACTAGTGGCAGACAGCCGAGTTGGCAGTTTCAAGTTTCATTTGCCTAGTAATGTGTGTCATGTGGGTACGTCAATTTATCGGATTGTGCAGTTATTTTAAGAAGTGTATTCCAAATTTCGCGTTGATTGTGTACCCGTTAAAGGATTAGTTTTGAATGATTGCAAAATATTTCGGGTTCTAAGCCTGTTTTCGCATTGTATGACCCCGCGCTTCCTACAGAAGTACATACGGATGCGCGTAAGTTAGGTGTCGCCGGTATATTGATGCAAAAACAAACTGCAAATAAAATTCATTACGACCAGTCTGGTTACAAGTGAGCATAGCATGGACCATTATTATGAGCTTCAAACTCTCGCTGTTGGACTCGTTACGTAGATTTCGCGTGTATGTTATAGGTAAACATGTCGTGTAAAGGTTGTTACTGATTGTGCAGCGGTCCAAGGTACGATCACGCATCGCAGGATAGTGGTTTTTGATAAAATATTATAACATTAGTGTTGAGTATAGGCCGGCCCATCGTATGAAACATGTAGGTGCACTTGGCAGAAATCCAGTCGATACAATGATTAAAAAAACCCGTCTCTAAGTCACTGATACTGGTTATATTCGTTACAATGCCATGACGACAAGCTTTAGTTCACTAATTAACCAGCTAAAAACCAACACCGTCGATCCGGACATAATAAGCAATTACTTGATTGTTGACGAGAAGCTTAGAAAAACCCTAAATGGCAGTAGAATGGTAGGAGCTTCGGAGCTTGGGTAGATAGATAAGATAGTGCAAATGCATCATGATGACTTTGGTCACTATGATTTTAATAAATTAGTATATTGGTTACCAAAAATGACTCAATTCATTAGAAAATACATGACCGCACGTCTTCATTGTGCATATGGCAAGGGCAGTTAGTGTATGAAAGAACGAACATTAGGTACATCTAAATTCCTAAACCGTCTGAACCAATGCTTATGATTCATGTAAACCATTTAGGTCAGTTTTGTTAAAAAGAAAGGGGTATTTGTACAGTTGTCTCGTGGCTAAATAATAACAGCCGCACGGGTCGATCTTCAAGGTTAAGCAACGCTTGACGAGGTCGGTCCGTGGATGGGTGACCATTTCAGCATACCGAGATTCCTCCGTGCCTCGGAAAGCACACTAAGCCGTTGGTCCCGGCTGTCTTTTGAAGATCTTTGACAGTCGTTACGGGTAGTCAGAAGCTTTAGATCTAACACCAGTCTTGTCAAGGGGTATCGTGTTGCCCAGTTACTGGGTTGAGGAGGCAGTTGCTCCATGTAAAACACTGGTACTCGGCTGAATCAAGTAAAGCCAAGTCATGTAAAGCCAAGTAAAGTCAAGTAAAGCCAAGTCAAGTAAAGTCAAGTAAAGTCAAGTAAAGCCAAGTCAAGTAAAGTCAAGTAAAGCCAAGTCAAGTAAAGCCAAGTCAAGTAAAGCCAAGTCAAGTAAAGCCAAGTCAAGTAAAGCCAAGTCAAGTAAAGTCTAGCAAAGTAAAGTCTAGCAAAGTAAAGTCTAGCAAAGTAAAGTCTAGCAAAGTAAAGTCTAGCAAAGTAAAGTCTAGCAAAGTAAAGTCTAGCAAAGTAAAGTCTAGCAAAGTAAAGTCTAGCAAAGTAAAGGCTAGTAAAGTAAAGTAAAGTCGAGTCGAGGCTAGTAAAGTAAAGTAAAGTCGAGTCGAGGCTAGTAAAGTAAAGTAAAGTCGAGTCGAGGCTAGTAAAGTCGAGTCAAGCCTAGTATTACGCCTGGTAGGGCCTGGTAGGGCCTAGTATTACGCCTGGTAGGGCCTGGTATTACGCCTGGTAGGGCCTAGTATTACGCCTGGTAGGGCCTGGTATTACGCCTGGTAGGGCCTAGTATTACGCCTAGTAGGGCCTAGTATTACGCCTAGTAGGGCCTAGTATTACGCCTAGTAGGGCCTATTATTACGCCTAGTAAAGTTAGGCAAGCCAGCCGAACCAGCCTAGCCAGACAAGCCAGCCAAACCAGCCTAGCCAGGCAAGCAGCCAAACCAGCCTAGCCAGGCAAGCCAGCCAAACCAGCCTAGCCAAGCAAGCAGCCAAACCAGCCTAGCCAGGCAAGCCAGCCAAACCAGCCTAGCCAGGCAAGCAAGGCAAGCCAGCCAAGCCAGGCCATTAAGCGGCACTTTTGAATGTCAAATATTGAATGTAAAAATAAAACTTCAGATAACGCAAGAGTGATAATTTGTACAAAAGGGTTGTTTTTATGACTACTATTAGTGCAGCTAGAGTCAATACAAACTGGATGACTATTATTCAGGACATAATATAGTAACTAAAGTCAATGTCAAACCCATAGCCATAACATATTTATTATAGCCATTATTTACATTGAATGTGGTACAATGGTTTGCAAGAATCTGTTAAGTCCATATTGAAAATGCATTATGTAAAGTAGTGGCATATTATATATACAGGATTATAGACATAAAAGGTTAACGTGGTTCCAAAAGCTCACGGGTGCTTAGACTGTAAATGCGCTAAGGCCATATAGAAGTAAAGCACCTTCAGACAGTAACAATAGTAGTGACACTGAATACCTAATTGATTTATATGAAAGCTAATGAATGTGTTTTGCTCCCATTGCGGGAGCAATGATTCCAGGATGGCCGAATGTAACGGATGTGACGTCGGCCTACATGCAATCGACCAATACCCGCCGAGCCCGCCGAAGCTAAGCCGCCATATTGAAGCCTCCCCTCCAGTCAAGCCATGTCTGCAACGAGGACTGTGTTAATATAAGCGATTACCCATCATTTATTTGTCTCTTTCGATTGTGAATACAAGATCTGAACAAAGCTCTGCCCGGTTTTTATTTATCCGTTTCACTTTCTTATTATTTAAATGTTGCGATATCCGGTTCAATTTATATTAAGCTTTAATTTGATCAAATCTTTATAATAATTTTTAAATGAAGGGATTTCCAGTTGACATTTTATACGGATTTAATTTGACTGTTTCCTTTTTATTTCTTTTAAATATTATAACGTCCGGTTTTGTCTAAATAAGAATTTACTTTGACAACTTCCGTTCTATTTATTTATTTTAATTATTTCTCTATCGTCTGAGTAAATATTGTAAGGATTTATTTTGATAACTTCCTTTTTGATGTTTCGCGCCTAAACTGTATGTTTACCCGCTTAATTTTAATAATTTCTACATCCGCTGTAATCTTTATGCTTGTTATTTTCTCTGTATAAAAACCGATGTAATTATGGAGGAAGAGGACTCTTTCGCTACCATGGAATAAACACCCTATACTGAACTAAAGTATTTCTTTATACGCCATTACCTCTGTCAACTGTTCCTGTGCATAAATATTGGTGCAAACCAATATTACGTGTGAATTCTACGACGATGGCGACCACGCGCCGACATACACAATGAACCGTGGTTCATTGCTCACCCAGTCTATGTGACTCACTGCGTACGCATCCCCTCTTAGGAAATTTTAGGTTATGTTTTACACATAACGGTTGAGAAGTAATTCCAATTTGATGCTTTTTTCTTCCTTTTTGATAAACAAAATACAAGGATGCGGCGCACATAAGCATTTGTGGAGACTGGCGGCAGGCGACTAGATCAAACTGCGTGGCAAGGCAAGCGAATCGAATGTTTTTTTTGCACGAACTAGCAACATCGCCTATTGCCTGTAGGTAGTATGGTTCATACGGTTATACAAGCGGTTCATTGTCTACCACTCTACCCTACCTATAGTTAATTAAGAGAGACAGTTAATTTGTATATCGTATACTACTCCTAATAATTGCAAATACCAAAACTGAATATTGTATGGAAAAAACAACCGGTTGTGCGCAGTACGACAAACGCACCGCTGCGATGCCGCAGCAGTCCCGCACTAAACGTTTAAATTGAAATAGCCCTAGGTTAGGTTAGGTTTAAACGGGCTGGGGTGCAAGTTGAAAGCCTCCTCGCGGCGCACCCTGGGCAACGCCGGCACCAACTGCCCACCCGCGTTGGGTGGACAGTTGGGGCGGGCGGCTAATTTCAACACACGAGGAAAGGTCACGATTCCAAACACAGATCATCATCCATGATGGTCTGTGAAGGGAACCGGGCTAGAGGCGGGACGGCTAATCCGTCGCTGCGGTGGCCATCTAACGCCTACTCTCCCCCTCTGCTGACAGAGGGTAGGTCGAGTGGGCATGGAGTAGAGATGGAACCCAATCCCAAGGTCTCGCGTGCCGAGGGGATGAATGGCCGGAGGGTTTGTATCCGGTCCCTAGCGCAGGGAAAGGGACCTCACCCTTAAAAAGGAAGCACAAAATGGACAGCAGACTAACGGAAAAAAATCCTCAGGCGGGTACCCTTGCGCAACGCAAGGGCGAATCCCGCCCCTCTAGGGATCTCCTAGAGGGCAGCCCCATCGTATCTGAGGGGGGCACCAATAGTCTCGCAGGCCGGCAGACCACCGTCGACCTGCGCCAAGAGAGCCACGAGCGAGAAAAGGAGCTCCAGGAGAATCTGGAGCGACTGCGCGAAGTGGACGCACCACTTGCCGTCGCCGACGGCTACAAGAGCCGAGGAGGCTCAGGTCCTGGAGACAACTTGTCTGACCAGGACTCGCGCAGCACCTCAAAATTTTGGAGGAAGCGTCCGCGCAGCAAGGACGCGGGGTCGCTGGGTCTCTCCTCGAGTGAGGAGAACCTGTCGGCCCCGAAGGTCTCAACGGGAAGGAGAGGGCGGGGTCGCGCGTTGGCGGGTGTTTCCACCACTCGGGTGCCGGAACGCGACGTGCGGGGTCGCTTCGTACCTCGGCCCGACACGCCTGCTCCTGCAGAGTGCGTGCAAAGCGACCCTGGGCACATGAGTGCGGACCAGAGTGGTGGCTCCACTACGTCCCTACTAGGGACAAATAAGGCGGAGGCGAATGCCGCAAAGCGGGCGCAGCGACAGGCTGTCGCGGCTGACGAGGTCAGCGAGTTGGCCCGACAGGCCCGAGAGCGGCGCTCGGCTCGGATAGCTGCCGGTGGAGATATGTCAGCGGTGGCACTCAGTCGCCAAGTGACGGACGGGCTGGAGGTCGTCCTGAAGGTTGCCACCAAATCGGGCAACCTGAAGGGCACTTTCACACATGCCCTGAAGCAGGCGGTGAGTGACATTCAGGAGGCGGTTGAGGTCCTCATGAACCGCACAACCACGGACGAGACGGCAAAATTGTGGGAGGAAAACGGCCGTCTCCGATCCGAGTTAGAGGACCTCAAGCGGCAGTTCACAGCCCAGACGGCAGCTTCTAAAGTCACCAGCCCACCGCTGGCGCCGTTGCCAGCTCCAACTTCGGCCCCATCATCGGCCCCAGCACTTGCGGATGCGGAGATCGAAAAGATCGCGCGCATCTGCATGATGCAGTGCGGTGAAATGGTGGGTGCCCGGCTGGAGGCCATAGAGGCGAGACTGCCAGCCGAAACCCTTCGCCCACCGCTCGCTGGAGATAGGCGGAGACAGGAGGGGCCCGCTAAGCCGGCAGCGGCGCAGCAGATAAATGCCGGGAAGGGGGTTACAAAGACCACGGAGGGGCCCAGTAAGCCCACTGAGGGTAGATCCGCGCCCACTTCCCAGTCGGTGGCTGCGACCGTGCCGACACCACATGGCCCCCTCACGGAGGCCTGGACGACGGTGGTCAAGAGGGGCCACCGTCGAAAGAAGAGGACGGCACCGCCGGCATCCGCTGGAGCACCCGCACCGGCATTGAATAAGGCCGCGGGACCGCCTAAGGTCAGAGCCCCACGCTCCGCGGCTGTAGTGATCACGCTGCAGCCCGGAGCCGTCGAAAGGGGCATTACTTACAAGGCGGTCCTGACAGAGGCGAGGGCCAAAGTCGCGTTCCCCGACCTTGGAACACCGTCCGGCTTCAAATTGAGGCCGGCGATTACGGGGGCGCGGCTGCTCGAGGTGTCGGGTGCCTCTAGCGCCGAAAAGGCGGACGTTTTGGCCGCCAAGCTGCGGGAGGTCCTCAACCCTGAGGACGTTCGGGTGTCCAGGCCGATGAAGACGGCTGAACTGCGGGTCGACGGTCTGGACGACTCGACGACCCCAGCTGAGGTCGTGGCGGCCATCGCCCGAGCCGGCGGATGTCCGTCGGAAAACGTGCGGACGGGCGAGATCCGTGCCGACGCTACTGGGCTCGGCATGATTTGGGTGCGTTGCCCGGTGGCGGCGGCGCAAAAGGTTGCTAACGGTGGACGACTGCTGGTGGGGTGGGTTGCAGCGAGGGTCAAGCTGCTGCAACCAAGGGCATTGCGGTGCTATCGTTGCCTGGACATTGGGCATGTCAGGGCACGATGCACCGCTGAAACAGACCGCAGCGAGCAGTGTTATCGCTGCGGTCAGCCCGGCCACAAGGCGGCCCAGTGCTCTGCGGCGCCAAACTGCAGTCTCTGTACAGCTGCAGGGAGGCCCGCTGGACACAGGGCGGGCGGAAAAGGCTGTGGCGCACCCGCGCCGCAGCAGAAGAGGAGAAGGAGGGCTAAGGTTGCCGGGGGCTCGTTAACCCCCCGTCAGCCCGGCTGCCCTTCGGCCGACTCCCGGCCTAGGAATGGAGTGGAGGGAATGGATTGCGCATAATGGCGCTCTACCATTTCCTCCAGGGCAATATCAACCACTCTGCCAGAGCTCAGGATCTCTTGCTCCAGAGCATGGCAGAGTGGTCGATTCACGTGGCTGTGGTCGCCGAGCCGTATTTCGTCCCACCCAGGGATAACTGGGTTGGAGACCTCGACGGTTTGGTGGCCATTATTGGCGGGGCTCTTGTCAGCCCGTCCCGAGGTCGTGGCTGGGTGGCCGCCCTCGTGGACGGCGTTGGCATAGTTGGTGCGTATTTTTCGCCAAACAGGAGTCTCGCCGACTTCGAGAGTTTCCTTGTCGAGTTAGGCGCCGTCGTAGGTCGACTCCACCCTCACCCTGTGCTGTTATTAGGGGATCTCAACGCCAAGTCTTCGGCGTGGGGATCTCCGGTAAACGATGCTAGGGGTGAGGCGCTGGAAGAGTGGTCAGTAACCACCGGCCTGGTCATCTTAAACCGGGGCTCGGTTTACACGTGCGTGCGACAGCGGGGCGGGTCTGTAGTGGACGTCTCGTTCGCTAGCCCTGCTGTCGCGAGCCGTGTCCGTGACTGGCATGTCGCCGTGGAGGTGGAGACGTTATCGGATCACCGATATATCCGCTTTGACGTCTCCACCCAGACCGCTGGCGGCCGCGGTACACCGGCCCCGCGAACGGACGGTCCGCGCTGGGCGCGCAAGCGCATCGACAGGGAACTTCTCGAGGAGGCCACCATTGTCCAGGCCTGGATCCGGGAGTCGACAACAACCGGACCCGTCGACGTCGAACAGGAGGCGCTGTGGTTCCGCGGGGCGATGACGCAAATCAGCGACGCGTCCATGCCCCGGGTCCACGCACAGTCAGCGAGGCGCCAGGTGTACTGGTGGTCCGCCGAGATCGCACAGTTGCGTGTCGCGTGCGTAGCGGCCAGACGCCAGTACACCCGATACCGGAGGAGACGTCGTCGGTTCCCCGACGAAGAAGCCGCGCTGTATGAGGTGTACCGCGCGGCGACGGAGACTCTGCGGCTGGCCATCGGCGAAGCGAAGAAGCGAGCCAGGGAGGAGATGTTGGAGACTCTAGACCGGGATCCTTGGGGGCGCCCTTATCGAGCGGTTCGAGGAAAACTTCGAGCCGCCGCGCCTCCACTTACGGAGAGTCTCCAACCCGAGCTGCTGGGGGAGGTAGTCGCAGCCCTCTTCCCGGCGAGAGCGGAGCATATCCCGCCGCCGATGGCTTTGCCCACGGCCGCAGAGTCTACAGAGGAGGACGCCATCAGCGTCCCAGAGGTGACACAGGCAGAGATGGGGGCGGCCGTGATGCGGCTCCGGGCCAAGAACGTGGCTCCGGGGCCCGACGGAATCCACGGCCACGTGCTAGCCCTCGCTCTGAAGGAGCTAGAGCCCTGGCTGAGAGGACTCTTCACAGCGTGCCTTGAGCAGGGCCAGTTTCCCACTCTGTGGAAATCTGGTCGTCTGGTCCTGCTCAGGAAGGCGGGGCGCCCTGCGGACTCACCGTCCGCGTACCGGCCCATAGTGCTGCTAGACGAGGTGGGTAAGCTGTTTGAGCGGATAATCGCTGCCCGCCTCGTCAGCCACTTGTACAGAGAGGGGCCGGACCTGGACGAAAGCCAGTTTGGCTTTCGGCATGGGCGCTCCACCATCCACGCGATATCGCAGGTGAGAGTCCTGGCGGAGGAAGCAGTGTCCCGGGGTGGGGTGATGTTGGCGGTGTCCTTGGACATTTCCAACGCCTTCAACACCCTGCCCTGGAGTTGTGTTCGGGAGGCACTGCGGTATCATCGAGTGCCTCCCTACCTCCGCCGCATTGTCGGGGCTTATTTAGCGGAGAGGTGTGTCACCTATGTGGGACGTGATGGCGTCGAAAACCAGCACCGCATGTCGTGCGGTGTTCCACAGGGCTCGGTCTTGGGCCCGCCCCTGTGGAACATCGGGTACGACTGGGTGCTGAGGGGCGAACTCCAACCGGGCGTAGACCTGACGTGTAACGCGGACGATACGCTGGTCACCGCCCGGGGGAGTTCGTACAGGGAGGCAGCGTTGCTGGCGACGGCTGCGGTCTCACAGGTGGTGAGCCGCATACGGCGCCTTGGCCTGGAGGTGGCCCTCAACAAGTCGCAGGCCATGGTCTTTCATGGCCCCCGGCGGGCGCCACCGGCCGATGCCCACATAGTCGTCGGGGGGGCTCGAATCGCTGTCGAGTCAACCATGAAGTACCTGGGATTGGTGCTCGACAGCCGGTGGGATTTCGGCCCCCACTTCCGGCGGCTGGCGCCCAAGTTGTTGGGCGCGGCTGGGGCGCTGTCAACGCTGCTTCCCAATCTGGGGGGCCCGAGTGCTGCCTGTAGGCGGCTCTACGTGGGGATCGTGCGATCAATGGCCCTGTATGGGGCCCCGATCTGGGCGGCTGACCTGACGGCCGGCAGCATCGCTGTTTTGCGAAAGCCGCAGAGAGCGATGGCCGTCAGAGTCATCAGGGGGTATCGCACGATCTCCTACGAGGCGGCTTGTGCACTGGCCGGATCCCCGCCCTGGGACCTGGAGGCGAAGGTACTCGCGTCACTGTATCGGTGGCGCGAGGAAGCGCGGGTGCGGGGCGAAGGGCTGATGCATCGACATATGGAGTTGCGTCAGTCCCAGCTTCGCGAGGTCCTGGTGGCGGAATGGCGGGACAGGCTTTCACGCCCTACCGCCGGCCTCAATACCATCGAGGCGGTCCGGCCAGTGCTCGAGCGCTGGCTCGGGAGGAGGCACGGCTCCCTGTCGTTTCGGGTGACGCAGGTGCTCTCGGGGCATGGTTGCTTCGGGAAGTACCTGTGTCGCATAAGCAGGGAGCCGGACGCCCGGTGTCATCACTGCGTCGACTGCCGGGAGGACACGGCGTGGCATACGCTGGCTGAGTGTGCCGCTTGGGAGGGGCCACGCCGTGCCCTCATCTCTGAAGTAGGCAGTGACCTATCGCTGCCGGCCGTAGTCGAGTCTATGGTCGGCAGCGAGGAGTCCTGGGACGCGGTGGTATCCTTCTGCGAAACAGTCGTCTCGCAGAAGGAGGCTGCGGAGAGGGAGAGGGAGATTTCATCCACTAACCCGATCCGCAGCAGACGCGCCGGGCGTCGGCGGAGGGCGGACAACGCCCTCTTCCGGCCCCCCTAAATGGGTCCTAGGGCGACGGACTCGGGGACTTCCGTCGTCCACCACACATCTGGACCCGAGGTGGTGGCGCGTAGTGTTCCACGCGCGCTCCTCTTAGACGTTGCGGGGGGTGCAAACACCTCACTCCCCCCCAACCCGAGATCGAGGCCCGCGGAGGCGGGCCGGCACTAGCTGGGGGTTGCGGAAGTATCGTTGTTCCCGCGACCCCCAGCGTAGGTGTGAGATGGAACACCGGGGTGGTTTTTAGTCAGTACGAGTCTGACAGACCCCTCCACCCACCCCAGGGCGGAGGACATCCAATGAGGATTTTCCACCCTGGAAAAAAAAAAAAAAAAAAAAAAAAAAAGGTTTAAACGGGCTGGTTGCCGCAACTCCACGACTAAGCGCGTATTTTGCGTACAGAGAAAAGAAAGAGAAAGAGCCCTAAGAGACGTAGTAAAGGGTCAAAGCACACTCAGACGCATCGCGTGATCAGGCGTCGTGGAGATAGGGGTCAATATGCTATGTACATTTTTAGACTGACGCTCGCGTCGCTTCAGTTCGAATCTGTTTGTGTGCTTGGTCCCATTGTGTGATAAAATAAAAGCCAGGCGTCAATTCAGAAGTATGATATATTTGCAACAACATAACTAAAACAAACACATCAGTTCACAGCAGTTTCGGGGCAGCAGAAAATCTGCACGGCGAGGTAGTGCGTGATCGAGCGCCAGTAGCCGCGGCAGAGCGAGCAGAGCGACCCATCGCGCGGTCGCTCGCGGGTGCGCGTCTGTGAGTCAGCGCGAGCCGAGCGGTGCGAGCGCTGCGATTGCTCGTCGTGCTCGAAGCGCGGGAAGCACTTGGCCGAGGGTTCCACGCTGCGTGCGCGCCGCGTCGTCGCCGGCATCGCTTGCAACCGTTTCGCTTGCGAGTACAACTGAACGATTAATTATATAGTTGGCGCGTTTTATCACGACAGTGGCGATTTCCTTGTAGGGTCAAAGCACATTCAGACAGTGTCGAAGCGAAGCGACTCGACAGTCTAAAAACGTACATATAGCACATTGACCGCTATCTCCACTATGACATAGTAATACATTGTATGAAAAAAAAAACAAAAGACTCGCGAATTCGCGTTCATTCTACAGAATTTATCCCGTATCGCTTCTACTTGACTTTGACTTCAAGTTGCGAAGATAGAGGTCAATTATAATGCTCGGTGCATTTTTTTTTGCTCTCAATGTACTTTGACCCTCAAGCAATATCTCCTTGTAGTACAAAAATACTAATAACTTCTGGGGAGTGACCATAAGCTCTTAGAGCGGTATCTCAAATTGATAACGCTCTAAGAGCTTATGGTCACCCCCCTGATAGGTGAATATCACAATAGCACGCAAGCTACTTGCACACTTTTATACAAGTTACCTACATGTATATTTACGGCTTAATGGTTGAAGTGTGATTATGTTATGGTGCGCGTCCAGTAAGCGGTCTGCAAGAGACAGGCTCTGTGTGTATGTGTGAGTGTGTCGCACTCACATGCACGGGGTCGTCAAGGTCGAAGCCACACCGCGGGTCGCCGCCGCTCGTGCCGGTGCCCGCGCCGCTCTCACAATGCATCACGCTGTAAAAGACACCAAACCATGATGACATTACTCATGTATCCCCTCCGATAACTCTGCCGTCCTAACGGCGAAAATACACATGTTTATAACTTGCATAAAAGTGTGCAAGTAGCTTGCATTCCATTCACAAATCATAAGTTACTATGGCACACTTTTATGCAAGTTACAGGGGTTACAGGCATGTGTCTGCATGCCAACTGCACGCCAGCTGGCCAGCTGCAGTTTTTCTGCATTTCACACAACTGTATCGAAATTGCCAACAGACCGCGCAGTTCGTTGGCATTGGCAGTCGGAGTGCTGTTAGCATACCGTTCTTACTGACTTGAGTTTCGAGCGTCGTTGCTGCAATAATCTAAAGCCATCATTTGTGTTGAACATCGTTACGGGTGCAGAAAGTAGAAATTCTTGCAAGTCAGTCTTACCAAGAAACTCGTTTGTAGAAGTCAGATAGACATACCATGTATATATAGGTGGTAGTCAGCTTCATACCGCTAGACCGGAAGCCGACTCTGGGGAATGCATAGATGATACATAAACTTACGGTACTTTTCCCATGGAGATAGGCAGAAACTGCTGAACACCACCTGTTATATATACCTATAAGATCCGTGTATGTCCTTCTAGGGCGTCCCCTCCTGGCTTTCCCATTCACGTCAGCTTTGATGATCATATAAGGGTGGTACCTGTCGGTGGCGATGTTGAGTGTCGGCAGAGCGTCACAGGGCGCGATGTCGTGCGCGCACGTGGTGGCGGCGCGCAGAGACGACAGCCGCGCGCTCAGCCCCGCGGGGTGTGGCGCCGCGCCGCACGACCCGCACGCGCCGTACGTCGTGCCTCCGCGTATCTGAAAATTATAGAGGCGCTAAACAGACGGGCTGCATTTGAACTGCATGCCTGATGACAAATTGCAGTTTGGATGCAGTTTTTATGCTGTTATGACATAACTGCATCGAAACTTGGGCATGCAGGCAACTTGTTTCAACTGCACGCGGACTGCGCAGTCGTTTAGTAAGAATAACGGCATCCGAATTGCAGACAGTATGCACCCCGCCCGTGCAGTATATAATAATAAAATTAAATATGCAGCGTATGCGTATCCAGCGTATATAATAATGAAATTAAATTTGACGTACGGCAACGCGCCATCGATACATGGTGGACGTCCCACCCATACGCACAAAGCGTTTTGCTAATACTTTCATTGTGCGCACAGCTAAGAAGTGGGATTCCCTGCCGGAGTCTTTGTTTCCTAATAGCTGCAACCTTGAGGTCTTTAAGTCAAGAATGAATAGGTTACTTCCAGGCAAGCGTCTTCACCGTCGACCACATCATCGCTTACCATCAGGCGAGATAGTGGTCAAAAGCGAGCCTATCGTTAAATAAAAAAAACAGATTTCAACTAATTCCTAAATAAATTTCCGATTTCTGCTCACGCTAAGAAACAGAAACGATTAAGAAACAGTTAACGAATAGTCCTCCATACCAAATTGCGACCAATCTCACTGGACACTAACCATCGGCGCGGGCGATATTACAGTGCACAAGTGTGTGCGGCAACACAGGTGCACTACAATTATAGTGCACAAGTGTGTGCGGTAACACAGGTGCACTACAATTATAGTGCACAAGTGTGTGCGGCAACACAGGTGCACTAATATTATAGTGCACAAGTGTGTGCGGTAACACAGGTGCCAACATTAAGACGTCAAAATGACGCAGTGTGCGTAAAAAAATTGTGCAAATAACCACCTGCACCGTAACGTAACACCGAGATTTTTGGAGGAATATCTATTTCGTGTTTTTAATAAAGTAAAAACCGAATTAAATAGTATATATGAATCAATTACCAAATATTATAGGTTGAGCAACGTTTGCGTCGACAACGCGCCAACTATTGTAACAAACATCGACTGTTCTAGAACTTTACAATTTAGACTTTATAAAATGCGTGTTAGATTGTTTTCATGTATGTGGACTATGTTGAGCAGCGAAGAAAGGTCATACAAAAATTAATGCTTTTTGTAAAGGGTTATTCAACAGGCGCGGGTAGATTTTGGCGGCCCATGGCGGCCATTTTGTTTTGGTGACATCTTTTGTTTATTATTCAGTCACGTATGCCGAATCACCATGGCAAGTTACACGATTGAACAGCACGTTCAAATGAAAAAACTTCTGCATGAGCGATTCGAGGGTAAGGTTATCTCTCGCAGGGGTGGCCACCAAGGTCATGCGATTTGACCCCGCTAGACTTTTTCTTGTGGGGTTTCTTGAAGTAGGCCTTGCAGGTCTATGCAAACAAACTCCAATCGACCGATGGCCTAAAGGTGAACACACACACACAGGTCATCGCTCAAATTCAGCCGGACCTATGCAGAAGAGTTATTGAAAATCTGACCACTCGGATCCGTACCACTGTAAATAGCCGAGGCGGGCATTTGAACGATGTCATATTGCACACTTAAGGTTACACTAGTCAACGGCACGAACTATTTTGTGCGCGGGGTTCAAATGTATTTTGTATCAACCGACAACACGTGCGGAAGAGATAGATGCTGTGCTGAGCAGTAGGAAGCTAGTTCGCGTACGAATACACACTTTTGCAAATTTCTAGCGAAATGGATAATGATTTAGGACGAAACCGAGCGCGCGAAATTTTATAAACAAACCTTTGGGAGTCTGGATATCATGAAAAAAGCGGCAAAGTGCGAGTTGAACTCGCGCACGAAGGGTTCCGTACCATTATCCCAAAAAAGGGCAAAAAAACATGTATGTTGTATGGGAGCCCCTCTTAAATATTTATTTTATTCTGTTTTTAGTATTTGTTGCTAAAGCGGCAACAGAAATACATCAGCTGTGAAAATTTCAACTGTCTAGCTATCACGGTTCATGAGATACAGCCTGGTGACAGACGGACAGACAGACGGATCGCGGAGTCTCAGTAATAGGGTCCCGTTTTTACCCTTTGGGTACGGAAACCTAAAAACGACTAAACGTATCTGTTCAAAATAAAATTATTTGCATTGGTGAACTACTAATCTATCCCTGTATGGTGGCCGTATAGAAATTTTCCGGTTTCTTATGGTAGTTATTCGCGCCCAAAAATGCGTTATTATTAGTGTCGAAATGTGGAACTTTCAAATATTTACTTTTTTGTTTCCATACAGGGCTAGTAAATGATGAGACAATATCTCTTTTTATTTTGAACGTACATTGGCAAACAGTGGAATAATCCCTAGACTACGTTTGTACGTTTGGGCCTTTCAAATAAAATAAGAATTTTGTTAAGACTGCGCCGAGCAAAATAATCCAAAACAATCGTCACAGTTATAGGGATATAATCAATATTATTACCATAATTACCATAAAAAATATGTAATGAACACCACAATGAACGTGTTAACGATTCTATTTTGTCAAAAACAAAATATATTAACCAAGATTTATCGGAAATAAACTGGGTCTCCTCTCTACATAATTGCTCTGTAGAGGAGTCACTGGATGTTTTCTATAATCTGATCTTTAATGTTATTAAAACGCTTATACCTTTAACAACAGTAAAGTCGTCGAGGTTCCCAGTTTGGTTCTCACCGGCTCTCATACATATATTTAAGAACAAGTGTAGAGCCTGGATAAAGTGGAAACAATATGAAAATTTATCAGATTACGAACAGTTTTCGCTTTACAGATCCCGATTTCATGTTGAGTGCAAAAATTGTTATCACCGGTATCAATACGGTTGAGGGGACAGTATTAAACAAAATGTTAATTATTTTTGGAAATTGGTCGCGAATCGAAAGTCATCCAAAGGGATTCCCTCTACTATGCGTTTTAGAAATCAATCCTCGAACAACCCTAATGAAATCTGCAATCTCTTCTCTGTGTATTTTAAATCTGTCTATGAACCTTCCTCCTTGTCAAATGATTTTTGCTCAAACGCAGATTGTTCTGAGTGCTGTAATTTTGTGGACAATATTCAATTCTCAGTTCAGCAGGTTCTGAGACACCTGGAAACTTTGGATATTTCAAAGGGCCCTGGTCCCGATGCACTTCCTGCAATATTTCTCAAAAATACTGCCAGCAATATATGCGTTCCCCTACAAATAATTTTTAATCGATCCCTGTCACAAGGAATATTTCCTGATGCTTGGAAGCGAGCAAACGTAACACCGGTGCTTAAGTTGCCCTTCAGATGACGTCGAGAACTATCGCCCGATATCAATATTGTCGACCTTATCGAAAGTCTTTGAAAAGCTTGTACATAGTGTACTTTATCCGTTGCTTCATAATATTATTGCTCCACAGCAACACGGTTTTGTTAAAAAAAGATCTACGGTAACTAATCTAGTAGCATATTCAGAATACATTTTTAATGATATGGATGCTGGTATTCAGTTGGATTCAGTCTATACTGATTTCCAGAAGGCGTTCGATAGGGTCGACCACGACTTGCGAAAAATTGCGAAAGATTGCGTTTAATGGCATACGTGGGCACCTGTTGAGGTGGTTGTCATCGTATGTTTCCAACAGGACGCAGCGTGTTGTGATAAATGGTTATCAAT
Source organism: Orthosia incerta (assembly GCA_948252205.1). Lineage (NCBI taxonomy): Eukaryota > Metazoa > Arthropoda > Insecta > Lepidoptera > Noctuidae > Orthosia > Orthosia incerta. The sequence goes on from OX411765.1 coordinate 24,032,042, forward strand.
CATCTTCTGTAGCCGTGACATCAGGTGTTCCTCAAGGATCGATTTTGGGACCTTTTCTTTTCATACTATTCATTAACGATATAGGCAAATGTTTCAAAAATTCAAAATTTCTCTTATACGCAGATGACTTAAAAATATTTAGGTCAATTAAAAACTCTAGCGATTGCCTTGCTTTGCAAGGTGACTTTAATAGACTGTCTGAATACTGCGAGTGTAATAAACTAAAACTAAGCGTGCAACATTTAGGTTGTTATTTGAGCATTAACAAAAACAAAAACATTCTCAGTTACCAGTACTCTCTAAATGATGTCACTTTAAATAGAGTTACCATGGTTCCCGATCTGGGTATCATTTTTGACGACAAACTTCATCTTGATGTACACATCAATACAATTATTAACAAGGCTTGGCGCATGTACGGATTTGTTATGCGATCAGCCACTGAATTCGTGCGCCCTCAGACCTACCTTTATCTATACAAGACCTTAATTAGATCTCAGTTGGAGTATGCAGTAGCGGTGTGGAATCCCCTACATATGAAATATTCTAACTGCCTAGAAATGGTACAAAAAAAAATTTTAAGATCTATGACTGACATATGCTTTCACTCTTCTGCGTCTTATGTCGAATCACTGAGAAAATATAATCTTCTAAGCCTTACGGGCCGTCGTATGTGTTCGCGACGGTGCATCACGCCACATACGATAACGTATATTAGGAACGTTATAGCTTATGTACTAATGTAATATATGCATGTTTACATACGTCTGCCTACCTCGGCGCGCCATCGCATACTAAACAAATTTCGGATGGCGCGGTCATATTTATAGATTCGTGAATATTAGATTTTCATTCACATTTTTGGGGAACTTAGATAATGAATTTAAGGTTTATTAGTGGGTGACAGGGTGCTATAGAGCAACCTTAATAGTTTAAAAGCATCAACAAAAAGATTGATTGCGGTTATCATAGTAAAAACCTAAATTCAAAATCAGCAGAGACGTGCGTCTGGCACGACATTTTAGTTCCAAATGGGCCGCTGGAGGCAGCAGCGGATATTTGTACAGAATGCGCGCTAGAAGGAATTTGATAGTAAGCTATGTACTAACGTTATGTATTAAATGTTTAGGTAACCTATGTAGTAGCTAAGATGAATTAAATTGTTTAATTATCTTCATAAAACCCTCAAAAAAGCAGGGTCGTTTGTAGGGCCGTGTACGATGCATACACGCGTCAAATTGTATTATTTACCTAACACACATTAGTTTGTCAGGACACATAACCTAGGTGTCCAACCCTGGGGCTATGACTGGGAAACTATACACAATAACGGTACATAGCCAGGGATAATAGAACTTCTCCATAAAAAGGTGGATACACACACATTTCCCTCAAGTAAACACTAAGAAAACTGGTTTCTTGCAAATCTAGTACTTTCAGATAGCCTAGACTTCTGCCTAAGCCCTATAATTGAGTGGCGCTTATGTAATTATAGTACATAGACACTGTTTACTTGAGATAGTGTGCTTGTATAAACAATGAAAGACATTTCTATGCGCCAGTCGGCAGGCTCACCGCCTTCAGACACACTTGGTGCCTGAAGGGTAGCTGATATGCCATCAGAGGCATTACCTTTGGCAGCCTGCAGACAGGCGCCTGGATCTAGTCATCACACGCAGCCAATATGTGCCCCGCTTGATGACATAGGCTCATTAAAGCTGTGGAAAACGCACACGTTTTCCTGTTTCGGCCGCTTCCCGGCACCTTAAGTGCCAGAAGGGCTGGTGGTATACCCATCAGGGTACCATCATATGATGGCCCAGTTCTCTGGCCTCCCAACCGCACTTTGGCAAGGAGCCCAGCTTTGGCGGTTGGGGAGATAACCTTGTTGAAAGACTACAAGGTTCCACAGCTTTCGTGTAGCAACAACCACATAAGGGTGAATTCTACTACTTCGAGGATTAGGGGTTACACCCACCGGCGTGGTGGTAGCTTGTCGCGAGAGCTGCCGGATGGTACTAAATTGGTGAGGATCCCTCGGATAGTTTAAGTAGTACATAGCCTTTTATGTGGACAGTTAGTACTTTTCGTTAAGTCTAGCACTTCCAGACGGCTGAGCGCCTGGAAGATGTAAATATAGGCATAGAAGTGGTGTCACTCTATAGCCTCATAGAAGGGCTACAAGACCCACATAAGTATCTAGTACTAAGTTGTGTAGTCTAGAAAATAATAGCCGATAAGTCCCAAAATCGACGGAAATTCCTCTCATTCCTCATTCTTCCTGGAGAATCTCTTCAGGGGAACCAGATAGGAACCTGGCCAAGGGTTCGTTGGAAAGGCCGTTCCAAGGCGCTTTCAACAAGGTATCACACTTTGTGATCCCTTCAAAGAAAGGGGAGGTTCTCTCGATTATTAGCTAAGATCTAGGTTTAAAAACTTTGTAAATAAAGATCGGTGCGTGCGCAAATTCAAGGCGCTCGTTACGGTCAAGTTTGGTGGTTTAATAGTACGCATGCGCGGCGTTCATTTTGTACCCATTGTCAAAATCCACGCAACATTACCCAACGAAAACCTCAAAGAACATCGCACAGCATTAAGAAGAATAAAGTGTTTCATTTCCTGGACATCAGACCTTCACCTACAAACACCTAGCGGACCACAACAGACTCCAGGGCTCCTGATTTTCCATCAAGAAAGAACTATAGGTGGGGGGGCGTCAACGCGCTTTGAGCAGGATCCTTACAACCTCCAAATAACTCAAGCGATCACGTCCGTCCCGTACAGTATGTTTCTGGAGACCATGCTCCTACGACTTCTGCAAAAATACGTATGACTGTTCCGATCAAATATTGACAGAATAAAACAGAATTTGTTCCCAGGAGAATACATTTGCGTGCAGCGCGCAAACAACCGTTGTTTGCGGTGAGAGCATGTAGAACAAATGCTGGTGTACGAGCACCATTGCGACGTCTTGTTGACAATTATAATAAACACTTTCTTGACATCGATTTATTCTGTGCAACACGTGGAAAATTCCGAAATTCGACTCGCAATGCGATCATGGAATTAGACAGGAATTGGATGTGGAAAAGATAGGATTATGCTTTTTATCTTAGATTATTGTAGGTATTATATTTTGTAACCAATGCACATGTAGGTACGTGTTATTGGATTCTATGCACATATTTGTTATTTAAAAGTTTAAAATCGCTGTCTTTTTTTGCATTAATATTTTTATTACTTTAAATATTTCTTTGAAGCGTGTTATTTATACATTGCTTGTATGCTGTGAATAACGCTGTTGATTACATAATTGTTAATTTTAAGTTTTATGTATTTATGCTTTATTATGTAATTGTTTGTTGTTCCAAATAAAATAAAAATATTGTTTAGTTTAAATAACAAAAATACGTAAAGTTGGACAAAAATATTAAAATAGCATGCTCGTGTTTTATTGAATATTGATAGTAAACTGTTGAATTTTTTCACAAACTTTAATTCATATTAATCTCTAATTGTCATACCACAATTTATAGTTTTAACATTTTCTAAATGTCACTCGGTTATTTTAGTTTTCTTTTTTTTCTTAATTGTTGCGCTGTTTTGAATCATGCGAAACGTAAACTGGTCGGCAATTCAGTCGTCCACGAGAGCTCGGAGAGTGGTCACGTATCATTGTGGAGCGACGCGCCGATAACGATAATTCGCGATCTATTGTGTACGTATACCTTGCTGCAAATAGTTGAATTTTGTTTTTTGAGTATGGCTTTTTATGCATAACTAACATTTACTTTTTATGTTTTTACTATTCAATGCATTTTCTGTAACATTTTTTTAAAATATTTGTTTTAGTAATAATGGGAAAGCTTAAGGAAACATATTATAAGAAGAAAGTTGGTGCTCATTTCCGAAAAAGAATCTGTTCTCATAGAAATAACATATTTCTATTTTGTGTCATTATTTCCTTTTTAACCGACTTTTCAAACATTCGATATGGGTATCGTGTAATGGGTATTTGGGGGTGCCGATTGCTATTCTGACATTCATTTTAGAATACACGATGGAAGATTTTTTTTTTCGCCTTTGTCAGTGATGTCCAAGATAAACTTGGAAAGTACAAATTAATTTGAAAAAGACGCATTGCCTGGATTTGAACCCAGGACCTCAAGCACGAGAAGTGAGGCCAAGGGGTCACCACGAAATGTTTAATTCATTATACTTATTTTGTTGCCAGTGTTTGCTGGCAAGTCTTTCACATGGGAAAATATTTATTTATTATGTATACTATATTTCTATTATTTATGTATTTATGTATTATGTTCACAACATTTTAAGAGTTAGGTTGATAATACATCTGATAACTACGTCAATTTAATAATTTTATTAAATAACTTACAATAACTATATTTTATTACGTTTTTAGGAAATGCTGACCAATAAAGATCCTTGCCCATACGTTGGTGAAGAACCTTGCCCATATGTTGGTGAAAAACCTTTAGTTAGTGATGATATTCCATTCAACAATCTCGATGTAAGTTAATTGTTCTTAGATACATTTTTAAATGTACCTTAATACTAGTTTCTGCCCGTGGCTCAGGGACTACTTACAATTATCTTATTTTATTTCAGGATTCTTCAAAACATACGGATTCATATTCAAACATTTTGGTAGAAGAAGAAACCGAAGACAATGCCTTTGACTTCCCTGGAGATAGTTGTTCATTTACAGAATTAGAAGCAATTTTTAAAATATGACGTACGTTTCTGTTACACTCTGTATAATAAATATACCACGTTTCCCTGGGTTTTGTGTAAGATTTTGTAAAATGGAAAAACACGCAAGGTAAATAAAGATTTTTTATCACAGACTGGTTTTACTATACAATACACCTACCCATCTAACTTACTTATCAACTCACCTAGCCTACCTACTTACCTAGTAAAATTCCCGGGCGTTCAATCCACAACGCCAAAATTTCATCGCAATCGGATGAATAGTAACGGAACGGATAATGTATTACTATAGTACAAACAAACTTTATTTTCTATATAATATAGATTATTAGATTCAATTATGGGCTTTATGTAGCTACATAAACATCTAAATAATCAATATTCGCTTTTTCAAGTCACTCAACACAACGCCTCAAATTTAAAAAATCCTAAGTTACCAACTTTTGTCGTGCACATAGATATAATTATTTTATATTTCTATGATATGGACCAATATCAAGGTAGGTACAGTCAAACGGGGTGAATAGGACCGCAGGGGTGAAAAGATACAAAACTTTGAAGGGAATTTTCACATAATTAAAAAATTGTTTACAGTATTTTAGTAGGTATTCCAATATATTAAAATAAAAATCATTACTTAAAAAAAACGGGCCACGCGCAGTAATAGGTTTCCGAAGTTGCATAATAATGCGGACTAAGAAGAAGGTTTTGTTGTTGTCACATAAACATTAAAATGGTTGAAGCGGCACACAACGTCTAAAAACGGGCCCACATAGGATAATGTTTCTTTTTTAATCTAGGTATATGCTCGCGTTTGCCCACTATCTCGCCTGATGGTAAGCGATGATGTGGTCTACGGTAAAGCACGCTTGCCTAGAAGTAACCTATTCACTCTTGACTTAAACTGAAGAAGGAGTTAAAAATCCAACTTCGCAACTAAAGTTAGAAAAATATTATCTATTTGAGTACCACCGCGGGTGCGAATTGAGAAAGGAGCCTTTACGAGCGCACGTTAGAGCCACGGGGAATGGTATGGTTCGTTCCTGGATACCTGCGCGCACGCTCCTAATTTATTTCTCTTTCAAAATTTGAAAATTTTCGTATGTATTCACCTCTAATCTGCGGTATTCAATATTTCGTTCTGGAAAGTTTTACGCTAATCAATTAGTAATGTAGTAAGTGTAATGTCAAATGTTGACTTTATAGATGGATATCGACAAAAGAAAATAAGCAATTTGCTTGGCAATCGAATCTAATTTGACTTTAGATTACAAAACGTCGAAAATACTTCTGCACTAACAGAAAATAGACTCCCCCGCGCGCATGCGCCGTATGGACTACGGACCGGTACTGCCAACGACTCCGGCCACTCCAATGCGTTATTCGAGCTTAAACATTATTAATTTAGAAATCATTATTATTAAGGTTGTTATGATTTTATTTTTGTATATTTTTACATGGTTCATAACATATACTCATGTTCATAGCTACTATCTAAAGTTACAAATTAATGAAGCAACTCGACTTGCTAGCAATACTTGTCTTGATAATTTTGCTCACAACTTTAAACAAAGTTGTCAATACAAAGTAAAGGATTTTGGATTGTCAGATCATACTGCACAAATAATAAATGTGAAAACAAACAAAACATGCCTCATAAAATCTTGGCACGCCATGCAAAGAGACACTTCCAAAAGAAATCTTGAAACTTTTAGAAATCATCTCCAAAGTCTATCATTTTGTGACGTGTACAATACAGAAGATCCTGATGAATCGTATAATAACTTCATGGATATTTTTCAACTATTACACAATTTATGTTTTCCTTTTAAAAAAGTCACATTGAAATCTGAAAAAAAGATTACTTGGATATCTCGAGGCTTACGTATTTGTAGCAGAAAACAACGACATTTACTTTGGCAACAGAGACTAAAACCATCCAAAGAAAATAAGGCATTATTCTTTGATTATTCGCGTAAATTTAAGAAAATTATTAAATTGACTCAGAAATCGCAAAATAATTACTTAATTAACCAATCTAAAAATAAACCTAAAACAGCCTGGCAAATAATAAATAACAATAAAGGTATAAGTGAACCTATCTCTCAAATAAAATATAATAATACAGTATTAACTGATCATAAGGATCAGTTAATACTGTATTATTATATTTTATTGACTTAGCTGAAACTTTTAATAATTTTTTCGTAGATCAAGTCGCTGCGGTATCACGTCAGTTTAATAATGTTATAAAGGAAAATCCACACTCCATTTTTTTACCTCCAGTAATTCCTCAAGATATCATACCCATAATTAAATCTTTGAAAGACAAAAAAAGCTTTGGCTACGACGGTGTTTCTACAAAGGTCATAAAATATGTCGGTAGCTATATAGCTGCCCCTCTAGCTCATGTAATTAACGCATGTTTATCAGCTGGAAAATTTCCAGAAAAACTTAAAATTGTTAAGGTCAAGCCAATTTACAAGAAGAACGCCAAAGATGAAATTTCAAACTATAGACCAATTTCCTTAATTTCGATTTTTTCCAAAATAATAGAAAAAGTGATTTATAATTCCTTATACGCATTTTTGTCAAAATTTGATATTTTGTGTAACGAGCAGAAGGGTTTTAGAAAAAATAATAATATTAATACGGCAGTTTTCGACTTTTTGAATATGCCCAATGTTGATAAAAAAAATACCTGTATGTGCCTTATTCACTGATTTATCAAAAGCGTTTGATTATGTAGATCATGACATACTTTTAAATAAAATTGAATCATACGGTATACGAGGAAATGTGCTCAATCTGATTAAAACTTACTTAAAAGGACGCAAACAATTTACAGAAATTTCTAGAGTCTGTGTAAAAACAAAAAAAAAAAAAGTACGCTTCTTCACGAAGAAATATCAAATTTGGTGTCCCACAGGGCAGCATACTCGGCCCCTTATTATTTCTACTGTATGTAAATGATTTGCCTAGTGAAATGCCAAATCCAATGGTCCTTTTTGCTGATGACAGCACTTTGATAATTAAGTGTCATAATAGAGACTCTTATGAAGCTAATGTTAATATTACGCTTGAAAAATTTATAAATTGGCTTAATAAAAATAACTTGATTATAAATTTAGAGAAAACGAAAGTAATGCATTACTATCAAAGAATATTAGCCACAAATATGAATATAAATTATAATGGACAAACAATAGATAAGGTCAATGAAACAAAATTTCTAGGAATTATAATTGATAGCCAACTGACATGGAAAACTCAAGCAGATGATGTATGCAAAAAACTAAGTTCAGCCGCTTATGCTTTATATAGTTTATCAAAAAAAGTTAACATTCAGACAGTATTGACGGCATACCACAGTCTAGTTGTTTCTGTATTGAGGTTTGGTATAATATTCTGGGGAAACTGTAGCGAGAGAGAAAATATTTTTAAGGCGCAAAAACGCTGTATCAGATCTATGTTTAAACTCAATGTGACCGACAGCTGCATACCTTTTTTCAAAAAATATAACCTTTTAACTTTTGCATGCCTATATATATTAGAAATAGCCATTTTTGTTAAAACAAATGATCATTTATTCCCAACTTTAAAAAATAATAGAAACAGGACTACAAGTTTAAGAACTCAATGTGAAGATAAGTTATGCATAAGTGGATATAAAACTGCATTATTGAGAAAGAGTGTTATGTGCATGGCTCCTCTTATTTATAACCACATACCAAAAATTGTTAAAGAGCAACCTTTAAGAATATTTAAAAAGTACCTTAAAAAATTACTAGTTTCTAAATGCTATTACTCTGTATCGGATTTCTTGAATGACAAGACTATTTAATTTTTAATGTTCTTATATTATTAATTAGCTTTAAGTAAATAGAATAATCTATAGTAGTATAAGTTACTAAAATTTTTGCATGCCATGAGGCAGAATGTATAAGGATCCAAAATATTGTAACATCTAAATGTATTATTTACCTACATTCTAAGCAAATAAATAAATCTATCTATCACATATTTACTATCTGTTTTACACGGCTAACAACGTTATTTAAATAATTTTTCAATAGCATTTGTACAAAAATGTTACTGTGCCAAGTACATTTTATAAGTTGGTCAACTATTACTCGTAAACTTGTAAAGCCTTCTTATTTGTAATAGTTTTCCTTTTCATTTTGTTATAATTACTACTGCCGTGAATTTTTTCACATAGCCAAGAGCAACCATTTCGCTGGAAGGTGGGGGAGGGGGGGGGGGGAACTTGACTAACATAAATTTGCAATTTAAAGCTTAATTTTACGCAAACGGATCTCTAAATCGAAAAATGGTTTTAACAAACGCATGATATTTTTGAATGGCCAATCCAAAGACGAGAAAAAAAACATAACCACTTTACGTCTATAGGTGGCACCCAAAAAAATTTATTTCATGATTTTGTTTTACCACGAATTATTAATATGTATATCCATGCCAAATTATAGCTTTCTAGTACTTAGATTCTCTAAACTAAGCTACAGACAGACAGACAGTCAGAGCGAAACTATAAAGGTTCCTTGTTGACTTCGGAACCCTAAAACCGATGCTTTGTTCGAAACTAATAAAGTGGTATCACAGTTAAAATCCTTATCAAAGTTTTGTTCCCATTCACCCCTGCGGTCCTATTCACCCGTTTGACGTACAATGTTTACTAACAAACCACTGACAGCTCTTGACAGCTCAATCAGCTGACAGCAGGGGGTGACATAGTACATTGTGATACAAGGGTGGAAAGTAGGTTATTATTGCAATAATGTAATCCCATCCATCCCACCAGAAGAGGGGCGCGCACCAACACGACACTGGTCCGGAGAGGACCGCTCTGGGGCCCGCGAGGGACCTTCAACACCAGAGTTGTCCAAAAGGCAACATTCCTCATCCGATGAGCACTTTAATCCGGAAAAGAATGTCACTTACGAGAGGTACAAGTTTTTTACGAAAAACCAAGGTCACGGACAGACATATCAAGATTATATCGTAGAACTCAGAGATTTGAGTGCGACGTGTGAGTTTGAGCAACTGACTGAGAGCTTGATCAAGGATCGTTTGGTGTGTGGCATAATAGATATCACAGTCAAAGATCGTCTCTTGAGGACAAAAGACCTTACACTGCCGAAAGCGGCTCAGATTTGCCGGGCCTCTCAGGAGACTAAGCAGCAGATGCAAGAAATGTGCTCGGCATCTTCATCATCATCATCATCATCATCTTCAACTGGAATGATGATGGTCAACAATATGGAAATTGTTCAGGACCGTGACATCACAGACAATAATAACATTGCAAAAGTTAATCAGAGACAGCAACTACCTAATACGAATCGTGCAAGTGCGAGTGCTTCAGCGTCAAATAGACGACAAAGTCAAACTAATTCGTCAACACCAACAGAGTACCAAAACAAAAGGGTTTGTTCCAAATGTGGTTATAATCATTCAGCTAAAAATTGTTTTGCTTTCAATAAGCAGTGTATGAAGTGCCATAAGTTAAACCACTTCGCAAACATGTGTAAGGCTAAAACGGCGTTTTTACTTGAGGAAAATAGTGATAGCGAAATTATCAACACATTATTTCTAGGTGCACTTTTTGTAAGTTCTGTAACTAAAAAAGTAAAGGACTGGATAATAACAGTTGGTGTTAACGATACTCCAGTACAACTAAAGGTAGACACAGGGGCGCAGGCCAATATATTGGCACTAGGAGCTGTCCAGCTGAGGCATCTTGGGCTGGATCAAAACAACCTCATGCAAAGTAAGACTAGACTTACTACTTTTACGGGGGAAGCAATTGGGTGCTTAGGTAAGTGTTCTTTACCTTGTAAGTTTGACGGAAATATTCATACCTTAGATTTTTTCGTGGTAGCTTTTGGAGGCGCTTGCAACATTATCGGCCTGCAGTCAGCCATCAAATTAAATTTAGTTGATCCAGTTCATAACATCTCTGTTTCAACGAGTATCCTTAGTGATTATAATGATCTGTTTCAAGGATTAGGATGTGTTGAAGGCGAGTATGATATTAAGCTCAAAGATAATGCTGTTCCTGTTGTACATGCATCACGCAAAGTTCCATTGGCCATTCAGCCTAAATTAAAAGCCAAGCTGGATGAGATGGAGAGGATGGGAGTTATAGAAAAAGTTTCACATCCTACTAATTGGGTAAATTCTCTAGTGATTGCCTACAAGCCTAATGGAGATTTAAGACTTTGCATTGACCCTAAAGACCTAAACAAGGTTATTCAGCGACAGCATTTTGATTTGCCAGTTTTTGATGAGATTAGTAGTAAGTTGGCAGGAGCAACCGTGTTTAGTACACTTGATTTGAGCAATGGCTTTTGGAATATAAAGCTTTCAAGTAGTAGTTCAGACCTGTGTTGTTTCAACACTCCTTTCGGGAGGTATAAATTTCTGAGAATGCCTTTTGGGCTATGTAGTGCCTCAGAAGTTTTTCAGCTTCGTATGCGTCAACTTCTTGAAGGTATTGACGGAATAGAGGTATATATTGATGATATTTTAATTTGGGGACGTACACAAGTTGAACACGATAGGAAATTGAGACAAGTTTTGGACAAACTCAGACAAGAGAATGTAAAATTGAACAAAACTAAATGTAAGATTGGTGTTTCTGAGGTCAAGTACTTAGGACACATTATTACTCCAAGTGGAATTAAACTGGATGATGCCCGAATTGAAGCAATTTTATCAATGAAGAGTCCTAGAGACCGCAAGGAATTGGAGAGATTTTTAGGGGTCATTAATTATATTGGAAAGTTTATTCCAAATTTCGCTACAGTAAATGCTCCATTAAGGAACCTGCTAAAGAAAGGCGTAGATTATGTCTGGTTGCCTGAGCATCAGAAAGTATTTCAGGAACTAAAGGGTTTGCTGGTTAAAAAACCAGTATTACAATTTTTTGATGAGAAGTTGCCTTTGGTTTTATCCGTTGATGCCTCAAAAGATGGTTTGGGTGCAGTTCTTTTTCAGAACAACCTTCCGGTAGCTTATGCTTCAAAGGCATTGACTGAGTGTCAAAAAAGATATGCTCAAATTGAAAAGGAGCTCTTAGCGATTCTCTTTGGTTGTGATAAGTTCAATCAATTTATTTTTGGTAGAGAAATAACCATTGAAACAGATCATGCTCCTTTGGTGAGTATAGTTAAAAATCATTGAATTCATGTTCACCGCGTATTCAAAGAATGTTGTTGAAACTGCAAAAGTATCAATTCAATTTGGTTTACAAGCGTGGTAAGGAGTTGTATTTAGCAGATACATTATCTAGGTCTTTTATGGAGAGTCAAAGCTCAGAACTTGAACTGGACTCAAGTGAGATTGAAGCTCACATGGATATGTTAATTTCCAACATAAATGCCAGTGATGGGCAGTTAAGAAACATACAAAATTTAACTGAAAGCGATGAGGAGTTGAGAGTTCTGAAGGACTTTATTCTCAATGGATGGCCAGAGCACAAAAACTCGCTGCCTGATATAGTGAGAAAGTACTGGCATGTTAGAGGAGATCTCACTTATAAGTCCAATATTATATTTAGAAATAACTGCATTGTTGTACCTAGTCAGCTCCGAAAAGAAATGTTGTATCGTTTACATTATCCGCATTTAGGTATAAATAAGACGTTGTTACGAGCTCAAAGGCTATATACAACAATTAATATGTATATCCATGCCAAATTATAGCTTTCTAGTACTTAGATTCTCTAAACTAAGCTACAGACAGACAGACAGTCAGAGCGAAACTATAAAGGTTCCTTGTTGACTTCGGAACCCTAAAACCGATGCTTTGTTCGAAACTAATAAAGTGGTATCACAGTTAAAATCCTTATCAAAGTTTTGTTCCCATTCACCCCTGCGGTCCTATTCACCCGTTTGACGTACAATGTTTACTAACAAACCACTGACAGCTCTTGACAGCTCAATCAGCTGACAGCAGGGGGTGACATAGTACATTGTGATACAAGGGTGGAAAGTAGGTTATTATTGCAATAATGTAAACCCATCCATCCCACCAGAAGAGGGGCGCGCACCAACACGACACTGGTCCGGAGAGGACCGCTCTGGGGCCCGCGAGGGACCTTCAACACCAGAGTTGTCCAAAAGGCAACATTCCTCATCCAAAAACTTCAACAAATCATCGAAAGGGGGGAGGTATGTGGCATCATCCCCACCATACTTCTGCTAGAACCAAACCTTCAAATCAAGGCAACTTAGACAAGACGGTGTGAAGCAACACAAAAGACCATTGCTCGATTGGTAGACATAATCGCTTTAAAACATTCAAGGCCACTGTCAGTGGGTTGACCAAATCTACTCGTAGAGTGGCAATCCGATGGATGCGAGGTAACGCCAAAACCTGAGAGACGTGGGCGTCCGCTAAAAGCCTCACATTCGCATAGCGCTTAGTCAAAAGTTCCCGAGCAGTAGGATAATTTTGATCCGTAACCGCTAAGTGGCTCACTTGACCTAGGGCCACTTCTCTCAAAGTAGAGAACAAATAGGCCTGCTTTTGACTAGGCGAAAAGTCGGACCTAGGATCTAACAAACTGTTAAACATGTCAAAGTAGGCTGTCCAACAACCCAAATCTCCACCAATGTCTGGCAAGTCCAAGGTAGGCAACCATCCTAACAAAGCAGGATGGGTGGGAGACCTCGTCTCCACCTTCAAAACATCATGTGCAGAACCCCTCAATTTACTGGTTGCCTCAAAAATGTCATCCGAGAAACTGTAGAACTGTGTGAAGTCTGTATATCAATTTATAAACATATCAAAACAAAAAGGTTAAGGGTAAAGGTTAAGTGGGTAGGTTGATTTTCCAATATAAATTCAATATTCAATTTACTTTAATAGATGGAAACAGGGACTTTTAACTTGAATCAATTTATTACTGTCTAATATTGACAGTAATATTCTAAATTGATTCAAGTATTCAACAATCAATAATGAACTACCTTATACAATTGGTTACAAAGTAACCCAACAACAATTATTCAGGCAGGCGGGCGGGCACTGAGGTTGGTTGCAATAAAAAACAATCTTACAAAACCAAGATGAAAGGTTCAAGTTCCAACAATAACTATAATTCAATTAAATACAATTAGAAGAGACTATTTAGTCTTCACCAAACCTATATTGTTTACAAAAAACAAGTAAATTCAATAACAAAACTTTAACCTTTCATCCCGGAATGACAAATCTTTAGTTGTGAGCTGTGCATTTCATTCAACAGGCTGGAATACAACTGTGGGGGTTGATTGCAACCCAACCAGATACAGCCACCTCTGAATGACTCAAAAATGTACCACTTTCCAACCAAAGTATGCTCAACAATAAAAAACAAACGAACAAACAATACAGCGTTCACTGTGAACGAGTGTCCTAGCGTATATTCATCATATCAGCCGAAAGACGTCCACTGCTGGACATAGGCCTCCCCCAAGCGTCGCCACATTGACCGGTCTCGTGCGTTCCGCAACCAGCGGATCCCCGCAACCTTCACCAGGTCATCGGTCCACCTGGTGGGAGGCCTTCCAACGCAACGTCTTCCGGTTCACGGTCGCCACTCCAGAACCTTTCTGCCCCATCGGCCATCTGTTCTGCGAGCAATGTGCCCTGCCCACTGCCACTTATGTTTGGCAATTCTTCGGGCTATGTCGGTAACCCTGGTTCTCTTGCGGATCTCTAAATTTCTGATCCGATCACGCAAGGACACTCCGAGCATAGCCCACTCCATTGCCCTTTGGGTGACTTTAAGCTTTCTGATGAGGCCCATTCCATAGCGTATACTATGATGGCGGAATCTAACCACGATTATGCTACCAAATGTTTAATACAGGCCTTCGGATCACAAAGCCAAGAGGCGAACACTGGGGCCCATAGCAGTGCTGCGACTCCTGGATCCTATCAGGTCTATACGAAACTGCTATGCGCAGCAGTGGTAAGCTAGGGGTTCTGTTCTTTAGAGATACTGGTTCCTGTCTGACAGGTGGAAAGTGCTACTTACAACTATGTACTTAGCCTTGTTCCCGCGATGGTCTCCTGGGGTCGTTCAATCCGGTGTGTGTTCGGGGGTTATAGGGGCAAATATATATGTATAATAATTATGGATAACCGACGTGGTCCAGCCAGAGATTCCTGGCAGATATCTATACACGTTTCCGACACAAAAATACTTCGCTGTGCGCGAAATATATACACAAACAAATGCACGGGCGATTTCCCGTACCACTCGCGGGTGGCGGACACAATTTCGGATAATTATCGGCTTGTTACAATACGTTTTTACAAGTCATGTGTCAACTGTCAACTCAATCGAAAGCTGTCAAATCGATGACAGCTTGCTGACAGTGTTGCAACAAAATAACAAAAGGGAGCGAAACGTTCGTTCGCAACACCCATCGTGTTGGGTATCAAATTAAAGGGGTTTAAGAGGTGATTTCAAAAATATATAACACTTATATTTCTAAAAATATGTACCAAAATTCGAAAAAAAGGTAAAAAGTTATAAATAGAAAAGTTAAAGTAACATCTGGTTTTGGTCAGCCAGCTCGCGAATATGTATCCTCCGACTGAACAGTATGATTTTCTCCTTGCTTACATCTTTTAAGTTCGCTTCATAAGCAGTCAAGTTTTTTGATTTTTTTAATTACCTTTTTTCACCGTGTTGTACATACCGTGACGACATTATGAGCGACGCGCAGATCCTGCGGATGCTCCCCGAGGGGCTCCGTGGAACACAGCTTGTCGGACACTGACACGGAGCCCGAGGACACTGGGCGGCGCCCTGCAGGGAGCGGGGCGGGCGGCGCGGGGTGCGCGGGCGGCGGGGAGCGCGCACGCGCCGCCAACACACGGTGGAGCTCATTCAGCTTGTTCATGATGATCTTGTACGTCTTGCACTCGTCTGTCTGCGCAGAAACCCCAGGGTTGATCGGGTTGGAGGGGTTGGTGGAGCTCGAGCTCAACTGGAACGCCGAGAGTGATACAGTTTGCGTCGATCGATCGTGGAAAGCGGGCGGGGTCGGGACTATGGACTACTATGTACTCTCCCTGGCCGCGATACTCGAACCTTTAAAATAACGACTTTCGTATTGCGTAATACATTTGAAAATAATAAATGGAAAGGATATGTGATTCAACTTATAGGGTGGCGGACGTACCCTATCTAAATTATTTTTACGCAATACTGAAAACATTTAAAGGAAATATATCATACTCTTTCATGTTGTTGTTCCCTTTGCCCTGCCGAACTCACTTACGCAATCAGGCTGCGGGGCTCGTTACAACGAGCCCGTCACTTGGTGGCCTCGTAGGCCTGCCCGCCTGCCCGCCTGCCTGGCTTCCTGAGCGAACTTGCGAAAACGCGTAGCCATTTGGGCTTAGCAATGTGACAGTTTGCGTCATTGTGCCACATAACCATATTTATAATCTCGACAGTGTTTATCAATGAGAGGATTTTCTGAAATGATGAGCATTAGTTGGCAGCACTAAGCCGTCAGGTCCAGGCACCTGTCAAATCACCTATGTTATCTGACATTAGATAAATTGACATTAACGTCGCTTAAGTACTTGTATGTTAAATAAAGATTTAATAAATTAATTATGGGGCTAACGGGGCTACACTTAAAAAAAAAATGAATGACAAATAACAGGCACCCGGTTACCCGATGCTTATCCTTGCTGCGCGCGTCGCGTGTGCTCCGACTGCTTGAGCTCACATCGCTCGTGTCCGTCACGGAGCGGTCCGAGCGCCGCCGCGGCGGGGCTGGGGGCGGTACCGGGCGCTCGGACAGGCGCTCGCACAACTGCGCCACGCGAGTGATCTGAGCCTGCTGCTCGAGCAGCGCTCGCTGGCAGACCGCTCGGAACGCTCGGAGCGAGTCGCTGGAGCCGGCGGCAGGCGTGCGGGGCGCGCGGACGCCGGTATTATCGCCGCCCAATGAGCGTCTATGGTGAAGAGGAGTTATGGACGGTGTTAAACGGTGATAGATAGATGAGGTGATGTATGTTATTACTGGCTTCTACCCGCGGCTTCGTCCGCGTGAAACGTGATTTATCATTCCAAGGGATTATTAATTCGAGTGTTTCTTGTACGGTGAACGCGTATTAGCAAACGATCGGATGGCCATCATCATCATTTCAGCCGAAATATGTCCTCTGCTGAACATGGCCTCTCCCAAATGTCGCCACATAGACCGGTCCACCTATTGGCAGGTCTTCCGACGCAGCTTCTGCCGGTTCACGAGTCGCCACTCCAGAACTTCTTCAACCCATCGACCATCCGTTCTGCGAAATGGCCATATTTTAAATAATTAAATCTATGGACCCATTCGCTGTCCGCTGAGGCCCGTAGAGTTTTGTCCTTTCGCCATAATAGTAACAAGGTCGATAACCCTACGAACCTGTGCGGCCGATGCTTCCGCCTTGCATAGCTGGTGTCTGACAGGCCGGAATCGTGCGAGTAGCGCTTGCAGTGCGGATGCGCGCGGTCCTCGCTGGAGTCGCTGGGTGCGGTGAGGGAGGGCGTTGGCGAGGGCGCAGCCAGGGGGGCGGGCACCTGGGGGGCGGACGCCACGCTCAGGCTGGCCGGCTTGCGGTCCACGCCGCCCGCGTCCACCACCAACTTATTGTCACCGCTGGGAGAAGCGTCACGGAAAGTTAATTTATATCAGCTTGGGCGTGCTTGGTTCGCTTCGTGAAAGTTTGCAGCTCTGGAGCCGTATTTTGAAGCATTAAAGCCATCATCATTCTAAAGTGATTGATTTGATTCCGGCTGCATTGGGATGGTGCTACGAGTATCAGTCAGTGTTTATGTACTTAAGGTTCAATTTCTTTTTTTAATGATCTCCCCTGACTGGCTAGTTCCTGAAGACTGCTAGGCTATCGAAGCAGGATACTAAGGATCAGAGCTGGCTGCGTGGCTACCGAGCTCTGAACCTCTAGCTAATGAATGACGATTTGGTTGAATACAGCTCTGCTTATAAAGGCGGATTTGCACATATGTGTGCAATATCTACACGTAGTCGTCTGTAGGTGTAGTGCTGATAACTCGCAGGGAGGGCCATGCGCAGATTGACACTAGATGGCGCTGTATATTATGTTTCTGACAACATACCTTAATATAGGAACTGGACAGTCCGGTATAGCTCGTCTCTGGCACTGGAATCATGATATCATTAAACGTCGTAACATACATGGTATCTGAATAATTGGGTTCAACTAGATAGAAGTAAAACTCATACTTAAAAGCAGCACACCACTGCGCATACCATGTGTATCAGAACGCCTGGTTGCGGACAGAACGAACCACTTACGTGACGAACTGTAACAACTCTTTAACTAAGTTATGGAGGTCCGATAGGCAGTCGCTCCATGTAACGTACTGGTACTTAACTTCATCCGTTTAGACTAGAAACAGAGTATAAAGAAGATGATGAGTATATGAGGGAGTACGTCACTCACCATCGTAACACATGTTGGTCACTGCGCGGGGGCCGCACGGCGCCGCGTATGAACTTGTCCAGGTCGATGATGTCGGGCGGCGCACCGCCGGCGCCGGACCACGAGCCGGACGACGAGCAGGCCGACATGCTCGCTACTACTACCTGTAACACAAACCCATTACGTCCTTTCACATAGGTTTATGCAAATACCAGCCTGTTCCTGTCCCACTGCAGGTTCTGCGGGCCAAAATTCTTCTCGTACAGACTCGAGCATTCATCACCACTGTATTTCGCGATTTTAGGGTTGTTCCCATAGTAAAAGTTGTTTATAATAAGTGCCTTCGCCCCCTTAAAGATTCAATGAACTAAAAGTCACACCGTCTGTAAATGTTATACATTGTGGACTGACAAGAAAAGCCCAAAAATCATACTACACCAAGAGCGAGCGAAGCGAGCTCGAACATATTTTACACCCTCTCGGATACGATAGATTTTAATGTTCCCGAACATGGTCTGCCTGTGCGCAAAGTTAATTCAGCCGTTAAGACATGAAGAGTTAACAAACAGACAGACAGTTACTTTTGCATTTATAATATTCATCATCTGCAGCACAAGCAGGCGAAGCCCACTGCTGAGCATAGGTCTCTCTGTTCTTGTGTTGATCCCCCCGTTTATAATATTGGGATGTACCTACTATGTACTGAACGTTTTTGCTTAATTTTACAAGCCTGAAAGGTTCAAGAGCTCATCCTTGCACCTTCTTTTGGGTGCCCCTGATCCCCTGGACCTGATAGCCTGTCCCGTATGGAAAGTGTCTTCGTTCGTCGCACTAACTTACG